>OZ038503.1:78449017-78676517 GCA_964036315.1 Acanthosepion esculentum | reverse complement strand
TAAATAACCCATTGAGGTTGATATGTCGTAAAACAAAATAAACCCAAACAAATCATTGTAAATGTTTATAGATTTATGAATAAAAATTGTTTTCATATTTATTTCTTTATAAATTGGTAAATGATAAATAATGCATTCCATTAGTTCTAATTGTATTAGTTTTTAGAATATTGCAAATATAAAATGAATCTTGCAAATAAACAATCTAATAAATAAATAGTGTTTATTATTTTTGTTGTAAATTCTCAAGAACAAAAAATGTATAAATTCATGTTCATCATATGTTTAAGTTTTATTACAATTCTAATTATCGCCTTTTTAAACAATAAACATTACCGAGGAGTGAAGGTAGTTAAAATAATAGCGGTGTCAATGGAAAAACAGTCTTTTTGACACTCCGTGTTTTTGCAGACACGAACGTCGAAGACTGTCAAAAATTCAACCTTAATCGTGACAGCCGGTGACGACCAGAAAGTGCCATTATTGGGGACACATTTATCAGCATAAGACTGACTGATTTGTTTTTTAACGGTACATCAAATCCTTATGGGTCATTTAATGCTGAAATTTAATTTTCTTGGGAGATTTGAAGTAATAAAAATATTATATATTTTATTCTGCTTTCACATTTGGATACATGGTAGATGATACCCAGCTTTTTGCATGTACTGTGTGCGATGGATAAATTGCCGTCTAAATTGCGTAGAAATGAAAATAACTCTGGTAGCTCATTTTAACAGATATATTTACCAAAATTACACAAAAATATTTTGAAATACTAAAGAGTAAATGTATTCAATAAAATCGCCATTGGCTTCAAGCACGGCCTCCAGACGACTTCGGATTCTCCTGGAATTCTTCTAGATGGTCTCCTTATTTAAATTGGTGCATGCTGACATAATCCTTGCTTTCAGTTCATCTTTGGTGTTACAAGGAGTTTTGTTGGTCTTTCTCTCTCTCAACTGCGCTCTACACGTAATAATCAAGGGGGTTTTCAGTCTCGGGAGTTATGTGGTCAGATGTAGGTGGTGATATGGTTGCAGAAATTATCTGACAAACATGACTAATTTCTCCTGCTTGTGTGGCATGGTTCAGAGTCCTGTTGCCAGACAGAAGCAACCCTCTTGACCCAGTGTCGCACTGCCCCCTTAAAGCAGGGCTCCTGTGAGAAGATGAATGATGAAATAACGTCGTCATCACTGGTGATCACTCCAAACACTTTCGTAATCACCAATATACTCATCCAGTTCTTTCCCCCTGCACTGTCCTCAGATTGACACCCACTCTGAAATGTTTGTATTGGAGCTTCCGGTGCGAATGCCAAGCAGTACAGCATGCCGTTTCCAAATTTCTGGCCGAGTGAATTGTGTCATGATGCTCTATTTCTAACAGACGGTGCCCAACTGACCCTGCTATACTGTGTTGTCGACTAAATAAAAACAAAAAAAAACAAGCAATACGCATGCGCGAAATTAAAAATATAATATGGGGACAATTTACTCATCGCATCTTGTACATGCTTGCGTGGACATACATACTAGAGGTGTTGATATGGGTGTTTTACTTGAAGTTATATTTTGGAATACAGTTCGATTCAAAATATTATCGGATATTATACGGATCAATATCACGAAATTTCTTTCATGATGGTAGTATTTTAAGAGGATTTAGGGAAAGTAGCCCCAGTTTGTTAGTACGTGTGTACTGTTGGTAATTTTACTATAAAGCTGCATTGTTGGTAATCTTTTTTATATGTAAATGTATTGCTGTTATTTTTACTATAAAATGTATTTTTATGCTTTCATATTGTTTTGTTTTTGTTTGAGAGTTCGATATTTGCCCATAGCTGGGACCCTAACAAGTGCTACCACATCGGGTCATGGTGGACATGAAAACAACAGTAATTAAGAGGGGGTTTCACGTCCCCCTCAAAACGTCTAATCTCCCGATCAGAGGTCTTGATGCCGGATGTAGTTTATCGTCATACCCAGGACGACCAATATAAGATTCGCAGATGGTACAGAAAGAAACCACCAGAAAAGCTTAGACAGTACAATCAAGGAAAGTGGGAAAGATAGGACACAATATTTCCTGCCCAGATATAGCAGCAGTACTCGGCTGGGACTGACTCTTGAAAAGATGAAGGATACTGGAGTGGTACAGAGAACCGATGATACATTATTCGGACAGTTGTCCTCATCTTTGTCGCCATATTTGTTACAACGTTTCGGCCGGTGTACACTCCGGCCTTCTTCAGGCGGTTGAAATGTCGAACTGAACCCTTTATTTCGCTCATTGGGGTAGACTGTTCTAGTTCCACGTGCCATGTTTAATGGATGTCAGTTATCAATTATCTCCTGTTAATTTTTCCCTCTGAAAGTTCTCCACTGCCTTAACCGGGTATTGAACTCACACTCTTTGGGTCCTGTCACTGAATCTAACCAACGCGTATAACCACTGTGCCATGTGTCCTTGAGGTACAACGTTGTAATAAATATCGCGACAATAATGAGGACAATAGTCCGAATAATCTAAATAATGTACATAATACCTCATCTTAGAAATATAGGCAGATACTGAAAGGCCGAAACGTTGTAATAAATATGGCGACAAATATGAGGACAATAGTCCGAATAATGTAAATAGTGTACATAATACCTCATCTCAGAAATATAGGCAGATACTGAAAGGCCGAAACGTTGTAATAAATATGGCGACAAAGATGAGGACAATAGTCCGAATAATGTAAATAGAGTACATAATACCTCATCTTAGAAATATAGACAGATACTGAAAGGCCGAAACGTTGTAATAAATATGGCGACAAAGGTGAGGAAAATAGTCCGAATAATGTAAATAGAGTACATAATACCTCATCTTAGAAATATAGGCAGATACTGAAAGGCTGAAACGTTGTAATAAATATGGCGACAAAGGTGTGGAAAATAGTCCGAATAATGTAAATAGTGTACATAATACCTCATCTCAGAAATATAGGCAGATACTGAAAGGCCGAAACGTTGTAATAAATATGGCGACAAAGGTGAGGAAAATAGTCCGAATAATGTAAATAGTGTACATAATACCTCATCTCAGAAATATAGGCAGGTACTGAAAGGCCGAAACGTTGTAATAAATATGGCGACAAAGGTGAGGAAAATAGTCCGAATAATGTAAATAGTGTACATAATACCTCATCTCAGAAATATTGGCAGATACTGAAGAACCGATGATTTTTACATTAACCTTAGTGGTGATATTCACTAACCGCCCCACCCGCTCGTATGTAAGCACAAAGCCTAGTTTATTGTTGGTTATCCGAGCCCGTAGTCTCGGCCAAAAATTCCCCGTAGACCCCGTAAAAAACGGGGTCGGGTAGCTGTCTAAGACCCCAGACGAGACTCTGCCCTTCGGCATAGCCTCGTCTGGGTTCCTCTCTGCCCGAAGGCAGAGGGTTTGACAAGCACACTGTGGAAGACCACAGTGAATCTTTAGTAATGGGCCATATGATGTCTGGGTTGAGCTTAAATCCCCAGAGACGCTCAAGGTATGCGATAGACGCAAATTAAGTCCGCTTTTTGATGAAGGAACGTCAGTAATTTGATTCTCGATGCTTTGCTTGTCACCAGCCAACTTTTGACCCACTGACCTGTTAAAGATCTTAGGAGAAGTCAGCAGGGATTTATTTCAAATATCTTTTATAAAAAATACGTTTAAGTATTTTTCATTCTCATCAGCAGTGACACAGAAAATACTTAAATATTATCAGAAATTCATTTGAAATCTTTTTTTACTAGAGAAAAATGTGAAAAACATTTATAGAAATTAATTGGGAATCATTTTATGAGAATGTTGCATTATAAATTACTATAAAAATTCATTAGAATTAATCATTTATTGGATTAAAAATAATTCACTGGGTATAAAACTATATATATATATATACATCATATTATCTTCTATCAGGATAACGCAATTGATTCGATTATAGTGAAAAGAAAAAAAATTACGTGAAGTTGAAATTTGTTACTTTCAATTTGAAATAAAACAAATACTCTGTAATAAAATTTATATATATATATATATATATATATATATATATATATATATATATATATATATATATATATATTAGGTTTGACTATATATATATATATGTTTCACTCTGTACAGGGTAGTGGAGTAATGGATAGCAGCTCGGATTATTACGTTCTAATACCCTTGGGAAAGGCATGAATCCTCTTCTCCCCCCCTCACCGGGTTCTATATTCTTGGATACCACAGAAAGCAATGGCAACCTACTGCGTGAAAAATCTGCCTCGTCAGTCATGTATCGGAAGATACATGATCGCCTAAGCGTGTATCACGCATGGCACATAACTGACAGCGTCTGGGGGCCACTTGTGGTAAAGCCGAGATCGGCAACCCTTTGCTCCCGAGCTAGATTCTTCCAGTGAATGATTTTTGTCCGGCCGGCGAACTTAACACCTGGACACTAATTATCTAATTAATTTGTGTAGCAAGTTGTAGAAACAATATCAGTTGGTGTTAATTGACTCTAATGCAACGAATATTTGAAATCATAATTTGATTCCTAACCAAATCCTGACTTGTACAAGAAATGTTTTGCTAAGCGAAAAATATAAAAACCTCCTGAATAATGCGAAAATGGTGGCATGAAGCTTTTTTCGAAAATGAAATATACTAAAAGTCGTTTAAGAACTAGGTTGGATGATGACCAGTTGGATGATTTTTTGCTCTTGTCAATGACAAATATTTTACCTGATGTAGAGAAGCTATCAAACAAAAGGCAGAACAAGTTTCTCAATAAATATTCTGCCAATTCTAACTGTATTTCGTTTGTAGTAAGGAATTTTCAGTTTTTGTTGATTGTGTTATTTGTTGTCTTGTTATTCCTGCAATAAAATAAAGAATCTTGTTTAAATAATATAACATTAACTTCTTTGTTTTTCCTTTAAACCTCCAGACGATTGCAGCCTTCTGGGCGGAGCGGTCTGAAGTTGAAACAATTTATTATAGTACATTTGATATCATGGCCCTCGTCCGAGACGCTGCATAGCTTCCTGGACCGCTGTCTCCAAAAGGTTGCTGACCCCTGATGTCGGCTATCACGGATCTCTACGGCTCTGTTTTCCCACAGACGAAACGTCGCCAGCCTCACGTTGTTCAATCACTATTTCCATCGTATGTGTTCTGACTACATTCCTTAGTCTCATCAACCCTGACTTTTATAACAGGGAACCACGATTCGACACACACAAGGGTTAATCATCCACATTACCCCTGTATTCCAATAGTAAGAATTAAGTTCCATCCAGATAGCTTATTCCCAAGACCTGCTGTTTTTTGGAAGTGTCTTTCGGCAGTGTGTTTTTCCAATCATTACAGTCTTGGTCCTTTCAAGTGGAGGGTTAACTCCAATCTCCCGATCACCGTATTTTGTTTATAGTAAGGATTTTGCTTTGTTTTTTGTTGTTGTTGTTGTTGATTGTCTTATTTGTTGTCTTGTTATTTCTGTAGTAAAATAAGGAACCTTATTTAAATAATATCACATTAACTTTTTTGTTGTGTTTTTCTTTAAACCTCCATACAAAGGCAGACTTATGAACAGAGCGGTCTGAGGTCGAGCCAATTTGTAATACATTTGATATCATGGCCCTTCTCAGTTGCCGGTTCCTGCTGTGAAGGGTTACGTTGAGGGGCAGTTAATATGGATCGGGGTGGAAGGTAACGGTTAACACATGATTAATTGATTTTGTTTAGCGACATATCAACACCTCTATGGGTTCATCTACAGATTTTATGCATCAATTTATACTTTCAGTGTAAAGGTATGTTTGTTCGATATATAGTAGATAAAATGCACTGTTAATATGTGTTTGGGTGTTCACTATGTGCCCATAGCTGGGATCCTAACAGGTACTACTACCCCGTGTCAGGTTGGACCTGAGAACAATAGCAGTTAAGAGGTGGTTCCGTGCTCCTCAAAACTCCAATCTCCCAATCACCGTATTTCGTTTGTAGTAAGGAATTTGCATTTTTGTTGATTGTGTTAGTTGTTATCCTGTTATTTCTGCAGTAAAATAAGGAACCTTGTTTAAATAATATAACATTAACTTCGTTCTTTTTTCTGCAAGTCTCCAGACCAAGGCAACCTTTTAGACGGAACGGTCTGAGGACGAGACATGTGATACCATGGCCTTCACCTGAGACACTGCATCGCTGTCTGCCACGCTCTCTCAAAAAGGTTGCTGAGCCTTGAGCGAGATATTAATGCAATCGTTCACTGCAAAACCTACCTGAGTGCTGGCTGCGGGAGCGATCATCGCCGTTATATGTAAACTAAGAGTGAAACTACTGAAACTGAATAAAACTAACGCAGTATCCAAGTTGCAATGCAACAAACACCTGAACAACCCGAACCTGAAAGAAAAATATACAGACAATGTGAAAAGAATGTAGGAGAGACACACTGGAAACTCAAAATTGGAGACTCGTCCTGGGTATGACGATAAACTACATCCGCGTCCTGGGAACGACGATAATCTACGTCCAGCAGAAAGGCCTCTGATCAGGAGGTTTTGAGAAACATGGAACCACCTCGTAATTGCTGGTGTTCTCAGGTCCACCTTGACCCGGGGTGGTGGCACCTGTTAGAGTCCAAAAAATGGGTAAATAATTAACCCCTAAACTATCAAAGTGTAATACTTTCTTGTAAAAAAAATTATTATCAGAAATACATTATTACCAGCAATACATAATATATCCATAACAATTTTTTTTTAAATTATTACCAGAAATACATTTTAAGAAAAAATATTACAAGCATTAAAGAATTTTGTTGGCTTCAAATAAACCACTGAGGTTGGAATGCCGAAAAAAAATATGTAAAAATAGGATTTAATAGCAGAAATAATTTGTAAAAAAATATTACCAACAATTTTTTTTGAAAAAAAAAGGATATTATCAGCAATACATTATTGAAAAAAAAATTACCAGAAATATATTTTTGTAAAAAAAAAAAAAAAGAAATTACCAGAAATATATTTTTGTAAAAAAAAAAAAAAAGAAATTACCAGAAATATATTTTTGTAAAAAAAAAAAAAAAAGAAATTACCAGAAATATATTTTTGTAAAAAAAAAAAAAAAAGAAATTACCAGCAATACATTAAAAAAAGAAAGAAAGATATTACGAGTAATACATTTTGGGGAAAAAAAACAAATATATTGAAAAAATTATTGCCAGTAATACATTTTTGAAAAAAATATTACCAGCTATACATATTTGAAGAAAAAATATTACCAGAAAAATGTTTTTGAAAAAAAATATTACCAACAATAAAACTTTTTTCGGCATGAAATAAGCCATTGAGGTGTTGATATGCCGTAAAAGAAACCAAACCTAACCAAAATTGGAGACGTTTTAGTGACTTCAGCGAACGAGGTCATCCCAACGGAGAATGGACGAAAAAGAAAAAAAAAACGAATGGATGACTGACGTGATTCTCGACATGATGCAAAGGAGACAGAAAACTCTGCGACGATAAGGAACAGAATACAGAAAAATACACAATGAAATAAGGACCAAATGCAGACAGGCTAAAGAAGAGTGGCTAAAACGAAAATGAGCAGAAGTACAAAGATGGAGTATCATCAACAGAGGAGATATGCATGAACAAACTAACAGGACAGAAGACTTGCTCGTCAACAGGCTGCTTCAAATCAAAGGACGGAATACTCATATTAGAGAAGGAAAAACTTTTTCAACGCTGGGGCAGGTCTATTGGTGACATGTTTCACGACGAAAGAGAACAACCAGCAATACACAGAACTACCGACGGAACCGAAATTCTGAAAACCGAAGTAGAAGCCCCACTGGCCAAATTAAACAAGAACAAGTCAGAAGGAACAGACGGAATTGTAACGGAAATGCTGACAGCCTTAGATTAATTTGGCATAGACATGATTACAGAGATAATAAATGAAATCTGTAACAGCGGCGACATAGCGGAAGATCTCAGTAGATCTATTTTCATAGCACTGCCTAAGAAACCAAGCACACACGAATGCGAACTCCACCGAAAAATCAGCCTAAGGAGCCACGTAACAAAACACATTATCCGTATTCTGTTGAATAGAGCGCGAATCAGAATCGGACCGTTAAAGACACCGGAACAAGAAATGCAATATTCATGCTTAGAATGTTATCAGAAAGAACAACACAAATGGAGAAGGACGTGGGACGTGTATCTATATTTTATGACTACACAAACGCGTTCGACAATGTACGCCACAAGGATCTGCTGAAACTGCTCAGCAACCTTGATATATTAGTGAAAAATATTAGAAAAATCAAGAACCGATACTGGCAGCAAATGGCATGCATGCGCATTTAGAATGAATTCAGCTAATATACAAAAATAGAAAAGGGCGTAAGGCAAGGATGCGTCTTCTCACCGGACTTATTCAACCTATACAACAAAGCAATTCTGAGAGAATTGGAGATCCTACCGGGATTCAGCATAAGATACACAGATGACACAATACTGATAGCAGACACAGAAAATTAACTACAAAACCTCCTACAGAAGGTAGCGAAGAAGAGCGAGAAGAAAGGACTAACCACAAAGTACAAGAAGACAGAATGCATGGTCATCAGTAAAAGGATGAGCCGGAAATGTTATTTACGGGTCGGGGACACTAAACTCAAGCAGGTGCGGAAGTTTAAATATCTGGGAAGCGTTTTGATGGAGGACGGCAGGTGAGACGCTGAGATCCATAGACGGATTGGGATGGCCAAGGACGCATCCCAAAAGGTGGGTAGAGTACTGCCATAGAGGAGGATTTCTTTGGCAACGAAGAAAAGAATACTGAGCTGTGACGTGATATCTGTCCTTCTTTACAGCAAAGATGAAGAAGAGACTCGAGGTGACAGAGATGTGGTTAGATAGTAGAATATTGTACAAAATCCCCTACTGAAGATAGCGACGGAGAGTGTGAAGACGGGACTAAGTATAAACTACAAGAAGACAGAATGCATGGTCATCAGTAAAAGGATGAACCCGAAATGTTATTTGCAGGTCAGGAACAATAGAATCAAGCAGAGTCGGAAGTTTAAATAACTCCGAGGAGTTGCGTTCGCTTGTCCCCAGGCCTCGTGAATTTAAACGCCCCACGAGGCTGACATCCCGCTCCCACCCCTACACCGTGGAAACTGTTAGATGTAGACGTCTCTTCTACTCTAATAGCTTCATGTCTCGCACATCTCGCCAATGGAACTCCCTTCCCTATTACTGTTTCCCTGACAAATACAATCTCCAACGGTTTAAGTGTAGCGTCAATCGACATCTCCAGTTGCCTTGATCTATCTACTTCCCTTCTCCACATCCTTTCATTTTCCATTCCTATCTGCTCTCGCTCCGGATCTTCTGTGGCCCCCTTGCCCTGATCGACCCACTGTCTTTCTCTTTCACCACATCCCCTCCTTTGCCACTCCTATCTGCTCTTCCTCCAACCCTTCTTTAACCCCTTGCGTGATAGTGGCCTCCGGCCTTGCTTGGGGTGATATGATTAAAAAAAACAAAAACAAAAAAAACAAACTCTGAAGCGTTCTGACAGAGGACGGTAAATACGAGACTGAGACGTAGACGGATTGGGATGGCCAAAGACGCATTCCAAAAGCTGGGAACAGTACTGCGAGACTGGAGGATTTCTTTGATGACAAAGAAAAGAGTACTGAGCTGCTACGTGACATCTGTCCTCCTATACGGCAGCGAATGTTGGACGGTCTTCTCAAAGATGAAGAAGACACTCGAGGCACACGGAGATTTGGTACTACAAAAGGATGCTAAGGATATCATTGAGCAAGCGTATGAGTAAAGATGAAATCTTGGAAAAGGTGTACACAAGGAGGAAGCTTATATATAACATAAAAAAGAGGCAGATGAAATTTCTGGAACACGTAATGAGAAAGGAAGGTCTGGAGAATCTGATACTCGCAGGTCGAATAGTGGGGGAAAAGAGACGAGGGAAAACAACGCATGGCATACCTGACGGGCTTAAGCAAGTGGGTGGCAGAACGTGGTTTGGGGATGTTGGCAGAGGCACGGAACTTTTTGAGAGCCACAAGGGTTAGTGGGAATTGGAGAGCCATGATCGCCTACGTCCTGAAAGGACACGACACATGACAAAATATAGATTTCATTGTTATCTAAACAGCGGGCATAAATCAATGATATAAAGCGAACAAGCCTCGTTTATCATAGCGATGGTAATGGTAATATTAGCCGTTTCCCTATAAGGAAACATTGGTAATCCATTAATGGAGCAGCTGGTACTTGTATTCGTGGTCATTTTTTTATATAAAACTGTGTTGTTGGTCATTTTTTTATATAAAAATGTTTTTTTGATATTTTTATTATTTCATATTGTTTTTGTTTGGGTGTTCACTATTTGCCCATAGCTGGGACCCTAACAGGTGCTACTACCCCGGGTCAGGGTGGACCTGAGAGCAACAGCAGCTAGTTGTTCTACGCTCCTAATCAGGGGCCTTGCTGATGAATGTAGTTTATCGTCATAGATAGAGCCGTTGAACAGGTTAAGATTGTAATGGTCGGGGAAGCATCCTCTTAGGAGTCGCTTTCCCAGAGCAGTTGTTCGCGGGAAGAAGCTGTTCGATTGAAATCGACTTCTCACTGATGGAATACGAAGGAAATGTAATTGTTTTGCTACAATATAAGTGTCATGGCGAGTCTTAGCCGTGAACGTTAGACCTGGAGGAAACGAGGAATGTAGTTCGTCTGAGAACTTTTCATGGAAAATCGCTACGATAGAACAGCGAGAAATGTCAGGGCAAATGCTAAAAGCATTTGTAAAAATTAATTTAAATTATTTTTACTATAGAATGCATTACAATTTTTTTATCAACCCTAGTACACTAACCATGGGCATAGAGTAACCAGCGATAATTTTGTTATTTTTAATTACAATTTTCAGTATCTGATTGTCTTACGTAAATAATGTTTTTCAGTTCCTATTTAATGTATTGTGGGGAACTACCTACAAATGGATTCTTCCACAGCTATATAATATGGCTACCAACTCAGAGTAAGTGCAGTCACCAAGTGAGGCGGCTGTCTTTTCAGCTGTCGAACTCTCTGCCTCGGCAGAGAGGAACTCGGACGAGGCTTTGCCGCAGGGCAAAGTTTCATCCGGGGAGGTAGACATGGCCCTGAACCCGTTTATACGGGTTCTAAAAGGCATATTTTTGACCGAGCCTACGGGCTCATAGAACCCACGTTAAACCACATACGACCCAGGTGGGGGGTTGTTAAATATTCAGTCACCAAGTGAGGGTCACCGAGTAGTAGCCACAGAGTGAGTAAGTGAGTGAATGAATGAGTGAGAGAAGGTGCTCTCCAGTCCACATTTACCTTTGTACTACGTTTCCGAGAATATACTATTTAACCTATATCCGAGTCCGTGTTATTTTTCTATGGTTTTACATCATAACAACTGGCGACGAAGAATATTCGAACCACAAAGAGAAACCTCTACCTAAAAGAAATATTAACTCAATCCATTTAAAACCAACAACTTGAAAATACTTACAACTAAAAAATTGTAAGTAAGATTTTTTCCTTCCCCCTCGTTGCTATAATCTAAAGCATTACATTGTTCTTCGCTTCTCTTGACAACACTGAAAAAAGAAAAAAAAATTTTTTCTGTTGGCAGCGTGGTTGTGTATGCAATTTTTTTTCTCTTCTCTTAGAGAAAAATAGAAGCACTGAGACTGTATTAGAAAAAAAAAGATTTTTTTTTTACAGTTATTACCAGCCAGAGCTGAGAAATATTAAAGAAAGGAATTTACTTTCTTTCCCCCTCTCATAGGAGAAAAATTGTCTAAATTACGTTTTTTTTCCTTCTCTCTGAAAACACGTATTTGAAGTCATTATGGAGGACTTTAAAGCAATCATTGTTCAGATGATGAAGGCACAACTTGATCAACAGAAGACTGAGGAACGTATACTACAGCAGCAGCAGAAGTCTGAGGAACCGCAACAAAATTGCTCCTACAACAAAAAGAACAGGAAGAAAAGCAAAAAGAACGGGAAGAAAAATTGCTTCTACAGCAGAGAATAAAACAACAGTTGTTTTTTTAATTCCAAAAACAAGAAGAAGAATTACTTCTAAAAAGATTAAGTAAAAAGGATGTTAGAGAAAACAACACTGCATTTTATCACAAGACAATTTGGAATTCTATGGAGACATTCAATTATCTTCCTGAAGAAGATAAAACATTTGAAGCTTTTTATAGAAGATATGAAGATCTTTTTGCAGTTGATTGTGAGGATTGGCCGAACGCTAAAAAAGTTCGCCTACTTGTGAGAAAGTTGGGAACAGCGGAACATAGTAAGTTCGTCGATTACATTCTTCCGAAGAAAACAAGTGAGTTGGGGTTCGATGAAGCAGTAAAACTTTTGTCTGAGTTATTTAGCCCTAATACAACACTATTTCACAAAAGATGGAAGTGTTTTAACTTGTCAGAACGGGATGACGAGGATTATCTTACATTTGCGTCCATTGTAAATAAGCACTATGACGATTTTCGTTTGGCAGTATTGTCAGCTGACGAGTTCAAATGTTTAATATTTGCCCAGGGTTTAGTCTCCGCAAAAATCTCGGAGATTAGACGGAGAGTTCTATCAAGACCAGAAAGCGACCCAGGTCTCACATTACAAAAACTAGCTGAAGATTGCCAGCGAGTAATCAGTGTTAAAAGCGATTCCGAAAACATCGAGGAATCAGGCATATCGTATGTTAGGAGAATTAAGTACAAGCCAAAAAATTACTCCCCTGGAAAAGAGTATGCCCATTTACAATCTAAAAGTAGACGACCCTGTGAGAAACAAAAATTACCCCCCAAGGCCATGCGGACGTTGTGGTGGACAACATTGGGAGGCAGACTGTTTTTACCGAAACAAGACATGTAATTATTGTGGCAAAATTGGCCACAAGGGGGCGGACTGTAGAAACAAAAGGAACAACAGAAACGGAGTCAGACAAACTGTATCAAATGAAAAAGTAGATAAGAATCTATGAAAATACGTTGTAGTTAACATTCTAAACAAAATAGTTAAGCTGCAACTAGATTCTGGCTCGGATCTCTCAATCATTAATCTTCGTACTTAGAGGAAATTTAAAAAAACAACGATGAAAAAGGCAAACAAAACAGCCCGTGCAGTAACAGGTGACAAACTCAAATTTGAAGGTGAGCTAACGCTACCTGTAACACTAAATGGCATCACAAAGAAACTAAACATTTTCGTCCATAAAAACTCTGAGAATTTATTTGGAACGGATTGGATGGAACGGTTTAAGTTGTGGGATCAACCAATCAACAATTTTTGCCAAAAGATGGAAAATATGACAACGGATGCCCAAGACCTGAAAGAAGAATTAAAAGAAAAATTTCCCGAAGTTTTCTCGGCGGGGCTAGGAAAATGTAACAAGACAAAAGCCAGATTCGAGCTGAAAAAAAAATTTCAACCCGTTTTCAAAAGTAAAAGAAATGTCCCATTTACATCAGTAGGAAAAATTAACGAAGAATTGTTCCGACTAGAAAATGCTAGTATACTATCCAAACTGAGTTTTAGCGAATGGGCTGCCCACGCTGTATACGTAAGAAAAAGTTCAACCAAATTCTCGTCTGTGCGGATTTCTCAACGGGCCTCAATGCGGCTCTAAAATATTACCATTACCCTCTCCCCACACCGGAGGAGGTATTTAATAAACTGAATGGTGGGGAAATATTCTCCAAATTGGACTTAAACGATTCATACCTTCAAATCCCTGTTGAGGAGGAGTGCGCAAAACTTCTATGTATCAACACGCACAGGGGTTTATACAAGTTTGATAGATTGGCTTTCGGGGTCAAAGTTGCACCTGCAATATTTCAGCAGGTCATGGATACCATGCTGGGCGGCCTTGATTTCGCGTGTGCCTATTTAGATGACATTGTAATAGCAAGCAAATCTACCAAGGAACATCGCAAACATATCCACAAGTTTTTTGAGAGAATTCAAAATAATATCCAACGTCAAGTCGGCCCTACTTTACGGCTCAGAAACCTGGCGAGTAACTAAGACCAACATCCACAAACTTCAGACATTTACCAACCGATGTCCCAGGATCATCCTCAGTATCAGGTGTCCGGAAGTCGTCTCCAACGACCAACTGAGGGACAGGACCAGACAAACGGGGATGGATCAGCTACACATTCCGCAAGCCTGCTTTTAGTGTCACCAGGCAAGCCCTTGACTGGAATCCACAAAGGAAGCGAAATGTGGGTCATCCAAAACAGACTTGGCGCAGAAGGGTTGACGCAGAGGGGAAGGCAGCTGGCCCGTCATGGGCCGAGCTGAAAAGATCGCCCGGAACCGCGTCCGTTGGAGAGGTATTGTTACGACCCTATGTTACCCAAACCGGTAAATGTTATTTAATTTTGTTTATTATAAAATATAGCATTTACTTACTTTTATCTATAAAAAGAATGTTAAACATAAAAATGTCTTTAAATAATTGTCGGACTTTGTCCATTTCATAATGTGTGACGTCATTTGTTTACATTTGATACGCCATGAGCAGATATGAATGTACTTGAAAGATTCATGGAAGATTGAAGTTTATAAGCAGTAAATTCGACCTTGCCAACCGAACGGTCCTCTGTGGCCGAATTGGTTAAAAAGGCACGTCAGGCTATATGACGGTTCCGTATAGGATACAGGTTCGAATCCTGTCGGAGGACAAATATTTTCTATGACAATTTCTCGGACATTCAGGCCGATAAATGTTATTTAATACTGTTTATTATAAACAGAGCATTTACTTAAATACTTGTATCTATAAAAACAATGTTAAACATAAAAAATGTCTTTAAATATATATATATATATATATATATATGTATGTGTGTGTGTGTGTGTGTGTGTGTGTATTGTGGACTCTCCTGTCGTATTCGACGTACGAGGGTCAAGCAGCTGGGAAACGACAGCCCAGCCCTTATCTATAAAATGAATGTTAAACATAAAAATGTCTTTATATATATATATATATATATATATATATATATATATATATATATATTGCTCCTCTTGATATATACTGCTGATCTTGAAATAGCAAGCGACCAATCAGTAACGACCTATGTCACTTCATCCTCAGCCAAGACGATATAAAAAGTGAACAAGCTGAATGTTTGTCTTTTCACCTGTTAGGGTCCAACACACGGAGAGACCCACATTATCAACAAAATCTGCTTGACATAAGAGGTAAGTAATTTCTATTTGTCACCAGGATAGTTTTTATCTCCCATGAAACAATACTTCACTAAAAAAAAAATTAAAAAAAAAAAAAAGTAAAGAAAAACACACATTTATACCCATTTTTTGGTTATAGGAAATATGATCAAAAACGTTTTTTGTGTTTCTTCTTTATACACCTTTTCTTATTTTTTCTTCTCTCTCTCTCTCTCTCTCTCTCTCTCCCTCCCTCCCTATATATATATATATATATATATATATATATATATATATATATATATATATATATATATAGTTTTAAGGTGTGCTATATTTATAGGATAAAGTGCTCAATATCAGAGATAGAGCGTACCTAATAACTTGGTGTTATGACAAGTTTCGGGTCTTTCAACATCAAACTTGTTTACCCAAGAGGCCCTACCGAAACAATACCTATTCCAGCAGGCGATCCTGAAGAACTGATTCACCAGGAACCCAACAATGGACTTATATATATATATATTATATATATATATATATATATATATATATATATATATATATAACTGCTACTTCTCATCTTGAAATAGAAGCGACCAATCAGAAACGATCTGCGTCACTTCATACTCAGCCAAGGCGATATAAAAAGAGAACAAACGAATGCTCGTCTTTTCTCCTCTTAGGGTCCAACACACGGAGAGACCCACATTCTCAACAAAAACTGCTTGAGATAAGAGTTAAGTAATTTTTATTTGTCGCCAGGAAAGTTTTTATCTCCTATGAAACAATACTTCATTAAAAAAGAAAACAAAAAAAAACCACAACACACATTCATACCCATTCGTTGGTTATAGGAATTATGACCAGAAACGTTTTTCGCTTTTCTTCTTCCTTATTCTCCTTTTTTTTTCCTTTTTTTCTTTCTTTTTTTTCTCTTTCCCTTCATTCCTCTCCCCTTCCCGGACATGAAAGAAAAAAAAAACGTACTAGAAACACCAAAACGTCGTCGGGGAACATCAAACAAGCTAAAAGAACACGGAAAGACCATCACTACAGACGTTTATTGCTAGTAACGCGATCGCGTAAACTAAACATTAAATGACCTGCTTTTTATCAAACAAAACAAAATGATACTATCTAGCATGACGGTGACAAAGCACACTCTGCGCAACAAACCCACGAAAACGTCAGATTGTTAACAGGTTTGCAATGACAAAATTAAGCAGGTGTGGGCTTCGAGAAAGCTTTATTCAACTGAGATTACAAGGTTCGCGTATAGTGTCCTTTTTAGTCCCAGTAAACAGAAATAGCTCTCTCAAGGAAGAGAGTAAGAAAACACGGGGAGGCCACTCTTGATTATTCATAACACAGGGGTAGCGATTTTAACTTTAGAGAGAAAAAAAGACAGTGAATACATCCATTTTTGTGGTCCCTAGTAATAAGAATGTTTTACTGTCTCTTCTCGCTTCAAGTTCGAACGAATAAGCCAACTGTTAAAAGACTTCGGAAGCTACAATTTCTACCATTATGCCTATAAACTGACTTGCTATATTCATATGAATGATCAGCAATAAAGTTAAAAATGACACCTGCGTATTCATCACATTTCTTCCCCAAAAGACTACCACTTTTTCCTGAAATTATTGCCAATGTGATCCTACGGATTTCATAAATATACCCGTTTCTTTATTAGTTTTATCCTCTTTTGAAAAGACTTTATAAGAACCTGGAAATCAAATCCTAAAGAGGAACTAGGCATAAATCTCTACTGCTGTTCGAAAGACCAGAAAGTTGTGTGAACAGGGCGATAGGCAAACCTATCTACTCCTATTAAAGAGAAAAAATAATTATTAAATAAAATTTCAGAGTTCAGGAATGTAAAGTTGAAATAGACTTTAGAAGGGACCTAATCTTAAACAGGATAAACCTCTTGTGAGGATAAAAGTACGCAGGTGTAGGCTTTAAGTAAGCTTTATTCAACTGAGAATACAAGGTTTGCACACAGTGTCCTTTTACAGTCCCAGTAAGCAAAAGTAACTCTCTCAAAGAGGAGAGTAACAAAACAAGGGGAGACAACTCTTGATTGTTCATAACAAGGTTCTTCTGCCTCCTCCACACTCACCAGTGTTAGAAAATGCGTATTTTTCGTTTGTTTCAACCACTAGAAAAATGGCGGGACATTAAAAAAAAGAAAGAAAAGAAACAGGATTCGGAAAAGAAAATCTTTCTATAAAAACTGAATCGAAAATTTACGTTCACGTTTAAATACACGTCGTTGAGGATGAAACTGGCTACATTTTTGATAGAATATACTTAAATAAAGTTAAATTACATTTGTTTTTGTATGCCTTTCGGACATACCACCACGTTCCTGATGAAAACAAATGCACGAAGAAATATTACATTGGACATACCACCACGAGCTTATCAAAAAGACTTACTTTACATCTCTTGGATTATAGTTTCATAAGAACCCATCTAAAGACACACGGGCACCTACCAACATCAGTCCACAACATACGTATGGAAAATACGATCATAAGTGACGCGTCCACTTGCAGAAAAATACTGTTAAAATGATTAATATTAATAATAAAAAAACATAACTCTCTATTTTATCAACTATGAACACGATCAAAACATGCTGACCGTGTTCAGAAATTAAAAATAAGATCGTGAGGATGGGAGATTCTTCTGCATCATCCATTCTTACCAGATTTAGCAACTGTATATTTATATTTGTATCAATCACTAGATGAGTTGTAGAACATTCAAAAACAAAGAACATTCAAAGCAGTCTTTCAACTGGATTCGGAAAACAACAAATACGTATTTCTATAAATATTTAATCAAATGATTACCTCCTCGTTTAGATGCAGTCTTTCTGAAGGAAGCTGGTTTCATTTTTGATATAATATACTAATATTTAAATTATATTCGTAATAAATTTAAATTATATTTGTTTTTATATAGCTTTTTTTTTTTAAATCATATTTACTCTAGATTGTTAAGAAAGAAAATTTCATTAGTAACAAAGAAAAGAGTAGTGACGGGCTGTGCACTATCATATGACTGCGAATGCTGAAGAATTTAATCTTAGATGAAGTGGGTATATGCGACAACAGGAATGTGGTTCTACAGAAGGATGCTGAGAATAGCATCAACAGAAAATGCGAGCAACGGAGACTTTATAACAAAATCGGGACAAAAAAAGACAATTTCGCATAGATCCAGAAAGAGACTGTTGAAATTTCTGGAACATTTAATGAGGAAAGATGCCTTGGGATATTTAACACTGAAAGAGCTTACCGAAACCAAGAGAGGGCAGAAGAACAACAACGAACAACCTACCAAATACGCTCGTGTAAATGGATGACAGATACAAGCAGCTATAAAGAACAGGAAGTTGTGGGGAGCCAGGATCGTCCATTTTATGAAGGAACAACATACATAACAGAAGAAGATTAGACCAAATAATGTAAACTCCTTAAAGCGGAAACTTCATCTCAGTCCAATTCTGACGCCGCGGTTTCGTTAATGGTCGAAGCTAGGACCTAGAAGAAATTGCCTTTTCATAGTCCGCACTGAATATCTATCTCCAAAATTGATAACTACTACACTACATTCCTTTTCTTCTGTTTCAGACGATTTTGATATATTAGCTAATAACTGTCATGGGCCGGCGTTTTATCACGTATAAACATTTTCCAACGTTAACTGGCGCAATAGCAAACACGGTTCGGGAGAATGAATGTTCCAGCTGGAGGGTGTGGGAGGCGTTAAAACGACTAAACTTTAATAGCTCTAACGATTAGTTTTGTAAAATATGAACCAATCGATTGTCTCCCTTGTTCTCTCCACTCTTCTTTTTTCTCTCCGCTTTGCGTTTTCGTTTTATTTTAAATAAAGAAATACATATTTATCTTTACTGATTGTTATATTTTTTAAAAAGTTTTCTACGATAACAAAAAGTCATTTTACCCGGGATTTTTTCCTTTCTGTTTTGCAGTAAAATGACCAGAAACAGTTAAGAATTTTTATAAACAAGTTTCTAGCAATTAGAAAAAATGAAAAATAGTTATTTTGACTTTTTCAAGTGCAATAAACAGTTAACGTATATTGCAGTTTGAGAAAGAAAAGTCGCGTGTACTTGCTGATATATTCAAATAGGTTGTTAAGTCCGAGACTTGGTGTTGTTCTACTGTATAAAGCAAGACCATCTTTCAAGAGTTAGCTTAACAGGTAATAACAAATTATGAGACAAGGTTGGCACAAAGTTATATAAAGCGAGGGACGAACGAAACTCCCTAACACCTAAAATGAACTGAAGGCAAGGATTATGGCAGCATTCACCAACTTAAGCAAGGAGACCGTCCAGAAGAGTTGCAGGAGATTCCGAAGTCGTCTGGAGGCCGTGTTTGAAGCCAGTAGCGATTTTATTGAATAAATTTACTTTTCAGTAAATTTTGTGTAATTTTGGTACAGATGAGATGTCAGTATTATTTTCCTTTTTGCGTCATTTAGACGACAATTTATACATCGCACGCTGTATATCAACTATCATAACGACATAAAATATATGCAAATTATTTATATATGCATACCATTACATATTTCTCCTATATAAGCACGATGACTTGTGAGTTCGGCAAGTACAAGTATATATATATATATATATATGACGTCACACATTATGAAATGGACAAAGTCCGACAATTATTTAAAGACATTTTTTTAAGTTTAACATTGTTTTATAGATACAAGTATTTAATTAAATGCTCTGTTTATAATAAACATTATTAAATAACATTTACCGGCCTGAATGTCCGAGAAATTTTCATAGAAAATATTCGTCCTCGACAGGATTCGAACCTGTATCCTATACGGAACCGTCATATAGCCTGATATAAACAGTAAATTCGACCTTGCCAACCGAACGATCCTTAGATTTAGAGAGGGAACAATACAAGAAGAATTGAGAAGATAACGATTGACATTGCATTCATTTTTTGAAGACCAAAGTTAACTGGAAAGCAAGAAGCTGGAAGAGAGATCGACAAACGATATGTGCGACAGAAGACGCGGTTAGCATAGAACTTACGGTTGCATCTAGCTATTTCAACATAAAATGATGAGACCTTTCCGCCAATCTAGTACTGCGCTTAAATTCATAAGGTCTAGATACCATAGAAGAAAACTATGTAACGGCGATGGAAAAAATTAAAGAATCCGATTTTTCTTTGAATATCATTCCTAAGAGCTACAAAAGAAATTGTGGAGAGCTATGATCACCGAGATAATGAATAGAAACAGCAAATAAAAGCTACTTCTCTGCCAACTGCAGTATTCAAAAATGTATATGCCACGTTAATCGCAATCTCATGTCTTTCTGAAACCTACTCTTTTACATCTACCTATTTCAACTGTAAAATGATGAGACCTTTCCGCCAACCTAGTACTGCGCGTATATTCATGACGTGTAGGTACTAAAGAGGAAAGCTCACCAGAACATTCACCATGAAAATATTTATAAAAATAGGCACGGGGAAACCACGTTAACAATTACCATAGTTCTACATTAGACGTCTTTGGGGACCTTTATTAAATTCAGCTTAGTCTGGCACAAGGTCAAATATGATGAGGGCTTCTTGAATGCCATGTTTCAAATAACGGTCTATAAAACTAACATGGTATCTATCACTCTACTACAGGCATTCTTTTATAGATCTAAAAGAAGCTGGATGAAATTGTAGAGAGCTCTACCTATTTCAAATGTAAAATGATGAGACCTTTCCGCCAATCTAGTACTGCGCTTAAATTCATAAGATCTAGATACCATACATAAAACTATGTTACAGCAATGGGAAAAACGGCAGAATCCAATTTTTCTTTGAATATCATTGTCAAGAGCTACAAAAGAAATTGTGGAGAGCTATGATCACCGGGATAATGAATGGACACAGCAAATAAAAGATACTTCTCTGCCACCTACAATCTTCAACGTTAATCGCAATCTTCTGTCTTTCTGAATCTTACTCTTTTACATCTACCTATTTCAAATGTAAAATGATGAGACGTTTCCGACAATCTAGTACTGCGCTTAAATTCATGACGTCTAGTTACTACCATCCTGGGTATGACGATAAACTACATCCACGCCCTGGGTAAGACGATAAACTCCGTCCAACAGCAAGGCCTCTGATCAGGAGTTTTTGAGGGGCGTGGAAACACTTCTTATTTGCTGGTGTTCTCAGATTCGCCCTAACCGGGAATGGTAGCAACTGTTACAGTCCCATTTATGACAAATAGTTAGCACCGAAACTGGGATAAAAACACCATGAAAGTGTAAAAACAGGTTTTAATACCAGAAATACTTTGTTAAAAAAACATGTCCAGCAATAAATATTTGAAGAAAATAAAATCTATTACCAATATACATTTTTGATGAAAATTTTTTTGAAAAAAAAAATACTGCAGCAACATATTTTTGAAAAAGAAAAATATTACCAGAAATAGATTTTTGACAAAAAAAAAATCACCAGCAATGCAAATTTTCTCGGCGTTAAATAACCCATTGGGGTTGATATGCCGTAAAACAAAACAAACCAAACCAATCTAGTTACAAAAGATGAAATTTCATCAGTCCATGAAAATATTTATAAAAAATATGCACAGGGAAGCTACGTTAACAATTGCAAAAGTTCTACATTATACGTCCTTTGGGGACCTTTATTAAATTCGGGTTAGTCTGGGAAAAGGCCAGATGATGGGGGTATTCATGCATGTCGTGTTTCAAATAACGGTCTATAAAACTAACGCGGTATCTATCGTTCTACTACAAGCGTTCTTTTATCAATCTAAAAGAAACTGGATGAAATTGTGGAGAGCTATACCTATTTCAAATGTAAAATAATGAGACCTTTCCGCCAATCTAGTACTGCTCTTAACTTTATGATGTCTATGTACAAAAGAGGAAATTTCATCAGTCCATGAAAATATTTATAAAGAATAGGCACGGGGAAGGTACGTTAACAATTAAAAAAGTTCTACATTAGACGTCCTTTGGGGACCTTTATTAAATTCGGCTTGGTCTGGCACAAGGCCAGATATGATGGAGTCATTCTTGCATGTTATGTTTCAAATAAAAGTCTATAAAACTAGCGCGATATCTCTCGTTCTACTAGTGGCGTTCTTTTATAGATCTAAAAGACACTGGATGTGATGACTGTTTAGCCTGAAATGACCATTCGCAATGCCATGATCATTAAAGGACCATCAGTTAGCTGAGCCTCCATTAGCCAATTATTAATCATAGCGCGCCGAAAAGCATGTAGATTTACGCAGATCCTTAATTAGACTGGCCGGCGAAAGTGCTAGCCAAATACTTAGCCGTCCTTTGCTAGAAGAGATAAAGAAAATGTTTTTACTATGAACTGTGAAACGCAGAGGAAAGCGAAAACGCTACAGATTCAAAACAATTGCATTAATATTGATGAAGCTAAACATAGGAGATATTATGGAAATTAACATTAGATTTACAAAACACCGCCAGTGAAATTGCTATATGAATTTCCAGTCGACTATACATACAGGAACGAAGTGTTCACGAAGGCAGAGTGAATATTATGGATTGTTTTATTTGAATTATTGTTCTCGACAAGCTCATTATTCTATATGCGAGGTATATATATATATATATATATATATATATATATATATATATATATATATATATATATATATATATATATATATATATATATTATACAGGTACGATGAGAACGAATAGAGTGCAATTCCAACCTTCGTAACATTTAATTTAAAAGAGTGCTCAATACAAAGTAGAGCAATATTCTTTATTTTAGGATATTGCGACGAAATCATGTCAAAATCGCTACACAATTGCAGTCGTGTTTCGATACATATCAATGCATCTCATCAGGTAGTTGTAAATTACTGGCGAGTGAAAGATTTTTAAATCTAAACAAATCGTTCACACGCCAGTAATTTAGAAACGCCTGATGAGATGCATTTATGAAAATTTTATATATATATATATATATATATATATATATATATATATATATATATATATATATATATATATGTATACCGGGTGTAATAGCAATGTTGTCCAAATTGCGTAACATTCTATGGGGTAATTGTCCTTCCAACAAAATGTTTAATATGTAAAAAAAAAAAGAAAGAAAGTAGAAAAACACTAAACTAATTGAGTTTCATTTTTCCAGGTCTTCAGATAAGACGTTTAGCCGGCTTGTCATCATTTGTCGTAAGAATCATTGAAAAACCCTTTGAATTATTCAGCTAGGTTGAGAACAGTTTAAAATCGTTTTGTGTGGCCCCATTATATCTACACGTCTGAGCAATGATGATAAGAAAAAAGATCATTCAGGCCTTCAGTAATGGTACTACCATTCATACTCTGGCTTTCATCTACAAAGTCCATTGAAGGACCATCTAGAGAACGGTGACTAAGTTTGAAAACGAGGCAGAAATAGTGAGGAAAACTGGACCAGGAATTCACAACAGGAAGAGAGATCATCATTTCAACTTAGAGTTTAATACATTCTTATTGTTTAAAGTAGAGTCCAATAGTGTTATAAAAACTTTGAAGAATTCCAGTAAGATATCTTTAATCATTTCTAAGATACAACTGTTCAAAGCTTAATCTAGCACCTGGACAATTTTAATGTTATACAATTTGGACAATTTTGTTGTTACACGTTGTAAAATAAAATCTCAAAACTAACAATGTCAATGATTCATCGAATAAATTCGTTAAACTGAAATCTATTACTTCTGAAACTACTAGTGTCCGGACTAAACAACTTTCTGGTGATTAAATATAAGAAGCGTAATGCAGTAAGTCTTCGATAATCCGGACATATTGAGACAGGGGTTGGAAAATTATATTCGAGCAATTCAAAATTTAATACCAACATTACATAAATGGAATTCAGGAAAAAATAATTTTCTACAAAAAAACTTTATATTCAAATGAGGTGTAATGAATATGGGCGTGGAATGAGAAATCGGAGAGCCGAGTTCGAATTCCAGTCGGGTCCGTTACATTCGATTACGCGCTAATACCCTTGGAAAATGTATGAATCTATCTCTTCTCCTCAGCTACAGGTTAAATAGCAGGGCAGACTGGGTCCTGTAGCCTTGGTTGATAACCAGCCTACCGCAGAAAGAAACGACAGCCTTGTCCGTCATGAATCGAAAGAAAAATGGTCGCCCAAGCGTATAACATGTAGAGCAATCAACTGGTTGATAGTCAAATAAGATTTTCCAACGCTTTGTTTAAGGTTTCTTTCCAGTATACTTTTTAAGAAAAAAGTGCCAAAATCTATTTTACCGTTTTTGTTGTTGTTGTTGTTGTTCTACGGCTGACCCCTAAAGATCCATAATCTATAATCTCTGGCTTAATCAAACTATGATAATTCTAATATATGTCGTTTCTATGAAAATAACGAAGAAAATAACAAGAATTAGTTGAACTGATTTTCTCAGCGTTTTTATCAAAACATTTTAATCTAAATTCTCAAAACGCTTGTCTGAGTTGAAATATAAAAATGCGTTTAGGTCGGATGATTCTCTCTCTCTCTCTCTCTCTCTCTCTCTCTCTCTCTCTCTCTCTCTCTCTCTCTCTCTTCATTTCACGTCCGCGGATAATTGAAGTTCGGAAAACCGAGGAACGGACAATCGCAGGAGTAATGTACCTCAGTTGCACTTAGATTATAATTCTCCCAAAATTAATAGGTATTCGCCTGTAGGCACGAAGATATGTGAGAATAAGACTTTGGGAACGAGGTTACCGCGCGGTTGGCATCAACTGCGGAAGCAAAGGCAATTAGTAAGATTGGAAAAATTAACTAAAACCCTTAATGAATAAAATCTGATGACCGTTTGCAAAACAAAGGTGAACCCCATTAAGCGGGAAACAAACGGAAAGGGTGGAATGGAATTTCGAATGTAATCTATCGGAGGTCAAAAGATCAATATCTCTAACGTCAACGGTGTAAGCGTATTTTATGGGAATATAGATAAAATGATTGATTCTCTGGCGAAATATACATATAATAGCCCCGTCCTGTCAGTAATGCATGCATAAATTCTTCACCTCCGACAATCGTTTACTGTGAATTTCCGTTGTAGAATTCTCTACAAAGGCATTTCGAATCGAACATTATTTGCCATGATTTAATTCTGTCAATATCATTAGTAATATCATTAGCTTGAGTCATAAATAATTTTTGTTTCTGTTAATCTACTTTATTCATTTATTTTTCAATTTAAATCATTTTCACCCCCAGCAAGGCAATAAAGCCACTAAGACACAAGGTGCTATGGATTATGAAAGAATAGAAGAAAAATAAACATTAATTTTGTATTCATATGCAAATCTCCACCATATAAATAACAGTTGATACAGCTGGAGGCTAGACTAATCCTAAACATTTGGCTGGGGTTGGTATGCTTTCAATATTAGCCCAAGCCCCAGTCGATCTTCTCCCCAGGCAGTACCTCTCTCGACAGGAGGCTGGGTTTATAGGCCAGTGTTATCCAAAAGGGGAAGTGCCGAGAGGAGATTGGGAATTTTAGCACGGTATGGACGTTAAATCCAGTTCAAACCACGACCTTGTGTCACGTTCGGTTACGACGTGGGGCCCGGTTGTATATCTCTAATTCTACCCTTGAATACAAAACTACTATAGAAATACTAGTGAATACATTTAACTAATTATAGTTTACAACAATTAAAGAGCGAGGACAAAAATACAGAAGGTAACAATTAACATGGCATTTAAATTTGTGAAGATCAAACTTGACTGGAAAGCAAGAAGCCGGAAGAGAGATCACAAGAGAAAAGTGCGAGAAAAGATACCGTTCTACAACAAATAAAGTACAATTGCATTTTTGTAAAAATCAAAGAAGGCAATAAAGCCAATAAGACGCAAAGGGTTACCGAGAGTGAAAATATCTAAGAAAAATCATTAAGAATAATAAGATAACAGGAATTTAAAAGACAGATGACAACAAATTAGAATATATTTAAATATTTGAAGGCCAAAGACCGTCCTGGGTAAGACGATAAACTACGTCCAGCAGCAAGGCCTCTGACCAGGAAGTTTTGGGGAGCGTGGAACCACCACTTAATTGCGGGTGTTCCCAGGTCCACCCTAACCCTGGGTGGTAGAAACCTGCTAGGGTCCCAGCTATGGGCAAATAGTTAATCCCCAGACTGGGATCAAAACATTATGAAAGTGTAAATGACGTTTTAATACCAGAAATACTCTGTAAAAAATTATTACCAGCAATAAATTTTTGAAGAAAAAATTATTACGAGTAATGCATAAAAAAAAAACATATTACCAGCAATACAATTTTGAATAAAAAAAAAATTGATAGCTTTGCATTTTTGTAAAAAATATTACCAGAAATAGATTTTTAGAAGGAAAAAAAATATTATCAGCAATAAATTATTTTTAAAATTACCAGCAATAGAAATTGTCGGCATTAAATATTAACAGAAATAATTTTTGGCAAAAAATATTACCAGCAATAAAAATCTTGTCGGTATTAAATAACCAATTGAGGTTGATATACCGTAAAACAAACCAAATCAAACCAAACCAAGACCAAAGCTGACTGGAAAGCAAAAAAAGTGCGAGAGAAGAAACTGTTAGCAGAGAACTTATGTTTATATCTTGTACTTTCAATTATAAAATGATGAGACCTAACTGCCAATTAAGTATTGCGTTTAAATTCGTGAATTCGAGGTACCAAAGAGGAAAGCCCATGAGAAACTTGAAAGTATTTATGGAAAAGTGGGAAATTTGACTGAAGCCAAGATGCCAGGTTCAGGAGCAATAACATTGCAGGAATCTTCAATTATATCTATCTGTATAATACTAAAAGTCTGTGATTTCGTGCGTTCTTGTATGCTTATGTAGTGTATCGTAGTGATTTACGAGTTGTTTATGCAATAAGTAATTTTATTTCAACTTTCTTCGAACGATTTTGTTAATTAGAATATTGTTAAGTTAAAGACAGACACAAAGAGATTCCGCTTTGCTGTTTCGTTCAGTTGTTTGTAGAGTAATTATTTATATTTCAGCTTTCTTTAAACTAACAATATTTTAAATATTTAAAACATATATATCTGGCACATTTAAAAGAATATTTTCTAGTGAATATGATTTAAAAATAATTTTTGTCTTATTAAAAAATATTTTTATGTTAATCTGATTTAAAATTCAAGTTTATCCTGGAAGTTCTATTCCTATTAAATACTGTAAGCAATTAAGTAAAACATTAAACATGAACTTGTAAACCAAACTAATGATGACACGAACAAATTGAAATATTTAAGTGGATCTTAATAAAATTAAATTTCATTTCAATGGAATTTTGAAATCGACTTCAATGTTTTATAACCAGAACCGTTAGTGACCCAATGGGTCGCGGGCAGTCTAGTATTATATCTATTTTTGCAGTGACGTGAAATGCCTCATCAAGCAGTTTTTCCATACATTCTTAGTAACATTCCGCAGTTTTTGATGTAAAACGTTTTGTCTGTTGAAGCGTTTTCTTTTCGACCAAACATTTATGGACACGTTACAGCTGCGGAACTTGTAATTGTGCATTTACTTTTTCATCGCGTTTTTAAGAAATCTAAATAAAAACACCGACAATCCCACCACATGCACAACATTTTCTTTCCTCCATGGAGATCCGCTGTCTTTTGCGCTAAACCTTGTCTTATGTGCACGTTTGGACGATCATATCTCTCCACAGCATCCTCACAGTTGAATCTTTCATTTAAATACCATGCGGGATACCCGTTTGGGTAATCATGTCTCTTTGGATTCATGACCGACGAGTTTCCCTCAGTCGGTTACTATTTCTTTCTGCAGGAGACTCGTTGCCAAGGATATTTGCCCGTAACTGAATGTAACGAACTCGACTGGAATTCGAACTTGGATCACCGATTTCGCATTCCGAGTCAATATCCATTTTACCACAACGTACATTCTAGGATGTCGTATATTAGCCTACTCTAATTTTTTTCTTAGCTACCAAATATACTTAGCCAGGAAAATAAATTCTTTAATAAAAATTGTTCCCTAAAACGGAAATTATTAATAATTATAACATCATGTATGTTAACCCTTCAATCGCAGAGAACTTCCGGTTAGCAAAGTTCAAATTACTGATTATAAACAGACCTTTTCGACGATGTTTCATCTCTGAAAGGTAACCAAACGTAAACAATGACAACATATTAGATGAAATGGATTAAACATATATTCTGTTTACACGTTAATTACAGTCACCGGTCGAGAAATTTCGTAGAGAATATGTGTCTTCCGCCAGGAACTGAACCTGTATTCCATACGGAAACCGTCATTTGGCTGTTAACCATTCAGCCACAGAACTCATAATTTCTCAAATATTCGGAGTAGTAAATGTAATTAATACTGCTTAATTGAAAAACAGAACATTTACTCAAATAAGTTGCATCGATAATAAGAACATCAAACAAAAAATATATATTAAAATATTTGCCGAATTTAATGCATTTCACATTTGAGTGTTATTATTTTTCACTCATAATTGCCATGGCTTAAATAATATGATCCAATAGAGAAATAAATAAATGTTCACAAATAACAATGATTTATTTACTGTTGACTTTGATCCGTCTTAATGAAACACCCTTATATATAATCCGTCTTAATGAAACACCCTTACAAACACAGAAGAAAATTTCCCCCTCCGCACACAAAAATAATCAAAAACAAATAAGCATAAATAGATCCACTTTATAAAAAATAAACAAAACAGAACCTAGTCTACAGAACCTAGTCTGGAGGGAGAAGAGGATTAATAATAATTAATAATAGCCAAGGATATTAGCACCTGTGAATGTAATGGATTCGACTGGAATTCAAACTCAGATCTCCGATTCCTCAATGAGACCCTCCCTTTAAATATATATATATATATATATATATATATATATATATATATATATATATATATATATATACTAGCAGCATGGCCGGGCGTTGCTCGTGCTTGATTCAAAAATCGTACGTCTCATACAGCAATCGCTATCACTTGACTTAAAATATTTTCCCCCTTCCCTGCCTTTAAAGGAGTGCCCTTTGCCGTGCTGATGTTGCTACATGCCTTACTTCTTGCCTATCTCACACTGCGAATTTTGTCTAAGCTCTATACTAAACATTAAATCTGTTACGAAAAAAGAACTAAACAAAACATGTTAACAACAAATACTTTTTCACACCCAACCCAGTTCTGCGGAATCAGAATCAACGTTGAGTTTAAGCAATCGAATGAGCCAGTTGGAGTAAAGTGCCATGCAGATTTAAATTTTTCCCACTTGTGACGAATGCAGCTATCGATTTTTATTTGCATGCTAGCATGCTAGTTAACATTCGTGTCAGTCAGCTGTTGGCTCTCACGCTGGCCAATAGAATCTTCCTGCCTATTCGTGGCAGCCAGCTATAGGCTCTCACTCTGGCCAGTAGAAAATGGCCGCAAACTACATGAAAACTGCCGTAGAAGCATGAAATATCGGTTGTTTCCACTATCGATGGGAGTTGGGAGTTGGGAAATGCAAAGTCGGTCTTGGCCTTTACAATAACTTGTAGCATGTGCATGTAAATTTTGGTGCAAATCCGTCGAAAATTGCGGCCGTTCATTCGTTACACACACACACACAGACACATCCTGCCTTTTATAGATAGATAGATAGATAGATAGATAGATAGATAGATAGATAGATAGATAGATAGATAGATTGATTGCGAGAGTGGAGGGATAGACTGTCTATCTTTTTTCGATGTTATTCATCCGCACACCCACTAGACGTGAGTGTGGCACATGGCCGGTCTTAAAGTGGCGGCTTCCACGTAGGATTCCCATGTGAGACCAGAATCCGAAAATAGTCCAGTATCCTGGGCACATCGCATTTTGGTGACGCCTCAGGCGCCAGATAATCACCTAGACCCCCCACCAGCGTTCCGTGAGAGATCTATTGTATGAGGAGACGAGCCTCTCGAGACTGGACTGTGCGCCTATCGGGCCAGAAGGAGCATATTGAGAATACAATTAATTCCGTAGCTTTAACTGATAACAATTAGACGGAAACGAAAAAAGGAAAAAAAAAATGAAGATAGGAATGACTAAGTTACGGAAAGGTATAGATGTGCAGTTGAAGGTCTCGTCTTAGATAAATACCAAAATGGGAGTGTTGACTGGGAAATTTGACGTGATAACAAATATAAACATATTCACACTATTTTTTTATTTTTTATCTTGTGACTAATTATGATGACACCGATTTCTTTGTGTATTTTATCGTCAGAGAGGTTGGTTCAGTTTCATTTCAAATCAGCTGCCCCCCGGCGGAGCGAGCAGAAAAGATGGTGGGAAAATTTCGATTAAAAGGAGTGCGAAATGAAAAGAAAATACATCAGATTCCACTTAATCGGTACGCAACGAAAATAAAGCGAGCTGGCCTAATTATATAGCTCATAACATTAAAAGTAACAGCTTCTTCTTGTTCGTGCTTTGCCCGTTCATGGCTCTCCACAATTTCCTGTCCTGTGGTTCTGTTAATAAATTTTGTCGTATTGTTATCTCTCCTAAACTATGTTCCGCCATCCATTTACTAAAGCTCATTCTTCTTCCTCTATGTGCCGTGTCCCTTCAGGACGTTGGCGATCATGGCTCTCCACAATTAATAAATTTGGTCTTTTCGTTATCTCTCCTAAAACAACTTGTTCCGCCATCCATTCAGTAAAGCTCGCTAGGTAGGTAGGTATGTAGGTAGGTAGGTAGGTTTCTTCTTCTTCTTCTTCTTCTTCTTCTTCTTTGATTATCAGATTTTCCAAGCCCTCTTTCCTCATTATATGCACTAGAGATTTCAGCTGTCTCTTCCTAGTGTTAACTATGTTTCCTTTTTTTGTTTCCATTTCCTTTAAAATTTCGTCTTGGCTCACATGTATGATCCTCGGTATCCTCAACATCCTTCTGTAGAAGCAAATTTTTGTTGCTTCAAGTTTCTTCATCTTTAAGCATTTGCTGCCATATAGAAGGGCTGATACCACGCAACACTTCAGTACTCTTTTCTTTCTTTCGAAATTTATACACGGTCTAAACCTCTTTCCATCGCATTAGAGACCTTACTTATTAATGAGCCCTCGTAATTTTAATGAGATATAAAATTACATTTCATACCAGTTTCATTTCTGGTTTGAAACTTGTTTTTTTATAGAATATGAAAACTTTACTTATCGATCAACCAACGTAATTTTGAAAAGATCTAAATTTAATTCATACTCCTAATTCCACTAGTTCTAACTTTCACCCCTAAGACCCGCCCTCCCAAGCAGATTATAACGAACCACATTCATTCCATTCATATTCCATTGGTGAGATGTAAGTTCCACACAAGCAGCTTCTTTTAACTTCTGGGTGTTGACTTCTATGTCTACTCATATATCTATCTATCTCACTGCCGTGCGCCGACGGCTTAGCGGGAGAAGTTCCGACTGACGCAAATTCAGTCGGGTTTCGATCCTAGCTAGAGGCAACCGGACGTCTAGCCACACTGATGAGCTGTGAAACAGCGAAACAGTCTGCCTGTAGAAGACAAAAATATATATATATATATATATATATATATATATATATATATATATATATATATATATATATCCTTGTGGCTGACAAATTATTTTCCAACTTAGCACCCCTTATATACCTTATCTATCTATCTATATCTATATATATATATATATTAAGATATTTTTATATTTATACATACTTTTTTCGGACTTTGTCCATTTCATTATATATATATATATATATATATATATATATATATATATATATATATATATATATATATAAGTAAATAATAAACAAATTAGCAAATTATTATGACCAAAATATTAGTTAGACTATAAAAATCAAAACAAAAAATTGGCCGAAAAAAATAGCTATAACTCTTATATAACGATAAAAAAATGAATAAAAAAAAAATATATACTACGAAAACCAAAAAGAGAAAATGTACAGTGTAATAAATAAATAACAAGTAAAATAAATTGATCTAAATACATCCAAATATATAAATAAACTAACAACCGATACCGATAAACTAGCCGTTTAGAAAAAACAAATAAAGATAATCAATCCAAATAAATAGATGAAGTAATAAACAAATTAAAAACTGTTCCCGCCAAAATAATAGTTAGAACAAACTACAACAATCAACCCCAAAATTGAACAAATAGCTTTAATTATCTTCCCAAACAAAAACAAAACTATTAAATAAGCTATATAAACAAATTATACGTTAATAAAAACACCGATCAAAATAAATAAAAAAATAAATATATAAGATAAGAAATAAAAATAAAAATAAATGAAAAACAAGCAAAATAATTTAACCGAACTAAATAAATAAACAAATAAACGACTTCCGGTAAAATAACCGCCAAAATAGACTACCCACAAAGCACCACTGACCCGTATATATAAATAGCCGAGACAAATAACAGCACTCGTGGCCAGACGAATGCATCTAGCATGAAACAGACTGTCGCCTCTAAGTGTTGACTTCTATGTTCACTATCTGCCTCTGATATTGAGCACTTTATCCCATAAATACAGCACATTTTAAGACTATATTTCTTCATATATATATATATATATATATATATATATATATATATATATATATATATATATTATAGGAGATCAAAACAAAAGAAGGATGAACTTCATTGGACTATATTGATCAAGACATGCCAACTATCGATACAACTGCAACATATCTGATGATCTCACGATCCTAATGTATTATGAAATCGATATGATGAATATATACTGAAAAAATAGTCTGATTTGCTACCTCTTCGTCACCGAGGCCCGTTGGAACCGTGGAGTAATGGATAACGGCTTGGATTGAGAAATCGGAGAGCCGAGTTCGAATTCCAGTCGAATCCATTACATTCACTTACGTGCTGCTAACACCCTTGGGAAAGGTGTGAATCCTCTTCTTCTCCCTCCAACTATTGGTAAATAGCAGGACAGACTGGGTTCTATAGCCTTGGATGGCAACTGAGAAGGACAACTCTGAATTCAAAACCTGCGGAGGGTCGTTTGGGGACCTTGTGGCATTCGTTGCACCAGGTCCCTGTATTCGTCCCTCCAAAAAGTGTGGATGGCCCTGCACAAAGCCTTCACCACTATAATCAAATCCTGTGTGGGTGTCGGGCTTTCAGTTTCTGAAGTTTTCCGAGTTCGACGATATTATAGGAGATCAAAACAAAAGAAGAATGAACTACATTGGACTATATTGACCAAGACATACCAACTAAAATAGTCGATTCCTGAACCGCTCCAGTAAGTATCTGACTCCTCTTGATATCCTCTACGTCTAGAAGAGGCTGAAAATAGATTACTCATGTCATATATAGACAGAAGCTACCTAGTTCTCACTATCCAGTTTCGATAGCGTCCAAAAGCGTCTATGATCCTTGTGGCTGACGAATTATTTTCCACCCTACAACCACTTTCCCACAGACGAAATGTCACGTGTCTCTCTATGACCTAACACTACTTTTATAGTTTCAGGCGGACTACATGTGTTCGCTACTACTAGTGTTCAGACTAACTACATTCCTTAGTCCCACAAGTTCTAAACTTCACGGCTAAGACCCGCCTTGCCAAGCAAAAGTGCCCTAGAATTTTCAGCTATCTCTTCCTTATGTTAAGTAAAAACAAATTGTAGCGATCCACCTTCATTACCTTCGTATTCCATTGGTGAGCACCACTGAAGCAGCTTCTTCCCACGAACCGCTACCACTTCCTCGATCACTTCAATCTTAATCTGTTCAAATCTAGGGTTAAATTTTCCCCAAAACTATGCTTCTTACCTTTTATATTGTAACCCTCTACCTCAGGTGTCTCTTGGGCCTTGTATAAAGTGAACATTATTATATAAAAAATATCATTATTCTATATTTACCAAAAGTTGTTTCTTAGGATTCAAAACCTTACTTATCAATCAGCCGCCATAATTCTGAAGAGATATAACTTTGCTTGGTTTCGATATCAGTTTCATTTTTCTGTCTGGTCTTGAATTTTTTTCATTGTATTAAAGATTTTATTTGTCAATCTACACTACAGTTTTGAAGAGAAATATATTTCCCTCATTTATTCTATCTGGTCTCAAAATCAGTTTTACAGGATTGAAGATCATGCTTATCAATCGACCCTCGTAAAGAAATTTAACTCATTTTGATACCAGTTTCATTATATGAAACATAAATACTTCCTTCATATATCTCCCAGAAATATTCCCCCATAATGGTAAGACATTATCGGCAATTGTGTTTTCATCTCGCTAATATCTTACCATTGTATTGGAGGTATTTTTATGTGGGAAGTATTTATACTATATAATCTAAAATTTGTTTCTTAGGAACAGATACCTTACTTATAAGTCAGACGTTGTAATTTTGAAATCTCTTTGGCAGCGGTGATATGTTTTGGACAAAAAATCATGATGGCACCCACCCTACTTCGGTTTGGTTTGGGATGGTTTGTTTTAAGGCATATCAACCTCAATGGGTTCTTTAATGCCGATAATTTTTATTGTTGCCAATATTTTTTTTTTCAAAAATATAATGCTGATAAAATTTTTTTCTTAAAAAAATCTATTCCTGGTAATATTTTTCCTTCAGAAATGTATCACTGGTAAGCTATTTTTTCAAAAAAGTATTGCTATAATATATTTTTTCAAAAAAGTATTGTTGGTAATATTACTTTCCCCAAAATGTATTACTGGTAATAATGTATTGCTGGTAATATTTTTAGGGAGTATTTTTACGCTTTCATAGTGTTTTGACCCCAGTTTGGGTTTAACTATTTACCCATAGCTGGGACCCTAACAAGTGCTATCACCCGGGGTCAGGGTGGACCTGGGAACACCAGCAATTAAGAGGTGAATCCACGCTCCTCAAAATCTCCTGATCAGATGCCTTGCTGTTGGACGTAGTTTTATCGTCATACACAGGACGCGGATGTAGTGTATCGTCATACCCAGGACGCGTATGTCGTGTATGGTCATACACGGAACGCAGATGTAGTTTCTCCACATACCCAGGACGCAGATGTAGTGTATCGTCATACTCTGGACGCAGATGTATTTTATCGTCATACCCATGACGCAGATGTAGTTTATCGTCATACGCAGGACGCGGATGTAGTTTATCGTTATACCCAGAACGTGGATGTAGTCTATCGTCATACTCTGGACGCAGATGTATCTTATCGTCATACACAGGACGCAGATGTAGTTTATCTTCATAACCAGGACGCGGATGCCGTTTATCTTCATACCCATGACGCAGATGTAGTTTATCGTCATACCCAGGACGAGGATGTCGGGTATCGTCATACCCATGACGCAGATGTAGTTTATCGTCATACACAGGACGCGGATGTAGTTTATCGTTATACCCAGTACGCGGATGTAGTGTATCGACATACCCAGGGCGCAGATGTATTTTATCGTCATACACAGGACGCAGATGTAGTTTCTCGTTATACCCAGGACGCGGATGTAGTATATCATCATACACAGGACGCGGACGTAGTGCCTGACACGACTAATTGGAGGCCCAGTCAGCATTGATATTGGTAGAAGAAATGGGTTTATAATGTGGATGTTAACTGAGGGTTTTGTTGTGTGTGTATTTTTTTTTAGGAAATGTGCGTGTTCAATACATAAAAAAGATGATAGAAAAATCATATAAAACCTTTTGAGTGTGTCCATTTTCCTTTTGATTCTGAAATGATCTATGGTAAGTAAGTATATGAATAGGTAAACATGGTCAAGCTCAAGTCAACCTTGCGCTGAGTTGGGATAACCGAAAATCTACTTCACGAGTTGGCCTGCTAAAACACGTTCCGTTGGTAAGGCGAAAAAGTTCAGCCGTCAGTGGACCGGGGAAAATAACATTCTTGAAGCCAAGAGGAGAAAGAGAAAGAGAAAGTTTCCCTCCTTACCGGAAGTGGGATGATAAAATCACGCAAGTGACCAGAAACCCTTTTCTGTTTCTTTATAACTTGCATCATGGGAAAATGAAATTTGTTCTTTGTTATTATTATTTTATCTATTGGTTTTATTTCATTTCCCCCAAAATACCATTCGGGACTGGGGGGTGAGAATAAAGCACAAATTCTACCTTTTCCCGAAGGTATTTGTGCGTAGGTGAACTTGGCTCTAATTCGAACTCAGCTCGTCAATTTTGATTTCCTATTCGCTGTGGTAGTAGTTGTGTTGCAATTAGGATCTGATGTGATGTTAGCTAGCCAGCTTTAAGTTATTTTAAAGCTTGATTCCCTTTTCATATGTTTTTTTTTTGTTTCAGTCTAGCAGCGTTTGAAATTTTGTGTAGACAAAGTCACACTTACAATTGTACCTCGATAATAAAACGCGACTTACAAGTGATAAAATAAGTAAATAAAGAAGGAAAGTGTAAAGAGTCTGTCAATTGATAAAAAATAAGTGGGGAGAGAATAATGTCAGGAAAAAAGAAAAGAGAAAGACACGATAAATAGAAAGATAACAACGCGGGAAATAAGAAAGAAAGAAAGAAAGAAGGAAAGAAAGAAAGTGTTATAAGGATCGTATAACGCTCATCATTGCTGGTTTGTATGGCTGTAAGAAAAACACAGGAACAAAAGGTTGAGTGAAAAAAGGGTTTAATCACATGAGAACATGGATTGTTAATTCAGTACGTGTGAAAACGCTACGCCTTTGCGACCCACTTTTCCCCACTGTTCCATGAGTAGATGTTCTCCTCATAGTGGATGGACGAGTCCATATTTTAATAATAAATGTAAGAAGCTGACTAACCTTTTGTTAGTTTTTCTACACAACAGAAAGAAAGAAACAAAGAAAAAAAAGAAAGAAAGAAATTAACAAAGAAAGAAAGAAACAAACAAAAGGCGAAGAAAAAAGAGTCAGTAAAGAAAAAGAAAGAATAAAACGCGGGGAAGAGGAAAGCAAAAAAGACGGAAAAGAACCTAAAAAAAAATGTGAGGAAAGAAAATGAAAAAGAAAAAAAAAGATTTCCAAAAAGCAAAAACAATAGAAAAAAAGGAATAACAAGGAGACGGTGAGGGAGAATAGAAAGAAAGAAAGAAAGAAAGAAAGAAAGAAAGAAAGAAAGAAAGAAAGAAATTGGCAGACGACAAGAAAAGAAAGATTAAAATCCTAGTAAAGAAAAAAGGAAAAAGAGTCGTGAAAGGAAAGAAAAGAAAAAAATGAGTCACTGACGAAAATAAAATAAATAAAAAAGACAGTAAAAAAAAAGAAGTACAAAAGAAAATAAAAGCAGAGAAAAAGAAGAAAATGGCAAAAAAAGAAAGAAAAAAAGATTTAGGACAGGAAAAAAAGAAAATGGGTCGATAAGTGAGAGAAACCGGCAGTCGAAACCACAGATGAGATATATATATATATAGAGAGAGAGAAAATAAGCACAAATGATGACAGACCAGACAGCAAAGCTTAAAGTCATCATAAACATATTAACCACAGTGGAATAATCATTTACTCCGAACGTGTGACAACAAATTTGAATTCACTCCTGACTGTATCGAACTACAAGTAATGGTTTGTTGTAAGGCTTACTCATTACATACTCTTTAAGTGTACATGACTACGTACATTAAGTTCAGTCTTTTTTTCTGTTTAGATTTCTTCTTTTTAACATTGGCGTCGGATGAAGACGGATTGATAACGTGCTGTCGACATTGCCAGTCAATGAATTGTCATAAACATAGGCCTACAACAGACATTCTTAAGAAGACGTTCACCTTGGGACGGTGAGGTTTTCGGGTGGCTAGAAAAGCCAAAACAAAGGCGAAACGATAACAAAAATAAACACTTTGGAAGTAACAAGTCGAGATAAGAAAAAATAAAAATAAAAATTCTCGAAGTGGTGTCTCAGGGTGAAAATCTTGGAAGCAATTATTAGATTAGCGACTTTCTTTTCGGAAAGAGGCTATATAAGGTGGATGCATAAGTTTCCAGCATAGAAATCTTTTATTCATAAAAATCAGGGTCACTTTATTCGCTCCTCTCTATCTATAAAAGGCAGGATGTGTGTGTGTGTAACGAATGCACAGCCGCAATTTTCGACGGATTTGCACCAAAATTTACATGCACATGCTCCAAGTTAGCAAACAGGCCAAGACCGACTTTGCATTTCCCAACTCCCATTGATAGTAGAAATAATCGATTTTTCATGATTCTACGGCAGTTTTCATGTAGTTGGCAGCCATTTTCTACTGGACAGAGTGAGAGCCTATAGCTGGCTTCCACGAATAGGCAGGAAGATTCTATTGGTCAGCGTGAGAGCAAACAGCTGACTGACACGAATGTTACCTAGCATGCTAGCATGCAAAAAAATCGATAGCTGCATTCGTCACAAGTGGGAAAAAGTTATATCTGCATGGTACTTTACTCCAATTGGCTCATTCGCTTGCTTAAACTCAACGTTGATTCTGATTCCGCAGAACTGGGTTGGGTGTGAAAAAGTATTTGTTGTTAACATTCTTTTTTCATTCGGTTTTTCCAGTTACGAGTCTTTTTTTAAAGCTGATCGTTTTGTGTTCATTTTGTTTAGTTCTTTTTTCGTAACAGATTTAATGTTTAGTATAGAGCTTGGAAAAATTTGCAGTGTGAGATAGGCAAGAAGTAAGGCATGTAGCAACATCAGCACGGCAAAGGGCACTCCTTTAAAGGCAAGGAAGGGCAAAAATATTTTAAGTTAAGTGATAGCGATTGCTGTATGAGTCGTACGATTTTTGAATCAAGCACGGGCAACGCCGCACAATGATGCTAGTCAAACTATCTAAATAACCATACTTTACCAAATATTCCAAGAAATAAGATTCAATATAAACCTTTTCCAAAACAGAAATTATGACTTAGAATTGAAACGAAAGCAGTGGTGGCATCATACAACAGTCGGCTGAAAAGTTCACAGGCTAACTAAGACAATGGTATGACACACTTGGTCAGTGTATGAATTTTCTAGTCGACCTTCATAAAAATTAAGAAACTAGCTTGAGACAAAATAAATGTGGTTCTACATGAAATACCATTTACTGAAAACGTGAAAAATTAGGAATTTTAGGGAAAATGGAAGCAAAATGTACACTTATACTTAACAGCAGAAAGTGGCAGTTGAAACTTCAAGAGGAAAGAAGGCGTATAAAATTTGACCCTCACAAGATATATAGTGAGGGCAAAAGGGACAGATGAAAACAGCACATAACCACTGCCTAACGAGCGTGCGTAAATGGGTTGGCGGGAGAGGGATGAAGAGAAATTCGAAAATATAAAATTTATGAAAAAATACAAAAGACAAGAAATTGTAGAGAGTCATGATCGCCCATATCCTCAAGGGATATGCCATGGCAAGAAGAAATCAGGAGGAGGAGGCGGAGAAGAAGAAGAAGAAAAGGGAAAAGAAGAAAAAGGAGGAGGAAGTGGAGAAGACGAGAAAAGAAGAACAAGAAGAACAAGAACAAGAAGGAGGAGGAGGAGGAGGAGAAGAAGAACAAGAAGGAGAACAACAACAACAACAACAACAACAACAACAGCAACAAGATCAAGAAGAAGGAGAATAAGAATAAGAACAAGATCCCGAAGAAGAAGAAAAAGACGAAGAAGAAGAACAGCAACAAGATCAAGAAGAAGGAGAAGAAAGAGGAGGAGGAGGAAGAGAAGAAGAAGAAGAAGAAAAAGGAAAAGAAGAAAAAGGAGGAGGAGGTGGAGAAGACGAGAAAAGAAGAACAAGAAGAACAAGAACAAGAACAAGATCAAGAAGAAGAAGAACAACAACAACGACAACAAGATCAAGAAGAAGAAGAGGAGGGGGAGGAGAAGGAGTAGAAGAAAGAGGAGGAGAAGAAGGAGAAGAAGAAGAAAAAGAAGAAAAAGCAGGAGGTGGTGGAGAAGACGAAAAAAGAACAAGAACAAGATCAAGAAGAAGGAGAAGGTGGAAAAGAATAACAAGAAGAAGAACTTCAAGCTCCTCGGTGTATGGATCAGTTATAACAAATTTACTATAGGAGATAAGAAAATTTAACATAGAATAGGCTGTAGTTTCACCAAACACCGCCAGATGTTACAAAACCAAAACATTAGACTAAATACACGTCATGTTCTTAAATAGTCTCGTCAGATCGAGACTTTCACATGGCTGTTCTGCATGGCACCAAATTCGTTTCCAGATGTCATAACTGTTGGCTGTATGCAATCGCTTTCTCTAATCGATGATCAAAAATGGCTTCGAGCAATTGAAACGACCCGGTTTTAGCGAGAGCCACTCTTCTTCGCAACTCGTTAAATTTCGAAGGACAAGAAAAGAATGGGCTAATTCCCTTGAAGATTGTAACATTTCAACACACCGGAAGGGCTTCCGGCTTACATTTCATCAATAATTCGAGTAACTTTTTCATCTCTTCTTTCTTGTCGGAATTTTTAAGCTGACAAAATATAATTATTAGTTCAGTACAAGGATAGAATCTGCGGAGAAAACGTTACACACTTGCGACAGAGATGGTCAATTTAATTTTATTCAAATTGTCTCTATTTTTTTAAATCAATTCTCCCATCAAGGCGATAATGTCCCCAAGATACAAGGGGCTACTGGAAGTGAAAGAGAATGAAAATACTTTAGAAGGAACGGGAAACCCAACCCTACTCCTACTGAAGGAAGAAAATAAATAAATAACATTTCAGAGCTTAGCGGAGACGTTAGAAGTATAGAGTTAAAGTAGATTTTAGAAGGAACCGGAAACCCAGTCCTAAACAGGAAACAAGGGATGAACCTCTATTCCTGCTCAAAAAGACTGCAGATGAGTGTGAACAGGATTATAGGCGAACTTATCTACTCCTATTTACATTATTCGGACTATTGTCCTCATCTTTGTCGCCATATTTAATTATCCACTAATGTTCGAAAGCCGAATGTGAATAATAGACCCTATTGATTGATTAAACGTTCAGTTGCATATTCCACGAAGCTGACCGAAGAGGGACACTTGAAGAAGCCGAGTGGTCATATAGTAGTCGAAACATTGTATTTTGTAATAATAATAATCAGAACAAGAATAAAGTATTGCTGTCATGTTTGGGCTAGACTGCAGACTCTTCACTGTCCAGCCTTGACTGAGTTCAAAAGCGATTACGTGGGCTTGTGGGTGAAGAATTCCAGCTTACAACATCTATCCCATAGATGAAATATTGCTAACCTCTCATAATTCTATCGCTAATTATTATGGCAAATGTTCAACCTAGTGACGTTAATTAGATTTAACCGTTCAGACATTCACAGCTAGGACCCGCCAAGATGCTGGAGCATACCTACGGACGATAATGGGTATGCCCTCATTCCCACAAATACAGTAGTGAATACTGTATGTGTTGATCGACCGGCCTGCAGTTGGAGATTCGTCTTAAGCTTAGCTGGTTAAGTTCTCTACCTCCGGGGAGTGAGCATCCTCAGACGGGACTATGCCGAAGGGCAGATGCTCGTCTCGGGAAATACCTATCCGACCCCGTTTTATACGGGCAATTTTTTGGCTGAGCCTACGGGCTCGGGAACCCTACATTAATTTCGGGCTTGTGCCACATCTGACTGCGTGGGGTAATTAGTAGATATTGTCTGCCGGACAACAGTTGGAGATTCGTCTTCAGCTGGGCTGGTTAAGCTCGCTCCAGGCAGATGTGTCTATGTCGAAAGGCAGAATCTCGTCTCGGGAGACACCTACCCGATCCCGTTTTATACGGTGTCTACGGGAAATTTTTGGCTAAGCCTATGGATTCAGGAACCCCACATTAAATTCGGCCTTGTGCCACATCTGTCTGTGTGGGGCATTTGACAGATACCGTCTGCAGTTCTGCAGATCCATTGTGGAATTCACTTGATTCACTTCTAGCAGTTGACTACTACTTCTACACGCCGCTGGCAAATCTTATATGTGTTGTTCTTGTCCTAAGTATTATCGTTCATTACCAACCTTCGGTTGATTATTCTATTCAGTAACTTTCCCTAGGTTACAACACATGCCATGGACACAACGTCGAATCATCCTCATTCATGTCGTATTCCTTTCGTAAGTACTAAATTCTACTTCTTCCTCAGAACTGTTTCTTTGTGGAAAACGCTCCCGAAAGAATGCTTCCCCAACCACTACAATCTTAACATCTTCAAGTCGACGCTCAACAGATATCTACCATGCATAACCTCATAATATTCATTTCTTACTTACTCATTTACAACAATGGCATTTGAAAATACTCTACCTTGAGTGGCTCTTGTATTGGGCGAACTAACTAAAAAAAACCAGCAACAAACAGACAAGCGACACAAAGGTAAATAACACAGGTCAGTAGTAATCTACCCCACTGATTGAACAAACGGTTCAGTCGCATATTTCACGAAGGTGACCAAAGCGGGACACATGAAGGCGAGTGGTCGCAGTAGTTGAAACGTTATATTTTATAATAAAAGAACATGAAGCTGGGGAGAGCCATGATCGTTTATATCCTGAAGAGAAATGGCATTAAAAATATTAATCTGTCGAATTTGTTATTTCTTTATATTTGTTTTTTTTTTCCAGCTTGACACACACATTACGCGGATTGCACAAAACGATTGTTTTTAATCATTTCAGCCCATGCAAGGCGATAAAGCCACTAAGACGCAGCGGCGGGAATGTTACTGAGTGAAAAAAAGTAAAAATCAGATGTGGCAGCAATATTCAAAGCAACGACGAATGGTAGATTTATAAATATACAAGATAGATTTTGTCGAGAAAAAAAAGCCTAGTACGACATAGTTAACCAGAATTAGCAATCCTTTCAATATATTCTTTCCATTTCATGTCAGCTGAAAACGTTAGCCCGAAAATGCGTAATGAGTCACGCTCCTGGAGGTTAGCATCAGCCTGGCTGATGGAAGGTAACGAGGACTGTCTCATGATGATTAAAAAGGATAGAAGATGACGATTGACGCTGCATTTATATTTTTTAAATTCTAATTGACAAGAAAGCAAGAAGATGGAGGAGAGTTCCACAGGCGAGAAATGCAAGAGAATAAATTATTACTAGGTTGATCCTAGAAAGTCCTGACTCACTTCTTGATTTCTGTCTGGTAAAATTGCCAAGGAGTGCTGCATTTCGAGCTTGTTCCACACAGTCGCGCCATCAACGCTAAACGTTATTGCCAACAGTTAGGAAACAAGGAATACGCTGCTTTTGTCAATCGAGATTGGGCTTTGTTCCAGCAAGAAAAATGCTAGGCTACATCCTGCCACGTTAACAAATTTAGACGAATCGACGGTGTTGAGCATCTTCCACATCCACCGTTCAGTCCAGAAGCTGAAATGCTAGGCTACATCCTGCCACGTTAACAAATTTAGACGAATCGACGGTGTTGAGCATCTTCCACATCCACCGTTCAGTCCAGAAGCTGAAATGCTAGGCTACATCCTGCCACGTTAACAAATTTAGACGAATCGACGGCGTTGAGCATCTTCCACATCCACCGTTCAGTCCAGAAGCTGAAATGCTAGGCTACATCCTGCCACGTTAACAAATTTAGACGAATCGACGGCGTTGAGCATCTTCCACATCCACCGTTCAGTCCAGAAGCTGAAATGCTAGGCTACATCCTGCCACGTTAACAAATTTAGACGAATCGACGGCGTTGAGCATCTTCCACATCCACCGTTCAGTCCAGAAGCTGAAATGCTAGGCTACATCCTGCCACGTTAACAAATTTAGACGAATCGACGGCGTTGAGCATCTTCCACATCCACCGTTCAGTCCAGAAGCTGAAATGCTAGGCTACATCCTGCCACGTTAACAAATTTAGACGAATCGACGGCGTTGAGCATCTTCCACATCCACCGTTCAGTCCAGAAGCTGAAATGCTAGGCTACATCCTGCCACGTTAACAAATTTAGACGAATCGACGGCGTTGAGCATCTTCCACATCCACCGTTCAGTCCAGAAGCTGAAATGCTAGGCTACATCCTGCCACGTTAACAAATTTAGACGAATCGACGGCGTTGAGCATCTTCCACATCCACCGTTCAGTCCAGAAGCTGAAATGCTAGGCTACATCCTGCCACGTTAACAAATTTAGACGAATCGACGGCGTTGAGCATCTTCCACATCCACCGTTCAGTCCAGAAGCTGAAATGCTAGGCTACATCCTGCCACGTTAACAAATTTAGACGAATCGACGGCGTTGAGCATCTTCCACATCCACCGTTCAGTCCAGAAGCTGAAATGCTAGGCTACATCCTGCCACGTTAACAAATTTAGACGAATCGACGGCGTTGAGCATCTTCCACATCCACCGTTCAGTCCAGAAGCTGAAATGCTAGGCTACATCCTGCCACGTTAACAAATTTAGACGAATCGACGGCGTTGAGCATCTTCCACATCCACCGTTCAGTCCAGAAGCTGAAATGCTAGGCTACATCCTGCCACGTTAACAAATTTAGACGAATCGACGGCGTTGAGCATCTTCCACATCCACCGTTCAGTCCAGAAGCTGAAATGCTAGGCTACATCCTGCCACGTTAACAAATTTAGACGAATCGACGGCGTTGAGCATCTTCCACATCCACCGTTCAGTCCAGAAGCTGAAATGCTAGGCTACATCCTGCCACGTTAACAAATTTAGACGAATCGACGGCGTTGAGCATCTTCCACATCCACCGTTCAGTCCAGAAGCTGAAATGCTAGGCTACATCCTGCCACGTTAACAAATTTAGACGAATCGACGGCGTTGAGCATCTTCCACATCCACCGTTCAGTCCAGAAGCTGAAATGCTAGGCTACATCCTGCCACGTTAACAAATTTAGACGAATCGACGGCGTTGAGCATCTTCCACATCCACCGTTCAGTCCAGAAGCTGAAATGCTAGGCTACATCCTGCCACGTTAACAAATTTAGACGAATCGACGGCGTTGAGCATCTTCCACATCCACCGTTCAGTCCAGAAGCTGAAATGCTAGGCTACATCCTGCCACGTTAACAAATTTAGACGAATCGACGGCGTTGAGCATCTTCCACATCCACCGTTCAGTCCAGAAGCTGAAATGCTAGGCTACATCCTGCCACGTTAACAAATTTAGACGAATCGACGGCGTTGAGCATCTTCCACATCCACCGTTCAGTCCAGAAGCTGAAATGCTAGGCTACATCCTGCCACGTTAACAAATTTAGACGAATCGACGGCGTTGAGCATCTTCCACATCCACCGTTCAGTCCAGAAGCTGAAATGCTAGGCTACATCCTGCCACGTTAACAAATTTAGACGAATCGACGGCGTTGAGCATCTTCCACATCCACCGTTCAGTCCAGAAGCTGAAATGCTAGGCTACATCCTGCCACGTTAACAAATTTAGACGAATCGACGGCGTTGAGCATCTTCCACATCCACCGTTCAGTCCAGAAGCTGAAATGCTAGGCTACATCCTGCCACGTTAACAAATTTAGACGAATCGACGGCGTTGAGCATCTTCCACATCCACCGTTCAGTCCAGAAGCTGAAATGCTAGGCTACATCCTGCCACGTTAACAAATTTAGACGAATCGACGGCGTTGAGCATCTTCCACATCCACCGTTCAGTCCAGAAGCTGAAATGCTAGGCTACATCCTGCCACGTTAACAAATTTAGACGAATCGACGGCGTTGAGCATCTTCCACATCCACCGTTCAGTCCAGAAGCTGAAATGCTAGGCTACATCCTGCCACGTTAACAAATTTAGACGAATCGACGGCGTTGAGCATCTTCCACATCCACCGTTCAGTCCAGAAGCTGAAATGCTAGGCTACATCCTGCCACGTTAACAAATTTAGACGAATCGACGGCGTTGAGCATCTTCCACATCCACCGTTCAGTCCAGAAGCTGAAATGCTAGGCTACATCCTGCCACGTTAACAAATTTAGACGAATCGACGGCGTTGAGCATCTTCCACATCCACCGTTCAGTCCAGAAGCTGAAATGCTAGGCTACATCCTGCCACGTTAACAAATTTAGACGAATCGACGGCGTTGAGCATCTTCCACATCCACCGTTCAGTCCAGAAGCTGAAATGCTAGGCTACATCCTGCCACGTTAACAAATTTAGACGAATCGACGGCGTTGAGCATCTTCCACATCCACCGTTCAGTCCAGAAGCTGAAATGCTAGGCTACATCCTGCCACGTTAACAAATTTAGACGAATCGACGGCGTTGAGCATCTTCCACATCCACCGTTCAGTCCAGAAGCTGAAATGCTAGGCTACATCCTGCCACGTTAACAAATTTAGACGAATCGACGGCGTTGAGCATCTTCCACATCCACCGTTCAGTCCAGAAGCTGAAATGCTAGGCTACATCCTGCCACGTTAACAAATTTAGACGAATCGACGGCGTTGAGCATCTTCCACATCCACCGTTCAGTCCAGAAGCTGAAATGCTAGGCTACATCCTGCCACGTTAACAAATTTAGACGAATCGACGGCGTTGAGCATCTTCCACATCCACCGTTCAGTCCAGAAGCTGAAATGCTAGGCTACATCCTGCCACGTTAACAAATTTAGACGAATCGACGGCGTTGAGCATCTTCCACATCCACCGTTCAGTCCAGAAGCTGAAATGCTAGGCTACATCCTGCCACGTTAACAAATTTAGACGAATCGACGGCGTTGAGCATCTTCCACATCCACCGTTCAGTCCAGAAGCTGCTCCGAGTGACTATGGCATATTCCACTCCATGGCACACGTTCTTCGCGACCAACGATTCAATAATTTTGATGAAGTGAAGGAAGCTTGTTTACAGTTTGTTTGTGTTTTATTCAAAACCAGCGGACTGGTATCTGGAACGGATTCAGTTCCTGGCTGATCGCTGGCAGAAGATCGTCGACAATGATGGGCTTTTATTTTGAAGAATAAACGTTGGTGTGGCTCCATAAAATGTTGTTGCTTTCTTTTCGCTTCCGAAGTGAGTCAGGACTTTCTGGCCAAGCTAAGAGCATAGAACACACCGTAACAGTTAGCAATTGAAGACTACGGAATTAATATCTAGAATTATAATTTAATGTGATTCAAGGTCATGTTGGTGGTGAGGAGAGAGGATTGAACGCACGACTCGGTTTACGATCTGTGAGTTTCCTAACCGTTGATATAATAAGTGGTTTTAGCATAAAAATCTAACCTCGAATTACAGTGATATCATTATCGCAAAAATGTAACACGGTATATACGCCCATCGTCGATTGCCCAGCAGTGCACGACTAAGGGGGAACCTGCAAAATAATATAAACAGTAGGGGGTCTGTCGAAAAGAACGTTACAACGTAGTAACTTCGGAAAGAAACAAATTAATTAACATAAGATACATTCACTTGCGCCGAATTGGAAATGGTTACACTTGGTTGACATCGTTGTACAATTTAACACAAATATTTGAAAAGGCAGGTCTTTGCGTCCGAATCTCACCTTTTTTATGTGCAATATCCCTACAGGTCGTAGGCGAGAGATTAATTTATCTTTCCGGGTTCGTTTTACACTCACACACACACACACATATATATATATATATATATATATATATATATATATATATATATATATATATATATATATATATATATATATATATATATACAAGCCCGTCGTTAGGGTGAATGGCCTGGGGTGGGGAAGCCGCCACCCTCGAAAGTCATTTGGCCCAACCTGTGAAAATGATGTGAATTAATTTTAGTGTGTAAGATCTTACTTGCGTCTCCACTGTCTTAATAGGCCGCCTACTTGAAACACCCTGGAGACAGCACCTCTCTCTCTCTCTCTCCCTCTCTACCTCTCTCTCTCTCTCTCTCTCTATATATATATATATATATATATATATATATATATATATGAGAGAGAGAGAGGGAGAGATAATTACGAGAATTAAACGCTAGCAGACCTAGTGGTATAATACTCAATAAATCCTGATGTATTGAATCTACATACATGCATATATAAATATAAAAGTGGACATGGAAGTCAGCACTTAGAGGCGACAGTCTGTTTCATGCTAGTGCAATCGCCAGTCGCCTGACGATTGCACTAGCATGAAACAGACTGTCGCCTCTAAGTGCTGACTTCCATGTCCACTTTTATATTTACACACGCTCTATCTCTGATATTGAGCACTTTACCCCATAAATATAGCACACTTTAAGACTATATTTCTGCATACATGCATATATATATATATATATATATATATATATATATATATATATATATATATATATATATATATATGTGTGTGTGTGTGTGTGTGTTTGTGTGTGTGTGTGTATGTATACATATATAAATATATATATATATATATATATATATATTCTGTTTATACGTTATTTTTATTGATACAATTAAGTAAATGCTCTGTTTATAATAAGCAGTATTAATTATATTTACCGACCTGAATGGCCGAGAAATTTCGTAGAAAATATATGTCCTCCGACTGGAATCGAACCTGTATTCTACAAGGAAGCGTCATTCTACAAGGAACCGTGCTATAGCATTTAACTGCAGCGGAAGCGTCTGGTTAGCAAAATTAAATTACGTATAGAATTCAGGTTTGAATCCTATCTAACTCCCTTTTATAAATGAAGATACAGGCTTTTAGATCTTGTGATGTCTGTCCGATATAAATTATTTTGCATTGCAACTTGTTTGATAAGTACCGGCATCTGAATTGGTGGTGGATGTAATTTTCTTTCTAATTATTTCTCCGATTATCTTCGACGTGATGGTAAATATCTTACTATGAGAGATAACTAATTTATTTACAAGTTTAGTAGAAAATGAGTTAGAGGGTAGCATTATGAATCATATATATATATATATATATATATATATATATATATATATATATATATATATATATATATATATATATATATATATATATTCAAACTCCTATATCTCTGTCTATCATTTTCTTTTTCAACGGATATTAAATTTATTCCTATCTATCTATCTATCTATCTCAATCCTTTTCATATCTATCTATCTATCTATCTAAGTCCTTTTCATATCTAACTATCTATCTATCTATCTATCTATATATATATATATATATATATATATATATCAATCCTTTTCATATTTATCTATCTATCTATCTATTCCAGTGTGTTCATATCTATCTATCTCCTGTTCATTATCTATCTATCTATCTATCTATCTATCTATCTATTACTAATAATTATTGAATCCATTCATAAAGAATCTAACGTAGGTTTATCTAAAATGAACAATATATACGTAAATATGTTCCTAAAACAACATGTGAAAAACAAAACATCATGTCTACTAGTCATACGCAGACAGGTACCCACCCCAACCACACCCTCATGAACACGCACACACATACACTTACGAATCTCACATTATATTACATCAACAAAGTTGAATCAATTCTTAAAGAATCTAAGGTATGTTTATCAAAAACGAACGGTATGTACGTAAAAAGATGATATGTACGGGAAAACGTTCCCAAATCAACATACGAAGAACAAGCAAACATAATGGCTACAAGACATTCACCCCGACACACATACACTTACATTCACCTGAATCCCACATAGACAAACTAGAATTATTAAGGAACTGATTTACTATAAAGCAATATTAACGGTTTTTCAAGCAGGTTTGCAGTTCGTTAATTTCTTGAAATTTGGAATGTACGTGAATTGGGAAGCCCACAAATTCTACTAACGTTGTTTTAGATGTTGAATACATATGAAGCATAATTGTCCAATGAAAATCAAGCAACACGAATGTAAAAATAGCAGAAATTTTTTTTCTTTTTTTTATATAACTCATTTTCTCATGAAGATTTAATAAAACTCTAAATATGAGATTGATAACGTTTTCCATTTGTTCAGACAAACACAAACACACAGAGCCACCCCAACATATTTATATGTGTATATATATATATATATATATATATATATATATATATATATATATATATATATATATATATATATATATATATAAGTGAACATAGAAGTCAACACTTAGAGGCGACAGTCTGTTTCATGCTAGTGCAATCGTCAGGCAATCGTCAGAGTTGCCTGACGATTGCACTAGCATGAAACAGAAGGAACTGGAAAACCCAGTCATAAACTGGAAACAAGTGAAAAATCTCCACTGCTGTTCAAAAGACATGGGAGGTGTGTGAGCTGGGGGATAGTCAAACCTATCTCCTCCTATTAATGCGAAGGATTGTAAAAAGGCAAAAGTTGCTAACAGTTAGAAAGTAAAGGAAGTCGTGGAGAGTCATGATCACCCATGTCTTGAAAATTATGGCAACTACAAGAAGAAGCAGAAGAAAAAAATGGTATTGCTAAGACATAGTAAGACGACCTAAATTGTTTTGATCAATTTATGCCATAAAGAAACTCCACGTCCTGGGTAAGACGATAAACTACATCCACGTCCTGGGTATGACAATAAACTACATCCGCGTCCTGGGTAAGACGATAAATTCAGTCCGACAGCAAGGCCTCTGATCAGGAAGTTTTGAGAAGCGTGGAACCACATCTTAATTGCTGGTGTTCCCAGGTTCACCCTGACGCAGTGTGGTAGCACCTGTTAGGGTCTCTGCTATGGGCAAATAATTAACCCCTAAACTATCAAAGTGTAATACTTTCTTGTAAAAAAAATTATTATCAGAAATACATTATTACCAGCAATACATCATATATCCATAATAATTTTTTTTTTTAAATTATTGCCAGAAATACATTTTAAGAAAAAAATATTACAAGCATTAAAGAATTTTGTTGGCTTCAAATAAACCACTGAGGTTGGTATGCCGAAAAAAATAGAAAAAAAAACTCCATCGCCCCGTTATTTGATCCTTTGAGCCGGTTTTTAGAATTAGAAAGGAAAGGAAGTCGTGGAGAGCCATGATCACCCATGTCTTGGAAATTATGTCAACTACAAGAAGAAGCAGAAGAAAAAAAAATGGTATTGCTAAGACCTGGTAAGACGACCTAAATTGTTTTGATCAATTTATGCCGTAAAGAAAGTCCATCGCCCCGTTATCTGATCAGTTGAGCCGTCTCCCGTTACCAACCCCGAACATCGGACTATAGGTGTTGGATTTGTATACAGAGTCAATAACAAAGTTAATGGTTTATATATAGATTCAAATTCAGGTTTCACCGCTTGCTGCGCAGTTGAATCCTTTTTTATATCTCTTCTTGCTGTCTCCAATAATCTGCACAAAACATCTCATCTAGTGAGTATCGCTTTTCAAACATCGTGAAAACATTAAATTCCCTTTACAATCTCCTTTCAAGAAATATAAATTATAGCAAGTTACCAAAAGCCTAATCTAATTTCCTCAGGAATTCTTTTCTCCTCGACATCTTTTTCATTGTAGATATTGTTGGAGATTACGTGACAGCAAGGGGCTATGACAGGGCCTTTTCTTTATGTGCTGTATTCGCTCAGGATATAAGCGATCATGGCTCTCCACAACTACCCGTTCTTTGTAGCTCTTAATAACTTTTGTCTTATTTTTATTTCTCCTAAACCCTGTCCCGCCATCCATTTACAAAAGCTCACAAAATATATTACGCGTTCGTCTACTCTCTCTCTCTCTCTCTCTCTCTCTCTCTCTCTCTCTCTTGCTTTCTATCTGTCCTGTGAGTATCATATTTTCCAAGCCCTCTTTCCTCATTAAGTACCCTAGAATTTTCAACTGTTTTCAAATTTTTTTTGTTTCCATTTTCTCTAAAGTCCTGTCGTTCGGTTTATGGAATCCTCAGCATCCTTCTGTAGAACCACATTTATGTTGCTTCTTCTTCGAGGAGAGTGTCCAGTGTTCGCTGCCATATAAGATGGAGAGATATCATAAAACGGTTTAGTACCCTTTTCTAATGAAATTTTCCTGTTTCTTATTACTCTGCTTAACTTTGGAAGTCATCTTTAGCTATCCCAATGCGCCCTCTTATTTCAGTGACGCACTTTTCGTCCTCTGTTAAAACAATTCCCAGATATTTAATTTCTCGCACTTGTTTGATTTGGTATCTCTAGTTTGTAATTTGCATTTTGGGCTCATCCTTTTGGTAATAACCATGCATTCTGTCTTCTTGCAATTGATAATTAGTCCTTTCTTCTTTCTATCCTTCGATACCTACTGTGGGGGGTTTTTGTAGTTTTCTTTCCGTGGCTGCTATCAACACTGCGTCAACTGCATGCTTTATGTTATTAAGATTGTGGCTGCCAATAACGAATCCCGGTAGGACTTTGAAATCTCTCAGAATTGCCTAATTTTAACGGTTGAATAAATCCGGTGAGAAGACACCTTCTTGTCTTAGGCTCATTTATATTTTTATATTTTTACTGAACTCATTTTATATCTATATGCAGTTTGTTCAGTGCCAGTTTAAATATGTTTAACGCTTTTACGAACACAAGAAAAATAAAAAATAAAAATTATGAGTTATCTTTAACTAAACATATATATATATGTGTGTGTGCGTGTGTGTGTGTGTGTGTGTGTGTGTGTGTGTGTATGTGTGTGTGTGAAATATGTATGTATATAAATATATATAAATATATATATATATATATGTATGCAATTTTTTATATATATTATTTACCTATTATATATGCGCGGTACATAGTGCTCAATATCAGTGATAGGGCTAACATATTTAGTTGGATTGATGTGGGATTGTGGCCCTGGGTTTCACGCTATTTGCGATCGTCAGACAAAATATACGCAACCAAATATAAAACACCGATATACGCAACCATACATAATTTTAAAATTTTAAAATTAATCAGTTTATCTCACGATCGCATATATCATGAAACCCAGGGTCACAAACTCATATCAATCCAACTATACATATATATATATATATATATATATATATATATATATATATATATATATATATATATATATATATATATATTACGCGAATCATTCATACGAAAAGCAGATTCGCGTAATATAAATTGAACCTGCACCACATAATTGATATATATATATATATATATATATATATATATATATATATATATATTAGACCATACAACGGGTTGACCCAAACGTTGTGAGGGAAATTAGCTAGACGGAATATGATAACCCCAAGCCTAGAATAACCCCAAGCCTAGAATAACCCCAAGCCTAGAATAACCCCAAGCCTAGAATATCTTGGTGTAAGCCTGGTCGTGCGTCAACATCGGCGGTAAAGCCGAATATCCATGGTCCGAAGCTTCTGCTCTGCAATGGGTGGGATCAGCCGGGTGTAGTTTATTATGGTCTACTCAAACCGACCGAAACTATCACGGGAGATCCCTCTCGACTACAAGTGATGCGTTCGAACCGAGCATGGAACAAGTGATTTTACAACATGACAGCTCTAGGCCACATAATGCAAAACGGGTGAAAATCTACCTGGAAACGTTTAAATCGGAAATCCTAAACCACCCGCCGTATACACCAGACATTGCCCCATCCGATTATCACTTGTTCCGATTGATGGCACATGGCCTGGCTGAGCAGCACTTTCATTCTTATGAAGATTCCAAAAATAGGTCGACTCGTGTTTAGCCTCAAAAGACGTGTCGTTTTTCCGCTATCGAATTCAAATTTTGCCGGAAAGACGGGGAAAATAGTGGCTAGCGATGGACAATAGTTTCGGTGACATGTTTCTTACTAATGTTTTGTAAATAAAACATTACTTTTCATGAAAAATCAGCGAGAAGTTCTTCAAGATCCTAATAGTAAAGGTAATAAATCCGTTGGGATATAATCCAAGTGGATCCAATTGATATAAAAGATTAACACTGATCCACAAAAAGATCTCAATATATTTAATAATACAGAGCAAATATTTATACACAATAAAATCCAAAATCACCTCATATAGGGAGTAAGCTAATTTTGACCGACGAAAATATAATTCGTCAGTCTTATTAAAAAAAAAACAAAAAAAAAAAAAAGTCGAAAAAGTAATACAGAATTTATTCATTTTAATGTTTCATTCAGACGAATGGCATGAGGCAGAAGTCAGGGGTGAGCGGTAGGTATTTGTCTTAAGGGGAAGAAGTTTTCTAAAATTTAACCCGGATATTAATTAACCTTATTCCATGAAATTGGGTTTATATGTAGAATGAAATGTTAATTTAAAACTAAGAAAGAAATAAAAAGAAGCTTAAAAAAACTTTAAAATATATAAAGTTATAATTAACTACAAATTCATGCTTAAATGTAAAAATCATATTCCAAAAACAAGTTCTATTTAGAAATAAGATAGAATTAAATGTTATATTTAAAAATGTCATATTTAAATTATTTTCTTCAAAAACAAGTAAAATTATATTTAAATATAAGTTATATTTGATAAAAATAAATAGGTTAAATTTAAAAATAAAATATATTAAAAAATAAAAATATAATATGATAAATTAAATTATATATTTAAAAATAACAATAAATAAAATAAAAAAGTTATATTTAAAAAAGTACAAAGTTATACATAAAAATACAAAGTTGTATTCAAAAACAACACTAAAATATATAGATAAAGAGATGTAAGTGATAAAAGGAAAGAGACTTCTTAAAACTGGGGACATATGTATATATATATATAGAGAGAGAGATAAAGAGATGTAAGTGATAAAAGGAAAGAGACTTCTTAGAACTGGGGATAATTTGTAAGAAAAAATCAATATAGTGCAAAGATGGGAATATAGAAATCAGAATTAGTCATACATTCGACATTTGAGGAGGTAGAGAAATATAGCAACTAATTAAGTAAAACCTATATTATGGAAATTTTAATTTGTTTTTATGTCGACATTTTAGTACTAATTCATTCCTCTGATTCAATAGTTGGCTTTTATTATTCTATTTTATTGTTCTAATTTTTTCTTCTAAACATACGTCACATCTATTTCTAAGACTATTAGGAGTATGTGCAGAATCTGTAATCTTCCAAACTATATAGGGGTTCAAACCTTTCTCTCCTTCAATCCCCAAAATTTATTTGCAAAAGCAGTCTGGGGTTTTTGATTAGGGTTTAGAAAATGACTGCCTTTGGGTATAAAATCTTTGTTTACACTCCCCCGCGTACATTCCACTGTAAACATTCTATTGTTTTTAGGGGAAATGGTTGCTTGATATATAAAGCTGGTAGATCTGCATTTGCCCTCTACTCTTTTGCCCCCCCCCTCTCTCTCTCTCTCTCTCACTCTCTCTCTCTCTCTCTCTCTCTATATATATATATATATATATATATATATGTATTCCCAAGAGGATAGAATCCAGGTAGAACTCAATGTTCAGGGCCGAGCAAGAATATAATATAAAAGGCTCAAACACTAATATCCCATGGTTATAATTTATTACATTGGAATCGTAATCACGATCCAAATTATCTGATCCACGAATGCAAAAGGAAATCGGAAAATATATTTTACTGGACCATTTCTTTTTGAATTTGTAGTTCTAATGAATTGGATCGTGATTACGATTCCAATTTAATAAATTATAGCCATGGAATATTAGAGTTTGAGCCTTTTATATTATATATACAGTATATCGTTCCTTAACTTTTGTCCTTTTATAGATAGAGATAATGAATCATACGCAATATAGGTGAACAATTCGATTTAAAAAAAATGAAAAATCAATACAATGTATCTAAATACAAATTTCAGACATGTCATAATAGATCATTTCGTCTTAAATAAATCAATAATATTTGGCGGAAATTTTTAACATCAACTTGAGATTTTTCTTGTGAAATGTTGAAGAATGTTTACACATTTAACATTAGGGATAAAAAAAAATAGTAAATTTTATATCGCCATTTTACAAGACTTAGCAGGAGCAAAAACAAATTCACGGATTTGGACGAAAAAATGTCCCCAGAATGAAGCCAAAAACCACGAAAATCTTGAATCCTTCAATAGTCATTTGTGCTTAGTTTAATTTGTAGCGTATCTAAATGTGGTTTTAAAAAGGCAAATGTTCGTAAGATGATGTAACGGTTATAGCTTTTGGGGGTGGTACGCGCCGGCCTTGACTTATTTTAACGATAACTAAGTCCATTATTTGTTTTATCTGCTACACTCATAAACTGAATATTTTATAACATATCCTGTTGTAAACATTTTTTTTTTTTTCATTTTGATTTTAAATACACATTTTCTTTTTACTTTTCGCCTGTATTTATTGACTGGGAAGAGGCAGGCATTTTTTTTTCAGTTAAATGTAAATGTCTTAGAAGCTTCAGAGAAAAAAAAAGAAAAAATATTTTTTATGATTTCTTTTGAAAATTAATGACGGAGATGATTTTAGACAAATCATGCAACTCGGCCCAATAGCCTTGTCATAGTTTGAAACCAAGAAGACAAAAGCTGTTCTGACCGCCCTTCAACATGGCGCCAGGAAAAAAAAACATCCCAGAAAGTGGATGTCTTGATCCGGGAAGACCCACAAATGACATTGCGCTTAAAGTGATGGCAATCATGAATATCAGATAGGGATCTGCACAAGCTATAGTGATTTTCTAAGCCCGGTTTAGATGTGGCACAAGGCCGAAAGTATGGGGCACCCAGTGTGGATCGAACCCACTACTCGTTATTGATCTAGCAAGACAAACTTTCTAACCATCACACCACGACGAGATGCCCTATCTGCACAAGCTATAATGCAGGAAGACTTGGGATATCGTAATGTTTTTGCGCGTTGGGTGACAAAAACAAGCAAGCGGTATAGATGTGACTTCGTGAGCATCCTAAAAGCTTTTCGGAATGGATGAAGAATTCATTGAAACCTAGCAGAAGTTGTTATATTCCATTTACTATTATTTTTTTATATACTCTCGTATATTCTAGAATGAGATCTACAGATTTGCATATTAGACTTATATAAATGTTTCAGAAGCTTTAGGATTAGATACGTTTGCTTATTACACTTTTAACCGCCTCCCCGGTCTTCTGAATAGGATTAGAGGTTTAATCCTTGCTTCCTGTTTAGGACTGGGCTTCTCGTTCCTTCTAAAGTTGGCTTCAGTTCTGTACACCCAACATCTGCACCTGAACTCTGAAATTTTATTCACTAAATATTTTCATTTTATTGTATCTCCTCCACTAATTGGATTAAATAGGTTCCCCCCTATCGTCCGGTTCACACACCAACCCGATCTTTTAAACAGTCCAGCAATTTCTTTTCTCCAGCTTCCCGACAGTGCAACTCCCTTCCGTTTACTTGCTTCCCTGGTAACTACAACCTTCAAATATTTAAATGCAACGTCAATCGCCATCTTCTGTTGCCTTGATCCCCGTTGTTCTTTTCATCTTTTCCTCATTCCCCGCTACACACAGTGTTCTCCCTCACTTTCTCTCTCTGTAAACCCCTGCGTGCTGCTTGCACTCACGCCTTGCTTGGGGTGAAATGGTTAAAAAAAGTAGATGTTTATCTTTTGTTTCCTGTTTATGATTGGGCTTCTTCTTTTTCTTCTTTTTTTTCTTCTTCTTCTTCTTCTTCTTCTTCTTCTCCTCCTTCATTTTCTTCTTCTTCTTTTTCTTCTTTTTTCTTTTTCTTCTTCTTTTTCCTCTTCTTCTTCTTCTTCTTCTTCTTTTTCTTCTTTCTCTTCTTTTTTCTTCTTCTTTTTCCTCTTCTTCTTCTTCTTTTTCTTCTTCTCCTTATTTTTCTTCTCCTTTTTCTTCTTCTTTTTTTTCTTCTTTTCCTCTTCTTCTTCTTCTTCTTTTTCTTCTTCTCCTTTTTCTTCTCCTTCTTTTTCTTCTTCTTCTTCTTCTTCTTCTTCTTCTTCTCCTTCTCCTTTTTCTTTTTCTTCTTCTTCTTCTTTTTCTTCTTTTTTCTTCTTCTTCTTCTTCTTCTTTTTCTTCTTTCTTCTTCTTTTTTCTTCTTTTTTCTTCTTCTTCTTCTTTCTTCTTCTTTTTTCTTCTTCTTCTTTTTTTCCTCTTCTACTTCTTCTTCTTCTTTTTCTTCTTCTTTTTCCTCTTCTACTTCTTCTTCTTCTTCTTTTTCTTCTTCTCTTTCTTTTTCTTCTTCTCTTTCTTTTTCTTCTTCTTCTTCTTCTTCTTCTTTTTTCTTCTTCTTCTTCTTCTCTTAATAAGTTTTGTCTTTTTGCCATCTCTCTTAATTCCAGTTCTCCCAACAATTTACACAAACTCGTTCGGTATGTTATTCGTTGCTTTTCTCTAAAGAAATATCATTCTAAAATTAATATTGGTTAATAATGCTTCATAGAATAAAAATGTCAAGATAATATTTCTGCCAAGACTTCCATATGAAAGGCAAAATGGAATTAAAATGCTAAATGACTCGCCAAACTGAAAACTATAGACATTTTATCGCGTATTAAGTTTGTATAAACGTTGTAGAAGTTAAGTTTTCGCAAAGAAAAAATGGAACAATGAATTTTTTTGAATTCTTTTGAACATTTCAGGTTGTAATGATTTTAGTCAAATGATACAAATCAGCCCAATTTATTTGTCATAGGTTGAGACGAAGAAAACGAATAATCGCTAGGCCGTAGCAGAGACAAATGTTGTTTTTTAGGGGGGTTTCTTTTTTTTGTGGTGATTTGGGGAATTTAGAATTTAGCATCCAGTTATCAAAAGGCCGTCAACATGGTGAGGGGCAAGTTTTTGACATGAATTATTTAGCCGATGGACCGTCAATATCCGGCTTCTTTTCGGCCAGGGTTAGTCTTTTCGTCTTTTTCGTCTTTCTTATTTGACGGAGAAATATCTAGCGAGAAAGAGGATGAAAGGTAAAAAAAGGATTTTAAGGGAAAATAAATTCTTCATTTTAATGTTTTTTTTTTGCTATTTGTTTGTTCATTTTTATTTATACTTCATCTCATTTGATTGGACTCACCACAATTCCAAATTAAAATGACCCCCCATGCGATAAAGAGAAATTGCAATCATCTTAGATCTTTAAAGAAGAATTCTTTGATCGTTTTTTTCTTTAATTATATTCTTCCTTGCTTTGATTTTTTTTCTTTCTTGTATTTTGTTAAAATAATACTCTGTAAAAAATTCTACAATTGATATATATTGGGGGGGCAGACACCCCCCCCCTACGGCTGCTAAGGCCCTAAATCGTCAGTACATTTCTCAATTTCAGTAAAAAGTAAAGGAACTGAAGTCCTTCAAATAACGCTGTGGATGTATTATATACAGTGGAACCTCGGTTCACGAATTTAATTCGTTCCTGGAAGCCGTTCGTGATCTGAAATGTTCGTAAACTGAAAATATTTTCCCCATAGGAATCAATATAAAATTGATCAATCCGTTCCTGGCCGCAGATGATTGCTTATTTAAACGTTTACAACAATATTATTTGTACGGTACTTCGCCTTCATCGTGATTCCAGTAATGTTTATCTTCTTCCCTTTGCTGCTCACATTATCCTTATCCATGCTGCCTTATATAATAATTGATAAAAACAAGCAAAAGAACCCCCCCCCAACCCAATCAAATTCAAGGGAACGCACGGCGAATTCGTGCAGGGATGCATATGGAGCAAAAGCTACATAGCAATTGACGTTCTCACGCTGTTACTCCCGGCTATCAGCCCGACGTTGTTGCCGGATTGCGTGTTCGTTGTTCGAGACACCATTCGTCACCCGAGACTTTATTTGTTCAGAAGATTTGTCCGTGGACCGATTTGTTTGTGATGGAGAGGTTTGTGCCGCGCGATACTCTTAAATGTGTCGGGAAATATTGTCACGGCATACATATCGGATTTGGTACATTTTGGATTTCCATACAAAAGAAACATCCCACATTAGCTAAGCAAGGCTTTATTAGTTTTATTACAATTTCCTACTTAAATATATGAATTAGGCTTCTCAACTCTAAATAACATCAAAATTAAGAAGCGAGAAAAACTTCACTCAACTGAAGAAGAAATGAGGGTCTGCTTATCCCTCATTCGGCCAAAAATTGAAGAAATCGCAAAAAAACTCCAGGCATATGTTTCACATTAAAGAAGCTGCAGAAATATTTGAACAGAAACATTCAAATAAAGTCTTTTCATCTTTACCTGTGTATTTTTAAAAAAAAACATGGTTTTATTTCATAACATTTAAATGTATCGACTTTAAAAGATTTTACTGAGTGTGCCGTGATATTTCCATTTGCTTCGAGGTGCGTCGTGGCTTAATCAAGGTGAGAAACACCGCTCGAGACAAATCGTGTCATAAAATGACGTAACTGAAATTCAGATGAAAAACGTACTGGATAATAATTAATAACGTTTGACAATCTGTTAAGAATTCATTATATTAAAACTGATATTTCCAAACGCCGTAAGAGTTACCTCCCTTTTCTCTAAATACTTCCATGGCAACTGTTCGTATAAACTAGACTGGCAACAAGATGTCGTCATTTTACAATTTAACTGGTTAGATGTAACCATAAGTTCTATGCTGGCAGTTTCTTTTCTCACCTATGGAACTCTCGTCATCAGTTTTATTGCAATTTTCTACTTCTTATTTATGTAAATTCGGCTTCTCAAGCCTAAATAACATCAAGAACAAGAAGCGAGAAAGTATACGTTCAACTGAAGAAGAAATTAAGACGTGCTTATCGCACATTCCGCCAAACATTGAAGAAATCGCGTAAAAACACCAGCCACATGTTTCACGTTAAATAAGCTGCAGAAATATTTGAATAGAAACATTGAAATAAAGTAAATTCATATTTGTGTTCGTATTTTTTTTAATCTGTGGTTTTATTTCAGAACATTCAAATACCGGGACCATCACTAATTCGCGATAACTACGCTTTAATATTAATTTTGAGAAAAATGAAAAAACTTTCTTGAAGCTTTTTTAGAAGTAATTTAAAGCTAAAGGTTTAAATTTATTATTTCCAGTAAGAATAATACTCTGGTGTATTTCAAACAAAAATTTTGTGGGGACTAAAATAATTGATTAGCGCCCCTTTTTTTAGTCGTTTTCATCGGAATTCATTTATTAAATTTTTTTCCCGAAAATAAAATATGCTTTGTTGAAACTTTCTTTAGCTGATTTAAAACATAATTAATCTGACTTGAAACAAATATTATTTATTTTAAGTTTAAAATAACACAGAAATGCATTTTTAAAACAAACAGTAACTGTATTTTTAACCAACAGTAGCCATGTTTACGTGTTTGACAAGCGATGACAGGTTTATTGTTGTTCTACTGAGACTTTATCTGTAAAACATAATTTCAGAAAATGATGTTGGGCTTCATTTTTTTAATATTTTTTAAATGCTCAGTAATCTTAAAAACGTTGAAAAATATTCTTCGTAATCTAATTTTAAAAATGATTACTTTAAATTTACTATAGACATCGATCTTATTTTCTGATGTCGTGTATGTTTGCCCATACTTTCAAAATGGGCACGTTTATACGCATAAAAAAATAAAAAATATTTAAAATATCTTGGTGGATAATGATTTGTATTATTTTTTAAAAATTTTGATTAGTAAATATAGTTTTTACTTAATAATAATATCACCTAAGGCAAACAAAACAATGTAGAGATTTAAAAGATTAGAAATTTTAGAAATTATTATAATTAAAATTAAAAAATAATTGAAATTAAAAAAAATGAAAACAATTATTTTAAAAATTCAATATTCATCGAAAAAAATTGTTTCTTAAGACAATAGTGTCCTTAATAAATTTTATTTATAAAAGCAATTAAAAGATTTTCTAATTAAATAATATCATAGTTTTATTGCATATTTTATTTTACGATTCGGATCAGATTATCGGGAAATGAGTACCAGTTTCAAAAAAAAAATATTAAGGAATTACATTCTCCAAGTGCCCTGCTTTTAAATAATAAAACAAATCATACAATTTTGCAATCAAAATTTAATTTCTCGAAATTTCATGAAATTAAATTAGCGGTTGAGGTAACATATGTAAAAACATATATGTACCAAGATTTTCTAAAAAAAAAAACTATTTCAAAAATAATTTAATTCATTTGTGAATGAGAGCTGAAAGTCTCATTAAAACCCAACAAATATTTTATTTTTGTTAGAATTTCCAAATCAATGTGTTTTTTATCGAAAAAAAAGTCGCTAAAATACCAACAGCAAATATTAAGCCGACCGCTGACCCCAAAATAGCTATTTAACGAAAATTTCGAACGGGAGAGAAAGGATTAAAAGAAATAATAAAATAATAAAAAATATTTGATCTTTATTCTTAATAATAACATAAACATTTTTTTTTTCTTCTATTTTTAAGTCTGAGTTTCGCCGTCTATTAACAAAAAAAACTGTTAGGTAGATTGATCATCGCTCTCAACAACTTCCTCTCCTTTGGAGCAATGTTTTTCATTTTACTATCCTTCCCAGTCCGAGTTTTGCCGCCGTCTATTATCAAAAACAAGTTAAGAAGGTTGATCATGACTCTCCACAACTTCCTATCCTTTGGAGCAATGTTTGTCATTTTACTATCCTTCCCAGTCCCAGTTTTGCCGTCTATTATCAAAAACAAGTTAAAAAGGTTGATCATGACTCTCCACAACTTCCTAACCTTTGGAGCAATGTTTTGTCATTTTACTATCCTTCCCAGTCCCAGTTTTGCCGTCTATTAACAAAAATATGTTAGGAATGTTGATCATGACTCTCCACAACTTCCTATCCTTTGGAGCAATGTTTGTCATTTTACTATCCTTCCCAGTCCGAGTTTTGCTGTCTATTATCAAAAACAAGTTAAGAAGGTTGATCATGACTCTCCACAACTTCCTATCCTTTGGAGCAATGTTTGTCATTTTACTATCTTTCCCAGTCCGAGTTTTGCCGTCTATTAACAAAAATATGTTAGGAATGTTGATCATGACTCTCCACAACTTCCTATCCTTTGTATCTCTTAGCAATGTTTGTCATTCTACTCTCCTTTCCAACCCCAGTTTTGTTGTCTATTAACAAAAACATCTTAGGTTGATCATGGCTCTTCACATCTTCCTATACTTTTATCATTTATCTATCATTTTACTATCCTATGCTGTCCCCGTTTTGGCATCCATTTGCACAGACACGTCAGGTAGATTGATCATGGCTCTCCGCAACTTCCTATCCTTGGTTGATCTTAGCAATATTTATCTTTTCACTATCCTTCCCAGTCCCAGCTTTGCCATCCATTTACACAAACACGTCAGGTTAGCTGATTATGGCTCTCCACAGCTTCCTGTAGTTTGTAGATTTTGGCAATGTTCGCCTTTTTGCTATCTTTCCCAGTATCAGCTTTAACATCCATTTACACAAACCCTTTAGGTGGGTTGATCATGGCTTTTAGCAGTGTTTGGGACTTCTTTTTTTCAGCAAATTAGTGGAGGTACCTATCTAAATCGAGACCCTTTAAAACATTTGCTAAGTGCGCTGGGATATTTGTGTTTGCTCTTAGTTGTGCCTTTGTTAAAAAAAGAATGTTGAGAAACACTGACATAGTGTAATTAGTCATTTATATTAGGGCACTTTCATCAATGACTCTCAAACAAAATTCATGCAGGACAGTTTCCCCTTGACGCGAAGCATATTGACTGGGGGGGGGGACCCTGTTACCTACAAACTGAGCAAGTACATGTTAGTCCGCTGTTTTAACTAGTGAGCAATGAACCGTAAACTGCCGTCCAAGTTTCTGATTCATCTTTTCTAATAAAAGCAAATAGGTTTGCACCTGAGTTGACGTGACCAACAAGCAGCCACAGTGAATTGGCAAGGTTGTGTGAAATGGGGGGGGGGGAGAGACATTGTCATCATGACGGCTGTTTCTTTTCGTATTTATGGATTTCCTGGGCAAAGATTCCGAAAATAGATTGCAGACGAAATACAAATGGACAATGGGAAGCTTGGAAATTATGATATTTAATTAACATCAATTTCCAAAATAACACACGTCGAACGTCTTTATTTACAGAATTAATAGTCATTCCAATTTGAATCCAATGCACTCAGTTACATTCAATAAGCCTCACAATTCAATAATTCAAAACTTCCACATTATTCTTCTAAGTGACATGACCCTTCAGTTTGTGGCTTTTCATGTCTCTCCACAACTTCCTCCCCATTGTAGCTCTTAGCAATGTTTGTCATTTTAATATCCTTGCCAGTCCCAGTTTTGCCGCCGTCTATTATCAAAAACAAGTTAAGAAGGTTGATCATGACTCTCCACAACTTCCTATCCTTTGGAGCAATGTTTGTCATTTTACTATCCTTCCCAGGCCCAGTTTTGCCGTCTATTATCAAAAACAAGTTAAGAAGGTTGATCATGACTCTCCACAACTTCCTATCCTTTGGAGCAATGTTTGTCATTTTACTATCCTTCCCAGGCCCAGTTTTGCCGTCTATTATCAAAAACAAGTTAAGAAGGTTGATCATGACTCTCCACAACTTCCTATCCTTTGGAGCAATGTTTGTCATTTTACTATCCTTCCCAGGCCCAGTTTTGCCGTCTATTATCAAAAACAAGTTAAGAAGGTTGATCATGACTCTCCACAACTTCCTATCCTTTGGAGCAATGTTTGTCATTTTACTATCCTTCCCAGGCCCAGTTTTGCCGTCTATTATCAAAAACAAGTTAAGAAGGTTGATCATGACTCTCCACAACTTCCTATCCTTTGGAGCAATGTTTGTCATTTTACTATCCTTCCCAGGCCCAGTTTTGCCGTCTATTAACAAAAACAAGTTAAGAAGGTTGATCATGACTCTCCACAACTTCCTATCCTTTGGAGCAATGTTTGTCATTTTACTATCCTTCCCAGGCCCAGTTTTGCTTTCTATTAACAAACACATGTTAGGAACGTTGATCATGATTCTCCACAACTTCCTATCCCTTGGGGCAATGTTTGTCATTTTACTATCCTTCCCAGTCCCAGTTTCACCGTCTATTTACAAAAAAACTATTAAGGAGATTGATCATAGCTCTCCACAACTTCCTATCCTTTGTATCTCTTAGCAATGTTTGTCATTCTACTCTCCTTCCCAATCCCAGTTTTGCTGTCTATTAACAAAAACATCATAGGTTGATCATGGCTCTTCACATCTTCCTATCGTTTTATCATTTATCTATCATTTTAATATCCTATCCTGACCCAGTTTTGCCATCCATTTGCACAAACACGTCAGGTAGGTCGATCATGGCTCTCCGCAACTTCCTATCCTTGGTTGATCTTAGCAATATTTATCTTTTCACTATCCTTGCCAGTCCCAGTTTTGCCATCCATTTACACAAACAGGTCAGGTTGGCTGATTATGGCTCTCCACAGCTTTTGTAGATTTTGGTAATGTTCGCCTTTTTGCTATCTTTCCCAGTCTCAGTTTTAATATCCATTTAGACAAACACTTTAGGTGGGTTGATCATGGCTTTTAACAGTGTTTGTTGTTTTCTTATCTTAGTTTCGTGGATAAAAATTAACTGATTTTAAGTTTAATTAATCTGAAAAATGCCTTTCTGCAATATTATAAGATAAAGGTAAGTAATATTTGTTTTAGAAAATATTACCTTAATCTAACATATATTTATAATTTAAAATATCACAGAAAAATATTGTTTAACGTAGAAGTGGGTGCTTTTTAGTTGACAGATTTATCGATAGCTTAATGTTTATCATTTTTTAATAAAGGGACCATCACTGTAAAAATTGCATGACAAATACAAAAAATAGAAATTTGTAAAAACAATCGGCACGTATAAAAATATTCAAAATTCTTTTTAAAATACTGGGGGTTGCTGAATTGTAGTAAGCTTTTTCATTCATGATGAGTAAATATTGATATTTTTAAAATATTTCTTGGCCGCTACTAATTAATATAGAATATTAAAATATTAAAACTTATTAACTTATTATAATTAAAATTTTTAAAAATGCTACAATTCTCGTAAAAATTTATTATTCATCGCAATTTTTTAAAGACTATAGTGTTCATAATATATCTTACCCATAAAAACGATTAAAAGCTTTACTAAATCAATAATAGTTTTATGCTATTTTTATTTCACAACTCATAACAGATTTTAACAGGACGTGCTGTTTGACAAAGAAATTAACGATTTAAATTCTCCAATCACTTGTCCTTATAACCAATACAAACATTACCTGCTATAAAAATGAATTTCTTGAAATTTTTTTTATAAAATTAAATAAATGGAGGAAAATGGATGCAAAAAAAATATTTTTTAGGAAGATTTTCTAAAAAGAAGAAATGTTATTATTCATTTATTTGTAAATAAGTCCTGAAAGTTTCCTTAAACGCCGATAGTTATGTGATTTTTTTCAAGAACTTCTAAATGTGTTTCGCTAAAAATTTTACACTAATTTATGGTTACAAATTTCAAAGTTTTTAAAATGGATTAGAAAATATAATTTAATAATTCAAAGATCCTTTGATTTTCCCTCTGAATAATAGCATAAATATTTTGACTTTGCTTTTAAATTTTAGGCATTTTTTCATCATGTATGCTCATTCTTTATTAAATCTTTAGAGGTACCTACTTTAAATTAAAAAAGAAAAAGCCTGCTACAATGAAGCACGATGTTTAATAAAAATGATTTGAATAAAATTTGATATATAAAATGTAGTATATGTGAAGTTAAAATTGAAGCTGTGAAAATACCGCCATGGTAAAGCCTTTCAAGTAAAAGATACATGTGTAAAATTTGGTTTTCGAATTCATAAAGAAAGACATTTAGGATTATAGTCTCAAAACTCGCCTAAATAAAGTTTACAAACAGGTGTGGCTTAAGTGTTATATATTGTGAATTTTAACCAAAAGGTAAAGTAAGTTGTGATGTCGTGGTATCTAATTGCCGATTCAAATGGGAGCCAATTTGTGGCTATTTAATAAACTCTGGCTTGTCTGACAGTCAAAAGGTACTTGACCTTCAAAGTTGTTGGTAGCTTCTAGCAGAGCCAAAATTTGAAAGGTTTCGGCATTCACATGGACGACGCTGACGTCTACTGCAACAACAACAAAAAAAGAAAAACAAAGAAGAACTATCGCCGACGATGAAAGGGGAGTAACAGACAGCTCGTGTCGCTACTCAAGATCCACTAATCAGCGAATATATATATATATATATATATATATATATATATATATATATATATATATATATATATATAGTTACAACCGAAGAAACGCGATACCTAAGAATTAGAATTAATTTTTTAAAATGAAAAATCTTTCTTGAATCTTTAATTTTAATTTCGAGTAAGTAGAGTAATATCTATATCTATAATTCTCAAAGTGTGTGTGCATGTACGCATGTGTGTGTGTATGTGCGTGTGCGTGTGTGTGTGCGCGCGTGCGTGTGTGCGCGTGTGTGCGTGTGCGCGCGCATGTGTGTGCGTGTGTGTGTGCGTGTTTGTGTGTGTATGTGTGTGTGTGGTGAGGTGATCAGATATTGTTTATGCATTTCCACAGTTTTCATCTGATTTTGATGAAATTTTTGTTTGATAGATAATTCTTCAGTGCCGATTTTGAGTCCAAATGGTTGGCGACAATGGCTCTCCACTACTTCCTGTCCATTATAACTCTCAGCAACGTCTAACTATTTGCTATCTGTTCTTGGATATATATCTTTAATAAAACTTTAATAAAAGTAAATAGTTTACTTTATTACAATAAATTTATTTATATTTACAATTCCCTTTTCAGGAACCCCCCCCCCATTCAAATTGTTACCCCCCATTTGGGGATGTGCCTCAGTTGCACCCAATTGTTGTTACTAACATTGATTTTCGTGTGGGCTGAGTTTAAACTTAAACTACTTTAATTGAACTTCAAAAATTCCCAGTAATGAAAGCCCCGATCAAAGATGGGTTATACTGCTCGTTTCGAATAAGCAAAATATACTGTTGTATTTCAAAATGAATTTAAATTAATTGGAATGAGATTTTGGTAATTTCTAAAAATGTTTGAGTTTACCAATATTTACCATTCTCCCATCAAGACGGAATTCTCTATTCTTTAAAAATAGAATATACCTTTCTGAAACTTTATACGTAGAATATTAGCTGACTAGGAAGCTAGGTTAAAAATTTCATTTCAACGGCCCATTCTATCATGTAAGGAGCTTTTATTTGCATTAATGTATCTTCTTGTTAAGTTGCCAGCTTCATCTTCGTTTCTTTCAGCATCTCCCAGTCTCAAAACCGATGCATCGCATCCTTTAATAATGCACTTCATTATGCATATGACGGCAAGAACAGAACAGAGTTCTACATGCATTTTCATAAAACAAATTACGAATGCTCCCAAATTTCGGCATTAAATGACCAATAAAGAATTGATATGCCAAACAAACAAGCAAACATAATCATGGATAATCATTTTATTTCACAAAGGGTTTACTTGTTTTAAAATTAGGAAGAATTTTTCTTTGGCAAAAATTTTTACACTTTTTTATCCATTAGAACAATATCAAGCGGATTTTTTTTCTTTAAATAGCAAAAATTATGGAATTAATATATTCTCATTTAAAAATATATTTGTTTATATATAGGGGGCAGATATAAAAAACAAATTCTGACAGCCTTCCTTGGAATATGCTGTACAGGAATATATATATATATATATATATATATATATATATGTGTGTACACATATATATATATATATATATATGTATGTATGTATGTATATGTATACACACACACATATACACACACACACACACATATATATATATATATATATATATACATATATATATATATATATATATATATTATTTATTTTATATATTTATATTTTTTCTTAATAGAGATTTGATTTAGATTTCTAAATAGGTAATTTTTAATTTTTTACTTTTAATTTTAATTTCAAATTTTATAAATCTTTTAATATCTATGATAACCTTGCTTAGTTGTCAAATTTTTCGAATCACCCTATACTTGTATTTTGATTGGTCATTCTAGCTTATGTAACAGCGTTTACTCCTAGCTAAGGATCGTTAATTAATTTGAAACTTTTAAAACCATTTATTCTATATTCTATATCATCACTTGACAAGACACCAGAAGTGTTGAAACAAAATGGCTATTTTTGTCGTGATTTTATAACATATTTATGTTGTAATATTCAAATAAATAATTATATATATATATATATATATATATATATATATATATATATATATATGAAGAAATATAGTTTTAAGATGTGCTATATTTATGGGATTGGGATAAAGTGCTCAATATCAGAGATAGAGCATATGTAAATATAAATATAAACGAGAACACTGAAGTCAACACTCAGAGGCGACAGGCTGTTTCATGCTAAACGCAGTCGTCAGGCTTGTTAGAAACAAAGAAAATAGCACTGAACTGATATGCAATATCTGTCCCTTTATTGGCAGTGAGTGCTGAACAATCTCATCAGAGATGTAGAAAACGCTTAAGGTAACAACAATATAGTCCTACAGAAGGATATTGAGAATGCCATTTACTGAACAATTTAGAACCGACAAAGCTTTAGAGAAAATGATGACAAAAAGGAAACTTGTACTTGTCATTAGAAAGAGACAGGTGAAATCTATAGGGCACTTAATCAGGGAAAAGGGCTTAAAAAGGGCATACTTGGGACAAATTGAAGGTAAGGCGGACAGAGGAAACATCATATAACCTATCGAGCTTTTGTAAATGGTTGGCAGAACAGGGATTTGGAGAGATAAGGAAAAGATAAGAATTATTTAGAAAGAACAAGGAATCATGATCGCCAACATATTGAGGAGACACGGCAAGAAGAAGAAGAAGAAGAAGAAGAAGAAGAAGAAGAAGAAGAAAAATTTGAAGAAGACAAATAATAATAATAATAATAATAATAGTAATAATAATAAATAGAAGAAGAAGAAGAATATGTAGAAGACGAAAACGAAGACGAAGAAGAATCTGAAGAAGATGAAGAAGAAGACAAAGAAGAAGATGAAGACAAAGACGAAGAAGAATATGAACAAGAAGATGAACAAGAAGAAAATGAAGAAGTTGAAGAAGACAAATAATAATAATAATAATAATAATAAGACGACGACGACGAAGAAGAAGACGAAGAAAAATATGAAGAATACAAAGAAGTAGAAGAAGAATCTGAAGAAGACGATGAAGAAGACGTTGAAGAAGAAGACGAATAAGAATAAGATGAAGACAAAGACGAGGAAGAAGACGATGACGAAGAAGAATACGAAGAAGAAAAACCTTCAGAAAAAGAAGAACCTTCAGAAGAAGAAGTATCTTATGAAGAAGAAGACGAAAAGACGAGGAAGAATATAACGAACACAATGAATAATAATAATAATAATAATAATAATAATAATACCGTTAAATAAGCGCAAAATGAGAGATTGCAAAAATGAAAAAAGACGGACGAATTATCTCGGAATAAAGAAAGTGTAACAAATACTGTGTCAATAAAAAAAAAGATATTTAAAGAGAAAATACTTAATGAGTTCAGAGAAGCTATCAACTGACGAAAGGAAAGAAATAAGAGAAGTACTAAAATGGTGGAGGGAAGATATAATAAAAAAGCCTGACCGTTTGAATGAAAGGTTTCAAGAAGATATGAAAAAAAGGACGTAGAAAAATACAAGTCGAACCTATAAAGGAAACAAAATGTAAAAGAATTTTGCGGCCAGAGAACTGAATGATTAACTCGATCCAAATATGTGTATCATCACTTCTACGTGATTAAATATAGCGGTTCTGATGATTGATGTTATCGTCTGCATTCTTTCATTTTATCCGCGCCGTTACGAATCGTCAGCCATGAAAATGGGCACGAGTTGACCAAACACAGAACTTCTTTCATCAAACACCACCCTTCATAAAATGGCCACGAAGATAACAAAAAAGTCTGCGGTGCATGCAACATAGTTCCCGGATAAATGTCCCGGAAAAAAAAAGAAAAAAAAATACATGTTAATTTTAAAATCGTTAACAGTTTTGTTCGCAGAATAACGCCAAGACGGACAAGAATGGCGAGAATAGCTCAATGGTAACAGCGAAGTACAATACAGATTGAGAATGCTTTATCCGAAATTAATGCGAGCGGAAGTACTTCGGTTTTCAGATATTTTTCGGAATTTGGAATACAGGCTATTTAATTTGCATATTGTATCTATAAAATATCGCAGGCTTGGAATGGAACCTAAGCATAAACATAATACCACTTTACATTCCATTACTCAGCTTATACATATTACTCTGAAAGTAGATTTATATAAATAACATATACGCTGAAGGTAGTTTTAGATAAATAATATATATCCTGCAGGTAGTTTTACATCGAATTTAATAAATTTTGTGTACATACAGGTAATGACGCTAGTAATGTATTACTCACACGGCATGTTAAGTGGTGAAATTAAGATTTCGCGTAAAAATAATGCTTTGTACTTTTTTTACGGGTACAAAAAACATGATCACAACTTATATATAATATAATATATAAATGCAGACTTTTTGACATTTTAAATAATATCTTTATTGAGCACGAAATACCTGGTAAGTAATCCACGGACGATGGTGTTGCTGTGACGATCGCTACCAAAAAACTGGCGCCAACGAATGCTACGTTGCTGGGCTGGGGAACCCCCACCCAGGGCAGATGAGGTCACTTACAACAGCTGTACATCACCTAGGAACCTTCGCAGTGCTTTTTGAAATTTTCCAATTTGTGGCAATTCCTGTCAGCACCTGAAAAAAAACTTTGAATTTTGGAGGTTTTGGGAATTTGGAATTTCGGATATCAGGATACTCAACGTGTAATATTTTTGTAATCGTTTCACTCCAAGCAAGGCGATAAAGCCACTAAGGCTCATGTGGTTACTGGGAATGAAAAGTAAGAGAAGGCTTTCATGAAGGAAAAGGAAAAATAAAAGAACGGGATTCAGGAAGACAGAAGATGGCGATTGGCGTTGCATTTAAATTTTTGAATATTGTAGGCGAGAGGAAAGCAAGAATCCGGAAGAGAGTTCCACAAGCGAGACGTGAGAGAAAAAGAAATTCTTAGAGTAGAAATTACGGATATATTTAGATAGTTCAACAGTAAGACACTTAGAACTATTTACTATTCTAGTAGTATGTTTATATTCATGCAATCGTGTCGCCAAAGAGAAATCTCATCAGAACAATTACCATGAAAATATTTATAGAAAAGACAAAAGGAAGCTACGTCTCCGTGGTGGAAAAACAACTGATGGAGATCCCAGGTCAGAACCGATAATATTACAGACTCTATTTTTTTTTTTTAATGAATACTGAGATATACACTATAAGCAAAAAGTATGGGGGAACCCTCAGTTCTTAAAAAACACCTTAAAATTATATATCTTTTAAATAAAAGTTAACATTTCACTAACTATAGTGTATTTGCTTTTCTTTTTTTTTAAAATATTTATCTAAAAAAAAATTATACAACAGCATCATATTTTGTTTTCGTCAATAAAACCACCAGCTGTTTTAATTACTACTTTACAAATTCTTGGCATTTTTTTTTTAAAAGTAGATGACAGAGCTTTCCAAGAAATCTTCAAACATTGGGTAATCACTTCGCACTCTCCTATCAAATTCACCCCGTACTAATTCCAAGAGAATGTATTGGATCGTTGTCTTGTTGATGGATAAATTTTGTCCAATGATGCGTAGACTTGATGTTATGGAATGTCTTCGCAAAATCTCATGACATTGTTCTTTTTGCATGGCTCCCTTGACCTGAATCAAATCGCCAGCCGTCCCTGTCACAACGTAATAGACCGACAACCCTGCTTAACTGTTGTAAGCACTCATTCATCATTCAGTCTTTCTCCTGGCTTTCTTCTCGCATACACTCTACTCTTATTACCAAAAAGTTCAAATTTAGACTCATCTCTCCACAAGCAGGAAGAGCGTTCCACGAACGAGAAGTGCGAGAGAAGAAACTGTTAGCATAGAACTTACGGTTGCATCTAGCAATTTCAATTGTAAGATGATGAGACATAGCTGCCGATGTCAGTTATTCTTAAAGACACTTTCCAGCAAATAATAAACCCTACTTAACAAGAGTGTGTGTGTGTGTGTGTGTGTGTGTGTGTGTGTGTGTGTGTGTGTGTGTGTGTGTGTGTGTGTGCGAGAGAGAGAGAGAAGGATAGTGAGAGAAGGGAGAGATAGGTAAAGTGAGTGAAGTAGAGAGAAAGGGAAAGTGAGAGAGAAGGAGAGAGAGAAAAGTGCGAGAGAGGGGAAAGTGAGAGAGATAGAGAGAGAGAAGGAAAGTGAGAAAGAGAGAGAGAGGGAAAGAGAGAGAGGGAAGTGAGGGAGGCAGAGAAAGAGAGAGAGAAATTGAAAGAGAGATGGAAAATGAGAAAAGGAGAGAAAGAGGAAAATTGAGAGAGGGAAAGTGAGAGACAACCCTCTCAATATTTCGGGTTGTTTAATGTGTAGCTAGGGTCACCTTACTATTGTAAACGCCTGCTCTCTTTAGGACTCGAGTGAGTGCACTGAAGAATAATTTAGGAAGGACAATTTTAGTACGCGCTTCCATGGTTACAGCGTAATCATTTTAGATATATACAATTTCAAATCAAATAAACCTTTATTCGGTCTACATAGTAAATCCTAGTGTGAACTTTATATCTAGAGGAATACTCTACAGTAAAAATACTCTCAGTGTAAGCAAATAAACGTATGTACAATTGTTGTATTAAATATTTAACACAGTTTTTTAAAGCATAAATCATTTGCGTGAATTTAACAAAACGATGTTCAATAAATGCGATGATTTACTGTTCTGACCAAGTAAATGGTTAAAGAAATAACAAAGCAAGTGTTACAGATATATCATATATTAAACAGTAAGTACAACAGAAGAGTATTACACGACTAGTGAATGTGTGTCAGCTAACACAGCATTCAATCTATTCGACTGTTATATTTATCAGCATCCTCACGAGGTAGGATGTGGCACAAGGTCAAGTTTAATGTGGGGCAATCCGGGCACGTAAACTCGGTCAAAAATTCCCTACAGACCTCGTACAAAACGGGGTCGGGTAGCTGTTTCCCGAGACGAGACTTGGCCCTTCCGGGGATACTCACTGGCCGGAGGCAGAGAGTTTAACCAGCACAGTTGGAACAGATCTATTCGACTGTTAATATTTAACATGCGCCCCCACGAGAGATGTATGTGGCACAAGGCCGAATTTACCGTGGGTTCTCCGAGCTCATAGGCTCGGCCATAAATATTCCCTTTGAACCCGCCTAAACGGGTTCAGGGACTGTCTACCTCTCCGGACGAAACTTTGCCCTGCGGCAAAGGCTCATCCGGGTTCCTCTCTGCCCAAGGCAGAGAGTTCGACAGATGAACAATCTAGGTGACTGTTCCTTCAAGGCCTTCTCTCCTACTAATCTTATAGTAGGCGGCAGAGGCCAACATAGACTCTTTAGAGGGACATTTTTCCTTCTCTACAAAATGAGAGATTTATTGGACTTAAAGAAGACACTCTCTCCACCAGTTAGATATTTAAATTGTAGTTTTGCTCTGCGTGGCTAGACTAGCAGTAAACAGCCTGCGTACAGGCAGAAAATTAGTTCAGTTGATATATAAAGATAGAAAGGCGTGTAAGACAAAGATGTTTCGTCTCACCGGACTTAACCTATACAGTGAGGCGATTACGAGGGAATTCAAAATCCTACCAGGATTCATTATTGTCAAACACAATCTTAACATAAGATATACAGATGGCACAGTGTTGATAGCAGATGCGAAAAGACGATTACAAGAACTCCGACAGAAGGTAGTGAAAGAAAGCGTAAAGAAAGGACTAAACATCGACTTCAAGAAAACCTAATGCATGGTTGTTAGCAAATGGAAGAGCTCAACATGCAAATTACAAATTGGAGATATTATTAGGTTGGTGCAAAAATAATGTCGTTTTTTTACGTTCAACTTATGTGAGAAAAACGGCATTATTTTTGCACCAACCTAATAAAACCAAACAAGTACAAAATTTGAAATATCTGGGAATTGTGACATGAAAGTTCGAAGGCTCGTTGAGATAGAGAAAGATGCCTTCCAAAACCCAAGCAGAGTATCAAGAAACAGAAAAATCTCGTTAGAAACAAAGTAGAGAGTACTGAATTCTTACGCGATATCCGTCTTCCCAGATGGCAGTAGATGCTGGACAATCTCCACCCAGATGAAGAAAAGACTTGAAGCCAGAGAAATCTGGTTCTATAGAAGCATGCTGAGAATACCATGGATCGAACATGTGAGAAACGAAGAAATTTTTAGAACAAATGGAAACAAAGAGGGCAATTACTTGACATCAGAGAGAGACAGTTGAAATTTATTGGGAACATAATGAGGAAAGAGGGCTTGGAAAAAATGATAGTCACAAGACAGATTGAAGGAAAGCGTGACAGAGGAGAGATTTGTATAACGGACTTAATGAGCTTGAGTAAATGGATGACGGAACAAGGTTTAGGGGAAATAACTTAAAAAGATAAAATGTATTACGAGCTATAAAGGACAGGTAATTGTGGAGAACCATGATCGCCTACGGCCTAAAAGGATACGGCATATAGGAGAAGGCTTGGGGAAAGTCATTTAGCTGTTTATTTGTGAAGAAACACAGGGAGATAACAGAAAAGACGTGGTTAATAGCGCTGTGTTAGAATCTCTTCTGAAACTACCATTCTCAGTAAGAGTAAAAAAAAAAAAAAAAAATGCTAACGCATCAATTTTTGGCTCATTCATTTGTTTATTCTAACCGATTCCTTTTGAAGCAGACACACATATGACACAGGGTGCTGGCTATAAAGCGGCCGAGAGGGGAAACAAAACGTGATCGCCGAGAGAAAGTGGGGACGGTTCTTTGGGTGGAAGTAAATGAAATCATCGCTTGAACATTTCCAGTCTATTTTAAATATTTTTCCCCCCCGGGTGATGGCGGAAAAGGGTCATCCACTTATTTTTCTCTTTCTTTCTCCCCTCCACGTCTTTGTCACTTTCTTTCTTCCTTTTCTTTTCCTTTCCTTTCCTTTTCTTCCTTTAAGGATTCCAATTTGCTTTTGTTAAAAAAAAAAAAAGAAAAAGAAAAAAAAAAGCTTTTTAAGGGGGCAAATTTCATTAAGTACAAAAAGAGATGGAATACCATACTAAAATTTACGTAAGCGAGAAATAAACGAGGGCGACAATGGAGATGGGAGTATATGGGGGGGGGTGTAAATTACGAAACTTGAAAGAATGAAGACAAATAAATAAAATAATAAAATAAATAAATAAAAGAGGACAGACGATTCTTTCCTTTCCTTTGTGTACTTTTGCAAACTATTATTATATATACAATGGGGCAGGGTTTTTTTTTTCACTTTTTTAAGAAAATCAACTTTGTTCTCAGTGTAAAAGCTGGAAGTCAATATCATAAGTAATGAGACTAAAAATTAGATTCCTAGCTTTCATCAATTTTTGAGTATTTAGTTTTAAAGATTGTCTAAAAGAAATAGACAAAAAGACCTAATTACTAGGTTTTACTTACAAACCGACTTCAAAATTTTACTATTTCAAAAATAAAGCCAAATAAATTTGATATATTTGAAACATTGAATGTAAAATTTATTAAAACCAGAATACTAATTATGAATCACCACAAGCAAAATATGCAATTTTTTTTACTTTATTCGGTAAGTAAAAACTGTGTAAAATATATTGTAAAATATTACAAAAAAGGCTACTCAATGAATAAGATTTGTTAGATCATTGATGTAATGGATTAACCCGGCACCCCCATCAATGATTACACTATAGGTAGTAAGTACCTATAAAGTCAACTGTCTACGAGAGACTAGGGCAGTAGAGGGAGTTTTATTGCATGGGGTGCGTTTTGTAGGTTGCCCTTGAGAGTATGCGGTATTATCATGTATGGAGGATTGATTGGTGACGGACGAGTTCTTATGGTGAATGTGGTAATTGTAATATATGAATGGGTCGTGAATCGGATTAGCTAGGTATAAGATAGTTATGACCAGTCTCAATCCCTCCCCCTTTTCGGCCTTGTGCCACAATTATGTAATTTTACATAACAAATACCGTAGAGTTAGAGAGACGACGCAAGCACGTCCGACCTTCCAATTAGTGACACTCACTACTAGATTGACTTGTGTGTATAACTGTACTGTATTTCATATTGTACTTGTTGTGTACAATAAACCTCTCTTCTAGTATCCACCTGGTGTCACTTATTTATTCCCTTAGCACGGAATATAACAGTTCCAATAAGGATTGTTGGAACATAACAATCATAATTAATAAAAACAAAAAATAGATAAAAGTCTATATGACACCATAATACTACTGGGTACAAATTATAAGACAAGATATTTAAATTTGCAGTGTTTATTGAAAATAGAACTAAAACTACTACACTGTATAACATATTACATCATAATATAGCTAAATTGTTCAGAGTAATTTCCCTTTGAAGTAAATGAAGGTCTTATTTGATGGCAAAATTATTTATGAATAATGTGCTTGAGCCATGCATCTTGTCCATATACAATTTGTAAAGCTTCAGTAAATTATAAATTTTATAAAGCTGTGCTATAAGGTTTTCAATGATCACTATCATTTTGTGCCGTGCGCCAACGGCTTAGTGGTAGAATCCCCGACTGACGCCAATACATTCGGGTTTCGATCCTAGCTAGAGGCCACCAGACGTCTAGCTACACTGATGAGCTGCGAAACAGTCTATCTCTTATATATATAAATATATAAATATATATATATAAGCATCCTTTTATGTATACTAGCGGCTTTCAAAAATACCGTCGCACGGATGTTCCAGATTCATCTACTGATTTCCAGGCTTTTCCATCTTGGCTGGTTGCTTTTGTATAGCAGCATATCAACACCTTCATGGGTTATTTAATGCCGAAATCTAAATATTTTGAACGCCATTGTATGCATACAACTACAGATGAAATATATTGTTGGTAATTCTACTATAAAATGTATTTCTAGTCATTTTGCTTTGAAAAAGTGTGGTTGGTACTGACACTATGAATAGGTATTATTGATAACTTCATATAATAATGAACTGCTGGTATTTTACTAAAACTATGTATTTTTATAATTTCATAGCGTTTTTCTTTTTGGTTGCGGTTACTATTTGCCACAGATGGGAACCTCACAGATGCTGCCACGCTAGGTCAGGGTGAACAACTGTAATTAATCGGTAGTTCCACGCTCTTAAAAACCTCCAATCTCCCGGTCAGATGCCTTTTGCTGCTAGATGCAGTTTATCCTTATACCGAGGAATACATTTTCCTCTTCTTTCCAGGAATACTCTTAGATGTCCATAAACAACTGGAACGACTGTCCTATTCATAGTTTACATCTTGGTCAGTTATCATTATTATTATTATTATTATTTTCTCTTTGGGTTTGCAACACTTTGAGGATCTGTTGGCTATCGATATTGATCAAGACATCCTCGATACTCCAATACAAGATGTGGTTTTCGAGATGATCTTAGTAATACTGTTGCATGGATAGTTTCAATTCTTCTTTGGGCTTCCAATATAATCGCACACGTTGAAAGACTATTCGAGACTATTCCAAGTTCACCGCTAATGATGAGTCGGCTTCACTGTGAACAATCAATGAAGGTTCTTGCATGGTCTCGTTATATTTTGCAAAGTTTTTCGCTCATTTAATTTCATTTTTATATTTTTGTTCTGCTGCCACAATGGTATCTGAAAGAAAATTTCTTTTTGTTTTTGTTTACAAGGAGAAGAACTGGTTTATTGCCCAGTCTAGGAAGGGTACACAATATCGGGACATTTTGGGCGAGGTTTTGCCATTTATACATAGCAAATGGATAACACACACGCATATATATATATATATATATATATATATATATATATATATATATATATATATATATATATATATATATCATGAAATATAGTTTTAAGGTGTACTATATTTATGGGATAAAGTGCTCAATATCAGAGATAGAGCGTATGTCAATATAAAAGTCAATATTGAAGTCAACACTCAGAGGCGACAGACTGTTTCATGCTAGACGCAATGGTCAGGCCACAGTGGCATGGTGATTGTGTGTACACACACACACACACACTCTCTCTGTCTGTCTGTCTGTCTCTCTCTCTCTCTCTCTTTATATATATATATATATATATATATATATATATATATATATATATATTTAGGGTAGGTCGATTTTGCAACAAGAAGAAAATACGCTTAATAATGGATATTTTTAAGTTTAGTATCCATTCTCTTAATAAATTAAATAAAATTACCAAAATTAAAATAAAACACACTAAAATATTTAGTTTAAAATACAAATGACGAATGCCGTCTTATTTAGTGGATATTTACCGGTAGTAATTACCTCCTCCTCTATGTTTGTTTTATTTTTGTTTACGCTTTTAACTAGCACAAATATCTTTTGTATTTTTCATCAAAATATACTTAACTATTTAAAAGAATACAACTTTTCTAATTATTGTAATTTGTTTATATTTTCAAAGTTAGTGTGTTTTATTAAAAAGCCTGCATACGAGCTAATCTCGGAAGTAACTCTACTTTTAGGTAAGTAAACATTACTTTTAAATTTAATACTGTATTTCGAAATTTATTTTCAAATTTATTTTGAAAAAATATTTGTGTAATCTCTGATAATACATATATTTTCTTTTTCGGATATTTTAATAAAAATGGTAGGAAAATGCATTCTAAATGGTCTTATAGCCTTATCAAAATTCCACGGTATGTTATTGAGTTGATCAGGGGTGATGGATCTTCCCGTCTTGGAGCCAGCCTTGCCAATGCCTTGCTCTTGGATTTGTGGGCTATGGGCCTTCTTATCCCCAATATTAATATAAAAGATATCTATAGAGACAAATGTAAAATTGATAGAGCAAAGGCTAAAGTGAAAACAAATGCCAATTAAAAGCATGAAGAAAAGGTGGAAAATCTTTTTTGTATTGGAGTTGATGAGGGAACTGACAGACACACAATATATGAGGAAATATCGGAGGGAAATAGGGAGAAAACTCTGAAAAAAAAAACCAAGGGTCGAGAACGCCACTTAACTGTCACAAAGTAGGTGACATATGAAAGTGAATATCTGAAACATAGGGTTCTTCCTAATATTGATACAACTAGCGCTGTTCTTGCTGAGCTGATGTTTTGCATGAATTCAACAGTGTGAGCCCTATCAAGGCTATTCATGTTGACAACACTAATGCCAAATACAGGCAGTGAAAATGGATTTGTTGCAGTTCTAGAAAGAAAACTTAACAGAAACTTTCGCACTATTGGTTGTTCCTTGCACCAAAATGAACTTCAGTTTAGAGCTCTTTATAAGCATGTAGATGGTACCAGAAAAATCCCTACCACGTTCACTGGTCCACTGGGTAAATTATGTGCAAATGATTACCGTAATTTACTCCAAATATCATTTTCAGCTGTTGGCAGTCCTCTGGATTCTATTTTTAAAATTAAAAATACAGATACCCTTAGTTGTGACCAAAGACTCCTTTATGAATATACAGTGGGTATTTCTAGAGGTAAGGTGGACACTGGATTTGGATCATGGAAAATTGGTCCATTAAACCAGGCAAGGTGGTTAACTTTAGCCATCAGGCTGATATGTTTATGGACACGTGATGCATACCCATGAAATCTTCACAGTTTAATAAATCTTCTTGTGAATGTGTATGCCATTTGCTGGTTCGAAATTAAAAGAAGTAACAAGTTCCACGATCAGCAAATGTAGATTTTCAATATGATCCAAAGGATTAGGAAGCATCCATATGAAATCCAACAGATAACATTGAAAAATCTCTATCTATAAAAGGCAGGGTGTGTGTGTGTGTGTAACGAACGCACGGCCGCAATTTTCGACGGATTTGCACCAAAATTTACATGCACATGCTCCAAGTTAGTGGTAAGGCCAAGACTGATTTTGCATTTCCCAACTCCCATCGATAGTGGAAATAATCGATTTTTTCATGCTTCTGCGGCAGTTTTCACGTAGTTTGCGGCCATTTTCTACTGGCCAGAGTGAGAGCCTATAGCTGGCTGCCACGAATAGGCAGGAAGATTCTATTAGCCAGCGTGAGAGCCAACAGCTGACTGACACGATTGTTAACTAGCATGCAAAAAAAAATCGATAGTTGCATTCGTCACAAGTGGGAAAAATTTAAATCTGCATGGCACTTTACTCCAATTGGCTCATTCGCTTGCTTAAACTCAACGTTGATTCCGATTCCGCAGAACTGCGTTGGGTGTGAAAAAGTATTTGTTGTTAACATTCATTTTTTCATTCGGTTTTTCTAGTTACGAGTCCTTTTTTAAAGTTGATCGTTTTTTGTTTATTTTGTTTAGTTCTTTTTTCGTAACAGATTTAATGCTTAGTATAGAGCTTAGAAAAAATTCGCAGTGTGAGATAGGCAAGAAGTAAGGCATGTAGCAACATCAGCACGGCAAAGGGCACTCCTTTAAAGGCAAGGAAGGGCAAAAATATTTTACGTCAAGTGATATCGATTGCTGTATGAGTCGTACGATTTTTGAATCAAGCACGGGCAACGCCGGGCCATGCTGCTAGTAAACAATACAATGCTTTCACCTTACTGCCTGAAAATCTCTTATATTCAAATCTGATGATCTGGAAATGAGGGAAGAAGATATAAAAAAATTAGGACATTAGGTTAGTAAATATTTATTCATATAAATCTGACTAAATTAGTCATGCCGATTTATATAATTATTTTAAGGATTTTATCTAATTTCACCATAAATATTAACGCAGTACAGAGTGCATTTTTTTTTAAATAACTCAAATTAATTTTTATATTCTTTCAGGAGTGGGGAGCCAGCTAAGAAAAGATTAAAAAAATCACAACTATAAATTTAAAATCTATGCACTGGACACAGTTAATAGATTTGTCATTATGTGGAGTTTGTGAACCACCACTCACAGAAGAATTTTCTGAAAATGAACTTCGGGAATCATTATTAAATGTTACAAAGCTTGACTTGCCAGATTTGCCCTCACATTCTCAAGGCGTGGAACGGGCAGTCAAGTTAACAACAGAAGCTTCCCAGTCTGTGTATGGCTTTGAAGCAAGGCACCAGCACATAATAGCAAAAGTTTTGTGTCAGAAATTGAGGCCATCAATTTCGTTGTATGGAGCTATTTGACTCTATATATTAAGCCCTATTAAACTATTCTTTATTTTTCCATATTTGTTTCTTTGTTGTATTTTCATTCATAAGAGAAAAAATCAATTTTTTAATATATTCAACTATTACTGCTTAATTCATGAGTTAAAAAACAGCATTTCGAAGTCGTCACTGATAATGGGAGGCAGATTTTCAATTTGAAGTTTGGTTATAATTTCTACATTGTAATAAAAATAACAACATTCCTGATTTAAATACTGAAATGGTTTGGTTTTCTCATCAATATGTAGTTGGCCTACATATTAATGAGAAAACCAAACCAAATCTTGCAAAATCGAGGATTTTTCAGTGCATTTTTGTCTACGATCTTTGATGCCAATTGCTCAAAAATCCGTTGAAGTGTCAGATCTAATTTTTTTTTGTATCAGCATTTAAACAACTTTCGGTATATTATTCTTTCTGATATTTAAAAGAAAATTAAAAAAATCAACCTACCCTTTATATATATATATATATATATATATATATATATATATATATATATATATATATATATATATATGATGGAAATGATAGATAGATAGATAGATAGATAGATAGATAGATAGATAGATAGATAGATGATGGAAATGATAAATAGATAGATAGATAGATAGATAGATAGATGATGGAAATGATAGATAGATAGATAGATAGATAGATAGATAGATAGATAGATAGATAGATAGATAGATGATGGATAGATAGATAGATGATGAAATAGATAGATAGATAGATAGATAGATAGATAGATAGATAGATAGATAGATGATGGAAATGATAAATAGATAAAGAGTTAGATAGATAGATAGATAGATAGATAGATAGATAGATAGATAGATAGATAGATAGATAGATGATGGAAATGATAGATAGATAGATAGATAGATAGATAGATAGATAGATAGATAGATAGATAGATAGATGGTGGAAATGATGGATAGATAGATAGATAGATAGATAGATGATGGAAATAATGAATAGATATATAGATAGATGATGGAAATGATGAATAGATAGATAGATAGATAGATAGATAGATAGATAGATAGATAGATAGATGTAGAAATGGTCTAAATAAAATGATACAATCAACCATATATGTATATAGGTGTGCAAATAACTATTTAATCTATGGTGTAAACAAAACAGTGCTCAATATATTTTAAACAGAGCTATAAATTATATATTAATAATTGCACTTTTATCTACGTTTAGAGTATGACTCAGAGGTTCATGGTTTTCCCATGCATCAGGTACATAAAGTTATGAACTGTTCAATACGGTTGTTTTTTAATATATAATTTATTTTAATAAAAATAAACTGTATTGAACAGTATTACTGTAAACGTAGGTATATGTGTAATTATTAATATATATATATATATATATATATATATAAATATATATATATATATGTATGTGTATATATATATATATATATATATATATATATATATATATATATATATATATATATATTTAATATTTCAGACCACCTCGGTCTTTCCTCAGAAATTAATTGAATTACTGTATAACTGTATTTGGCAGTTTGTTTACACTTTACAGCGTTCGTCGTGGGACGCGGACGTCACGTGGTGTGGAATGCAACTATATATATATATATATATATATATATATATTACTGTTCTTTCTTTTTATATATATATATATATATATATATAATGGCCTAGCCACAATATCAGCTTTGCAAAAGATGCGTCAAATCCGAAATCCCGGATCTGTTGAAAACTCGAGATATTATTGAGACTATTGTTCACCTAATACAAGGCACAAGAGCCACTCAGAGTAGAATTTTGCTGAATGAGATTAATGTAAACGCGTTAATAGAAGTGATTATTATAGGTACACGCATGATAGATAATGGTTGACCCTAGACCTGTAGTGATCAGCGAGTGAGAGAATCCTCTGTAGAGTATGTTATACAATGTAACATTTCTGGAGAAGAAGCTCTTTGAATGGCACTTCCTCCTTACCAATGGAATACAAATGGAATGACACTGAACCTGTGTACTTTATATGGCGGATCCTAGCTGTGCGGCAATTGGTTGTAGACTGGAAAAGTATTCATCACCTACTAGGCTGGTTCACCGTTTTTAAATCCTGTCAAGGCTGGATAGTGATGACTGTGCAGCGCCAGACAAGATGCGGTAGAAATACTCAATCTCTAGTCTGTTCTGACTTTTGCAAAGCTCTGTCTGAATGTCTGTATGATAAAAGCAAAGAAAAATCTCTTTCTGCTCAGTGGGAAGGCCGTTCGTTGGCTGCTACTGAAAGAGAATCATGTGTCAGTTGTTAAGGTTTTGCTCAAAGTAAAAAAAAAATAGTTTAACATTCATAGTTCCAGTTTTGAAACACAAGAAACGATTTAAAAGAAAACAAGGCTTTCAATTCAAAGATTGTCTCAGGAAACTGAAATGTTAACCTGACAGATGCAAACAAAAACATTTTAATGACATTGGAACAGAAATTTAAAGATGCACATTTAAATTTAACCAGATTTTGAAAATTTAGATTAAAGACGCTTCCAAGAATTTCAGCGAAAATAAAATAATTTTTTTATTATTTTTCTTCTTTGGTTTTTCTTTTTTCTCTCAGTCTCCCTATTTCTTCACTGGCTCATCCTTTATTTTTATTTTACTCTCGCTTTTATTCTCTTTATTCCTCCGTTTTCTTCTCTTACTCTCTCTTTTTCTTATGTGACTACCTTTTTTCTCTTACTCTCCATTTCTCTTACTCTCTCTTTTTCTTCTCTTACTCTCCCTTTTTCATCTCTTTATTCTCCCTTTTTCTTCGCTTTATTCTCCCTTTTTTTTCTCTGACTCTTTTTTCTCTGACTCTCCCTTTTTTCTTCTCTGACCTCCTTTTTCTTTTCTTACGCTCCTTTTTCTTTTCTGACTCTCTATTTTTCTCTGACTCTCCCTTTTTCACTGACTCTCCTTTTTTCTTCTCTTACTCTCCTTTTTCTTCTTTGACTCTTTCTTTTTTTCTGACTCTCCCTTTTTCACTGACTCTCCTTTTTTCTTCTCTTACTCTCCTTTTTTCTTCTCTTACTCTCCTTTTTCTCTTACTCTCCTTTTTCTTCTTTGACTCTTTCTTTTTTTCTGACTCTCCCTTTTTCTCTGACTCTCCTTTTTTCTTCTCTTACTCTCCTTTTTTCTTCTCTTACTCTCCTTTTTTCTTCTCTTACTCTCTTTTTTCTCTGACTCTCCCTTTTTTCTCTGACTCTCTTTTTTCTTTGACTCTTTTTTCTTCTCTTTTTCAAGTGTCTTTTATTCTTCTTATTTCATCTCCATTGCTTCTCTTTTTTCTTCACTTTTTCCTTTATTTCTTTCTACTGCATTTCTCCTTTTTCGTCTTTACATTATTTCTCATCTCTTAGTTTACTGTCTTCTCTTCTTCCATTTCCTTCTTTGTCTTTCTTTTTTGTCTCCCTTCTTTTTCTTCTTCTTTGTATTTTCATTCTTCTCTTTCTTTTCTTTCTTCATCTTTTCCCGCCCACTCTTTGTTGTCTCTCTCTCTCTCTCTCTCTCTCTCTCTCTCTCTCTCTCTCTCTCTCTCTCTCTCTCTCTCTTTCGTCCTTCTATCTTTGTACAATAAATATAAGATTTTACTGAACATAAAATGGGGGATCTATTTTCTATTTTTATTAAGTAATAGACTGATCACCTAAGAATTATTTAACATAACAATGCACTGAAAAGTGTTTATATTAACCCTAAATTATTATTTAAAAAAATAAATTCCGTTGTCTGGTCATTTGGTTAGATTTTAGGAAGTAGGTCGTACCGAGAAACATTTGAGCACTCTTTTGCAATACTAATATAAGATTCTACTGGACATAAAATCGGGGTTTCATTTTCAATTGTTATTAATTATTAAACTGATCTCCCATGTGTTAATACACAAGAATGTAATGAAAGTCCTCTATCTGACCATTGATGCACCGGTTCTCGCACAATCAGCGAAGTTAAGCAGCATCAGTACCAAGATGGGTGACCGCTTGGCAATACCAAGTGCTGTAAAATTGGTTGTGCGGGTGGTGCAATGGATAATGGCTCTAAACTGAAAATCAGAGAACCAAGTCCCAATTATGCTCGCGTTCGTTATATTCGCTTACGTGCAAACGCCCTTAGGAAAATATATAAATCCATCTCTTCTCCCCCAGCTATGGGTTAATTAATATGACGTGTATCAGTAAATCGATATTATCTCCAAAGAAATTTACAATCTAAGGTATTTTCAGAATATAAATAACCTGCAAAGGGTTGATAAGCCGTCAAAGCAAAACAAAAACAACTCAATTACTCATCCAAGAATAGATTTAAAAAAATAATTTTTTTTATGTTTGATCGCTTGATAAGAAATTAAAAACAGGCTCAAACTGTCTTTTAGCATTAATCTACTGGGCATAAAATGAGGGATCAATTACCAGCAATACATAAAAAAATTATGTTTGGTCACTTGATAAGAATTTACAAAGAGGTTCAGTTGTTGAACCATTTCAGAACTTTCTTTTAGTATTATTCTAGTGGGCATAAAATGAGGGATCGGTTTACTTTTGTAATGAACTGACCCTTCCTAGAATTATTACGTCTGAACAGTTACTGAAAAGTTCTCGGGTCGACCAAGAATAGACTCAAAAATTTAATCCTAAAGTTTGGTTATTTTGGACAGATTTTGGAAAGTGTACCGGACCGAGAAACGTTTAATATTCATTTTTTTAATCATTCCGCTACAAGGAAGGCGATAAAGCCACTAACGTGTAATGGGTTACGGAGTGTAAAAGAAACTGAGAAAACGTTGAATAATGAGAGGGAGATGGAGAAAGAGAGAAAGAGAAAGTTAGAGAGAAAGAGAAAGAGAGAGAAAGTGAGAGAGAGATAGAGATAGAGAAAGAGAGAGCGGAAAATAAATGTCTACGATACAGGAAGACAGATGATGATGATTAATATAATATTTAAATTGTTGAAAATCAAAGATGGTTGGAAAGCAAGGAGCCGAAAGATATTTTTAGAAGCGCGAAGTGAGAGAGAAGAAACACTTGGATCTAGATTTACACTTACATCTAGCAATTTCAGCATTAAAATGATGAGACCTAGCTGCCAATCTTCAGGGTGGCTCGAAAGTCCTGTCACCCCCTACAAAAAGTAATGAGACCAATAGAAGCCCAAGTCATACAGTAATACAAAGCACGTGTACTTGATTCGGTTTGGTCACTTTCATTGACGCTGTCACACACTGAGAAGGCCTGCATGAACATCCATCATTTTCGTTGCACAAAATGATGCGGCGCTATGTCTTGTGTGATATTTTACAAAGCTGTGTTTTGTTGATTGTTGCAAAGACTCTCCGAACGGAGTCCTTCAACTGATGGGTATTCTGGTATCGTTCATCTGGGACTCTCTCCTTGATAATAATACCCCACAGAGCGTTGAAATAGAAAATTATATTATATAGGGACCACCCCGTATAATATATCAAATATTTCCCCCAAAACATTCAAAGCAATTTAAAACTTACAGATATTATGAAAGGGCTAGGATAGCCTATGTCTAAAAGGAACGCCTCGCCGATGTGTATCTGCATATGAGAAATTCGAAAAGCATTTCGATGGTCTGGAATGCTTCATACTACAGGTTGGTCCGAAAGTCTCTTCACCCCCTTACCAAAAAGTAATGAGACCAATAGAAGCACAAGTAAAGAGTAATACAAAGCACATGTACTGGATTCGGTTTATTAACTTTCATTGACATTGTCAGACATCGAGAAGCTCTCTATGGACACCATCATCATTCGTGGAACAAAATGATGCGGCGCCATGTCCTGTGTGATATTTTACGAAGCTGTGCTTTGTTGATTATTGAAAAGGCTCTCCGAACGGCGTCCTTTAACTGATGGGTATTCTGGTATCGTTTATGTGAAACACTCCCCAGCTATGGGTTAATTAGGAGGACATGTGGTAGTAAATTAATATTATCTCCGAAAACTTTTACAATCTAAAGTATTTCCAGATTTTAATTAACCTGCAAAGGGTTGATAATCCGTCAAAAAACAAAACAAAACAAAAACAACTCAAACTACCCATCCAGGAATAGATTAAAAAAATACATTTTTATGTTTGCTCACTTGATAAGAATTTAGAAAGAGGCTCAGATGTTGAATCATTTCAGAACTCATTTTTAGTATTAATCTACTGGGCATAAAATGAGGGATCGATTTTCTCTTGTAATGAACTGACCCTTCCTAGAATTATTACATCTGAAGGGGTACTGAAAAGAGTGTTGTCGCAAGACGTGAGTAGTGGACTTCTGAAATAGAAAATTATGTTATATTGGGGTGACAAAACTTTCGGACCAAACTGTAGATTGCGCTTAAATTCGTTAAACTTTGGTATCCAAAAAGGAAAGCTCATCAGAACAATTACAATAAAAACATTTATAGAACAGAACCATAGAAGTTGCGTTACGGTGAGGGGAAAATGCCGGAAGCCGAGATGCCAGATCAAGACCTATGATATTACAGATACTTCTTTGAATTCTGCCAAGAATCTCTAGATGCAGTTTTAATACTACTGGGTATAAAATGAGGGATTAGTTTTCGTAGGAGTAGGTAGGCTTTCCTACCGCCCGGTCTACACTCCTCCCCCCTCTATTGGACACGACTAGAGGCTCAAACCTTGTTTCGTGTTTAGGAAGGGGTTCCCGGCTCTCTCTCTCTCTCTCTCTCTCTCTCTCTCTCTCTCTCTCTCTCTCTCTCTGGCCTCTGTACTGGTACTGCTGTGTTTCTCCCGTGTTGCGTGCAGTCTGTGGCATTGCCTGTTCATTCTGAGGGTACACGGTTGACAGTTCCCTGGTTGCTGTTCCCGACTGGTAGTTAGGAGCCCTAACTCTTGCGTAGCATCTTGAGCGGCTGCTCAGATCAACAGTTGCATAATATCGGGGTGAGAAAGAAAGAAAAAAAGAAAGAAAGAAAGAATAAAGAAAGAAAGATTAAACAGGCAGAGATAGATAGATAGATAGATAGATAGATAGATAGATAGATAGATAGATAGATAGATAGATAGATAGATAGATTTTTTTTACATCAAAAACACTTTCAGAAAAAAACTAAAACAAAGTGGAACACTTTTCATATTTGTTTTTTCTGTTCTTATTATTTTCTTTTTTTCTGGGCATAATTTATGTAGAAATTGTCCGAATGTTCTGTCTGTTGGGCGCTTTCGACTATTACTTATAATGGCGAAACGTATAGACATACGCTCGGATATACAGAACATTCATTCAGTTTCTACATAAGAATTTTTCGGTATAAGGACTTCTAATACAGATAGAAGCTTACTTTATTTTTCCAACGTAGTCTCCCAGCAATGTCACACACTTTTCCCATCTGTGCACAAGCTTCCGTATTCCCTCAGCGTAAAAATCTTTGGAATGATGTCTCAGCCAGTCGCTCACAACACTTTTGACTTCATCGTCACTTTTAAACTCCGTATCTCTCGTGAACGCTTTCAAGGGACCAAACAGGTGAAAGTCTGAAGGGGCAATGTCTGGGCTGTAATAGGGATGAGGGAGCAGTTCCCAGCCCAGCTCGTTGATGGTCTGCACCGTTTGGGCTGCTGTGTGAGGCCTTGCGTTGTCATGATGCAAGATGACTCCTTCTGACTGATGACCCCTGCGTTTGTCCCAACAGATAAGCTCAAAGTCCTGGCAATGTCATCCACTGTCACCCTTCTGTCAGACTGAATGAGGTCATTGACTGATTCTATCACCTCAGAAGACCTCACTTCTGTAGGCCTCCCAGGACTGTCTTCATCCTCAACACTGCTCCGTCCTTCTTTAAACAATTTAGCCCACTTGTAGACATTTGTTTGGCTGAAACATGTGGCGCCATACACAGTTGACATTCTCCTATGAATTTCAACTGGTTTTCACCCTTCAGCAACCAAAACCTTGATAACTGACCGCTGTTCAATCCTGAAGCATGCTTCTTGGTCGGCCATCTTTGTTAATCGCCAAAACTCTAAAAGTTTTTTTAATCGGCAAAAGAAATTAAATCCATGTAAGCTTCTATCTGTATTAGAAGTCCTTATACCGAAAAATTCACCTTATTTATTGAATGACCCTCGTATATATATATATATATATATATATATATATATATATATATATATATATATATATATATATATATATATATATATGAATTGGGATCAAATATGATTTAGAATAAGACAGAATGATAGGATAAGGAACAATAGTTCTAGTCCTAGTGACGTTGTTCTTGAATAGTCATAAATGGTCGACTGAACTTGTTTTGTTTCAATGACTTTTCTTTTGTTATTATTAGGAACAAATTGTGAACATTTATATATTTGGCATGTTTAGCCTTTATTTAAGCTTGATCAGAAATCTTTGGAAAATGAATTATGGAAGAGAAAGTTCCGGTACTTTTAGACGTAAAAGACATAAGAGACACTACCCGAGAAAATGAATCCCCTCTTCTCTCTCCAGCTATGGGTAAATAGCAGGACTGGGTTCTATAGCGTTGGATGGAAAATTGGTCTAGGAGAAAGACAATGAGTTCAAAAGCTGCGGAAGTTCGTTTGGGGACCTTGTGGCACGTGGTGCACCAAGTCTGTATTCGGCCCTTGAAAAAGTGTGGATGGTTCTGCACAAAACCGTCAGCACTATAATCAAATCACATGTCCAGGTTGTCTAGCTGTCGGTTCGTAGGAACTGAGTTACCTGACCCTCATATGTCGTAAGAGGGTACCCGCTAGGCGCGGGTCATCAGCCCGCGTCGATCAACGACGGGAGAGTCCACAATATGGATAGATATTTAAGTGTCTATATTTCTGAGATGTGGTATTATGTACACTATTTACATTATTCGGACTATTGTTCTCATCTTTGTCACCATATTTATTGCAACGTTTCGGCCGTTGTACGCTCCGGCCTTCTTCAGGTGGTTGGAATGTCGAACTGAACCCTTTATTTTGCTCACTTCTGTAGACTGTTCTAGTTCCACGTGCCATGTTTAATGGATGTCAGTTATCAGTTATCTCCTGTTAATTGTTCCCTCTGAAAGTTCTCCACTGCCTTAACCGGGTATTGAACTCACACTCTTTGGGTTCTGTCACTGGATCTAACTAAATGAAATAAATATGAATGCTGGTCATCATGCACTATTTTGTTAAATTTGGTGGGCTCAAATATTTAATGACGCGTTAGGGGAGTGTCTACGGATATTTTATTGTCGTAGAACACGCGATGAGCTTATTCATTTAACCAAAGAATTAAGATTCTTCAGAAAATTCAAATAGGAAAACCGTGAATTTTCACGGGTATTTTTAGTATATATATATATATATATAATTTGTGTATTTAGGCAGCAAACCTTCTTTCATTGAATACGACAGACAAGGTGATTTGATTTAGATTTTATACAATTTCTCATGCGATCTAATAATTTCTTTCTTTTCGGATGATAAATTATATAAGAATTGTCCGAATGTTCTTTTTATCGGAGCGCTTTCGGCTATAAATTTAGCCATTTTCAAGGATTAAATATTGTAACTGTTAAATAAGAAATAGTTTGTTGCATGTATGTTTTATAAAAAGATATTGTGTCCATGTTCATAGTTAATACTATTAAGTGTTCGTGTTTTGTTTTTATTAATAAGGCTTCCATTATTTTTAGCCTTTTTTTGCATGTAGATGCTGCTATTAGTGCTGTCAACAAGTATGTTATGAATAGTGTCCGATAGGTCTCAAATGAAATATATATATATATATATATATATATATATATATATATATATATATATATATATATATATATTAAGTGATTTAAAAATATGGTTCCTTCGCTACACAGGAATTTTCATGTTTCAAAAACAGAAACTAACATCTTCAGCTTCAATTATTTAATTAAATTAAAAGCAATAGTTCGATTTCATTTTCAAGAAAATTTTGGAATAACTTATTTTGAAATTTACTTCAATTTGTTTGCAATGATACAGAGAAATCCAATCATTTAGATAGGTGCCGTAGGGTGTTTATTTTTATTACCAACTATTGCATTGTTTTCAATCAGTTAATTTATAATATTTATACTCTGTAAATTTACATTGAGCACTGTTTTGTAAAAATAAAAATATCAATAAGAACACCGGATTATATATCTTACTGTTCTTCTTTTTTTTTACTATATATATATATATATATATATATATATATATATATATATATATATATATATATATATATATATATATATATATATATATATATAATGTATCTACTATGGTTCTAACCATGAGACCCGGGTTCGAATCTCACCATGGTCAATTTGTCAGGAAGGAGACTTCCTGATGTTATCGGACTGGAGGGGTCGAACCCAGCGTGCCGCAGCTTGGGAAAGCCTTGTGAGTGAAATTGGGAAGATGGTACACCTGGGGCCGTCGATAGCTGTGCTAGCACGAAGTTACAAGTCATCGTGGCCGAGGGCTTGAGCGTCCTGGCCTTGTTCAAATTGTTGATCACGCTAGACAACACGCGCTCTCCCAGAAACTGTAACTAAGGTCTGTTCAGCATAGTTTCAGTGTAAACCTCAGGTGGGTTATGTGGCTGTTGAAGAAGCACAAAAATGCGCCTGAGCGAGCGTCTGCAATAGGGATTGGCTAGCCGCCCTAGTAGACGGGCATCCTCGAATACGAGTGGCCAGCTATGCATACATAATGTATCTATGTATATTTCGCTACTATTTATACGCGAAATATAACTTCCATTCATACAGTTACCACTAATTACATAATGCGCGTATATATTTGAGAGGAGAGCACACTGTATGTGTGTGTATTCAGCAATACACACATAGCTTCTGTCAAAACTAGGCAAGATGATTTCTAAAAAGCGATGATTAAATATGAGTTTAAATAAAATAAAAAGGAATTTCCTGATGATTTGTCAGTTGATAAAGAAATAAGTACGCATAAAGTCAACACCAAAATCTGCACGCAATATTTCGTTATTTTAACAACAGCCACTTTTCTTTTTTTTTCTTTTTTTTGGGGGAAAACTTAACAATTTTTAAAAAAATCCTGTCAAATATTTCTGCTTCCTTGTTTGTTTTAAACAATAAAAGTTTAAATAATGCGATTTAACAAAAGCATATTCCATTGTATAGAGGTATGTTTTATTTAATTTTCAATTTTCCAGTTTAATGATTTTTTTTTTCAAAATTAAAATTATTAAAAGAGTAAAGACTGCGATATTTCGTTCTTGTTGACAGCTTTATTGAGAAACAAGTTCTTGGTGCCTTAGTATAGGGTTGGGGGTCTGGAATGTTAGTTTTTAAAAATACGATAACGATGATGTTGATAATGATGGCAACAAATATAAATTTAACTACATAATATTTCGCTGAAATGCCGGTTCTCCTACGATCACTGAAGTTAAGCAACATCGAGCCTGGTCATCACCTAGATGAGTGATCTGTGATCAGCAATATGTCTTTGAAGGAAAAAACATATTGCCAGCAATGCATTTTTGAAGGAAAAAACCTATTTCCAGCAATACATTTTTGAAGGAAAAATATTACTGGCAATACATTTTTGAAGGAAAAAATATTACCAGCAATGCATTTTTGAAGGAAAAAACATATTGCCAGCAATGCATTTTTGAAGGAAAAAACATATTTCCAGCAATACATTTTTGAAGGAAAAATATTACTGGCAATACATTTTTGAAGGAAAAAATATTACCAGCAATGCATTTTTGAAGGAAAAAACATATTGCCAGCAATGCATTTTTGAAGGAAAAAACATATTGCCAGCAATGCATTTTTGAAGGAAAAAACATATTGCCAGCAATGCATTTTTGAAGGAAAAAACATATTTCCAGCAATACATTTTTGAAGGAAAAATATTACTGGCAATACATTTTTGAAGGAAAAAATATTACCAGCAATGCATTTTTGAAGGAAAAAACATATTGCCAGCAATGCATTTTTGAAGGAAAAAACATATTTCCAGCAATGCATTTTTGAAGGAAAAATATTACTGGCAATACATTTTTGAAGGAAAAAATATTACCAGCAATGCATTTTTGAAGGAAAAAACATATTGCCAGCAATGCATTTTTGAAGGAAAAAACATATTTCCAGCAATACATTTTTGAAGGAAAAATATTACTGGCAATACATTTTTGAAGGAAAAAATATTACCAGCAATGCATTTTTGAAGGAAAAAACATATTGCCAGCAATGCATTTTTGAAGGAAAAAACATATTGCCAGCAATGCATTTTTGAAGGAAAAAACATATTGCCAGCAATGCATTTTTGAAGGAAAAAACATATTTCCAGCAATACATTTTTGAAGGAAAAATATTACTGGCAATACATTTTTGAAGGAAAAAATATTACCAGCAATGCATTTTTGAAGGAAAAAACATATTGCCAGCAATGCATTTTTGAAGGAAAAAACATATTTCCAGCAATGCATTTTTGAAGGAAAAATATTACTGGCAATACATTTTTGAAGGAAAAAATATTACCAGCAATGCATTTTTGAAGGAAAAAACATATTGCCAGCAATGCATTTTTGAAGGAAAAAACATATTTCCAGCAATACATTTTTGAAGGAAAAATATTACTGGCAATACATTTTTGAAGGAAAAAATATTACCAGCAATGCATTTTTGAAGGAAAAAACATATTGCCAGCAATGCATTTTTGAAGGAAAAAACATATTTCCAGCAATGCATTTTTGAAGGAAAAATATTACTGGCAATACATTTTTGAAGGAAAAAATATTACCAGCAATGCATTTTTGAAGGAAAAAACATATTGCCAGCAATGCATTTTTGAAGGAAAAAACATATTTCCAGCAATACATTTTTGAAGGAAAAATATTACTGGCAATACATTTTTGAAGGAAAAAATATTACCAGCAATGCATTTTTGAAGGAAAAAACATATTGCCAGCAATGCATTTTTGAAGGAAAAAACATATTGCCAGCAATGCATTTTTGAAGGAAAAAACATATTGCCAGCAATGCATTTTTGAAGGAAAAAACATATTTCCAGCAATACATTTTTGAAGGAAAAATATTACTGGCAATACATTTTTGAAGGAAAAAATATTACCAGCAATGCATTTTTGAAGGAAAAAACATATTGCCAGCAATGCATTTTTGAAGGAAAAAACATATTTCCAGCAGTACATTTTTGAAGGAAAAATATTACTGGCAATACATTTTTGAAGGAAAAAATATTACCAGCAATGCATTTTTGAAGGAAAAAACATATTGCCAGCAATGCATTTTTGAAGGAAAAAACATATTGCCAGCAATGCATTTTTGAAGGAAAAAACATATTACCAGCAATGCATTTTTGAAGGAAAAAACATATTACCAGCAATGCATTTTTGAAGGAAAAAACATATTGCCAGCAATGCATTTTTGAAGGAAAAAACATATTACCAGCAATGCATTTTTGAAGGAAAAAACATATTACCAGCAATGCATTTTTGAAGGAAAAAACATATTGCCAGCAATGCATTTTTGAAGGAAAAAACATATTGCCAGCAATGCATTTTTGAAGGAAAAAACATATTACCAGCAATGCATTTTTGAAGGAAAAAACATATTTCCAGCAATGCATTTTTGAAGGAAAAAACATATTGCCAGCAATGCATTTTTGAAGGAAAAAACATATTTCCAGCAATGCATTTTTGAAGGAAAAAACATATTGCCAGCAATGCATTTTTGAAGGAAAAAACATATTGCCAGCAATGCATTTTTGAAGGAAAAAACATATTGCCAGCAATGCATTTTTGAAGGAAAAAACATATTACCAGCAATGCATTTTTGAAGGAAAAAACATATTACCAGCAATGCATTTTTGAAGGAAAAAACATATTGCCAGCAATGCATTTTTGAAGGAAAAAACATATTGCCAGCAATGCATTTTTGAAGGAAAAAACATATTGCCAGCAATGCATTTTTGAAGGAAAAAACATATTACCAGCAATGCATTTTTGAAGGAAAAAACATATTACCAGCAATGCATTTTTGAAGGAAAAAACATATTGCCAGCAATGCATTTTTGAAGGAAAAAACATATTGCCAGCAATGCATTTTTGAAGGAAAAAACATATTACCAGCAATGCATTTTTGAAGGAAAAAACATATTTCCAGCAATGCATTTTTGAAGGAAAAAACATATTACCAGCAATGCATTTTTGAAGGAAAAAACATATTGCCAGCAATGCATTTTTGAAGGAAAAAACATATTACCAGCAATGCATTTTTGAAGGAAAAAACATATTACCAGCAATGCATTTTTGAAGGAAAAAACATATTGCCAGCAATGCATTTTTGAAGGAAAAAACATATTGCCAGCAATGCATTTTTGAAGGAAAAAACATATTGCCAGCAATGCATTTTTGAAGGAAAAAACATATTTCCAGCAATGCATTTTTGAAGGAAAAAACATATTTCCAGCAATGCATTTTTGAAGGAAAAAACATATTACCAGCAATGCATTTTTGAAGGAAAAAACATATTGCCAGCAATGCATTTTTGAAGGAAAAAACATATTACCAGCAATGCATTTTTGAAGGAAAAAACATATTACCAGCAATGCATTTTTGAAGGAAAAAACATATTACCAGCAATGCATTTTTGAAGGAAAAAACATATTGCCAGCAATGCATTTTTGAAGGAAAAAACATATTTCCAGCAATGCATTTTTGAAGGAAAAAACATATTACCAGCAATGCATTTTTGAAGGAAAAAACATATTGCCAGCAATGCATTTTTGAAGGAAAAAACATATTGCCAGCAATGCATTTTTGAAGGAAAAAACATATTACCAGCAATGCATTTTTGAAGGAAAAAACATATTTCCAGCAATGCATTTTTGAAGGAAAAAACATATTACCAGCAATGCATTTTTGAAGGAAAAAACATATTGCCAGCAATGCATTTTTGAAGGAAAAAACATATTACCAGCAATGCATTTTTGAAGGAAAAAACATATTACCAGCAATGCATTTTTGAAGGAAAAAACATATTGCCAGCAATGCATTTTTGAAGGAAAAAACATATTGCCAGCAATGCATTTTTGAAGGAAAAAACATATTGCCAGCAATGCATTTTTGAAGGAAAAAACATATTTCCAGCAATGCATTTTTGAAGGAAAAAACATATTGCCAGCAATGCATTTTTGAAGGAAAAAACATATTGCCAGCAATGCATTTTTGAAGGAAAAAACATATTGCCAGCAATGCATTTTTGAAGGAAAAAACATATTACCAGCAATGCATTTTTGAAGGAAAAAACATATTACCAGCAATGCATTTTTGAAGGAAAAAACATATTGCCAGCAATGCATTTTTGAAGGAAAAAACATATTGCCAGCAATGCATTTTTGAAGGAAAAAACATATTGCCAGCAATGCATTTTTGAAGGAAAAAACATATTACCAGCAATGCATTTTTGAAGGAAAAAACATATTACCAGCAATGCATTTTTGAAGGAAAAAACATATTACCAGCAATGCATTTTTGAAGGAAAAAACATATTGCCAGCAATGCATTTTTGAAGGAAAAAACATATTGCCAGCAATGCATTTTTGAAGGAAAAAACATATTGCCAGCAATGCATTTTTGAAGGAAAAAACATATTTCCAGCAATGCATTTTTGAAGGAAAAAACATATTGCCAGCAATGCATTTTTATCGGCCTCAAACTAGCAATCGGCACTTCTAAGAATTTTCTCAATGATCAAAGAAAGTTAAGTATTTAAAACTCGCTCTCTTCGTCTGCACTTGAACGCATCCAAGACATATATCCCTTCGATGAGCAACGAACTATCTTACCTTTATTTTAAACAGTTTTGAATATTATTTGGTGTCAGATCATTTGATCTGTTGTATGAACATTGCCTCTTCCTGACAATACCTTAACACTACGGACTTTGAGAATTCTGATTTATTTTCCTGTAGCGAGCTATCGACACAACTTCATTCATGAATAAATTCCTTATCTTGTGTGGCTAAAATCATCTGAATATTTCTTCGTCATTATCATTAGCGTGGGTAAATCAACAGTTAATCTTAACGCGTAAGCCACACGCCACCTTAGAACAAACGTTCATAGCGTTTTTCAGTAGGTGGCGGTTGAAGACTTGATTTCGTTTCACACGTGACTGAAATTTATTATATATACGCATATCCTGAACGGTGTCAGATCAACGCGTCTTCCTATACGATTCGTGTATGGATTCTGAATTCTGAATGCATTGTTAGGCTATTGTTCACGAATACAAGACTCAACAAGGCTCGACAAACCCACAAGGTAGAGCTTAACAGAATGGAGTTTGTTTTTTTTGTTTTTTTTACAGAAGTAAGAATTGTATGTTACGATTATATGTAGGATAGAAAACGATTGACTCTAGACTTAAAGAGTCTCAGAAGGTAGTGTTTGGGGGACGTTGCATCCCCTGGGGAGTCTGTTCCACAAAGCAACATTTCTAGAGAAGATTCTGTCTAAATGGTACTTCCTCCTTACCAATGGAATATGAAAGTTTGATTCTAAAGGCTCTCATTGTTGTTTGTTTTTTGTTTAGCGGTATATCAACATATAATGGGTTATTTAATATCGAAATCTAAATATTTTGAATGATTTTTTTTTAGATAATAAGGGTTTTAGTGATATAAGTCTTACTAATTAACCCATACCTGGGAGGAGAAAAGATTGCGCGACAGTGAATATAACGAACACAAACCAAAGAGTCGGTATGCATCCTCCTAATCATATACCTCTCGGCTCTCCGATTAACAATTCCGAGCCATTATTCATTGTACCATCCGCACATCCAAGTTTAATAGAACTAATTCTCCCAAGAGGTTAACCATATAGGTCAGGGGTCGGCAACCCCCGCGTCCCGAGACACATCCGGCCCGCTAAGGATTTTTGTCCGGCCCGCCAGGTTAGTGAATGTATAAAAATTATCTAATTAATTGGTGGAGTAAGTGGCATGAAAAATATTAACTGGAGTTAATTGACTTAAAGTACAATGAATTTTTTAAATCAAATGCTAACCTCCAGAAGAGTGACGCAATGTGCCTTCTCGGACTAACGTTTTCAGATGACATTAGTACATTGAATCAATTGCTAAGTCTACAGCTAAGAAAGTTGATTCACTCTGTCGTGCGAGACAATTTTTCTTGCGAGAATCTATCTTAGATATTTATAAGTCTACTGTTCGTCCTTGCTTTGAATAATTCTGCCAAATATCGTCTGGTGCTCCTGCTATATATTTAGAAATTCTTGATAAAATCCAAAGAAGAATCTGCTATGTTATTGGTTCTGACCCGGCATCTTGACTTCAGTTACTTTCCCACCGCTGTAACTTGGCTTCCCTGTGTCTTTTCTATAAATACTTTCATGGTAATTGTTCTAATGAGCTTTCTGCTATGGGATTAGACATTATGAATTCATCATTTTACAATTGAGATCATAAGCTCTATGCTTCTTCCTAACCAAAAAAAAAACAAAGAAATAGGCAAAAATGGATTAAAAAATTGTGTCTTATGTCGAAGATTGCGTAACAACTTTAATGCAATTTACCGACATTCTATATTATTGGTCCTCACCTGAAGTCTCGACTTCAGGCACTTTCCCTCAACCGTAACGAAGTGCGAGTGAAGGAACTATTAAAACAAAAGTTATATATATATATATATATATATATATATATATATATATATATATATATATATATATATATATGAGTGTGTGTGTGTGTGTGTTTGTGTTTGTGCGTGTATAGGATGCGATGAATGCACTGTCGTCTAAATTACGCAAAAATGAAAACAGCATCGACATCTCGTATTTTTCAGTTGACCATATGCATATACAATAACATTTCTAAATTCTAGTATCTAACGACATTTTATTTTGTTTTTTTGTTTGTAGACACGTTTTTTCAATAAATTCATTTCGTTTTTTGCCTTGAAAAATGCCACATTGGACGGCATGCGTCGGCTAATAATAGTTTTCCTATTGTCTTTTTTCCCTTAAACATATTGTCTTTTTCTGAGATATTTTTACATACATATATATATATATATTTAAAGATATTTTTGAAGGTACAAAATTTTATCACAGCAATAAAAGTATGAAGCTTGATATTACTAGACATATTAAAAACGGACGAAGCAACCGGTTTCGCTCCCGCTCTTCAGGCTTCCAACGGGAGATTTAATTTAAATTAAAAAAACACAGAAAATGTACAATGACGAGGGAAAAAAAAAGAAATATATGAGCAAAAGGAGCTAGAGGCAAATGACAGCGAGCCCCAACAAACACTCACGTTGTTTGCAGAAGGAAGGCTTGCTGGACCCGATGTAAAGTGCCTCCAGCACCTTAAGGTGAAATATGAATATATATTGCTCTACTTCGTGTATTGAGCACTTTACGTAGTTGTCTTTTACTCGCGTTGGAGATTTTTTTTTCTTTGGACTCTGAGCTTGAACACTGGACGATTGTTTTCGCCCTAGTTTCATGTTTTTGGTTCTTTCTTTTTTTATTCCTCATTTTTCCTTGGGTACTGGTTTCTTTTATTACAAGTCGAAATGGTCAAGGTTTTTCCAAGCGAGTACTACCATTTATATATATATATATATACATATATATATATATATATATATATATATATATATATTGTGTATGTATTTAGGCAGGAATACTTCTTTCATTCAAGTTTCATTAAATATGACAGACAAGGTGCTTTGATTAAGTTTTTATACTATGTAGATTTTTCGCAAAAAAAATGATGAAGCCCGTTTTTATCTTGGCGGATTCCTTAATAAGCTGAATTGTCGCTTCTGGGCTGATGATAATCCAAGGAAGATTGTTGAAAAGAGCCACTGCATTCACAAAAGGTCACTGTTTGGTGTGTATTTTTTTCTTTTTTTTTTTGCCAGTGGAACCATTGGTCCGTATATTTATAAATTTGAACGTCCATTTTGATAATAGGCTTCGATAACTTTAACACATTATTTGATTGTTAATCTTCCCATGATTGAAATTGTCAAAGACTTAAGTTGTTAAATCTGAAAGAAAAAGAAAAAAAATGATTAGACGCTTAAACTTAATTCACATTTAAAATCGGTTCAAGATATTGGAACAGCGTTTATTTATAGAAATATTAGCAGCATTGCCCGGCGTTGCCCGTGCTTGATTCAAAAATCGTGCGACTCATACAGCAATCGCTATCACTTGTCATAAAATATTTTTGCCCTTCCTTGCCTTTCAAGGAGTGCCGTTTGCCGTGCTGATGTTGCTACATGCCTTACTTCTTGCCTATCTCACACTGCAAATTTTTTCTAAGCTCTATACTAAACATTAAATCTGTTACGAAAAAAGAACTAAACAAAATGAACACAAAACGATCGGCTTTAAAAAAAAAGGACTCGTAACTGGAAAAAACGAATGAAAAAAGAATGTTAACAACAAATACCTTTTTCACACCCAACCCAGTTCTACGGAATCAGAATCAACGTTGAATTTAAGCAAGCGAATGAGCCAATTGGAGTAAAGTGCCATGCAGATTTAAATTTTTCCCATTTGTGACGAATGCAGCTATCGATTTTTTTGCATGCAAGCATGCTAGTTAACATTCGTGTCAGTCAGCTGTTGGCTCTCACGCTGGCCAATAGAATCTTCCTGCCTATTCGTGGCTCTCACTCTGGCCAGTATAAAATGGCCGCAAATTACATGAAAACTGCCGTAAAAGCATGAAAAAATCGATTATTTCCACTATCGATGTGAGTTGGGAAATGCAATGTCGGTCTTGGCCTTCTCGCTAATTTGGAGCATGTGCATGTAAATTTTGGTGCAAATCCGTCGAAAATTGCGGCCGTGCATTCGTTAAACACACACACACACACACACACACATCCGGCCTTTTATAGATAGAGATATATTTACTGAAAAAGCATAGTCTTTTAGAACAAATTCTAGCATGAATTCTAAGAAAACGGCGGAGAAGGTTATGTAAGATTTCAAATAGCAATGGTAGGGCGTAGGGCATTCATCCTTCTTAATAATTAATAGAGTTAGATCACACTAAGACAGAGTTAGGGATAATTTCGCCAGTTTTCAGTTCTCTTCTATTTAATTTATGACAATCTGTTTTAAGGGGAAAAGACCCTGGAAATTTTTCCTGAATAGTAAACAGATACAGATATTTCATTTTTTTTTATTCTTTTTGTTTTTTATTGCAAATATTTTGATTGAATGCGATGTGTAAGGAAACTGACAGGCAAATTAGCTAGAAATGAAAAACCAATTTGCAATAAGCAGACAATTTCCAAGTTGAAAACACCTCATCAGTCAAAATTAAAGTTTCACAACCTGTGATTCGAAGATATTTCTCATTTAAAAAAGCAAAAAAACAAAACCAAAAAGAAAGTAAGATAATTTGGCCAAACTTGATTTCTGTAGCTCCTAAGCTAAAAGAAATAATTTTCTTTATACATTATATTAATTCTACACTAATTTCATTAATGTTTTCGTGGCTATCTGTTAATGTGCCTGTTTAATGTTTTTGTGATTGAATCGGCGCTGCTTTCGGTAAAACCCTGACTTAACAGACTTTATACATAACGCGATTGGTTAGAGTTTATTTGAAGTTTTCTTTTCTGTCCTCTAGCAAGTCATTGTTACTTAAGAGTTATTTTTAATGGATACCCATGTTTGAGTGGATGCTCCGTTTTAATTTATTAAAGAATATATTTGTTTATTTTCGTCCAACGGCCTGAATGTTCGAGAAATCTTATTAAAGAAAGACATGCGTTCTCCTGCAGTATTTGAACCTGAGCAGGGGTAGGGGAAACCGTCGTTATTCCTATATGATTTAGACCATGATCCAGCAAATTTGAATAGTGCTTTATAAATGTAAATTTTTATGAGACTCTCGCAATATACTTATCTGTTCAGCTTCGCATCCTAAAGTAAACAAAGCAATTTTTATAAAGTAGTGGAGTTTTGCCCATTAATCCCACATATTTTATTGTTAGTTAAATGTTATTTTTAGTGGATACCCATATTTGAGTAGACGTATTTATGAAGCAGTATATTTAATATGCTCGAATAGTCGAGAAATCCTTCCTCTGTCAAGCAGAGAGGAACCCGGACGAGGCTGTGCCGAACGGCAAAGTTTCGTCCAGGGAGGTAAACATGCCCTGAACCCGTTTATACGGGTTCGAAGGGAATATTTTTGGCCGAGCCTACGGGCTCGGGGAACCCACGGTAATCTCAGCCTTGTGCCACATACATCCCTCGTAGGCGGGGGGGGGGGCTGTTAAATATTAATAGTCGAGAAATCCTTCATCTGTCAAACTCTCTGCCTTGAGCAGAGAGGAACCCGGACGAGGCTTTGCCGAAGTTTCGTCCGGGGAGGCAGACAGTCCCTGAACCCGTTTACACTGAATGATTTTAAAATCCTAAGTCGGCACATAGTTAGCAAAAGGTTGCCGACCCCTGCTTTAGACTGTCGCGGCCACGAAGTGCGTCGATGTACAAGCAAAGTTGAATAGTGCCTTATAAACGCAAGTGCAACAGTTTGAATATTAGAGGACGGAAAGTCTATTCCGAAGGTGCATTATGACAGAGAAAGATACTTTTCAAAAGCTAAGCAAAGTATTAAAAAATGAAAAAGAAATTCGTTAGAAACAAAGAAAAGAGCGCTTAACTGTTATGTAATATCGGTCTTCCTAAATGGCGGTGAATACTGGTCAATTTTCTTACAGATGAAGAAAATACTTTAGGCAACAGAAATGTGGTTCTACAGAAGGATGCTAAGAATAACATGGACAGAACACGTGAGCAAACATGAGGTTTTAGAGAAAATAGAAATGAAAAGGACATTTTCATGCAGCTTCAGAAAGAATGAGAAGAAATTACAAGTGTACATAATAAGGAAAGGGGGCTTGGAAAATTTGTCACCCACAAGGCATATTGGATGCAAGCGGCACAGCAAAATGCAGCGCGTAGCCTAACTACTGAGCTGTTTAAATATTTGGCAGAACAGGATTAGGAGATTGTTGTAAGCTGGGGAAGATTACTGAATAAAATAATCACACTAAGGTTGGTAATGTACGATAATACTTAGGAAAAGAACAACACATCTAAGATTCGCCAGCGGCGAGTAGAAGAAGTAATCAACTGCAAGAAGTGAGTCGAGTGAATTCCACAGTGAATCTTCAAATGCAGGGTATCTACCAACCGCCCTACGCGGTCAGATGTGGCACAAGGCCGAATTTAATGTGGGGTATCCGAGCCCGTAGGCTCGGCCAAAAATTCCCCGTAGACCTCGTATAAAACGGGGTCGGGTAGCTGTTTCCCGAGACGAGACTCTTCCCTTCGACATAGACTCGTCTGAGGATCCTGTCTGCCCGGAGGCAGAGAATTTCACCAGCACAGCTGGAGACGAATTTCCGACTGCAGACAGTATTTATTACTGTATTCACGTGAAGAGTGACATAGACATTATCGTCCGTACGTATGCTACAACAGAGATATAGCAACAAAAAAAGAGCAACAACATTTTACTAAGGGCTTAAGGAACAGAAGTTGTAGATAGCTATGGTCACCAACGTTCTGAGTGGATACGAAACATAGAAGATGATGATGATGATGATTTAATCTTGGTTTATAGAAGTATGATTTAGCACGACCTAGATTCTTTTTTTCTTTCTTTTTTTCACAGTAAATTTTTAAAAACTAACAATTTCGTTATGGCATCGTTTCAATACTTAGAGTGGGGGCGGTTATTATAAGACATAAGTTACTAAGAAAGATGCTTCTTTTTCGCTTTGTCTCTTACTTGTCGCATCATACTGACTTAAGCAAAAAGAAAGAAAAAGAAAAGTTATCTCCGCCGACGGCAGAGTGGGCAACACACGTGACAAGAATTTTAGTCAGTCGATATTTACTAGCCACCCCCACGAGGGTAGACGTGGCACAAGGCCGAGTTTTACGTGGGTCTTCCGAGCCCGTAGGCTCGGCCAAAAATATTCCCTTTCGAACCCGTATAAACGGGTTCAGGGTCAGTCTACCTCCCCGAACGAGATTCTGCCCAAAGGCAGAGCCTCGTCCGGGTTCCTCTCTGACGGAAGGCAGAGAGTTCAACTGTCTAACTGTAATAGATCGCAGCTAGAATTTCAGTCAGTCTGCGTTTCTATGAGACGACATTCCCAACAGGCTGTTGATAGACAGGTGATTTTTTAAAATTATTTTTATCGAACCATCATCTCTAGATAGATTGGCAACCTATTTATTGATTTGTTGAGTGTACCCTGTCCGCGAGACCTAAAATAAGTAGACTACATTCTCTGCAGCGGGTAAGACACCCACCAATCAAGAACAAAAGAACCACCTTCCGGGTGAATATTACAGATTATAAATACGGTTATATATCTAACGTTTGGGTACGAGGAGAAAACAAACCCCTGTTTCTCTTCTTGAATCTGTTGCAAATCAGGACTATCTTTTTTTTTTATTCTAGTACGAAGACTCTGTCAGAGGGAATTAAAATACGCCAGGTTGCATTCCTTCTCCAGGGGTAAGACCCTACAGCTCGACTAGCGAAAATTATTTTTTCTTTTCTTTAAAATACGCCTTGTCAATTTTATATTTTTTAATTTATTGTACTTCTTTCTATTGTGATTTGTGTAATTTCGTTAACTACTTTCTTTCTTTCTTTCTTTCATCTTGTCAATGCCACTGATTTTTTGTCACTCTTTTTTCGCTCACTTTGTATTTTTCTTTTTACATTCGGATTTCCTTTGCTTTTTTTTTTCTTTCCTTTATTTCTTGCTTTTATTTTCCATTGAAATATTTTGGGGGAATGCTTACTTTCGTTTTCATTCTTTTACTTTTTCTTTTTTTATTTATTCTCGTTACCTTCCTTTCTTTGTTTATTTCTTTCTTCCTTTCTTTCTTCCTTCCTTTCTTTCTTTCTTTCTTTCTTTCTTCCTTCCTTTCTTCCTTCCTTCCTTCTTTCTTTCTTTTTTATTCTTTCATTCTTTCTTTCTTTCTTTCTTTCATTCTTTCGGTCACTTCCACTGATTTTTGTCACTCTTTTTTCCACTCTCTTTGTTTCTTTTTCTTTTTAAATTCGCATTTCATTTTTCATTTTTTTTTCCTTCCTTTCTTTCTTTCTTTCCTTCCTTCCTCCCTTCCTTTTTCCTTCCTTCCTTCTTTCCTTCCTTCCTTCCTTCCTTCCTTCCTTTCACTGCAACTGATTTTGCGACTCTTTTTTCCGCTCTCTTTGTTTCTTTATCTTTTTAAATTCGCATTTCTTTTTTCATTCTTTTTCCTTCCTTTCTTTTTTCCTTCCTTTTTCCTTCCTTCCTTCCTTCCTTTCTTTCTTTCTTCCTTTCTTTCTTTCTTTCTTTCCTTCATTCTTTCTCTGCCACTGATTTTTGTCACTCTTTTTTCCACTCTTTGTTTCGTTTTCTTTTTAAATTCGCATTTCCTTTTTCATACTTTTTCTTTCTCCCTTCCTTCCTTTCATTCTTTCTTTCTTTTTTCTTTTTTTTCTTTCTTTATTTCTTTCTTTCTTTCTTTCTTTCTTCCTTCCTTCCTGTCACTGCTACTGATTTTTGTCACTCTTTTTTCCACTCTCTTTGTTTCTTTTTTTAAAATTCGCATTTACGTTTTCTTCTTCTTTGTTTTTCTTCTTCCTTCCTTCCTTCCTTCCTTCCTTGAAATGTTATTTCTTTTTACATTATTTTCTTTCTGCTCATTTTCTCACTTTATTCCGGTTTCTTTCTATGCTTTGTATCCTGTTTTCCCTGCTTTTTCGAATCATTTGTTTTCCGTTATTTCATCAACGCTGATCTTTTCAAATGCATTATTTTTTCATTTCTCATTTTTTTTTCCATATCTCCCTTATTTCTTTCTTTAACCCCCGTTTGATTTCTTTTTTTTTTCTTCTTTCACTTTTATCACTTTTCCTTTATTGTGACTCCTCGATATGAAATTCTGAATTTATTTTTCCATTTTCTGTTATACAAACAATATTCTTTCTTCGTTTCACTATGTTCGTTTTTTTTCCAATTCATTTTTCTTTTTAAATCAGACGATATGCGTCCGTCACGTCACGTGATTTAATGTTACTCTTTGTACAGCAGCGAAAAGAAACAAAAAGAAACAAAGAAACAAAAAAAAAAACAACATTCGCGCTTTCGTAGCCACCATTTTTCTTTTATAAATTTCAAATTCAAACAATTTTCCTTACAGAATTTACCACACCATTTGCAAATAGACATTGATAAATAACATATTGATTCATTTCAAGTAATTTCACACGCTTCAGAAGCTATTTATTTTATCGCGATTATATTTAAAAAGAAGAAGCAAAAAAATTTTTTAGAAAGAAAATTATTTTCCACCCTGAACCTTTTTTCTGTACATTGATTTGTATTATGTCTTTAGTCATATTGATTGGTTGTTTTTTATGAACATTTTATCTTTTAACGAAAACAATCAAGTTTGAACAAAATAAAAGAAAAGGAAATAGTTAAAATTTCATTTAAACGATCATTGCTTCAATTGCTTTTTTTCCCTTTGCCCTTAATGTTATTTTCTTCATTTTTTTTTAATTATCTGCTGCTTGATATGCATCAGTTATAATACAATGTTATAAATAAGACCAAAAAATATCCCGTTACAGTGGAAAAAAAGCAGTATAACAAGAAAGGGGAATATATTTTTTACATTGATATGCACTTGCAAAAAACTCTTTTTCTTTTTATGCGTGTGATATGGATTTATTTTGTTTAATATCTATAATAAACTTTATATAAAATTCGTTTTTTGAAGGTCCAATGTTGATATAAAAATGGCTGTTTTCGGAAATGGTTTTCTGTTGCAAATTTCTTTTAAGTATTCCTAGTGGGTAGTGTAAATGTTATGACGTCGAAAAGGGAAAACGGCGAAATGGGTTCGAATCTGCCGCGTTCACTTCCGGAGAAATGTCCTTGGGAAAGGCATAAACCGATTTAATCACCCTCCCGTTACAATCTACGTCTTAAATAGCAGCGTAGACTGGGCCCTCTAGGCAGGGGCTATAGCCAGTCGAGGTAAACATATTTTCAGATTTCAAAGCCGTGGAGAAGGCAAAGAGTAATCAATCGGCCATTTTCCAAAATAAGTTATGGCAATTCGTAGATAATATAAAAGGAAATGTAAGGTAGATGTGGAGGGCCATCACCGGCTTACACTTCTTAGAGGCATGGTATTTTCATGATATTCTCTTTTAGCCTCTTTATGCAAAAAACACGAAATCGCGCAAACACAGACATATATATATATATATATATATATATATATATATATATATATATATATATATATATATATATATATATATATATATAGATAGATAGATAGATAGATAGATAGATAGATAGATATATTTGTTTTTATTTAAACGTTATTTTAGAGATTTTAACCCATTAACTGCCCAATTTTTTAATGCGCATTTTTGGCCCAGACAGGTGTCTTAGGAGTTTATTTATTCCTTATGTTTAATTTCAGTAGTTACCATTGTCGTTTTTATAGAAACTAGAACGTCAAATATATATGTGTATAAAACATCAAAAAATAATATTGATTAGAAATAATAAAAAAATACTTTTCAAAATAGTCATTATTTTTCTACTCGTGAAATGTAAAATTACGACAGAAAGTGTCTTCTTACGGCTAATAATAAAAACTTTAAAGGCTAAGTGTTGTAAAATACACCTCTGCAAATGCAATGTATGTAAGCAATTCAATGTAAATACAAGGAATAACATGTAGTGAGTTTAATTTTAACAGATCCCCAAATCTTCATGATTTATTCATAGCCTGAAAATTACATTCAAGCAGGAAGGAGAACGTCGTCATAGGTGATGAACTCAGTTTATATATATATATATATATATATATATATATGTGTGTGTGTGTGTGTGTGTGTGTGTGTGTGTGTGTGTGTGTGTGTGTGTGTGTGTGTGTAATAAGTGTGTGTATGTGTATACATATATATAAGGGCAGTAACACACACATATATATATATATATATATATATATATATATATATATATATATATTACTGCCCTTCAAAATTGTAAGTTTAAATTCAGTTTTCATCCTGGGAAGTGAGGTCTGATGATCCAGAGAAAAAGAAAATCTCTGGTGAAATAAATTATAACAATGGAACCTTAAAGTGGGCTGTTTTTCTTTAAATTAAATTTTCTTTAAATTAAATTATACATTATATATAAATATATATAAATTATATATATATATATATATATATATATATATATATATATATATATATATATATATGAATGAAAACAAAATTAAAACTAATCTTAAAACAATATCACCTCGTCAAACCGATCAAGCATGCTGTTAAGACAGGAGTAAGTAGTGGTGCCATCAAGATAGATACCAAGTTGAGAACTGATGACATCAAGAGACAGAGGCATGATGAAATACCTGCAATTGTGCATCAAGGAACTAGAAGTGTTGCCGTCCAAAACAACCCTGTCAATTGTCTTCAAGATATCCACTGTCCGAGCTTCTCCATTCTAATCTATTGACAGACTTTCTCATTAATAACTCTTAATACTTCAACAGCTCACCTAGGAAAGCGAAAACCATATCGCTTATCTGACAGGGGAACCTGAGTGGTGAGATGCCTCACCTATTCCGGGTTGATTAGAGCCTCTAGAATGATAATAGGCCCGTAGTTTGAAGGATCAGAGAGTGAGCCGGAGTTCTTAAACACTCAAACTATAGAAGAAGATTTCCATTAAGCAGGAAATGAAGATTTATTGTAGTGTTTCGACAGAACAGAGGCTAATTCACGCGCACATTTCTTAAGGATTGTTGCAGGAATATCTTCAAGCGCACATGAAGGGGATCCAGTTTAGAGATGATAGCTGAAATCCCGGATGGAGTTATATGCATTTCACACAGAGAACACTTAGTTCTAATTGGAAAGTCAGGCGAAAGTACTCCAGATGTGTCCTAAGTAGAATTGGAAAAGAAGTTACGAGCAAAACACTCTGTCTTATCAGCAGAAAATTTTAACACCTTAAATTGGATGAAGTAAGAGAACACAGTAGACGTTCACTTATTTAACACACCATTATAGAGCGGCCAATAATCACGAGAATCAAACGTTTTTTGAGAGTATACCTTGACTCATTCTGTCAGTAAACACAAACTTAACCTCTTTGAAGGTTAAGTTTTGTGTCTGCTCGTAATAATTGTATACATGAATACAAGTTTACAATTATTACGAGCAGACACAAAGGCGTCTGTTGTGATCAGAGCTATCATGTTGGTATAGTCGGAAAAAGTGATTCCTGTGTGTTATAGTGCCTGAGCAGTCGGGTATGAGCCCTGGAGAAGATTGTGATTTTAGCTGGTATTTACGACTAGCTACAACAGCCTCTATGCTGGTTTTAACCTAAGAAGAAACTACAGTCGAACTATTTTCAATTTGGTTGGTTAGAAATATCAATGTAAAGTGCGTATCGATGAAAGTCCCGAAATGAATCCCAATCAGTACGCTGACAGTCTTCTGATTTGATATTCCTGTCTAATGGACGACTCAAAAGAAATATCAACAGATATGACAGCGTGATCCGAAGAGGACAGATTTGTGATGCTCGATAAAAGCTAGAGGTGAGGGCAAGGAAGAAACCAATCAAGAGTTTGTAGGGTTTCAAAATAAATTTGGGGAGGGAAGAGGTTTCGACGTCATTCCCAGATTTTATCCAACAAAATCTCATGTGCAGTTTGGTTTATAAACATATGTAAGGGGTGTATATTTTTATGCAATATTCCTTCAGCACGGTGAAAGTCATGACCATCCACAGCTTCCCGTTCTTTATTATCTGTGAATTACCATAATTTCATTGGAAAACAGTCAATTGTTTTAAGTTTGCCATCTTCTCGGTCATGAACTCTATGTAGTCTTTCTCCCTCCAGGGCATAGTCGATCATGGCTTTCCACAGCTTCCATTCCTTTATTATTTTCGAATTGTCAAGCCTTCTTGGGAAAGGTAATTGTATAGTTTCCCGTTTCCGCAGGGATAGTGATTTACTAAGCGTAGCTTAGTTGTGGCACATGACCGAAAGTATGGGGCACTCAGTGAGGATCGAACTCACTACGGTCGTAACTGATCTAGCGAAACAATCTCGCTAACCATTACACCGCGTCGTTAGTGATTTAGTAAACGCCTTAGGGATTTAGTAAACGTAGATTATTTGCGGTACAAGCCCATTGAATATCGAATTTACAACTGAGTCGTAATTGTCTAACGAGACAATCGTGCTAGCAATTACCTCAAGTCGAAGCTGCCACCGCCGTGTGGCTTCAGGGATATATAGCGATTTTCCAAGCGTAGCTTAGATATGGCACAAGGCCAAAACTAGGGGGCACCCAGTGAGGATCGAACTCACTACTCAGTCGTAATTGTCCAGGGATATATATATATATATATATATATATATATATATATATATATATATATATATATATAATTAGGCGGATTTGAAATAATCATAATTAAGTAACTTATCGAGTCTAGAAGAAACCTCAACAGAATGCAGAAAGCACTGGACGGCAGTTTCGTCTTATTAACTTTGCTAATTTACTTTTTGTATGAATGATTCATTGTAATATAAATTGAACTGCACCATATATTTGATATATATATATATATATATATATATATATATATATATATATATATATATATATATATATATATATATTAAATTTTGGAATATAATTCAGTTGGGGAGGCACAAAAACTAACGGTGTCCGAGTTTGACGATACACATGTTTATTTATTGTTTAAAATTTTAGCACGCCATAAAGCGTTTGCTTGCGTTAAAATATATTGTTTTTAACGTGGGTTGGTTCTTTGCATAAATATAACCTTTTTTGCTAGGGTTTCAATATAGTGTTTTACAGTTGATATTTGCTTAATGCTAATAGTAATATAATCATGAATTGAATTAAATTTTGATAAGTGACAAGTTAACCTACTCGAGAGTTTGACTGTTGTGAGAGCAATTATTTTGGGGGATGCAATGTGTCAAATGCATGAGAACGTTTTTTTTTATATTTCTGTTATTAGTAATTGTTTATGCTATTTGTCTAATTTGTTTCGTTTTTGTTAATAATTGATGATAAATCGAAGGCATTTATTACAATCAATTGTAATTGAGAAACATTTACGCGACTGATAATTAATAGAGTTGGCTGAAATAACTCGAACAAAAGCGTTATCATTGTTGCAGAGTTGCGCCATGAATTTCATCTGGATAGGCAACAACTTACATGCAAACTAGAAAAATGCAATAAAAATTACGTTCAAATGTTTACGAACACCATGAACTTCCATCCGAATCATATATATATATATATATATATATATATATATATATATATATATATATATATATATATATTGTTTGCAAAGAGACGGTCCAGGCGACCGTCTCTTTGCAAACAAAGAGACTGTTTGCTTGGGCTTGCTGTGCTGTGTCTAGCATCTTGAGTGGTATTACTTTAATTTTATACACGTGTAATTTTATACACGTGTATTTATCTTTCTCTTCCCTGCCCTTCATTCATGTCACCCATAACAAATATTTTTCTCATAATTTCTATTCCCCGTGAAACAGTTCTGATGAGAGGGGACGAAACCGGTTAACTGGTGTTTTATTTTAAATCTAACATGGCCGTTAATAAAAAATTGTTTTTTTATGCCTTGTTACGCTTCTGTACCGTCGCAAATATATTTAAATATATATATATATATATATATATATATATATATATATATATATATATATATATATATATATATATATATATATATATATATATATATATATATATATATATAATTAGGAGGATTTGAAATATTCATAATTAAGTAATTCATCGAGTCTAGAAGAAACCTCAACAGAATGCAGAAAGCACTGGACGGCCGTTACGTCTTATATTTGGGACTCATCAGCAGTGCGAATCCACTACCGAGAATTGAAACCCAAACAGTTACGATAGGAAGCAAACTTGCTGAAGTGGTAACGAGGCAATTCGTTAACACTTCGGTGACGAAGTGGTCACGAATTAGACTCGAATATGTGATCGAGCGGCGCTATATCGAGTCTAATTCGTCACAAGGCCCGTTGGAACAGTTGGTATGGCGTTTGCCTCTTAACGTAACTGTTCGGTTTTCAATTCTCGGTAGTGGATGCCCACTGCTGATGAGTTCCAAATATAGGACGAAACGACCGTCCAGTGCTTTCTGTTGAGGTTTCTTCTAGATTCGATGAATTACGGTTATATATATATATATATATATATATATATATATATATATATATATATATATATATATATATATATATATATATATATATAAAGAAGACGGAGACTTTAATTACCCATTGCATAATTAAAGTCACCCTCTTCTTATTATAATGGTCTGTAGTCTGCATTGAGCTCTCCCTGGATTTATATCTTCCTCGGAATTATGCCTTCCAGTCACAAACCGGTAAAACGTATATATGAAATAGAATAAATAATCCTAATGAGCTAGGTACTACATAACTATCTTTCACTAGGGTGAACCAGTTCATTCTGATGATCCCATTTGGTGAAACATAGGTAGGTAGTATCTGGCTCATTAGGATTTATTTATTTTACTTTTGCTCTACTTAGCGTATTGAGCACTCTTCTTTTTAACATATAACTCGCTGGAGTTTTCTCTTTGTACCAGAAATGTAAGGTAATGGACGATTTCTTTCGCCCTTTTTGGAGGTTTATTGTGCTTTCTTTTGTTTTACGAGTTTTTCCTCGGATGCTAATTTGTTTGAAAATTGTGCTATACAAGTTTTTTCAGCCACCAAGTTTAAATAGATTTACATTATATATATATATATATATATATATATATATATATATATATATATATATATATATATATATATATATATTATTTTATATATGCAGTACTTAGTGGAATGTGCTCAGTATCAGTGACAGAGTTAACATATTCAGTTGTATGTCAGGTTTGTGACCCTGGGTTTCACGCTCATGCGATCATCAGACAAACTGGTTTATATTTTTCCCAAACGAACACCGAGAATTTCCCCCTCCCACCAGCAAACATAAACAAACACAAACCAGCATTAATAGATTCATTTAAAAAAAAAATAAACCAGTTTGTCTGATGATTGCAAAAGCGTGAAACCCAGGGTCACAACTCATATCTATACAAATATCCATACAAATGAATCTCCCTCTCTCTCTCCCTCTCTCTCTCTCTCTCTCTCTATATATATATATATTCATATATACGGGTCAGTAGTGCATTGTGGGTAGTCTATTTTGGCAGATATTTTACCGGAAGTCGTTTATTTGTTTATTTGTGTCAAATTATTTTGCTTGTTTTTGTTTAATTTATTTTTGTTTTTATCCTTTATATTTATTTTATTTTAATTTTTTAATTTGGTCGATGTTTTTATTAACGTAGTAAAGATTTGTTTATAGCCGAGAAAAATAACAGCACTCGTGGCCTGACGATTGCATCCAGCATAAAACAGACTGTCGCCTCTAAGTGTTGACGTCTATGTTCACTTTCATATATATATATATATATATATATATATATATATATATATATATATATATATATATATATCTGATAAAAATATAATTTTAGGGTATATTTATGTGATAATGTGCTCGATATCATGGATAGAATGTATGTAAATATAAAAGTGTTTTTTGAGGAAAACATCGCGGCTATGTCCTTTATATATAAAAGAAAGAAAGAAAGAAAGAAAGAAAGAAAGAAAGAAAGAAAGAAACGTGCACATATAGAAAATGGCGGATTACAAATAAATCCATTAATTCCTTAGAAATTGCTGTTCACATTTCGTAAAATTTCCTAAAAACAGTTTCCATGGTTCCCTTTGGATCGCACACTTTCTTTGTTAAGATTTCTCGAAAGTGCAGCTCGATATATATAAACCGCTTATTAGAAATAAAAATTTAGACATTTTGGGCGTCTATTTCAAATACAAGTATCCACTGAAATAATACTTGAAATCATATATTTTGAGAATATAGGTGTATTTTTTAAACGTATGTTTTAATTGATTTTATATCTTCTTATTAAACGTTTATATAAAGAAATAACGTCGCATTAAAAGAATTAATTAAAAATTACTGTTTACGTTTCGGTTACGAATCTGAAGCTAGCAGCTATAGATTCAAAGAAGACCCAACGAAAAGCCGTGCATTTCTTTAAATAGATTACACAATGTTCACCGTTAGCCAAATTGGTAACGGCACTCTTCGGCAAAAAGGAAGGTTTCGCTGATTGACAAAATGCATACACGACGATTTCTGTCGGGAAGAACTATTTTAATGTGATTTTTTGATCTAGCCCGGTTGTTGTTAATTTCACAGTTTAAAGAAAATAAAAACGGTAGGAATAGCAAATCGAATTCGTGTAACCACTAAAATAATGTTTATTGTAATAAGATATATATATATATATATATATATATATATATATATATATATATATATATATATGAAGAAATATAGTCTTAAGGTGTGCTATATTTATGGGATAAAGTGCTCAATATCAGAGATAGGGCGTATGTAAGACTTAGAGCAACAGTCTGTTTCATGCTAGACGAAATCGTCAGGCGACGAGTGCTGTTATTATTCTCGGCGATTTATATATACGGGTCAGTGGTGCATTCTGTGTAATCTATTTTGGCGGTTATTTTACCGGAATTCGTTTATATATATATATATATATATATATATACACTTACCCCCCACACAAACACACTCTCACACACACACAAACACACACACACACAGACACACACACACACACACACACATATATATATATATATATATATATATATATATATATATATATATATATGTATATATATATATTGATGCATGTTTCAATGAATAATACAGACAAGTATTGTCTATTTATTTTAAGTAAATTCCTTTCATATTGTCTGATAAGCTTAATAACATTATCACTGAAAGACGAAAGGAAAAGAACCATATTGATACATATGTTTTTTCAATCCTATCTAAGCTTTCGGCTACATAAGCCATTATCAAAGATGCCAATTACATTTCAATATATTAAACAATACACGGACAAATCAATAATGATAGTCTGTTTTGGTTTGCATGAAAGATTTCAAAGCAACGACAAACTCGTGTATACATAAAACAGTTGAAACCTAACCTGAACAAAATAAACAATGAAATCTCCACAAATATTCTTAAATGCCTATAATTTATATAAGAAGCCATTGGTTTATACTAACGGCTTCCCATACTTAATACTTATCGTTTTCACTCTCGCGTGGTCATGTGTGACGTCACGAGCTGCGATGCGATTTTCGCTTCCGCGTCTCGTATCCACGATTTATTAAGTTTATCAGATAATATGAAAGGAACTTACTTAAATAGAAAAAACTTGTCTATATTATTTAATGAAAAATGTATCAATGAAAAATTGATGCCTAAATACACACACAATATATATATATATATATATACATATATATATATATATGGTACAGCAAAAATACCTCCCACATACCCCACAAGAAATACTTAACACATAATATTGAGACATTAGTGGTAAGTCGCCATCTCGTATATATTTTTGGGAAGCATATGTGGGAATTCATTCCGCCGTACCCTATATATATATATATATATATATATATATATATATATATATATATATATATATATATATATATATATATATATATATATATATATATATAAACACACACACGAAGTGAGTATGACTATCCTGGGCTTGAATTTTTGTCAAAATCTGACTAAACACGCACAGACACACATATATAATATTACGTACCTCCACAAATACGCAATAACTTAGGTTTAATTTTTTTTTTATTGTAAAAAATATTTCTTGAAGCTTTTATTTTAGTTTTAATTTAAAGCTGATAGATTAAATTTAATATTTCTAATAAGCAAAATACTATGCTGTATTTCAAAACTAATTTAAATTGATAGAAAGGAATTTTCGTTTAGAAATTTCTAAAATCTTGGAATTTCGCGCCATTTTAAATAGTGTTATAGAAATGTAAATCACTTTATTAAAATCTTCCCAATATAAGATGTACTTTTCTGAAACTTTATTTGTGGAATATTAGCTGATTTAAAGTATAATTAATCTGATTTGAAACAAATATTATTTTCTTTAAGTTTCAAATATCAAAAATATAATTTTTCAGGCGTTTGCGGGTTTGACAGTTTGATGACAGATTGCTATTTTTCTAATATTCTATGGGGGAATTAGTCGTTACAAAAGTAATTGAATAAACGTGCGCGCCTTCTATATATAACTTTTAAGTACTCAGTAATCCTAAACATTTAAGAAAATATTCTCTGTAATCTAATGTTTTCTTGAATTTTAAATATTTTGGGCTGTAAATTTACTATAATTATCGCACTTATTTTTTCTTTTTTGATAATGCCGTGTATGTTCCACCATATTATAGAAAATACAAAAAAATAAAACGATACCTAAAGTTTGAAACGAATTTAAAAAAAATTAAAACTCTTTTTAAAGCTTTTATTTTAATTTTAATTTCAAGCTAATAGAATGCATTTCAAAAATTAATTACTAGTGCGATTATTATACGTAGGATTTACTACTAGTATCTGTGATTTCAAAGTCTTGACTACAACGAGCATTACAAACGTGATAACGAACATTCGTCGATATCACAAAAGTGAAAGCGTAAGACGTCTCACTTCACAAAAATCGTATACTGTTTAGAGACTTCCACAGAAAACGCGATATCTAAGGTTTAATTAATTTTTGAAAATTAATAATCTTTCTTGATGCTTTTATTTTAATTTTAATTTTAAGCTAATAGATTAAATTTAATATATCCAATAAGCAAAATATCTTGCTGTATTTTAAAAACGAATTTAAAATGAATTTAAATTGACTAGAAGGAGTTTTCTTTTTGTTTTTACTGATTAACACCTCTTTTTAGTCGACATTCATCGCTATGCAAATCTCATTATTAAAAAGTTTTTCAGAAATAAAATATACTTTTCTGAAACTATATTTGCGGAATATTAACAGATTTAACGTATAATTAATCTGATTTGAAACAACTATTATTTACTTTAAGTAATATCGCAGAAATGCATTTTTAACCCGACAGTAGCTGTTTATTTAAGGTGTTGGCTGGTTTGACAGCTTGATGATAGATTGCCATTTATCTAATGTTGTTCTATGGGGGGAGCTTTAGGCGTTTAAAAATATTGCAATGACGTGAGCGCATTTTATATATAATTTTAAAGTACTCAATAATCATAAACAATTAAGAAAATATTCTCGTTAACCTAATGTTATATTGAATTTTAAATATTTTGGGCTGTTAATTTACTATAATTATCTCTCTTATTTTCTAATTATGTCGTGCATGTGCGACCGTATTTAGAAAAATCGGCACGTTTACAAACATACAAAAACAATTCAAAATTCTTTTAAAAATACTTGTTGTCAGATTGGAATAAGCTTTACGATATATGATATTAAATTTAGTTTTACTTAATAATAATATTCACTCATAGTTACTCCTTTGAATTTTAAAAGATTTAAAAATTTTATAAATTATTTTGATTAAAATTGCAATAAAAAAATGAAAACGAATCTTGTAGAAATTCATTTTTCATCGAAAGAATTGTTTTTCTTAAGAAAATAGTGTCCTTAATATATTTTATACATCAAAGCAAATGAAAGGTTTTCTGATTAAATAATGTCATAGTTTTATCACGCTTGTAATTTACGATTCAGAGCTGATTTTCGTTTAGAGAAGGTCTGAGTTTACAAAAATTGATTATTTATATTCTCCAAATGTTCTGATTTTAACTAAAATAGTCACTAAACGTTATATTATTGAATGTTTCGATTTTTCACATAATTAAATAAATGAGGTGAAACACAGGTAAAAAATATTCTCACCAATATCTTCAACAGATCATTTTTAAATAATTTCATTCATTTGTGAATAACTCCTGAAAGTTTCATTAAAATCCGACAATTAATTGACTTTTGCAAGAATTTCCAAATTAATGTCTTTCATCGCAAAAAAGACGCTAAAATTTGTTATACTAATTTATAGTACATCTGCTGACGGAAGAAAAACCAAGATTTTTAATCAAAATTTCGAATGTTCTAAAATAGGATTAAAATTTAAATTAAATGCTCAAAAAATTCTTTGATCTATCCTCTTAGTAATAACATAAACATTTTGACGATAAAACCATTGATTTTAAACATTTTCATTAAGTTTTGAGCATTTTTTCATCATTTATGCTAATTTTTAGCGATTTTGTGGATGTCTCTAAATAATATAATATAAAAGTTGACACTAAAATTATCACCGAATGGCGACAATCTGCTTCATGCTTGAAAGTATGGTTCAAGCATATATATATATATATATATATATATATATATATATATATATATTTAAAGATTACTTAACTTTTAAATATCAAATTTATTCCGACTTCGAAGTTTCTTGGAAAAATTTCCGTTCTTCAAGGGATTCATTTTTAAATGATATTTCCATTTATTTTCCAATTTGCTCCGCATCTTTTTCAATCGGTTTTTGAAGAACGGAAATTTTAACAATAACGTTCGAAGTCGGTGTAAAATTGATATTTAAAAGTTAAGTAATATATTTTTATATAATATTAACGCTCTATATTTATTATTATTTTAATATTTTTAATACTAAACACTATTTAAACAAATTCTGTTCTTTCTTATACATTAACTCTCATATATATTCCATATATATATATATATATATATATATATATATATATATATATATATATATATATATGCAAGTATAGGATTGGTGTAGACGGAATAAAATTTCAATAACCAAAAACGCTATTCTTAAATTAGTGCTCAATAACAATGTACAGTAAATATTATTATTAAAGAATTATGACATAAATATGTTATAACATCACAACAAAAATAGCTCTGTTTCATCGCAAGCGAAAATTTTGGAAATCAAAAAAAAAAATTCCAAAAATTTCGTTTGAGAATGAAACATAGCTTGATACTTTAATTCAATTTAATTTTAATAATTATATTGAGATTTTTGGCTCTTATTTTTGAAACATGAGAACTCTTATGTAGCGAAGGAATCATATATAAAAAAATAATTTTAATTTAGGCTCTACTTTTGTATCGAGCACTTTTAAAAATAAAAACAAAAATACTAAAGAACTTCGGATTATTTACCTATATATATATGTGTGTGTGTGCGTGTGTGTGTGTGTGTATATATATATATATATATATATATATATATATATATATATATATATGTAATTTTTTTAAAAATATGATTCCTTCGCTACATAAGAGTTCTCATGTTTCAAAAGCGAGAGCCGAGACCCTCAATATAATTTTTGAAATTAAGTTGAATTAAGGTGTCTGGTCTCGCTTCCTCGTCAAGCGAGAATTTGGGAATAAGCTATCTTGTGGTTGCGCGTGTTTATAAGTATGGTCTCTTGCAACATTAGTTACTATGGAAACGGCTGTATGGAGCACTGTCTTTTTAAAAATAAAAGCAAAAATACTAAGGAACTAAGGATTATTTACCTAACGTGTTCTTTCCTATTTTTCTGCATACCTGCACACACACACACACACACATATATATATATATATATATATATATATATATATATATATATATATATATATGGGGGGATGAGAAGGACCTGAATGGTTCTTGAGCAGATCAAGAAACTTTTCAGAAGAAAAATAAAAGTAATGTTTTGCCTTTTAGCAATTTTTTGTAATAGTTTGAACTGAGTCCTTCAACTCAACGTATGTCGGTGTTTCTCTTCACAGCTATCCTGTAAGGTGGGAAACATATAAACAAAAAAGGAAGGGATAACAGATTGGGTGGTTGGTGCCCTGTTGCAAGTGCAATAGAAAACTAGTCAGAAGATGGAGAAATGTCATAAAGGAGATTATTGTTTGGACAGCGAACCCCCCTCCCAAAAAAACACACACACACACAAAAACACACAAAAAAAAACAGCACACTCTTGGTCATCATGGAAGGCACACTGAAAGCAATTCTTTCCGCTAGTGGACATTTAATAACTTCTGCTACATTTGACGATGTCTATGTTAGGTCATGTCTCTCAGATATCTCAACTGAGCCCCAATACTAAACTCAATCATACTAAACTACTCTCTTACCCCAACGCTTTCGACTCCTCAGCCCTCAGCCGGCGAAACCAACCTTTTATGCGTTTCATATACGCTAATAGGCTATTGAATGAGGCAATAAAAATATTTCCATTGGCCTCACTCATATGGGAAGTCAATAAAACTGAGTGAAGAACATTGAACCAACTGATATACTTTTTTTTTTTAGTTCTTGGCTGGTCTACGATTTCCGTGGTTGAAAATGTTTGATGAGAGAATGAAAGATAAAAACAAGAGATGGCGGGTAATTCAAGGCAGAGAGAGAGAGAGAGAGAGAGAGAGAGAGAGAGAGAGAGAGAGAGAAATAAATAAAAATAATGACCAGTTAAAATTTAAATTACCCAACCAAACCATACCGAATAAGAAAAATTAAATCATACGTTCCTCGGTATTAGACGACCATTGCTCTGCTTATATATCTCATAGTAAGTATATAGTATATCTCATAGTAATGAACAATATTGTTTAAAATATTGCTTTTTGAATGATGTTCACTCTATGTAAGGCGCGAGAGCCACTCGAAGTAGATATTTACACAACAAGTGTCATAGTTTATGCGGATATGTCACTAAGATAACGGTTAACTCTAGACTTGAAAAGGTTAAGATTGTAGTGATTGGGAAAGCCTCCTCTTCGGAATCGGTTTCATTAAGCAGCGGTTTGTGGGAAGTAACTACTCGAGTCGAACTTATATCTCACCAATGAAATACGGAGAGAATGACGATGGTTCGCTACAATGTGCTTCACATGGGGTCTCATAGCCGTGAAGTCTATAACTGATGGATCGAAGGGGTGAGTGCGTATAAAAAGGAAAACATTAATGAGAGTGAACAACAAAAGAACAGGAAATCAAGAAGACGGAGGTTAATGTTTGACATTGCATTTAAATGTTTAACGATCAAATTTGAGTGGCAGGCGAGAAGCTGGAAGAGAGATGCACAATCGAGAAGTGCGAGAGAATAATCTGTTAGCATAGAACATACGGTTACATCTAACCATTTCCACCGTAAAATGCTGAGACCTTACCACCAAACTAATACAGTGCTTAAATTCATTAAGTCTAAGTACCAAAGAGGTAAGCTCATAAGAACAATTACCATGAAAGTATTTATAGAAAATCCACAGGAAAGCTACATTGCGGCGGTAGAAAAGTGATTGAAGGCGAGATGCTAAATCAGGCCAGAAGACATTGTCGAACTCTCTGCGGCCTTCAGAGAGAGAGAGGAACCCAGACGAGGCTATGCCGAAGGGCAGATTCTCATCTGGGGAGGAAGACAAACCCGATGTCGTTATTACGGAGTCTACTGGGAATTTTTTACCCGGGCTTACGGGCTGGAAAAAAACCCACGTTGAACTGGCCTTGTGATGCATCCCGCTCTGTGGGGAGTGCGGTTAAATGCCGATTTAGCATTAGGTCTTAGCCGCGCGTTAAGCTCATGGCGCTTGTGGAACTCTCTGCCCGAAGTGAGAGAGGGACCCAGACGAGGCTATTCCGAAGGGCAGAGTCTCATCTGGGGAGGTAGACAAACCCGACACAGTGTATCCGGGGTCTACAGGGAAATTTTGCCCGAGCCTACGGGCTCGGAAAAACCAACGTCAAACCGGCCTGTGGGGAGCTTTTGTAAATGTCGAGATACTCAATCAGGACCGATAACATGATATTCTTCTTTCTACTGGCTTGGAACGGCTCACGTCAAAAACTGGCCTTGAGCCACATCTTAACTTGGGTGGGGGGAGGTTGGTAAATAGTGTGTACTTTCATAAGCCGCGTGATTAAGTTTGATTCCACCGGAAGGTTGCAGAGCTGTATATTCGTCTTTGTATGAAAATTGGCGTTGCGCGCAAATCATAGCCTTGTGTCAGATTTCAATAGGTGAAAAAAAAATCTTCTTGTGATATCGTGGGAAATCATAATCGCTGGTAACTTCATGCCTCAAATTGCTTTCTGGTGTATGTTTTCAGGGTTAAATACAACATCTGATCTGACTGCTGGGTCTGATATCGAGAAACTGCGTCAAAGTGCGTGCTCATTGCTTCTCGGTGTTTCTACTAGATTAAGGGCGCATATGTGTGAGTGTGTTTGGGGGCGAGGGCGTCTGTGCGCACGCGCGCGTTTATGCTCACGCACGCGCGTTAATGTAAACGCGAGAAATGCATATACGAGTATCGCCATGATTTTGTACATGAAAGTATACAGGCTTGACAAAGGATAATATATAGCTATTTACTAGGCGTAGCTTAGATATGGCACAAGGCTGAAAATATGGCGTACCCATGACGATAAAATTCACTAGTCAGTCGTAACAGATCTCGCGTGAGAACAATGCTGACCACCACACCACGTCGAATGTGCCCTAATATATATATATATATATATATATATATATATATATTTTAGAATTGGACATTGTCCGACAATTTATTTAAAGACATTTATATTATGTTTAACGTTCTTTTTTTTATTTTTTTATTAAATACTTGTATCTATAAAAAAAAAAAAAGAACGTTAAACATAATATAAATGTCTTTAAATAAATATATATATATATAATGAAATGAAGAGGTTATAATCGTTCGAACGAGAGAAAAGTGTGTATATTAAAAAGAAGAGAGGTACCGCAAACTTTTTGGGTTGTAACGTGGGTTTTTAAAGAAATTATTATTCTTTATTTTTCATAGTTTTATATATATATATATATATACATATACATATATATATACATATATATATATATATATATATATATATATATATATATATATATAGTTTTAAGGTGTGCTATATTTATTGGATAAAGTGCTCAATATCAGAGACAGAACGTATGTAAATATAAATAGAAAAGTGAACATTGAAGTCAACACTCAGAGGCGACAGGCTGTTTCATGCTGGACGCAATCGTCAGGCCCAAGGATTGCGTCCAGCATGAAACAGCCTGTCGCCTCTGAGTGTTGACTTCAATGTTCCCTTTTCTATTTATATTTACATACGTTCTATCTCTGATATTGATATATATATATATATATATATATATATATATATATATATATATATATATATATATATATACACATATATATATATATATATACACACATATATATATATATATATATATATATACACATATATATATATATGTTGAAATGAAACGAAAAATGTATACATCTCTGTCTGGGATTCTGAATACAACTTTCAACTTAATTTCAATGAAAATATAAATTAAATAGCATATATATCTTTTATTTTTATTTTTATATTTTTTCTCCTTGGTAATTCTACAATTTAAAACTTAATAGAGATCTGATTTAGATTTCTAAATAGGTAATTTTAATTTTTTAATTTTTTACTTTTAATTTTAATTTCAAATTTTATAAATCTTTTAATATCTAGATAACCTTGCTTAGTTGTCAAATTTTTCGAATCATCCTATAATTGTTTTTTGATTGGCCACTCTAGCTTATGTAACAGCGTTTACTCTTAGCTAAGGATCGTTGATTAATTTGAAACTTTTAAAACCATTTATTCTATATTCTATATTATCACTTGACAAGACACAAGAAGTGTTGAAACAAAATGGCTACTTTTGTCGTGATTTTATAACATATTTATGTTGTAATATTCAAATAAATAATTATATATATATATATATATATGTATATATATATATATAAAAAGTGAACATAGAAGTCAACACTTAGAGGCGACAGTCTGTTTCATGCTAGATGCAATCGTCAGGCCACCTAGCATGAAACAGACTGTCGCCTCTAGGTGTTGACTTCTATGTACACTTTTATGTTTACACACGCTCTATCTCTGATATTGAGCACTTTATCCCATAAATATAGCGCACTTTAAGACTATATTTCTTCCTATGAGGACATTAGTCCGAATGGTGTACATAAAAATGTGTCTCTAATTTTGCAACTGTAATAATTTTAAGTAAAATCTTTGGTCCACCATTTAAATATTTTACCATGATGTCCCAAACTGTTTCTGCTAATCCCTCAAAATTTTCAGCCAAACTAGATAAGAGTTTCTTACACGATATTGTAGAGCAATATTGGCAGTCACTTCATCAACGAAAAGAATACACTTTTTTCTGATTTTCAGAGATTTTACTAAATTATCACCAAGAAAATTAAAGTTATCTAATTTCGAAATTTCTGATGTCAAAGCTGGTAATGTTGTCACACTGGGTAACTTAAAATCATCCAGAAGTCTGTTATATAATGATCGAGCTGCAGCAAAATATTCAAACGCTCTGATAAGAATATCAGAATTATGTTTTGTCCTAATACTTTGTGATGACATAACATTAATATGATCGTTTAAATTTCTTTCTCATTATAAATTTTTACGTTACAAACTGCTTCATTTATATGTGACCAGGTCTGGAACGCTGAGATTCGATTTTTTTTATAGAAATAATATTTTTATTACCAGCATAGTTACATTAATATATCAATTTTTCAAAAACTTTAATTAAAAACATTAGAATCATTCCCAGTGAAAGAAATTCAACAGAATGATTGAGACAAAAGCCGTTGATCAGCATCCTGATACAATTTCTCAAATGTAAAGATTTGGTCTTTTTCTAGAAACTGTGCCAACTCGTCATTTTGCACATTTCGCTCAGAAGCCGAAGTTTCAATTGTTGGTTTTGTTTGAGGACTACGTAAAACACTCATGGCAAATATTCAGATATTGATGGTGGATTTCTGGGTCGTACTTTTCTCGTAAAAACCTCTTTTCATAATCAGATAGAAAATGCCTTTCGCAAACAATAGTGATTGGTTTGTCAGAGGCGTTGTCTTGATGTATTGCTTTTATTTTTGTTTTCGTGGGCTTAATATTTTTACAGTATACTTTTGTAAAGGTGTAATGTATAAATATTAAACAGGTTAGTTTTGTTTTAAAACTTTTAACATCAACAACAATATTTTTTCAAATGGGCAACATTCTGTATTTTAATATTTGAAAATTAGCAGTGCAAAAAGTTAGATTCATATTTTTGTTTTCTTACAAGGACGGTATCAACATACTTCACGTGTAAAAGAAAACATATTATTTATTAAAAATGTATTTTACAATCAAGATATTCGTTATTATGAAGAATAAGAGCATCAAGAAAAAATTAAATTAAGTTTCTGTAACAAAATTCTTAAAAATGACATTTTTTGTGCATTTCGCTGTTTAAAATGATCGTAAAAAACATAGAAAAGAGAAAGACGATATTGACAAAACAGCAACGTCTTCTCCTTTACATCTTTGTCGTATATGTTTTAAAGAATAGTTGTAAAATATTAAATTTATTGAATTCAATTTTTGCCCTTAATTTTGTAATAAGTTCTTTAATAAGTGTCATTTTTCATTAATCTCGCTGTGAAAAACGTTACATTTTTGATGTCATCTATTTATTTACGAAAGACAGTAAAATTCAAGATAAAAAATAAATAAAAAGTATTATTGAAAAATAATAACTGTTTGTTCTGTTAAAGAAAAAACATACATTATTCATAAAAAATAATTTTATATTTAATATAGTCATTGTTGAGAAACAATAGCATAGAGGAAAATATTATATTTATATTAATTCATGTGATAAAAACTCTTAATGACACTTGTGAATTTTGCATTAAAAATTGTTTAAAGATAAAATATGTAAAGTTCAAATAAAATAAATAAACATTATACTTACTTAAGTATCTCAAACAATAAACAAATTAATCCGAAGGCAAAAAGTAAAGATTCCTTTAAAAAATGTTTACTTCAGTTCCAGCAACGAATAGTTAACTGTATGTACTATACAGGACGGAGTTAACGATCACCTTGATATATATATATATATATATATATATATATATATATATATATATATATATATAATGTAAAATTGAGAATAAGAATTCAATCAAAAGGTTTTTATTAATTTCAGTCGACAAGGTCTGTCTGGTTAATTCTTTTATTGTAATCTAGTTAGGAACACATTTTTAAAATGTTATCCTTCGTTTGTTAATCTGTTCTACAGAGAGATCAATCTTTTTAATCTATTCTATAGGAATCCGACATTGTTAATTTATTCTAAATGGGGATAAATATTTTTTAATCTGTCTATTTTCTGTGTATTTTCGATCATCTATCTATCTATATATATATATATATATATATATATATATATATATATATATATATATATATATACATACATACATACATGTATACATATATATATATATATATATATATATATATATATATATATATATATATATATATATATATATATATATATATGAAATTAAAGACAAAGGAGAACCTTATCTTATCCTACATCTTTCTTTCGTGCTCTGATGCATTTTTTCAAGACAAATCCAAGGATTTTATTTTGCAAGAAGTATGTACAAACAAAAGTAAAAATGTATTTTAAAATGTTCTTAAATTTTAAAATTTTGAAAAACCTAACGACATTTTTACTTTTCTTCATAAAAAATTAAATTCTACACCCTACCATACAGACACACGCAATCATATATATATATATATATACAGATAGATAGATAGATAGAGAGAGAGAGAGATTTTGACAGCAATCTTTCTTGCAAAAATCTTTCACTGAATACAGCCTACAAGGAAGATTGAATTATTTTTTTTCCTAGCATCCTAACATTTTTCCGTTTTGTAGAAGTAAAGGAATATAAAAATTGGCCATAATGTTTATTGTCCCAAGAGCATTTGGTCACTTCTGTCGCCATTTTTAACACCAGAGACAAAAACACCCTTGAAAATGGCTAAAGAAGAAGCCGAAAGCTCTTGGAACAATAAAAATAATGGACAATTTTTATATTCTATAACACTTACAAAATGGATAAAAATTAGAATGCTGGAAAAACTTTATTTGAATTTTCATCTGATATTTTCGATGTATAATGTTTTTTGCTGAATGGTGTTCCTACGTAAGCTTTATCAAGGGTTGGGACGTACGAATCATTCTATATCTGAGTAAGTATTTGTACGTGTGTATGTTGCTAAAGATGTACCTTTGTTAAGATTACATATGTATGTGTGTAAGGAAATATGCCTAGATGTACATATGTGTGAAGCGTACGTTTGTAATTGTATCTGTTCTGCTGTGAGTGTCTGTTAATGTCCACGCATGATACGTTGAGCGAAATCCTCGCAACGACCCCGATCTCGTCAATTTTGACGGACACGAAAATTCGCTGAAGCAGTTCTCTGGGTGTCGATAAGATTATTTCGCCCTCTGTTCAACTTTGGTGGTAAAATGACTACTGCATTGACACACGAAACAGTTCGGCTTAAGTTGCAACCTTGCCACGGGGGCCATATACGCATACAACAGGAAAATAAAGCCGGTATCTCATTGCCCAGTATTCACCGAAAACGAAAGGCTATCATAGCAAGGATCAAATGATTGCTTTGTTCTCTTGGAAAATCACATTCATATATATATATATATATATATATATATATATATATATATATATATATATATATTAGCGTTTCACTCCAAGCAAGGCGGGAAGTCACTAGCACGCAAGTGGTTACAGAGAGTTGGAGCGAGAGCAAAGAGGAGTGATAGAGGAAAGGACGAAGAGAAGGATAGGGGATAGATCAAGGCATCTGGAGACGTCGATTGACATTACATTTGAATAGTTGGAGATTATAGCTATCAGGGAAAGAAGAAAAGAGGAGCGAGTTCCACAGGCGAGAGGTGCGAGACATGAAGCTATTGGAGTAGAAGAGACGGCTACATTTAACAGTTTCGACAGTGAAAAGGATGAGAGCGAGATGCCAGCCTAGTAGAACGCTTAAATTCATGAAGTCTGGGAACCAGTGAAAGCAGCTCATCGGAGCAGTTACCATGAAAGTTTTTTGTAAAAAGAGATAGCGACTGCAGACAAGATGCCAGATCAGGGCCAATTACATTCCATATTCGTCTCTTGATTTTATCAAGAATCTTGAGACAAACAGAAGGGGCTCCAGACCATATATGGCAGCAATACTCCATGCAAGGGCGAATGGTTGATTTGTAGATTTGAAGGATCGACTCCAGCGATAAAGATTTCCTGGCGCGACACAGGGAGCCAACCTTTCTTGCGGTGGATGAAACTATTGACTCAATATATATATATATACATATATATATATATATATATGAAAAATAAGATATATCAGAAATAAAGAAATAAGCTAATTAAGAAAGTTTTTTTTCTTTTATATGGCATATTTCAAGATGTGGACATGGGCTCCCAACAAATACCTGACTTTTGGTGCTGTAACAATTTTCATCCTCTTTACTGCATCTCTTTGTCTTGCTTTTCCATTCATTTACTCAAATAATTTAGCCCTTAATTAGTGCAGTGTGGCCTTGCATCATGGGATCTTCAAACGCCAAATTTAATGTACACAATCATACGCACGGCGCACACGCACACGTACGCACTCACACACTATATATATACTTAAATATATATTTTTTACTTAAAAATTTGTGATTATATCAATAACGTATAACAATAAAATATTTTAAAATAATTGTCGGACCTTGTCCATTACATAATTTATATATATATATATATATATATATATATATATATATATATATATATATATATATATATATGTATAAAATTGCTGCTACAAACATTTAAGAAGTTTATTGCTATACACATAGTTGACTTGATTTATATTTTGCTTTGTTTTATATAAAGGTTTTCTAAGATTTTATGATTTTGCTTGTTATTATTTTGGTTATATTGGTGAGTATAGATGTATTTTCAACTAATATCTGTCTAAAGTGTGAATGTGGACCTGAGTGTTCGTTTATATGGTGTAAGATTGAACTATGTGGAATGTAGGCGTTCTCTTCAGCATCGTCGTTGTAAAACCAAAATATGTATTAACATGTTTATTAGAGATGCGATCGCCTAAAGGACATCGACATTGATATATAATGTTTGCCTTTTGTAAGATGCAAGTTGACAGAGAACTACGACGCCCTCCTGAAAGAATTTAATATCAATTTTAAGAAGCCGATCAGAGAATTCGAGAGGATTATATATATATATCCTACGAGGCTGGCATCACGTTCCCACCCCTTCACCGTTGAAATTGTTAGATGTAGACGTCTCTTCTACTCCAATAGCTTCATGTCTCGCACATCTCGCCTGTGGAACTCCCTTCCTTATTCCTGTTTCCCTGACAAATATAATCTCCAAATATATGTGTAATGTCAATCGACATCTCCAGTTACCTTGATCTATCCACTTCCCTTTTCCACATCCTTTCACCTTTCATTCCCATCTGCTCTCGCTCCAAATCTTCTGTAACCCCCTAGCCTTGATCGATCCACTATCTTTCTCCACATCCTCTCCTTTACCACTCCTATCTGCTCTTCCTCCAAACCTTCTGTAACCCCTTGCTTGCTAGTGGCTTCCAGCCTTGCTTGGGGTGATAAGCTTAAAATATATATATATATATATATATATATATATATATATATATATATATATATATATATATATATATATATATATAAAATCATTTATTTAAATATTATAACATAAATATGTTATAAAATCACTGCAAAAATAGCCATTTCGTTTCGACACATCCAGTGTCTTATCAAGTGATGATGTTGAATGTAGAATAAATGGTTTTAAAAAAAATTCCCAATTCCTTAACGGTCCTTCGCTAGGGGTAAACGCTGTAACATAAGTCAGAATGACGAATCAAAACGCAAGTATATGGTGATTCAAAGAATAATAATTGTTGGTTATTGGAATATACTCCGTATATACCAATCCCACACTTGGGTATATATATATATATATATATATATATATATATATATATATATATAGATAGATAGATAGATAGATAGATAGATAGATAGATAGATAGATAGATAGATAGATAGATAATATTTTTTATTTAGAAAATAAGATTAGATCAAGCGATGTTGGGTAACACTTGATGACCCAAAATCGCTTGATAATGAAACAATTTTAAATTTCCGAACCACAGATATTTCCGTGTCGCAATGTAAACTATGTTTAAAATAAAAATTTTAAAATGTTGTTCACTACACTGTATTGACCACTTTTTTAAAAAAATAAATGAAGAACTGTGAATTCTTAATCTGACTGTTCGTTCTCTTTATTTTTACATATACACACACACATATATATATATATATATATATATATATATATATATATATATATATATATATGTGTGTGTGTGTGTGTGTGTGTGTGTGTGTGTGTGTGTATATATATATATATATATATGTATGTATGTATGTATGTATGTATACTTAGATGAAATCACAGAATGCGATGTGGAGTGCATAAGATTAATCAGTTGACTAGAATTTGTTTCACTGTATCGAGGCGCTGTTATTTTCCGGTGAAAGAGGGGGGGGTATTATCCGTTGATTTGAGATAAGAATGGCAATTGTGAACTCGTGTAGGAACGAGATGAGGTAGGTGACGTGAAGACGGCGATAAATTAGGTTTCTCAATGAAAACGAGGGATGATTATGCGAGCCTTTGTAGGGCGGGAAACCTAGGATTGCTGGGGTAGGATTTGGAATGGAAAATATTCAGATGAAGAAGCAGTTGGAGAATTAGAAAAGAGACTCTGGTTGAAGCCTGAAAAGTAGGAAATATAACGGGAGGGTTAGGGTTAGAGGATGGTTGAGAGAAGGAGAATAAGTTGAAAAGCAAAGGAAGTAGTTGTAAAAAGAAGTGAGGGGGAATAGAGGAGACTATGAAAGGAAGACAAAAAGAAATTAAATGAGATAGAATGGATAGAAGAGGAAAGAAAGAAAGAAAGAAAGAAAGGAAGAAAGAAAGAAAGAAAGAAAAAAGAAAGAAAGAAAGAAAAGTAAGTAAAAAGAGTTAGAATAGAGAAAAGAGATAGGAAAGAAAGAAAGAATTAAAAGACATAGAATTGCGAGAAGAGATAAGAAAGAAAGAAAGAAAGAAAGAAAGAAAGAAAGGACGGAAGGAAGGAAGAAAGAAAGAAAAAAGAAAGAAACAAACAATATAAGAAAGAAAGCTAGAAATAAAGTAAAACAGAATGGTGAGAAGCGATAAGAAGGAAAGAAAGAAAGAAAGAAAGAAAGAAGGAAAGAAAGAAAGAAAGGAAGAAGGAAAGAAAGAAAGAAGAAAAGAAGGAAAGAAAAAGACATAGAATGGCGAGAAGAGATAAGAAAGAAAGAAAGAAAGAAAGAAAGAGAGAAAAAATAAGACAGAATGTTGAGAAGAGATAAGCAAGAAAGAAAGAAAGAAAGAAAGAAAGTAAAAAAGAAGAAAGAAAAAAGGATATGAAAGATGAAGATTAGAATAAAAACAGAAAGAAAAAGGTTATCGTAAGATAACAAAAAGAGAGACAGAGAGAATGAGCGAGAGAGAGAGAGAGAGAGAGAAAGGCTGAGCATAAAATGGAGAGAAATAGGAAGTCAAACATGATCGCTGTCATTGAAAAGTAAAGCGAATAACAGACCCGTAGAATTACAACAAAAAAACAAAGAATGGTTTGGGTGTCGGGCCGGCATACCAGGAGCGAGAGAAAGGGAGGCGTAAAAGAAAACAGGGTTCAAATACGGAAGCCAATGGAAGGTGGAGAGGACCATTTATCATGCAGATAATTTTTACTTCAAAAAATCAAGGCAGCGAATCCTCAGCAATAGTAGAAATTAAACATTTTGACATATTTATGGGAGTCGGGACTTCATTTTCCATTCATCCTGAAACTATCTGTCTAATCAATCAGTGGCATTAATCGAATGCTCAAGCGGGGTTGGGGGGAGGGCGAGTGAAGTGCTTAATACTAATACTGACAACAACGTCTTCTTCAGATTTAAAATACACATTCACACACAAATTATATATATATATATATATATATATATATATATATATATATGGGAAAAAAACAAGATTTCGATGGATTTTAATCAACATGAAAAAAAACCTGGTGCACCAATACATCCAAAATATTTGTCTATATATATATATATATATATATATATATATATATATATATATATATATAGTCTTAAAGTGTGCTATATTTATGGGATAAAGTGCTCAATATCAGAGATAGAGCGTGTGTAAATATAAAAGTGAACATAGAAGTCAACACTTAGAGGCGACATTCTGTTTCATGCTAGATGCAATCGTCAAACAATCGTCTGACGATTGCATCTAGCATGAAACACACTATCGCCTCTAAGTGTTGACTTCTATGTTCACTTTTACATATATATATATATATATATATATATATATATTACTTGATTCTGATACTTGAGTTACTATCCCTGTTTATTTTTTATTTTATTTTATTAAACAGTGAAATTAACAACAACCGGCATAAATTGATGGAAAAAAGGGATGTAGGTTCGATTCCTCTCGGAGGAACAACCATTCTTTCGTAGGACTTAGAATTCCAGTTGAATCCATTCCATTCACTTACGTGCTAATACCATTGGGGAAGGTATAAATCCTCTTCTTCTAGCCCCACCCCACACAGCTATGGGTAAATAGCAAGACAGACCGGCAACCATCTCTTAATTACTAGTGTTCCCCTGACCCAGGGTGGTAGCACCTGTTAGAGTCCCGGCTATGGGCAAATTGTTAACCTCCAAATTGGGGTAAAAAAAACTACGAGAGTGTAAAAATAGGTTTTAATACCAGCAATACAATTTGGGGAAAAATATTACGAGCAACATTTTTGAAAAAGAAAAAATATTTATATTACTAGCAATAAAAATCTTGTTGGGATTAAATAACCAATTGAGGCTGATATGCCGTAAAACAAAATGAACCAATACAAAGAATAAATATTCTATTCATACGAATCTATCCTAAAATTATTGTCGGTATTAAATAACCCATTGATGTTGATATGCCGTAAAACAAAATAGACCAAACCAAAGAATACATATTCTATCCTAAAATTCTGGTAGGCATTAAATAACCCATTGAGGTTGATATGCCGTAAAACAAAATAGACCAATACAAAGAATAAATATTCTATTCATACGAACCTATCCTAAAATTCTTGTCGGAATTAAATAACGCATTGAGGTTGATATGCCGTAAAACAAACCAAACCAAACCTCAAGTCTATTCTTCATCTGTGAAAATCTTCAACTCAACAGTCGTTCTATTCATTAGAACCTCTTGCAGATCATTATTTGAAAAAAAACTTTTTCAAACGCAGGTCCACAAACTGCACTTTTTGAGGTCTTAATTAAATTTGATCAGTGTGTCACTTCAAAGTTGATGAATGTAATTTTTTTAAATATCTTCTTTGGTTGGTCGCTATTTTGAAACCAAAAAAATACTTGGTTATATTTTTGTGAGGCAATTTAAATGAAATTTTAAAATTAGTCTTGTAAATTGACATAAGTATGAATAAATGTTTACTTAGTCTCTTCCCTCACCTTTCAACATTGAGAAAATAATATTTTCTGGACGCGCGACGAAGGCGTTGTGCAGTAGATTTTTTAACACAACATTCTGCATTTCAGTCGAATGTTGCTTTATTCTTGAAGATATACAGTTGTTGGTTATAGAATTTATTATTCCTTTTTAATTTCGGACTAACTAACTGTATATATTTCAATTAGAAATTTTATATGGCTCTGCTCTAAGACTTTCAGTGATCACCTGGACAAAATGCGCACATTCCATTTTTGAACCTAAACATATTTTTAAACTCGTTTGCTCAAAAAACGGTAACAATTTGGGAAAGTAAATTTGCGTCCATATTTATCACGTGACACCCCTAACTTTCAAATTGAGTATAATACCACCGTTACAGAAGTGACCTGGACTAATGTTCGTGTGTTACAAATTCTTTTATTGCAGAGCCGCTACTTGGTTTCACTGCGAAAATAAAAGAAATAAAAGAAGGAAGTTTTTAACGTCTGTTTCAATGAATTGGAAAATGTTGTCTATTTCAAATATTTTCATTTGTACCCTCTTACTTCTTAAAATAACAACCAACATTCATGTTTATAATTGTTATTGTTCAATTAAAATTCATCAGAAAATTAACATTTTCGCGTGCCGTGTCCCTTCATGACGTTGGCGATCATGGCTTTTTACAATTTCATGTGCTTAGTAGCTCATAATAATTTTTTCTTTTTATTATTTCTCCTAAACTATTTCTTCATCCATTTCTCAAGGCTCCTAGGTAGGTAATACGCTGTATTCCTCTGTCCCTCTTGCCTTCAATCTGTCCTGTGAGTATCAAATTTTCGAACCCCTCTTTCCTCATTATGCGACCTAGAATCTTTTAGCTCCATACATTCGTTATTAGAAATGGTTCACAAAATCTGAAAGTACTTAACTTTACCTAATAGTGACATTGTAAGTCAATCCCTTCACTAAACTTATTTTTTGTTGATTTTCTTAAAATGTTAATCTCTGACTCTTGAGTAAAAGTAATTAAAGGTGGTTATAACTGTAGCCGTCCTTGATTTAGAACGGATTCGCGAAGTGTTCACGAGATGGAGACTTAGCGAGTGCTACATCTGACTTTCAAGCAAGTACATGTAATACATGTTTAATGTAGTTTGTATGTAGCAATCCGACGTAGGAAGTAATTTGTCCAATGTAACAGCACCAATGTCTCGTAGCAGCTATTCAGGAATTCTTAAGGTCTTCCATATCAGAGGTTGGCAGTGGATATTTGGAAAGAATAGGAAAACATACTTTTGCAGGTTTCCTCATCAGACAGGTTAGCAGTAGATATTCCGAAAAAAGAAAACAAAATGGCCGCCTTTATACACATCGGGTCGAATATTTCTAGTCTTCTGATTGGTTAACCTTCTATTGGTGTACTATAAAATGAGTCAGCTCATTTTGGTTTGCTCACTAGTATAAAAGTACACAAAATAATCTAACAGGACAGAGTTTGATCCTTGGACGTGAAGGGTGCCACAAATATGGTCTTATACCAGGATACATTCAAACTGTCATTCTCAAACACTAGAAAGCTGTAACACCAGGGGAAGTGGAAAAATCAGGCATGGCTGACCACATATGGAGAGAAAAGGGAGATCACCGCCCTCTGTGGGATCAGAGTGAAATCATACACAAAGTACACCATTGGAAAATTCGTAAACTTAAGGAATCAGCACATATGCTAGGCCACAAACATCTCCTGGGCCGACCAATCATAGAAATTAATACAATATCGGAACCAGTAATAAGGAGTACCAGAGAAAAGCGATAATAACAACAAAAATTGCAATATGAGCTCTGGTAAAAACATGTAATGATAACAGCAAAAATTGCAATATGAGCACTGCTTAAAAATGATTGAGGAAGACCTTAGGTTTATAATACCCAGAAATTCATACACAGATGTCCTCAAGGACACATGGCACAGTGGGTAAAGGCGTTAGTTAGATCCAGTGAAAGGACCCAAAGAGATAACTAATAACTGACATCCATTAAACATAGAACGTGGAACTAGAACAGTCTACCCCCAGTGAGCGAAAAAAGGGTTCAGTTCGACATTCCAACTACCTGAAGAAGCAAAACGTTGTAATAATTATTGCGACAAAGGTGAGGACAATAGTCCGAATAATGTAAATAATGTACATATTAATAAAGACAGATACTGTCATTCTCAAACTCAAATGGGGTGCCATAATTAGCATACGTACAACATGGGAGAATTTGTGTGAAAACAAAAGTTGACATCAAGGTAGATACAAGTCGATATTTCCACATTAAAATTGATATCACAAAATCTATATTGAGTGTGTTTTTAGGAAATACTTATATTTACAAGTCGTTAACAAATTATCACATTTATCGTAACTGAAAAATTCATTCATTTATGAGATCGAGTATTTAGAAGTTGATATCGACCCCCAGGGAAACAAAAGGATTGTGCAGGGATCGATAAATACTTGTGGATCAGAAGGGACTGTGCAGGGCAAATGGAGGTCTGATCACAAAATATCGGGACTGATTCTATAAAAAAAAGAAGAAAAAAACTACAACACATATCAATTCGGCATTTAATCTCCTTCGAAGTAGTCGTCTTCTGAAGTCACACATTTTATCCAGTGCCGTTTCCATTGGTGGAAGCATTCCTGGAATTCCTTTTTTGTAAGGATAGCGAGCCGCTGCCCTGTTGCGTTCTCTTCGGTTTCCGCGACGTCGTGAAATCTTGTTCCTTTCATGTGAGATTTGATTTTTCGAAAAAGGAAAAAGTCTCAAGGCGTGAGATCAGAAGAATGTGGTGGTTGTCGGACCTGGGGAATGTTGTGGCTGCCCACAAAACTCTGCACAAACTGCGCTGAATGGACAGGTACATTGTTATGGTAAACGTGCCACTCACCGGACGCATTCAATTCTGTTGTATGCTGACGAACAGCATCCCGTAAATGCCGCAACATTGCATAATAGTTTACTGTCTGATTAGGCGGATGATGAATAATACACTTGTAGTCGAGGAAAACTGTCAACAGTGTCTTCGCATTGCTTCGATTCATTCGTGCTTTCTTCAGTGTCGGAGGGATTGGGGCCTTCCCCATTTTGAAACAGGTGATAAATCATGGATATATGACTATGGCCCTGAAACTAAGGGTTAATCTTTGATGCGTAATTTTCTCTATCATGGTCACTGATGGAACCTATGTAGGGGGGGGGAGACGACCACATTCTACACACATTCCTTCCAAACACTGCTATAAACAACGAAAGTGAGCGAGAATGATATAAATTAGTGGGCCTGCGTGACTATTTGTGATCTTCTTCTTCTCCTCCTCCTCCTCCATCTTCTTCTTCTTCTCCTCCTCTTCCTCCTCCTCCTTCTTCTCCTCCTCCTCCTTCTTCTTCCGGTTCTTGCATTGTGGGTGTTCTTCCTCAAGTTGTACGACTTCACATAGTACCTTTCGCAGAATATTTACAGCGCCAAGCATCGCAAACTTCTAAAGCGACAGGATATGTAGGTTTTATTCTGAAATTCGATGATATAGATCCCAACGCTTCAATGATGACTGGAACAACAGTGACCTGAAGGTCCCACATTCTGGCAATTACTATTGTTATCTTCACAACTTGGTAAGGAGGCCCGTAATAATAACAACAACACAGTTTAGCCTGGTCACTTCTTTGCTGGTAGAAGTGATATTCTTGCTTTTTATTCACACATAACGTTACCGTGTCTGAACTATGACGGTGGAATAATGGATAGCAGCTCGGATTGAGGGATCGGAGAGCCGAGTTCGAATTCTAGTCGAATCCATTGCATTCACTTACGTGCTAATCCATTACATTGACTTACGGGCTAATACCCTTGAATCCACCCAGCTTTGGGTAAATAGCAGGACAGACCAGGTTGGATGGCAACTGGTCTACCTCAGAAAGGAATGGCAACCTACTGCGGGAAAAAATCTGCCTCGTCAGTCATGTATCGAAGGATACATGATCGCCTAAGCGTGTATCACATAACCTACTGAATGATAGGAAGAGATACAAAAACGTTTGATAAAGTGCATCACAAAGAACTGTTAGTATTGTAATTTAACATTTAGATATTTGAGAAAGATATTAGAATAATCCAGAAGTTAAGCGGGGTGCAAACCGCCTGCATACGGATAGAATATAAATTTAACAAATATGCTAAGATAGAAAGAGGTGTAAGACAAGGAAGTATCTTCTCCCCGGAATTATCAACTGGAACCATAATGACCTGAAGGTCCCACATTATTATTATTATTATTATTATTATTATTATTATTATTACAACTTGGTAAGAGGCCCGTAATAAAACAACAGCACAATTTCGCCTAGTTACTTCTCTGCCGGTAGATGTGATATTCCTACTTTTTATTCACACATAACAATATGGCGGACACGGTACTTCCGTGTCTGGACAATGGCCAAAACAGTACTTCCGTTTCTTTAGTTCCCGGTTGCAACAATTCTATTGTAGCCTGCAATGCTTAAAGCAAATTATCGCTACATTAATAATAAATTATCGAAAGTATGGCGAACATATAACGTTTCCTTTTGTGTATTTTTAACAATTTTATGAAATTCTAATATTCAACTGACATTTTCTACATATTGGGATGCTTTATGTAACGGTATGTTTATCGGAGTTACTTATCAATCATGTTAAAAGCATTTCAGTCTGAGTTTTAGATAAACTCTCTCACGTATAATAAAAGACGTTACGAAATTTATGTGCACTGTTTCACTGAAGCTTTGATCATAAAATTATTATTATATTATTATTATTATTATTATTATTATTATTATTATTATTATTATTATTGCCACAACTTGGTAAGGAGGCCCGTAATAATAACATCAACATAGTTTAGCCTGGTTACTTCTCTGCCGGTCGGAGTGATATTGTTGCTTTTTATTCTCGCATAACAATATGGCCGACACGGTACATCCGTGTCTGAACAATGGCGAAAACTTTTTCTTAATTCCCAGTTACAACAATTATTATCATTATTCGTTCAGTACAGGAAGAGATACAAAAGCTTTTGATAAACTACATCACAAATAACTGTTAATACTGTAATTTAACATTTAGATATTTTAGAAAGATATTAGAATAATTTAGATGTTATGCGGGGTGCAGACCGCCTGCATACGGATAGAATATGAATTCAATAAATATGCTAAGATAGAAAGAGGTGTAAGACAAGGAAGTATCTTCTCCCCGGACTTATCAAACTTATACACTGAGGAGATTCTGAGGGAATCAGAAGTCCTACCAGGATCAATTATTGGCGGCCATTAAAGAAGGTAGTGAATGAAAGCGAGAAGAAAGGACTAAACATAAATTGTACGAAGACAGAATGTTCGGTTTCTGCAAAAAGGAATAGCCCAACATGCGGATTACAAGCAATTAGAAAAAAAATTATATACGTAGTAAGTGTATTAAACGGGTCGGAAAAAGCGATATCAAAGTACGAAGGCGCATTGAGATAGACAATGTGCCTTCCAAAAGCTAAGTAAAGTATTAAGAAACCGAAAAATTTCGTTAGAAAGAAAAAGAAAAGGGTTCTTAACTGCTATGCACACTTTTCGGTCATCCTATATGACAGTGTTTCTATTTTCCTTAAAACTTCGTCGTTACACACATTTTCAGTCCATCCCCAGTATCCTTCTGTAGAACCATGTTTTTTTGCCTTTTTTATTTGTGAGGAGATTGTCCAGTATTCACTGCCTTATAGGAGGACCGATCCTACATAACTGTTCAGCGCTCCTTTCTAACGAAATTTTCTTGTTTCTTAAGACCTAGCCGAGCTTCTTTTTTTTTACAGTGAGGGTCACTCTTTACAAGACCCGTGGGCCACTCGAGGTAGAAGGCTACGTTTGGAAGCCATTTATGCGTAGAGGTGAAGGAGATCACGATTAACCCTAGTCTTGAATAGGTTAAGATCGTAGTGATCAGGGAAACATCCTGTTGGGAGGCGATTCCACAGGACAGTTGTACGTAGGAAGAAGCAGCTCGAGTGGAACGTACTTCCCACCGATGGAATGTGGATGGAAATGCGAGTGGTTTGCTACTATATAAGGGGTATGGCCTGTGCTTGCCATGAATATTTGCCTTGACGGGACCAGGGAATATAGTTCGTCCGAGCACTTTCCATGGAAGTAGCGGTAGAATAGCGAGAATCTTGAAACACATCCCGCCTGTGGGTTGAAGGCTGGAGAATAATTCGTCACCCACAATGATTCAGAGACGCTTTTGAACTCTATCAAGGCTGGGAAGTGAGGTTTTGGCAGATCCTGTCCAGATATGACAACAATACTCCAATTTTGGCCAGATCTGGCTTTTGTAAAGGTAGAGGATAGCAGAAGTAATGACTGGAGCTGTACACGGAACCGTACAGGGAACTGTATACGGAACTGTACAGGTAGCCGTACAGTGAGCTGTACAGGGAACCGTACAGAGAGCAAAATAGGGAGCAAAACAGGGAGCTGTACAGGGAATCGTACAGAGAGCTGTATAGGGAACCGTACAGCTAGCTGTACAGGGAACTGTACAAGGAGCTGTACACGGAACCGTACAGGGAGCCGTAGAGGGAACCGTACAGGGAGCTGTAGAGGGTGCTGAGCATTTTACTTGCATCCTTAGCAACGGATCGTATGTACGAGTTTGACTTGAGTTCGGATGAGGATTTGAGGCCTAACTGTCTTTCAAGGCACGGCACTTCCCTGAGAGGACTTTGATTGGTAGTTGTTCGGGGTAAGATTGGTGATGATGGAACGTAACTAGCTTGGTCTTCGAGGTATTGAGAACAGCCAGTTTTTATCCCATTGGTTAGTTTGTGTAAAATCGGAAGAGAGATCAATCGTCAATCGGCCATCGAGTGGTGTGCCCGTATATAATCGTATCGTCGGCATAGTTCTTTACAAATGATCTGAGTATATTCTTAGGCAGAAGTCATTTTTAGATATTTTAATGGTCTTTCGGATTGTGGTGTCACATTTTCCGTCTTCTGATAAAACACTTTCTAGATATTTAAATTTTTGTACATTTTTGATTTTGGTATCTCCAGTTCGTGGGTTGCATATTGAGATGTTTCTTGTAAACCTATTGAATTACGATTTTTCTCACCCACCATCCAGCGTTTGAACCATGCAGCCAAATACCTGAGCGCTGACTTGCGGTTAGAATGTGAACTCTAACCAGACGTTTGTAGAAAGTTCTAATTACAGAAGAGTCTTAACCCGTAGAAGACGAATTTCGCTGACTAACCATGACAAGATATTTTGACAATCATCTGAAATACAGTCACAAAGAACAAATATATTCCAGGTGATGTTTCTATTTCAATGACTTTAATAAGATTTTCAAGAAATTGACCCCCAACCCACGACAAAATATCTCCACCTAGATATATTTATAAACATACACTATCGGTTTAAATTTGTTTGATGAATTCATTTTTTCCTTGCGGTTTATCAACCTTTTGCCTGTTATTTAAAGCCAGAAAATATTTTTAAATTGTGAGAATTTTATACTATTTACATTATTCGGACTATTGTCCTCATCGTTGTTGCCATATTTATCACAACGTTTCGGCCGATGTACGCTCCGTCCTTCTTCAGGTGGGTGGAATGTCGAACTGAACCCGTTACGGGGTAGACTATTCTAGTTCCACGTGCCGTGTTTTAATGGATGTCAGTTATCAGTTATCTCCTGTTAATTCCCCTCTGAAATTTCTCCACTGCCTTATCCGTGTATTAAACTCACACTCTTTGGCTCCTGTCAATGGATCTAACTTACGCTTTTATCCACTATGCCATGTATTCAGTTCGACATTCCAACCACGTGTAGAAGGCCGGAGCGTACAACGGCCGAAACGTTGTAATAAATATGGCGACAAAGATGAGGACAATAGTCCGACTAATGTAAATAGTGTACATAATACATCATCTCAGAAATATAGATAGATACTGAGAATTTTATGTTTAGATATCAATGGTTTAGTGATACAAGTTTTACTATATAGCTGGGTTGGGGAAGAGTCAGGTTCATGCCTTTCCCATTGGTATTCCCGTGTAAGGAACTATAACGAACCCAACGGAAATTGGAACACGGCTCTCCTATTAACAACTCCGAGCTATTATCCATTACACCACCCGCACATCCATGTTTACAGCACCTGGTATTACCAAGCGGTCACCCATCTAGGTACTGACCAGGTTCGACTTTGCTTAACTTCGTTGATCTTACGAAAACCGGTGTTTCAACGTGATGTATACGTAAGCCTCATAATGAGGAAAGACGGCTTGGAAAATTTAATACTCAGAGGACATGTCGAAAACAAGAGTACATAGGAAATCAGAGAATAACCTATATAACAAGCTGCTCTATGAACATGAGTCAGGAGAGATAGCAAAAATAAACAAACAGTGCTACAAAAGACAAGAAGCTGTGGAGAGCCATGATCGCCCACGTACCGAAGAGACGCGGTACAGACGAGAAGAAGGAGAATATATGATAAAAGACTTTTGGAAGGGCAAGTCACTCTGGCCCGAAATAAACAAGGGCGATAGTGTACATATTTGTTTGTATCTAGACGCGTACGTGTTAAACTGTTTTTTATAATCTCATCTTTGGCACGTGAGACTAAATTTAATATCACAGTTACAACGTGCGAGCACACGTCCATTTCAGACTTTGGACCATTGACAACATAAACTCTACATTGGCATTCTCTACGAGGAACAGTGCTTGAAACCTGACATAATTTCTGCAAATTCCTTCAAAAATTTCCATCTGACATCAAGCGACTTATTCGACGCGAGGCGATACACACCGAACGCCATAGCACATACTAGGGATTCGTTCTAATTATTCTATTCAAACATGTATAGCCGCTAAAATATAACGTTTATATTAATAAGAAATAATGTAGGATTATAAATAATGATGTCGGATTATAAATAATAAAGTCGGATTATAAAAAATCCATAACTTCCATAGAAATTATTTTGTTTACGTTTCGCATCTGAAAATGAAACTTAATAGATATCGGATTAGAAAGATCTTAACGTGAGATACGCTTTCTTTGTTTCACCATGAAAATGATTCATGACTGAGGGTCTAAAATCATGCCTCGCTCTACGAGAGTTTCACTTACGTAAAGTGGACGCGGGTACGAATCCCGCCTCAGGGCATTTTTTTTTAATTATCACACGAAAAAACCGGCCAGAGTATAACAATAATTATACTGTTAAAAAATCAAAGATATATGCAAAAACACGTGTACCGCTAAATATAAAGGTTATTCTTAGTGGATACCCACATTTGAGTAGACGCTCGGTTTATTTATTAAACAGTATATTTATTGAATGTTTTGAATGCATATATATATACATGTCTTTATCATATATATATATATATATACATACATATATATATATATATATATATATATATATATATATATATATATATATATATATTTATCAAAACATATATTTATTGAATATATATATATATATATATATATATATATATATAAACGAGTTTGGAGGGTGTAATGAATTTCTTTCTTTAATCCAGATTTTTTATTACTTCAAACGTCTATCTGCATACCAGGTTCAACGCCTGCCTTACAATTTTAGGGAAACTTCACACACACACACACACACACACATACACACACACACACACACACACACACAAACGCGCGCGCACAGACACACAAACACAAACATACATACATACATACACACAAACACACACAAATAAATATATACATATATATATATATATATATATATATATATATATATATATATATATATATATATATACAAGTGAATATTGAAGTCAACACCCAGCGGCGAAGTTTGTTTCATGCTTATTCACAATCGTCAGACATCAAGCAAACTGTCTGCAAGCACACGAGAAAAATTCAATAAAAAACTTCGCCAGACTACCTTGTCAGTCGTAGTAAATTAAACTTCTATAAAAGAGGTATTACAGCCCAAATACGCAATATATATATATATATATATATATATATATATATATATATATATATATATATATGAAATAATAATGGCTTTACAGAAAATCCATAAAAAAATTCAAGTTTCTTTCGTTCATTCAGCATTATTGTTCTTTGAAAATGCCGGAATATTTTTTTCTCCCGATATCGGTTAAATAACACAGACGAATGTCTTCGATAGTAGCCAGTCTAGCAAAAGGAAATCTTTGAATTGTTATCATGTCTTTTTCGGATGTGGTCATGTTTAACTACACCTCTAAACGCAAGACAATAGTGGCTTGCTGGCTGGCTGCCGATGGCAACGCCAGCGGTCATCTGGTGGCAGCCACCGGCAGGTCATAAGCGGGCCAACGGTGGGCCGCCTGTAGCAACATTGCCGAAAGGACAGAGGGCCACCAGCGGTAAACGCTAGTGGCATGCCACCCAGTGGCATGCCACCCAGTGGCAGAATGGCGGCTTGCGTGTAGGGATGTATTGACCTTAGAATTTGACATTATTCCAGTAAGGTTAAAGCCCGTGACAATATACTATGGGTTGGCACCATTTCTCTGTTATCATTCTGTTTCAAAGTGAATTTGGTTCTGCACAAGCCTTCGTCACTATAATCAAATTACACGCAAGAGTAGGTTAGCTATCCAACCATCGCACTCTGAATTCATAACATCTGTAAAGAATCGAGCAGAATACACTGTGTTCTTTATCCTTGGTAAGAAATCCGTCTTGGACAACCAACCGATAAATCTTCACATCACACAGCTAAATATTGTAATGAAGGCAGACAGGATTTTAATGTGTGATCAACTGAACCTACTGAATGAAAAACGTTGATGGGCTAAATTTTCCTGTCATGCGAGTCTAAACAGCCATTTAGTGATGAGCCATTCTGTACAACGAAAGGGTCGACGGCTTGAAGTGATGCTTCAGTGGAACACGAAAAGAAAAAAAAGAGAATATCGGGTGCAACATGCTTTCAAAATTTGTGAGTAAAGACATACTTTTATGGAGTTCGCTAGCTTTTCTGTTTCGAGGTCGGAGAGAAGGCATACAACATATTTCCAGACATTATTAGTTGTGTGATGTCAACGAATACTCGTTGTCACTTTCGTAATGTTTGTTGTAGTAGAGACTTTGTAATCGCAGATGCAACTATAGTAACGCCGTTGAACAATACTGGTGTCAGGCGCCTTCGAATAGCACTCGCACTAATATTATTTGCTCTATAATACTCACTCGAAAAGTAACCACGAATAGAGAAATAGTATAGTGAATAGAGTAGAGAATAACGCAGAGAAGTGAGTCGCAGTACGTATAGTAATAGAGGATAGACTAGAAATAGCGATCCGAATAGTAATAGAGCATAGAATAGAAATGACGATCGTTTAGAAATTCGCTACCTCCCATACATGCTTTTTCTGTATGGTCATGTTGATTACTTAATTCAATAATGGGATCGCCTGTGTTTGCTCACTGGCGATCTATGTTCAAATTCAAGTGCCGGAAGTGACATTTTATTCCAATATAACAGCATGTTTTCCCTGTATAAAATAAAAACTTCTTCCAACTTCTGTCTGCCATCTTTCATTTTTATAAATGTTTGGGTAAATATAAGCACATGTGGTCGATACGAATATGGTCTTCCATATATATATATATATATATATATATATATATATATATATATATATATATGAAAAATATATTACGAAAAACTTGGTAATCCGTATGGGTAGTCCCAAGGAGGATGAAATCCTGAGAGTTCAATGTAAATTCAGAGCTAATAATTTAAAGAAAAACAGACCACTTTAAGGCTCCATGTAATAATTTATTTCACCATAGACCTTTTAAAGGACGCTGGATACACAATTTCACAAAATCAACTTTAAGACCTATCCTAGAATATGCCAACTAGAGAGGGCATCCCTGGTATATAAAATCTTTTCTTCTATGTGCCGCGTCTCTTCTGGACATGGGCGATGATGGCTCTCCCCAATTTCTTATTTTGTGTCACTTAGCAGTTTTTCTCCTTTTACTAAGGCTTCCGCTCCTCGTTCCATCATCCATTCACATATGCTCATCAGGTAAATGGCTCCCTGCCTTGCTTTGTTTATTTTGCCTTTAGTATGTTCCGTGAGGGTTACGTTTTCCAAACCCTTCTTCCTATTTACGTGCCCAAGGAATTTCAGCTGTATTTTCCTGATTCTAAGTACAAATGTTCTTTCTGTTGACATTTTCTTTCAAACTTCTTTGTTGTTTCTTCAATCCGTCCTTGGGATTCTCCGTATCCTTCTGTAGAAGCACATGTCTTGGACAAGCAATCTATCTATCTATCTATCTATTTCTGATGACTCTAATTTTCACCATTTCCTTGGATAGATTGTCCAGAAATCACTTCCATATAAGAAGATGGATATCCCATAGCGGTCCAGCACTGTTTTCTTTGTTTCTAAGGAATTATTTCCGTTTCAGGGCACCTTGCTTTACTTTTGAAATGCTTCTTATGTTAATCTAAATGCGTGTCCGGATCTCGGTTTCACATTTTCTGTCTTCTGTTAAAACACTTCCAGATATTTACACTTCTCCACCATTCGAGAAGATGGTTTGTCTTGGTTTGGTTTGTTTTACGGCATACTAACTTCAATGGGTTATTTAATGCTGATAAGACTTTTATTGCTGGTAATATTTTTTATCTATCTATCTATCTATCTATCTATCTATCTATCTATCTATCTATATATTGGTTGGTTTGGTTTGTTTTACGGCTTACCAACCTCAATGGTTTATTTAATGCTGATAAGATTTTTATTGCTGGTAATATTCTTTTCCAAAAATGTATTGTTGGTAATATTTTTCAAAAAATATATTGCTGGTAATAATTTTTTTTCAAAAGATGTATTGCAGGTAATAATAAATTTTTTTCCAGAAATGTATTGCTGGTAAAATGTATTCCGTCAAAATGTATTGCTGGTAAAATGTATTCCGTCAAAAATTCATTGCTGGTACTAAAACCTATTTTACACTTCCATAGTATTTTGACCCCAATTTGGGGGTTAACTATTTGCCCATAGCTCGGACCCTAGCAGGTGCTACCACCCCGGTTCAGAGTGAATCTGGTAACACCAGCAATGAAGAGATGGTTCCATGCTTCTCAAAATCTCCTGATTGAGGCGTTGCTACCGGATGTAGTTTATCGTCATACACAGGACTGCCCTCGAGATGATGTTTTTTGTAAGTACACATGACAATATTTATGTAAGATCATATCCTTAGACGATAGAACGACTCTTGACAATATGGATTCCTATTTATTGATCATATAAAGTTATCTGTACTTAGAGACAGTCGTCGCTCTTTAAGAAGACGTAAAACTTTTGTCAGGTATTACAACAACCAAGATGTCCGCTTTCATTGCTTCTCTCAAAGGTCATTAACAACTGGAATGGATTTACCAATAAAGCAGTTTGTCCAAGAACAGTTCAGGAATGTAAACACCTGAGGGGATAGAAGCATAAAGCCTGGCTGAAGGATTCAAATATTTCCTAGATTGATAGAATCGAGAATGTATTTTTTAAAGCGTCTTTAGTAAGGAATTTTATATATGATTTGAACTTGTAGCCTAGCAGGAAGTTAAGGCGCAATGTCCTTTTTTTCTTCTACGCGCCGTGTCTCTTCAGCAAGTGGGCGATCATGACTTCATATTCTATCTAGCACTTAACAATATTTATCTCCCTGCCTCCCATCAGGATGGCTGATGCCCAACTCCGCGAGAGCGCCTCTCTACGCCTGCTTGGCCTCACGCTGTCCACTGACCTGAAGTGGAACAACTTCATAGAATCAATAGCTACATCTACCGCAAGGAAAGTTGGTTCTCAGATGTTTTTTTTTCCCGTCTGAGTCCATCTTTCAAATCTACAAACCAACGATTCGTCCTTGCATGGAATACTATTGACATATATGGTCTTGTGCTCCCGCAGTTCATCTCGAGGTACTCGACAAAATCCAGAGACGGATATGCAATGTGATAGGTCCTGATTTGGCATCTACTCTACACTCACTTTCTCACGGATGTATTGTAGCTTCCCTCTGTCTTTTCTACAAGTATTTTCATGGCAAATACGCTGACGAACTACTTTCACTGATACCCCAACTGCATGAATTTAAGCGTTATTTTGGCATCTCGTTCCCCCCCCCCTTTTCACTGTCGAAACGGTTAAATGCAGCCGTCTCTTCTAATCCAACAGCTTCCTGTCTCGCACTTCCCGTCAGTGGAACTCCCTTCCTCTTACTTGCTTCCTTGATAGCTATAATCTTCATATATTCAAATGTAATGTCAATCGACATCTGATACGCTCCTCTTTACTCTGGCTCTCACTCTCTGTTACCCCATGCGCGCGCGTAGCACTCCCGCATTCCCTGGGGTGAAATGTTTTAGAAATTCCCTACTTGTACATCTATTTACCCTCCTTAGATAGGTTACTGTCCTCCTTGCCTATAGTATGTCTTGTGTGAGTCAAAATTTCTAAGCCTACTTTCCTCATTATGTGTCTCTTACAATTTTTAAAAAATTCTCCTTTTTGTTTCCACTTTCCTTAAAATATATTCGTTCCTTACATGCTTCGTCCATGCTATACTCAGTAGCCTTCTGTGGAATCAGATTTTTGTTGCTTCAGATCCTGTCTTCATCTCCGAGGAAACTGTTAAACATTTATAGGAGGACTGATATTAAATATCATTTCAGCACTCATTTGTTTGATTCTAACGAAATTTTCCTGTTTCTTAATATTTTGCTTAGCTTTTGGAAGATACCTTTCATGATTCCAGTGCTACTTCGGATTCTGGACTTGTTTGATTTTGACATCTCCAATTCATAGCTTGTATCTTGGGCATTTTTTTTTTTTGCTGACAATAGTCCTTTCTTCCGGCTTTCCTTTACATCTTTGATGAATATATTCTTGCAGTTTTCTTCCTGTGTCTGCAATCATCACAGGTGCCAGCTGCAGATCTAATGCTGTCAAATAGTGTTTACCGATATTAAATCTTGCGAGGTCATCTAGTTCATTTAATGGTTGAGAAAGTGCAATTCTGAAAACCGTAAGAAGACTAATCTCGTTCTATTTTTAATCAGTGGTGGGTCTATTATAAATCTAATCCAGCTTAAATTTTTGTCCCCTTAATCCCAGAGGGTCCTTGAAGCAACTTTATTTTAATAAATTAAATTTTCAACAAAATCAATGTTTTTTTTTTAATGTTGATTATTCAAATAAAGCCATTTTAGTGACAGAATCATAAGCAAATGGGTTGACGTAGCTAATGTTAGCCTTAGAATATGATCTAATCTCTCTTCATATGTGCCGTGTTCTATCAGGACCTAGACGATCAATGATCTCCACAACTTTCCGGCCTTTGTAGCTATTAATATTTTTTTTCTTTCTGTTATTTTTCCTAAAATCTGTTCAAACTCATCAAGTGTTGTCTCCTTAAAGAGGGGGGGGGGTTACTAACAGACAAATGCGGAACTCGAGTGAAGAAATAGCAACACGCGCGTAGATGAAAGAAAGAGAGGTTTATTGTAAAAAATACATTAATAAAAGACAGGGAATCGGGTGGCAGGCTAGTAATTCCCGAAGCAAAGATATTTACCTTACGTCTACCCGAGGCAGGATGTGGCACAAGGCCGTTTTTAATGCCCACAAAACCGAGCCTGTATACTCGGGCAAAAATTCTGGTAGCTGTCTACCACCCCAGACGAGACTCTGCCCCTCGGCATAGCCTCGTCTGGGTTCCTCTCTTTTCGAAGGTAGAGAGTTCAACTAGCTTAACTGGAGACGAGGCAGGATGTGACACAAGGCTGTTTTTAATGCGGGGTTAAAACCGAGCCCCTCGGGTAGCTGTCGGTGTATACGGAATAAATTCCAATAACCAAAAAGTACTATTTTTAAAAGAGTGTTCAATACTGAGTAGAGCAAATATAATTTATTCAAAAATTGTAACATAAATATGTTATAAAATCACTACAAACATAGCCATTTTGTTTCAACACTTCTGATGTCTTATCTAGTGTTGGTGTTGAATGTAGAAACAAAAATCAGTTCTACATTCTACACCATCTTGATAAGACATTCAACACTATCACTTGATAAGGCACCAGAAGTGTTGAAACAAAATGGCTTTTTTGTAGTGATTTTCTAACATATTTATGTTATAATTTTCAAATAAATTATATATATATATATATATATATATATATATATATATATATATAGAGAGAGAGAGAGAGAGAGAGAGAGAGAGAGAGAGAGATAAAAAACATAACATAATAATTATTCTTGTCCCGCCCTTTAATTCTTTTTTACTTATTTGATTTTGGTATCTCCAATTTGTAATATGCACTTTGTGTTCCCCCTTTTGCTAACAACCATGTATTTCGTTAAATTTTTCTTTTCTCAAAATTCTCCTGTAACTGGTCAAATTTTTAAAATTTACTTGTCGGTTTGCAGGGTCCGAACCTCTTGCTGTATGAACTCGTTGAGGTCTCCAGAATCATTTAATGATCTATATTTTTGCAGTTGGATCCTCGAATCTATTTTTGCTGGTTGCGACGGGGCCCTCATACCTGTTCAAACTTCAGGCCTCCAAAAGTATGCGTTCACCATTGCATCTGATTCATCTTCTATAAGTCCGCATACGGTTTGCTTCCGTTCAAATCAAGGATCGTCCTTGAGTTAGGGACACATTGTTGTGACTGGAGAAACGTCTGGACCTGATAGGTAATGAGGAAATAATATTAGCTTGAGATATTGAAAGATAAAAGTCAATCATTTCTGCAGGTTTCAAGAGATATTAGCTACCTTTAGTCTGGCAATTTTGAGATAACTGTTAGATTAGGCCACAGAGATGATCCCATTGAGGATTGAACACACAACAAATTTGTTAAATGCTGCTCTAAGATGAGTCTACCTAACAACACATATTATTCACTTGAAACGCAATACTAGCGTGCTCAAAGTACTTATATCATTCATAGTTCTTTCTTTCTTTCCCTTTGACGAGAGAGGTTCGGGTGGTGCTATTGTCTGGAGTGGAATCCTGTTGTGTGCCTACCTATGACCTTAACTGCCACAAAATAGTGTGACGGGTGTTGGCAAACAATTCAACGAAGACCCTTCCACTAATATACATGCATCACGCTAACTCGACCGAGGAAGTAACATCACCACTAGTAGGGTCTGAAAGCGAGCGAAAGGTAATAGGTTAGAGAGATAGATAGATAGATAGAGAGAGAGAGAGAGAGAGAGAGAGAGAGAGAGAGAGAGAAACAAACAAATAAAAACGAAGCCCTTCTCACGAACCTAAGTTATGAAGATATGTTTTCCGTCGGAGTCATATAACAAGAAAGTGGTTTGGAGGCCTCAAGGCACGAAATAAATAGTTGAAGATCCCTAGTCATTTTATATATATATATATATATATATATATATATACAACATTCTCTCTCGCTATATATATATATATATATATATATATATATACACATACATTCGTATATATACACACACACACACATATACATACATATATATATATATATATATATATATATATATATATATATATATATATATATATATATATATTATGATTATTTCTTAAAGAATATGATTCTTTCGCTCATATTTTTTTTAATATTTTTAAAAAACAATTATAATTTAGGCTCTACTTTTGTATTGAGCACTGTTTTTAAAAAATAAAACAAAAGTACTTAAGAACTTCGGATTATTTACCTAACGAGTTATTTCCTATTTTTCTATATATTTGCACACACACACACACACACACATATATATATATATATATTGTGTGTGTGTGTCTATACTGTGGATATTAAATAAATTTGTATAAATGAATAAATGAAACTGTTTTTACAACAAAGTGATGAAAAGATTTTAGACTGATGAACTATATATATATATATATATATATATATATATATATATATATATATATCCACTATATATATATATATATATGTGTGTGTGTGTATTTACATACATACATACATACATATAAATAAATATACATACATACATATATACATACATATAAATAAATATACATGCATACATATATACATACATTAAATAAATATGTATAAATGTAACTTTGTTTTGCAACAATGATATGATGAAAAGTTTTCAGACTGATCCACTCTCCAAATGAACAAACAGTTTTTGTAATGGTTTATTGAATGCACTTAATGCTATTAAATGAAATTTATATATATATATATATATATATATATATATATATATATATATATATATATATATATGTCGTTTAATTTAAAAGAGGGCTCAAAACAGAATAGAGCAATATTATTTATTTTAGGATACTTTAGAGGATGTTTCTGTATGTGTGGGGTAAATCAGTGGACGCAAATTAACTGTGTATTACCTAGAGATTAAAGCACTTTCTAAATATTTTCATCTTATTAAATTGTTTTCTCTTTTAATTTGAGTAGCATTTTTCAATCAAAATTATATTCCGTTTTGTTAAATGAGCAACTAATGCATTTAATGTGTTATTTTGCAGAAGATCCCTTTTCTGTTCATATAATTTTTATTTAAATTGCTTGCGTTTTCTCCTGTGTATTCCTTGTGGCAATTATAACAGGTAATAGAGTAAATTCCTCCTTCAGGTTTTAGCTATTTCTTCTTTTGTACTAAGTTTTTTATTGTTTTAGAAGAAGTTGTAATAAATTCCATATTAAGCTGCGATAAATTCTTTTCAATTCCAGATCATTGTTTCTCTTTTGGAAAGGTTTATCTTTAGTTTAACTTACTATGTGCTGTGTTGTATAATAACAAAAAAAAAATCCGTCGTTGATACAGTCTAGGATGTAGCGGTGATGTTTGAAGAACTGAAGCCAAGACACGACACGAAACGCAAAACATTTTAGATTTGCTGCTGTGGAAAGGGCACAAGTGGTGCGATTTCTGTTTATTTCGTACAGTTCATTGTTTGCGATTCTGTAGCGCATGATGTTCGAAGAGAGAATCGTCCTGTCTAAGACCCCTGGCTTCATTCGCCCGAAGCCATTTTTAATCACTAATCTTAGGAAGCAGTTGCACGCAGCGCCATCCTCACAAAAATCTCAAAGTGCCGAGTCTATTTAAGAACGTGGTTATAGACTCTAGTTTCCTATTTTGGTTTGGTATCAGCTTGCGATGTTGGGCCAAACCAACCCTAATTTCCTTATCTCCTATACTAAATTTCTTATAACTGATCGACACACCGAATTATTTCAAGTGTTTACACATCAGGAATTTTCGTTATAGATTCAGGTACGTGCCAATCGCTAATTACTGAAGTCTATTGGTAAAAGCTGCGTGGGCCCTTGTTTTAGGGAAATAATATTACCGAGTGTAGCATATGATGAGCTTGATCCTCCTAGGGGCGTAAGACGGTTAGCCTTGTACCAGACTAAATGAAAGCGGGTATACTGAGATATATAATAGCTATATACACACACAAAACATTCGATGGTGGAAATCGAATCAAGATATTAAATGTCGTGTCTCATATTTCCTATCTAACGCCCTTATTATTAGCCCTACAACACCAAGCCGACCGTAGGGTTGACTCGCGGATCGTTTGCCTGGATCAAATGCCCATTTGCACAGATCATAGGACGTGTCATTGTTCACAGTACTATTTTGGTGACATCATGGAGACGCAACGTATTGTCTTCGCTGTTGGATTCGGTTACTGAACTTCATGCAATTTCGTGCCACATTTTTGAAATCCGTATGGGATTCTGTAGAAAATGAAAAGCATTCAGATATCGGAAAATGTTATACAATATGTGCATAAATATATATATATATATATAAAAGTGGACATGGAAGTCAGCACTTAGAGGCGACAGTCTGTTTCATGCTAGTGCAATCGTCGCCTGACGATTGCACTAGCATGAAACAGACTGTCGCCTCTAAGTGCTGACTTCCATGTCCACTTTTATATTTACACACGCTCTATCTCTGATATTGAGCACTTTACCCCATAAATATAGCACACTTTAAGACTATATTTCTGTATATATATATATATATATATATATATATATATATATATATATAATGTGTGCATATATATATATATGTATTATATATATATTATGTGCGGTAGTTATTGGAAAGCGCTCAATATCAGTGATAGATCTAACATATTTAGTTTGACTGATATGAGTTTGTGACCCTGGGTTTCACGCTATTTGCGTTGTCTGACAATTGCAAATAGAGTGAAACCCAGAGTCACAAAATCATATCAATCCAACTATATATATATATATATATATATATATATATATATATATATATATATATATTCATCCACTGACAGACTGTTTCACTGTATCACAGCTCATCAGTGTGATAAGACGTCCGACTGCTTCAAGCAGGGATCGAACATGATATATGATTCAGAATAATCAATTTTTAACAAAAAATAATGTTGTCATATATTTGATGATAATTTTATACTTTTATTCTTTTCTAATTATTTTATTTATTTCTGTCATTATCATTTAAAATATATATATATATATATATATATAATGAGAGAGAGAGAGAGAGAAAGAGATAGATAGATAGATAGATAGATAGATAGATAGATAGATAGATAGATAGATAGATAGATAGATAGATAGATGGAAGAGGTTATCGTTGTTCCAATGAGAGAAAAGTGTATATTTTAAAAAGATAAACCACGAACTTTTTGGGTTGAAATCTGGATTTTTTGTTTTAAAATATACATTATGCCAATATTCCAAACAGACAATTATTCTTACCTACACATACAAGAAAAAAGCTATGAAAACAAATTTAAACCGGCAATAAATAGATCATAACCCCTCACACGAAAAAAAAACAGAGCATAATCACACACACACACACACACACACACACACATATATATATATATATATACATATATATATATATATATATATATATATATATATAGATATATATATAGATATACATAGATATATATATATATATATATATATATATATATATATATATATATATATATATTATATATATATATATATATATATACCTTGAATCAATCAGCAATATGAATGCGATTATTGGCGAAATCACTTCGCTAGTAGACATAAAAATAAGCATTATACTACTGATAATCCTTTATATATATAATTTATGTCTACTAGCGAAGTGATTTCGCCAATAATCGCATTCATATTGCTGATTGATTCAAGGTATGATTGACTCTTTGTAATGTAAATATATGCTGCCTATTTTATTATATATATATATATATATATATATATATATATATATAAACGCTTATCACGAGTCCAAGAAAGATATTTAAATCACTCACTACCACGCAAGAAATTCATTTTTATAATATGTGGAAATATTTTCTATTTACTTGAAGAAGGTCACGAAACCAGAAACACGTGTAGCAGAATTATGCAAGATAGAGTATATTATATATTTTAAATCCATATTTCAACCTAAAACGTTTGCGGTTTATCTTCTTTTCATTATTATTATCATTATTATTATTATTTATATATATATATATATATATATATATATATATATATATATATATATATATATATATAGAAATATGTGTTTTGGATATATATCCTAGCCGAATTAATTCCATTTCTTTTTGTTTATGTTTTTAATCACTTTTGCTGTTAAATATGTCTCGCTGTGATAATATAACATCTACGAAGAAAGGTAAAATGCTGCTAGAATTTGTCATATGATATGCAAATGATCTAGAGATTAAACCAGTTTCTAAACTTTTTCATTATAGTAAATTGTTTTTTCTTTTTGCATTTTTTAAATCAAAATTGTTGTCAGTCCCATTACAACGAGCAATTGATGTATTTAATGTGTTGTTTTGCAAAAGATCCCTTTTGGGTATATATAATCTTTAATTTAAATTCCTTGAGGTTTCATCTATATATTCCTTGTGGCAATTATTACCGGTGATAGAGAAAATTCACGAATTCTTTTGTTGTAAGTGTTTTCCAGTTAACAGTGACATGAACTAAGTACATAGTTCAATTAATAGAGTGATATGTTTTAGTAGTTTTTTCCTCCGGAATTTAGTACTGTGGATCAATTGTTTTCATAAACGTATTATATTAGGCAGCATATATTTTATATTATAAAGAGATAATCATACAAATTACAAATTTCATAAAAAATTCTCACTTGAAATATTTGAACTTTAACGTTGTGACTTGCACATTCCAATATTATATATCTGTTCATAAATAACTCATTCTTAAAAAAACATCTTTCGGTCTACAACACATTTATTTCGTCTTCGAGTTTTGATTTTAAAGGAAAAAATTACAGCCTGTTGATGAGGACATGGAGTCCTTGAAAGTACTTGCTGCTCTAAAAAATACACCAGATCCATCTGACAACAATTTTATACATAAGGATCGCATCATTCAGTGGATTGTTAGTAGCTTAATGCTTATATTATGTCTATTAGCGAAGAGATTTCGCCATTAATTGCAGTAATATTGCTAATTAATTCAATGTATGATTATCTCTTTATAATATATATATATATATATATATATATATATATATATATATATATATATATATATATATATAATGGACTCTCCCGTCGAACTCGACGTATGAGGGTCAGACAGATCAGCTCCCAGAAACTGAAAGCCCGACACCCGCACAGGATTTGATTATAGTGGTGAAGGCTTCGTGCAGGGCCATCCACACTTTTTGGAGGGACGAATACAGGGACCTGGTGCAACGAATGCCACAAGGTCCCCAAACGACCCTCCGCAGGTATATATATATATATATATATATATATATATATATATATATATATATATATATATATACCGGGTTTAACAGCATAAAAACATCTGTGTAAAATCAAAATTCTCCATTTGGTAGATTAAACTCTTGAAATGATTAAAGGTATCTTACTGGAATTCTCTGAGATTTCTTAACACTATTGGACTCTATTTTGACCAATAAGAATGTATAATTATTCTCCAAGCTTAACTGAAGAACCATGATGAAGTTGATCATAAACGAAAATGACATGTTCATCATTAATTAATCATAGCTAAGATAGGTGAAACTCCTCTTTCACGTGCCAAACGTCATAGGGATTGAGTTGGATCTCTTCTGATTTCTTTAGCTCTCTGTTGAAATGATGACCCCTCTTCCTGTTGTGACCTCCTGATCCAGTTTTTTCTCTCTACTTTTCCCTCTTTTTTTTTAAAGACTTATTCACCGTTCTCTTGATGGCTCGAGAATAAACTTCGAAGATGGAAGACGGAATATGAATGTTGATACCGTTACTGAAGACCTGAATGATTTTCCTCTCATCGTTATTCCGTTGAGAAGACTGGGGACTGACACAAAACGATTTTAATATGTTCTCCTTCTACCCGTGAATAACTCAAAGGGTTAATCAGTGATTCTTACGACAAATGCTGTCAACATTGCTGTAAGTCTCATCCGAAAATCCAGAATAAAGAAAATCAGTTAAGTGTTTTTAGATATTAAAGATTTTGTGAGAGAGACAATTATCACATGCTGTTACACGATTTGGACAATTTTGCTGTTACACCCAGTATATATATATATATATATATATATATATATATATATATATATATATATATATATATATATATGTGTGTGTGTGTGTGTGTGTGTGTGTGTGTGTGTGTGTGTGTGTGTGTGTGTTTGCAATTATTGATATGTTGCACTTCAGGGTGTGGCTCATTTTACTACACCACTTTATGTCCAGCCAGAATCTTACATTAGTATTAATTGATACAGGCCGTCGAAAAATGACATCATTTTTTTTAAATATCTTTTTAAATATTAAAGTTTACATAATATAAGGCTCGAGAGTATATCAAGGTAGGGGTTTAGTGAATGATACGTTATACGAATGTAGGAGGGCGTTGTAGGACGGGAAGATCACGTGGATAAACAGTGACCCTCGTCTTGAAGCGGTTAACATCGTACGGTTCAGGGAAGCATCCACGCAGGGTGGAGGGTCTGAACTGAATACGGAGGAAATATGTGTGATTAGACGCCATTTGATGTAGAAGGAGTGAATCCTATTTGTGAAAGTTTAAAATGGCTGAAATAAAAAGTGACGCTCATCGGAATATTTGTCATGGAAATTAGCGATCGATTTACGATAGGTTTGTGATGTTGAGTCTGTTAGTAAGAGGCAGTGAGATTGGAAAATAAGCCATCGCCAAGAAGAGAACGTAAATGGTTTTGAATTTTACCAAGCTTAGAAAGTGAAGACTAACCAGCCCCAGCATTGGTCCAGACCTGAAAATCTGGACATCTCCTCACGTAGCCCTCGACAAGATCCAGCACATCGAAGCGAGGGCTTCACTTTTCGTGTTTCGTGGCACGTGTCATGGGCCTTGCACACCCACGTTTCAATGACGTGTTGGAAAGGATTTTGAAATCAGTTACGACTTTCTTAGTCTACTTACCTACTCAGACTAGAAGTTGCAACTGCCCTGTTATTTTACTGATTTACTAAGCGTAGGTGTGGCACAAGGCTGAAAGTATGGAGAACTCAGTAAGGATCGAATTCACAGTTTAGTCGTAATTGATCTAGCGAGGCAAGTTTGCTAACCATCACACCACGTATACGCATTCGCCCATTATTTTATAGCGATTTCCTAAGCGTAGCTTACATGTGGCACAAGACCGCGTGTATGGGACACCTTGGGAGGATCGAACTCCCGACACACTCGTAATTAATCTCGCAAATCAAGCTTTCTAACCATTGCGACAGTTATTATTCTTTTATTTTATTTTATATATTTATTTATTTATTTTGCTTATACAGAGTGTCCCAAAATAATGCACACATTCTTTAAATATTAATAGTTAATAATACATTACCGTCATGTGAGAACTTATATGGATGAAAATATGCCAAACAGATGGATTGGAAGAAGGGGGACATTTGAATACCCACCTAGATCACCAGATTTGACACCCTTGGATTTCTTTTTGTGGAGGTTTCTAAAAGATAAAGTTTACAGCAGGAAACCTGAAACAATTGCTGAAATGAGAATAGCAATTGAAGAATGTGCTCAAATACCAGAGGAAATGATACTGGACGTTTGTAGGTCTATTTCTTCAAGATATGAAAAGTGTATTGAACAGAACAGCAACCAGTTTGAGCACTTGATGTGAACTCATCATTATATGAACATTCTGCCATTGCCCCAAGTAGCTTTTATCTTATTAAAGTTAATTTTTTTTTTTTTGTATATTTTACTCTCAAATTCTTTAAATGTGTATTCTTTCTCTTGTATTAATCTTATTTACAAGTCAAAATACATAAATTGAATAATAATTGTCTATATTTTTGGGATGAGGGGTTTTCACTATGGATTTCGTTAATCGGACTGACTTCCTCATCTTGGTTGCTTTCCTCACAACGTTTCGGCCGTCTGATCCTCCGGCCTTCTTCAGGTGCATCTCGAACTCGGGAACCGTCGGTCTGGAATTTCGAACCCAACCCTTTATTGTTACGGGGGTACCATGTTCTCGTTCCATTAAGGCCATCGCTGCTGCTACTACTGCTTGACGCCATCGTTGCTGCTGCTGTTGCTTCTATTATCGTTGTCACCGCTCTTGTTTGTTGCTGCCACTGCCTTTGCTCGCCTCGTCCTAGTCGCCTCGGCCATGTGTCCCAGTGACACATGGCCGAGGCGACTAGGACGTTGGAACAGTGATTGCAAGTTCTCCCGATGTTCTGAGTTCAATCCCGAGCAAAGGCAGTGGCAGCAACAAACAAGAGCGGTGACAACGATAATAGAAGCAACAGCAGCAGCAACGATGGCGTCAAGCAGTAGTAGCAGCAGCGATGGCCTTAATGGAACGAGAACATGGTACCCCCGTAACAATAAAGGGTTGGGTTCGAAATTCCAGACCGACGGTTCCCGAGTTCGAGATGCACCTGAAGAAGGCCGGAGGATCAGACGGCCGAAACGTTGTGAGGAAAGCAACCAAGATGAGGAAGTCAGTCCGATTAACGAAATCCATAATAAATTGAATAAGTTATAACGATTCAAAGAGTGTATACATTATTTTGGGACACCCTGTATATTACTAAAAAACAATGTTTATAACCTCCGCGGTGACATTTAATTTGCACAATTTTTAAAATATATATTTCTGTGGATAAGTTACTTGTTAATTCATCGAGTTTGTTGTTGTTCATGATGACGGTAGTCTTTGAGTATAGAATTCAGAGGTTGGCAGTGAATATTTCGAAGACAGTAGGGAAGCGTAGTTCAGGTTAGCAGTGGATATCCCGATAAAGTAGCAGAGCGTAGTTCTTCCTTCTGTTCTTTGGCTTCTGACAGGTTGGCACTGGTTATTCGGGGAGAGTAATCAAAATGGCCGCCTTTATACACGACGGATTGAATATTTCACGTCTCCTGATTGGTTAACCTTCAATTGGGGAACTATATAATGAGTCTAGTCATTTGGGTTGGATCACTAGTTACATAGTATTCAAAATAACTTAACATTTGTAATGAAGGGGAATATATTTGCCTTGTCAAAATTTAGACGCAAGTTGTTTTTTTGTTTTTTTTTATATTTTTGTTTTTCATTTTTTTTATCAATTCACCAAACCTAAGCGATAATGACATTATTCCCTTTTACTGGGAGTAAATGATAATGTAAAAACTTTAGAAGGAACAGCAAACCCAACCCTAAACAGGAGACAAGGGAGAAACCTCTACTCTTGTTAAAAAAACGGGGAAGATTGTAAACTGGGCGATGAGTAAAACTATCTACTCATACTGAGGAAAGAACTATAAATAAATGCTAAATAAATTATTAGAGTTTAGGTGGAGACGTTAGAAATATCATACTAGAAAATCATCAGTGTGTTTCCATTACACAAAAAATTAAAATAAATGGAATGACGGCTTAAAAATAAACAACCTTTTTTTAAGAAGCGGATACAAAATAAATATTTTTTCAAAATATTAATAATTTTTAGAGAATTCGATAATTTCAAACTCAGCAATGTTAATTGCGTCTTATTTCCTGCAGCGTTCGTAGTAACTATTGCTGTCGTCTTCCATTTCACATTGCGACAAATATTCGAACGTGGCCGAAAAAAAAACTTATTAAATTATCTAAGTAAATATATAAAAATCTGCTTTATTAGATTTTCTTAAAATTGTACGGAATTATTTAAACAAGTGAAAAAATAGTAAGTTTACAAGATTCATTTATTATTATTGTATCTCCTTTGATTTATGTTGTATACTCATTTCTTTCCGGATCCCAACCAGAGACTTAAGGTCAGAAATGGCAACATGATATTTTCCACTAGTAGTTTTGTAAAAAAAAGAAAAAGAAAAAGAAAAACACACATTTTACATAGATAATGTTCTTCATAAAGTGTGAGCTGTATTTGTGAGCACAATATTTTGTATTTTTTAAGGCTTGAGCTACCAAGGAGTCTATCGGAACCTTTTCCAATCAAAGTGAGGGCTCCAACTACAAATGGAATTATTGATGTCCTCATGTACCACATTTTTGAGATTTCCACATCAAGATACTTTTATTTTTATAAATTTTTTAAAGATCTTCAAACATTATTATTATTATTATTATTATTATTATTATTATTATTATTATTATTATTAAACTTAAGGCATGAGCGCAATTTAAGAAAAGAAAACCCTGTGCTTTGTGCACCATGAATCAATTCAATTCTATCACAAATTCAACGAGAAACATCACGGTTTTTACAGAGGGTTGTTAAGTTATTTTGTGTACATAGTATGCTAGTGAGCCAACCAAAATGAGCTGACTCATTTTATAGTTTACCAAGAGAAGGTTAACCAATCAGAAGACGTGGAATATTCAATCCGACGTGTATAAAGGCGACCATTTTTTTTTTTTTTCTTGTCGGAATATCCACTGCTAACCTGTCAGATGAAATACCTGCAGAAGTACGCTTTCCTACTCTCTCCAAATATCCACTGCCAACCTCTGATATGGAAGACCTTAAGAATTCCTGAATAGCTGCTACTAGACATTGGTGCTGTTTCATTGAACAAATTACTTACTACGTTGGATTTCTACATTCAAACTACGGTGATCATGTTTTACAAGGGTGGCAATTGTACTTATCCCCACTTAATGTACACCGCTTAATGTACCAAACATCACTTGATTTATTTGGGTTGCATGACGGAAAATTAAATAAATGATTCAATGAACAGATGTACAATGTCAGAAACGACAATGTGACATCAACGGAACTTGCAAAATATTTTATGACAATTACAATTAATGGCTGTAATTTCAACAAGCATTTTAAGGTGCACATTTTGAAAAAAAATATTCAGAATCTACCGACCTTTCGACCCTTAAAACGCATGAGGAGAGTTACGTATGCGTTTTACTAACTTCCCGCGCCGGAGGAATGAACAGAATGACAGGAGAGTTCCATAAGATTTATACGAAGCTGACTGATTAAATCCTCTTAATAACTAACCAACTCACAGAAAATTCCAAGATGAACAAGATCGCCATTATATTAAGCACTTTTCAGTTTCATGCCTTCACGCTGGCGGCGTTTCGTTCGTTTTGACGTGTTCATTAGCAGTACAGGTGTTTTTTTAATTACAAGAAAAGCAACATTTATACAAAGACTTAAATTTTTTGTAGATTTATATATATTTTTATACTTGAAATTTATTTCTAAATCTAACTTGAAGACAGACTTTCTGTTGAAATATTATTTACCATTGTCAAACACTGTTTTTTATTTTCTTTATCTTTTCTTAAATCGTGCTCTACATTTAACTATTGTTGTTATTATTATTATTATTATTATTATTTCTTACGGTTTTTAACTTGAAGACAGATTTCTGTTGAAATATTGTTTAACATTGTCAAACAGTGATTTTTCTTTTCTTTTTCTCTTCTTAAAACGCGCTCTCTTCTTAGCCGTTATTATTATTATTATTATTATTATTATTAATAACATTAATAATAATAATAATAATAACATTAATAATAATAATAATAATTATTATTATTATTCCTAATGTATAGTTCTTCGAACATTATCATGTTTACTTTTTGATGCCCTCAATTACAAATTTTTGTATTCACAAGCATCATTACATATTACATTTTTCTTCTTCATCCTTCATCGTACATTTGTCATTATCCCAGGTATTAATATTATTATTGTTATTATTATTATTACTAGTATTATTATAATCATTACTATTATTTTATTACTATTATTATTACTATCATTATTAGTATCCTTTAATGTTGAGGGATCTCTCCTATTTACACAAATGGACTCACCCAGGGTATACATATACTACCGCCAGTGAATACCCGAACAGTCAAGGAGTAGTAGTGGAGTTGAGTCGGTCGAGTAGTAGATAGACAGAGTCACACAGAAGAGGGTAGCCCAAGAGTCACAGTAACGAGCCCATAGACTCAGTAAGAAGCCATACAGCGATACGTCGATATCAAGGACTATATATATATATATATATATATATATATATTCCTACTAACCCTCCTTCCTGGAACTACTAACCTGTATTACCAGTTTGTATTATTACGTTAATACATTTATTTTCCTATATTCATTCTTGGCGTTTATTATTTGATACCGGATTTCATCCCGGAATCCACAACAATTAATATTATTATTACTATTATCATCATTATTATCATTATTATTATTATCATTATTATTATCTTTAAGAAATTATTAATCAAAACAAAATCATTTATTCGGAAAGAAATTATAAAATTCTTCTTTAATAGTAATGTGTAGGCAAGCAGTCTACTAAATTGTAGATTTATATATTTTTATACTTGAAATTTATTTTTAAATCTAACTTGAAGAAAGTCATTCTGTTGAAATATTGTTTAACATTGTCAAACAGTGATTTTTCTTTTCTTTTTCCTAGCTTAAGTCGTCCTCTTCTCTTAAGTGTTTAAAAATATTAGAAGACTTACGTCAGTTATGTTGTTTTTTATTATTATCAATTCCTTTGATTTCTGTTGTATAAACATTTCCTTCCGGGTCCTAACCAGAGACCTAAGGTCAGAAATGGCTTCATAATATCTCCCACTGATTATTTTTTGTAAAAAAAAACAAACAGACACATTTCACATAAATAAGTCTCCTTGTAATGTGTGAGCTTTATTTGTGATTAGAATTTTTTCTTTAAATTCATGGACTACCAGGAATCCCTTCAATGAGTCTATCGAAACCTTTTCCAATCAATCCGAGTGCTCCAACTACAACTGGAATTATTGATGTCACTCATGTGCCATATTTGTAAGATGTTCAGTTTCATGATCTTTGTATATTGATAGTTTTTTTTTAAGAACTTCATTATACATTACAATCTCCAGAGACTACCGCGCCAATAGGAAAGCACATACTGTTCTTGTGGTCTTTGATCACGATGTCTGCGCGATTAGATTTGTTCTGTCTGTGTATATTGTAAAGTCCCATAAAATTGTTACAGGTCCTATCTCTGTAACCGGGTCTGGGTGATGTTCATACCAGTTCCTTGCAGTTTCCTTCCCGTAAATGTTGCATATTTTCCAGTGCAGCTACTGGCAAACTCAATTATGCCGAGTTTTATATTCACTAGATGTTAACACTGTACAACACGATACAAGATAGTCAGTTGTTTCTGGATATTTATCACAAAATCTGCATTTCGATTCAGCACAAGTTTTCAGTATGTGTACCGTCCTGGGTATGACGATAAACTACATCCGCGTCCTGGGTAAGACGACAAACTACATCCAACGGCAAGGCCTTTGATCAGGAGGTTTTGAGGAGCGTGGAACCACCTCTTAATTGCTGGTGTTCCCAGGTCCATCCTGTTAGGGTCCCAGCTATGGGAAAATAGTTCACCCCAACCTGGGTTCAAAACACTATGAAAGTTTAAAAATAGGTTTTAATAGCAGAAATACTTTGTAAAATATTATTACCAGAAATTCATTTTTGAAAAAAAGAATATTACCAGTTATACATTATTGAAATAATATGACAAGAAATAGATTTTTTTTTTAAAACTATTACTAACAATAAAAATTTTATAGGCATTAAATAACCCATTGAAGTGTTGATATGCCGTAAAACAAAAAAAAAACAATCAGTATGTGTGCTTGGTAATTTCTAATTAGCAAGAATTGGTCCTGTGCATTAAGAATAACAATTTCGGTTTCAGCTTTTAACCCTACACGATGTAACCACTGTTAAGTACGGGTTTTTGTATATTATTATTATTATTATTATTATTATTATTATTATTATTATTATTATTTCCTTTGATATCTGGCGTTTACACATTTCTTTCCGGGTCCCGCCCAGGGACCTAAGGTTAGAAATGGCATCATGACACTTTCCACTGCAAGAAAAATAAAAAAATAATTACATAGATAAAGCCATTCGTAAAGTGTGGGCTGTACTTGTCAGAACAATTTTCTGTATCTCTTTGAGGCATGGACTTCCAGGGATCCCTTCAATCAGCCTACTGGAATCTTTTCCAACCAGTCCAAGGGCTCCAACTACAACAGGAATTGTTGATGTTCCCATGTGCCACATTTTTGAGATTTCGATTTCAAGGTCCTTGTATTTTGACAGTTTTTTGAATATCTTCAAAGACACATTGCAGTCTGCAGGGACTGCCATATCAATAAGGAGGCACTTATTTTGTTTGTGGTCTTTAATAACAATGTCTGGGCGGTTGGCTTTGATTGTTCTGTCAGTGTATATTGTGTAGTCCCATAGAATTGTAACAGGTCCTATCTCCGTTACCGGGTCAGGGTGGTGTTCGTACCAATTTCTTCCAGTTTCCTTCCCATAGGAGTTGCAAATTTTCCAGTGCAGATATTGGCCCACTCTGTCATGCCGAGTTTTATTATTATTATTATTATTATTATTATTATTATTATTATTATTATTATTATTATTATTATTATTATCATCATTATCATTATTATCATTATTATTATTATTCATATTATTATTCATATTATTATTGTTATTATTATTCATATTATTATTATTATTATCATTATTATCCTTTTCAGTATTATCATTATCATTATTATTATTATTATTCATATTATTATTCATGTTATTGTTATTATTATTCATATTATTATTGTTATTATTATCATTATTATCATTATAATCATCATTATTATTATTATTATTCGTATTATTATTCATATTATTATTATTATTGTTATTATTATTTATTATTATTATCATTATTATTATTATCATTATCATTATTATCATTTTCATTATTGTCATTATCATTCTTCTTCTTCTTCTTCTTCTTCTTCTTCTTCTTCTTCTTCTTCTTCTTCTTCTTCTTCTTCTTCTTCTTCTTCTTCTTCAAACTATAAATATTACCGTTACCGAATAAGCATATTGAGTTTTAATTTAATTTTAATTGTGTTTACTGAAAAAGATTTAAATAAAATAATTATTTCCAAAAGTAGAAATAATCAGGTTTTAATTAATTTTTATATAATTAATAAAAAATATTATCAAATTATTTCACTACGTAAATATATTAAGTGTTGAATTAAAATATTATTATTCATAAAAATCATTTCTATTACAAACATTCTCTTTCTGGAGAATGGACATACGTTTTAAAATTATAGGGGATACTATAGGATATTTATCAGAAATTTATAGGAAAATTTAAGAAATACTGAGAAAGTTTAATAAAGATATATCTTCGGGCTTTGTCTTTGAAAATTTTATTGTAGCGTTCAATAATCAACGGGATGAAACGAAGAAAACCCTATCTTGTCAGAAATTCTTAAATTATTTTTTTTTAATTATTTCTGCTAATAAATCACTTTTCTGTATGTTGATGACAGTTTTTCGGTTGATACGTTCTACGGCCTTTTTTATGATGTTATCAAAACGACAAAAAAGTCAGCGGAAATAGCTCGACAAATTAATGAAATAATGGTGAGGCGTCATTCTAAAACTACGTACAGTTTAGAAGGCCAGAGAGTGCTCGGCTGAAACGTTGTGTTCAAGAGAATGAAATATAAATGCTAGAAATCATTATCATAATTATATCTTTTTTTCAGGTTTCAACGTAAACGTGACAAATATGGCCGCAAACCTGGCAGGTGGGGAATGAGAGAGTATGAAATTTAAACATAGAACGTAACCCGACAAGTTTATAATCAACCATGATTAGGAACACAATATTTGCGTGACATTTTTCACAGACATATATATATATATATATATATATATATATATATATATATATATATATATATATATATGTATGTATGTATGTATGTATGTATAGTCGAGCAAAACTATCGCTCGTTTGACGCCAATATTAAGTAATTGATCCGTACATGGGAAAGCTTAAGTATAAAAAAAAATCGAAGACTTGCTTACAGATAATCAAATGATTTCAAAAGAAAGAATGACTTGTTCATCTCGATGTCAGCAATTGAACGAAGACACGGGCCGTGATAGGAAACAATTTGAGTCCATAAAAGAACGCAACACGAGATTAGCCATCGCGTGCTCTCTCGCCGAGCAATTTGTCATTTGATAATAAAAAAAACTCTGGCTACTTTCGTGATAAAGAGTGACATTAAATTAATAATGATTCTCCTGGGTTTAAAATAACATCCAAGCTACATATATCATAGCACTTATGACATCAACACCTATCCGAAATCCTGACCACCGACAATCCTGTTTGCTTTTTGGCAGTGGATTTCGACAGTCATTAAGAAAATTTTAAGACCATCTTGTAAACTTCCAATCGGAAAACTAAAACACAACACTGTAACAAGTAATTTATGAGCGACCGACTTAATTTTGTCTAGAATGAGAAATCAGAGAGGCGTATTCGAATTTCAGTCTGCTTTGTTACATTTACTTACGCGCAGGTACCCTTTGCAAAGGTATGAATCAATCTCTTCTCTTCTTGGTGGAGTTTATCGTCATACCAAAGACTATAAGAAATTAGATATTACATAGCATTTCAGCACTCTTTTCCCATCTCTAAATACTTTACTTAGTTTCTGGAAGGCCTCTTTGCCTGTTCATAAGCACATTCAAATTTCTATGTCACATTTTCCATCACCTGTTTCAGTAGTATAACGATAAACTACACCCAGCAGCAAGACTTCTGATCGGAAGATTAGAGATTTTGAGAAGCCTGTAAGCTTAACTGAATCTTTGTGTTCGAGAGAATGAAATATAAACACTAGAAATCATTACATTAATTATACTTTTTTTCAGCTTTCAACGTAAACGTAACAGATATGGCCGAAAATCTGGCAGGTGGGGAATGAGATAGAATGAAATTTAAGCATGGAACGTAAACTGACAAGTTTATAATCAACCATGATTAGGAGCACAATATTTGTGTGCCATGCGTTAAAATACTGTGGAAGAAATATATCAGATATTAAATAACATTTCAGTAATCTTATTCGATCTCTAAATACTTTACTTAGTTTCTGGAAGGCCTATTTCCCTGTTCATATGCATATTCAAATTTCTATGTCACATTTTCCATCACCTGATTTAGCAGTATAACGATAAACTACATCCAACAGCAAGGCCTCTGATTGGGAGATTAGAGGTTTTGAGAAACCTGAACACCACCTCTTAATTGTTATTCCTAGAATGCACGGCCGCAATTTTCGATGGATTTGCACCAAAATTTACATGCACATGCTCCAAGTTAGCGGAAAATGCCAAGAGCGACTTTGCATATAACAACTCACATCGATAGTGGAAATAATCGATTTTCATGATTCTACGGCAGTTTTCATGCAGTTTGCGGCCATTTTCTACGGGCCAGAGTGAGAACCTATAGCTGGCTGCCACGAATAGGCAGGAAGATTCTATTGGCCAGCGTGAGAGCCAACAACTGACTGACACGAATGTTAACTAGCATGCAAAAAAAAAAAAATAGCTGCATTCGTCACAAGTGGGAAAAAATTAAATCTGCATGGCACTTTACTCCAATTGGCTCATTCGCTTGCTTAAACTCAACGTTGATTCTGATTCCGCAGAACTGGGTTGGGTGTGAAAATTATTTGTTGTTAACATTCTTTTTTCATTCGGTTTTTCCAGTTACGAGTCCTTTTTTTAAAGCTGGTCGTTTTGTGTTCATTTTGTTTAGTTCTTTTTTAGTAACAGATTTAATGTTTAGTATAGAGCTTAGAAAAAATTCGCAGTGTGAGATAGGCAAGAATTAAGGCATGTGGCAACATCAGCACGGCAAAGGGCACTCCTTTAAAGGCAAGGAAGGGCAAAATATTTCAAGTCAAGTGATAGCGATTGCTGTATGAGTCGTACGATTTTTGTATCAAGCACGGGCAACGCCGGGCCATGCTGCTAGTTTTTATATAAAAAGACCGACAATACATAATCAACCACACATTTTATCTGTAGTTGAAGGCATACAATTGCGTTCAAAATATATTTACTTGAAAGCATAAAATTGTGTTCAAATTATTTAGATTACGGCATTAAATAACCTATATAGTCTGATATGCCGCTAAACACAATCAAAATCAGGCCTGGTATTTTCAAACGGTCACCCATCTAGTTAATAAGCAGGCTCGACGTTACTTATATTCGCTGATCGGGTGCGAACCAATGTTTCAACGTGATATGGGCTTAAGCCAAATTGGTACAACCGAAGAACAGGGAAAGCAATAAATGCCCTACTTATCGAGTTTCCATATTTGCCATATATTCTGTTTGTGGTATTCTTAGCATGGCTAAGTTGGTTCTTCGTCTGTGAGGAAATTGTCCAGCATTTATTACCATAGAGGAAATTAAATATTACATAGCATTTCATCCCTCTTTTCGGATCTCTAAATACTTTATTTAGATTCGGGAAGGCCTCTTTAACTGTTCATATGCACATTCAAATTTCTATATCACATTACACCTGTTAGTGTCCCAGCTATGGGCAAATAGAAAGCCACCCGCCGCAAAAAAAGAACACTATAAAAGTCCTTGCTTTGCGACCCTCTCCGCTAGGGTTAGGTAAACACAGTAAGAATAGACAGGAACAAAAATAACAACTTGTTTCGCTGTCGGTAAAAAAGAATCACGAGTATGAGGTGCAGGGATTTTTTTAATATATCTCTGCGCTCACCTCTTCCGCTAATCCAAATGGAAGTCGACTAAAGCGGAGGTCAATGAGGCTTTCGCGCCTTAGGACTCGACGGTCGACATCGCCGCTCCAAACACGTCAGTCTATTCTTCATTATTTCCGACTTATCTTACACATTTATAATTCTGCCATTTGTCCATGCGTGTCACATCTGATCTGCTGCTTCTGCTATATACAAGGTAACCAAAAATGTTTTGTCCGTTTTTAAAGGAAAAATAGAAAATGCTTCATAGTATGTGTAACTTATATTTCGTCTTCGAAGTAATCGCCATCGGCAACCAGCACCTTCTGCCAACGTGTCTCCAGCTGTTCAATGCCCTTGCGGTAGAACTCGGCAGGGGGGTGACGCAAAGAAGTCCGTGAGGGCTTTGCGCAAGTCTGCTTCATTGGTGAAGGATTTCCCACGAAGATGATTATCCAGGGAGTGGAAGAGGTGGTAATTGGATGGCGCAAGGTCAGGTGAATAAGGCGGATGGCACAAAGTCTCCCACCCAAGTTGCTGTATGGTATCCCTGACCACTCGCGCGACATGCGGCCTGGCGTTGTCATGGAGGAAAAGAACACCTTTGCGATTCACCAGTGCTGGCTCCTGGCGCAATGCCTGTTGCACACGTTTCAATTGCTGCGAGTATAGGTCTCCATTGACCGTTTGGCCCGTTGGTAGCAGTTCATAATGAACCACTTGACGACCTGTCCACCAGACACAAAGCATAATCTTGCGTGGGTGCATAGGCGGTCTTGCGGTGTGAGGGACAGCATCCTAAGGAGGCAACCAATGTCTGAAACGCTTGGGAGTTTCGTACAGAACCCACTTTTCATCACTCGTAAGCACTCGATTGAATAAGAATGCGGGACGCGGCGAGAAAGCAGCGATACGCAGGCTGCCACTCGTTGTCCCTTGTGGACCTCCAACAGCGTTTGCGGAACCCACTTGCTCAGTTTGTACGTCTTACCTAGGCGGTCCAGGTGAAGTCTAACTGTTTCATCGGAAACGTTGAACTGTCCTCTTCAATGGCCGCCTTCAGGACTCCGTCATTCAAGACCTGTGGTCGTCCACTGCGAGGCTCATCATGGAGAGACAAATCTCCCGACTTGAATGTTCGAAACCAACGCCTTGCAGTACGTTCATCCACAGCACTATCCCCAAACGCTTATATGCGGCGACTTGATGCAGCTGCTGATAAGCCCACTTTGAAGTCGTAAAGCAAACAGCCCCGAACGAGATCTCTAGACACTTCCATCCTTCTCACAGCTGGCCGGCTTATAACTGATGGTCGGGCACGGTGTGCGTGTTTTTTATAACGTCTAATGTTCCTACTTCCGACTGTCCGAATTTGAAAACAATTGCTACACGAATTTCGTATATATTTCAACTTCATTCAATGACTAATCAAAAAACGGACAGAACTTTTTTGGTTACCTTGTATTTAAAGATCCATGATAAAATCTCCAGGAGAATCTGCAATGTTATTGACCCTAGCCTGGCATCTTGGCTTCAGTCAATTCCCCAGCGTAGCTGCCTTTTCCACAAATATTTTCATGGTAATTGTTCTGATAAGCTTTTCTTTTCATCCCACCCTCGTATCTGTCGAAATGAATTCGACTGAAAAGACCAACGTGAAAAAAGTTGGTGAATGACCGGGCTGCAAAAGAAAACGTCCTTCCTTTGCGACCCTCTACGCTAGGGTCAGGTAACCACAGTAAAAATAGACAGGAACAAAAATAACAACTTGTCTCGCTGTCTTCCAAAAAGCCTATCGAGTATGATGTGCAGGGACTTTTATAACATATCTCTACCCTCACCAGTAATGTCACTAGTACGTAGTGAATTACAGAGAGTGAAAGTGAAAGTGAAACTGAAGACTGAGAATATGGTTCGCTGGAAGAATCTGTTCGAGTGGAACTTACTTCTCAGTAATCAAATACGGAGGGAATGAAGGTAGTGTGCTAGAATGTGTCTGACATGGTGCGCCCTACCCGTGAGGGTAGAACTGGTGGAACCAAGGAATGTAGTTTGTCTGAGAACTTTTACATGGTTCTTTATATTTGACACAACAATTGTTTTACTTCACTCGAATTTTAATTGGTGGCTCCAGTTTTAAAAAAATGGTAATAATGACTAATATACAAATTCAATAATATACAGGGACCCATGTTACTCAAAAGTACCTAATCTTGTTTAATTAATGCAACTGTTGGGTAAAAGTAAAATGAGTGATTTTCAAAATATAAATATCTTCATAATAAATTAAATTGTGGCATGGTGGCCGCAGGTTGAAACGACTTTGTTGTTCAAATTAACAGTTTTTAATCAGTTTGATTAAAATATCGTCGGTATCCAAGAATTATGCCTAAAGAAATTTTGCCTTTTTTTATTACATGTTAATAATCCACAAAGAATAGTTTTATTTTAAAATGTAGATCAGTCTCTACGCGTCGTCCCTAGGAATTTTCTTTCTTCATGCGTGTAAAACAAGAAGTCGCAATAAAATGTAAGGTTGTAGAACAGACATTTTAAAAAAAAAATCATTTTACCCCACGGAAAGCAGGAATGCTACTAGTACGTAGTGAATTACAAAGAGTGAAAGTGAAACTGAAGACTGAGAATATAGAGAATTGAGGATTGTAGTTATCAGGGAAGCAAATAAACGGAATACTTAAAGAAAAAAAGAAAAGAAAGGAAACTGTTGACTCACCAGGGAAAAAAAGTTCGTCAGAGAGGTTGCTATGAAACTATTTGTAGAAAAGACAGAGGGAAGCAACGCCACGTCGGTGAGAAAGTGAATGAAGCCGAGATGCCCGGTCAGAATCAATAACATTACAAAGACTTTTGTCAAAATTCTTGAGATGTACAACAGGAGCATCAGACCTGATATGGCAACAATATTCAATGCATAGATGTATGGTAAATTTATAAATGTACAAGATGGATTCTTGTCTTACAATAGATGTAGCTATTGTTTCGATATAGTCACTCACTTCAAGTCAGTGGGAAAAAATGGCGTAGCGTGTTACTCTCCAACAGCCTAGACTTAGCCATGCTGATGACAGACAAAAAAAAATTGTTGTGATTAAATGAAAGTGGTTTTGTTTGGACATATTAGATGAGAAAAGATTGGGCAATATTCTAGGAATTATATTCTAGTCTATCATATTTTATACCAGGAGATATTAACTGATCTAAATGTAAGTTAGTATAAGAATATGTCGAAAATGAATTCGACTGAAAAGACCAGCGTGGAGAGGTAGTTGGTGAATGACCAAATTGCTAAAGAAAACGTCCTTCCTTTGCGACACTAGGGTCCGGTAACCAGAGTAATAACAGACAGGAACAATAATAACAACTTGTTTCGTTGCCGGCTCCAAAAAAAACCCATGAGTAGGGATTTTTATAACATATCTCTGCCCTCACGTCTTCCGCCAATCCAAACGGCAAGCTACTAAAGCGGAAGAGAATGAGACGTTCGCCCCTTAGGACACCCCGGTTATCATCGCCGCTCCAGATCACGTAAGTCTATTCTTTTTTATTTCCGATAGTACAGAAATACCTAATTTCCACAGGTTTTGCTGTAAAAGAATAACTACAAATAAAGTTCATATGTTTTTGTATTAGATACATTGAATGGAAAATATATTCAAACCAGAATTCTAATTATGAATCACCACAAGCAAAATATGCAATTTTTTTACTATATCCGATAATTACAAAAACAGTAAAAAAAATTGTAAATGACTACTCAATGAATAATATTTTTTAGATCAATTGTTAGATCATAATTAATAAAAACAAAAAAATGATAAAAACGTATATAACACCAAAATACTGCTGGGCTCAAATTAGAAGACAAAATGTTTAAAATTTGCATTTATTGTAAATTAATACAAGTATGGCACAAGGTCGAAAAGGGGGAATGGGTTGAGGCTGGTCTTCATTATTTTATACCTAGCTAATCGGATTCACGGCCCATTTACTCGTTACAATTTCCTCATTCAACATCAAAACTCATCCGTCGTCAATCAATCCGCCATACACCATAATACCACATTTGCATTGGCTATTGAAAATCGATCTAAAACTACTGCACTGTGTAATAAACTACATCATAATATAACTAAATTTTTCAGTATAATTTCCATATGAAGTAACTGACCGCCATCTTTGATGACACAGGGATTAAGTAATAATGTGCTTGAGCCATGAATCTTGTCCATATACAATTTGTAAAGCTTCAGTAAATTATAAATTCTATGAGGCTTTCACTGATCACTGCAATTAAATTCCAACGCTACGATTTCGAACCTAGACGTAATCTTTAATATAATTTCCTCAAAAAAACGGAAACAATCTGGAAAATATATTTTGCATCCCTATTTATAACCCAAACTCACAAACTGAGTGCAATACAAAGGGTTACAGCATAAATCTACCCTAATATACATCAGTAAGAAGTAAACGACAATGAATTGTATTCTGGTTAAGACCTACAGGCTTCATATATTGGAAGACATTTTTTATCATTGATCTGCAAAAGCGCATGCGTAAAGCTGCGTCTGTAGATATTTCAGAACGACTTTGGACTCACACATGGAATCTATAAAAAAAAAATTGTCGAGCTGGCGAGGCTATCGTTTCAGAGCTTAAAACCGAACAAATGTTGGCGCATTCATCAGTGTAAATGAACAAGCCAATACCCAAGGGGGAAAAAAGCATAAAAAAGAAAGAGGTAAGAACATATGCTTCCGGCGAAAATAATCGTCTAGAATCTAAGTTCAGAGTCCAAAGAAAAAAACCTCCGATGTGAGTAAAGTAAAATAACTTAGCAAAGTGATCAATACGCTAAGTAGAGCAAACTAAGTAAGTCAACCTAAAGAGCCAGACAAACCTACCAAGGTTTCACTTACGCGGATCGTCAGGGCCAGAGTGCCCTGACGATCCGCGTAGCTGAAACATTGGTAGGTTTGTCTGGCTCTTTAGGTTGACTTATATATATATATATATATATATATATATATATATATATATATATATATATATATATATATATATATATATATATTATTCTATATATTATATAGTTATATATATATATATATATATAACTATATAATATATAGAATAATATAGCTGCATTGTTCAGTATAATTTCCCTTTGAAGTAAATGAAGGTCTTATTTGATGGCACAATGATTTATCAATAATATGCTTGAGTCATGAATCTTGTCCATATACAATTTGTAAAGCTTCAGTAAATTGTAAATTCTATAAGGCTTTCTCTGATTTTGAAGCTAAACTTAATCTTTAAACTCATTTCCTCAAAAAACGGTAACGATTTGGAAAAAAAATATTCGATGCCCTTAAATATGATGGCAAAGTCCAATTTTCACATTGATTGCAATACTACGATTCCAAAATCAGCCTGCCTTTCATCATTTGCATTGTCTATTGGAAATCTATCTATTATTATTCCTGTCTGCTATTACTGTGGTTCTCTGACTCTAGAAGAGAGGGTCGCAAAGGAAGGGTGTTTTCTTTAACAAATCATCAAGGTGGTCATCTTTAGTACTGCTTTTCCTTGGACGACCACTTTTCTCCTTGTCGCTGAATTTTGAAAATTTAAGACAGCGCTGTGCCCAGCTCTTTCACTACGACAGTTTTACGCTAATTTCATATTCAAAAATTGCTTCCATTGCATAGAAGCACAATTGATCCGTACTCTTGGCCTGAAATATTATCACAATGGCTGCTAATCTGTCAATGACAACTATTCTCTAACTATAAATCATATGCGAATAATGGATGATCTAATAACAACATTTTATTGCATCATACAATCTTATATGTTACAAAGTAATGAAAAAATAACAAACGAAGGTAACTAGTCTTAGACTTTTGTTAATGACTATATCGTCAAGATACAGGAGTTGAACAAAATAATTGGAACAGGTGCAAATTCCACTCCTATATTTCAAAGACCTATTATATTAAGAACTTTATCTAAAACTTCGGAATTACAGGTTATATCTATTATAAATACGTTTATTTATCTAATTTACTGTCTTTGTCTTATTTATTTTTAGAATTTAGTAAAATTTAAGCTAAATGCGTGACCTCTCCGAGTTCAAAAAAGGGCAAATTGTTGGAGCTCGCATGGCAGGAGCCTCGATCACTAAGGATGCTGAACTGTTGGGTTTTTCAAGTGCTACCATATCAAGAACTATGATGCAATTCGAGAAACAGGGCAAAATCTCTAGAAACTGTAGCAATTCGGGCCGGACTTGTAAACTTACAGACAGGGACCGATGTGCATTGAAATGCAATGTGGCAAAAAATCATCGGACTACTGCAGCCAAAGTGACTGCTGAGTTGAATAATCATCTGAATAGTCAAGTTTCTACTAAAACTGTTTGTCGTTAGCTCCATAAGGCTGGATATCATGTAAGAGCCGCCGTAAGGAAACCTCTTCTCTCCACTCGCAACATTCAGAAGAGGTTGAAGTGGTGCAGAGATCACAATACCTGGTCTGCAGACCAATGGAAGCAAGTCATATTCTCAGTTTTTCTCTTTTCCCACTTTCAGGGCGAGTTTATGTGTGGAGGCAGCCCAAAGAGGCTTACAACCCTGACTGCCTTCTTCCAACTGTGAAGCATGGAGGTGGATCAGTGATAGTTTGTGCCGCCATATCATAGAAATGTCTCGGTCCAATTGTTGCCCTGCATGGTAGAATCAACAGCAAACATTACCTGAACATTTTGGGAGATCATGTTCATCCAATGGCCCAGATTTTATTCCCTGATGGTGACTACATCTTCCAAGATGATAATGCTCCAATCTGCCTCAAGCACAAATCTACTGAGGCGGACAAAATTAACCTGGCAGCTCAAATTGAAAAGAACCTCCAATCGGTTGTGGACTGGGGAGAGAAATGGATGGTCAACTTTAATGCCTCTAAAACAAAATTGCTCTCCATTAACCACCACAAGGACCCATCCCTGTATCCCATCAGAATGTCTGAGGACCAACTTCTCGAGAGTTCCTCTCTGCGGCTGCTCGGTCTCACGCTGTCCGCTGATCTGAGATGGAACAAATACATCGAGTCAATTGCATCATCCACCGCAAGAAAAGCTGGTTCCCTGTGCCGAGCCAGGAAATTCTTCTCCCCTGAATCGATCCTCCAAGTCTCTAAGTCTACCATTCGACCTTGCATGGAGTATTGCTGCCATTTATGGTCTGGGGCCCCTGCGTGTTGCCTCGGGGTTCTTGATAAGATCCAGAGACGGATATGCAATGTGATTGGCCCTGATCTGTCATCTCGTCTGCAGTCGCTCTCTCACAGACGCAATGTTGCATCACTCTGCCTTTTCTACAAGTACTTCCACGGTAATTGCTCTGAGGAGTTGCTTTCGCTTGTCCCTAAGCCTCGTGAATTCAAGCGTCCTACGAGGCTGGCATCCCGTTCCCACCCCTTCACCGTTGAAACTGTTAGGTGTAGACGTCTTTTCTACTCCAATAGCTTCATGTCTCGCACATCTCGCCTATGGAACTCCTTTCCCTATTACTGTTTCCCTGACAAATACAATCTCCAACGGTTTAAGTGTAGCGTCAATCGTCATCTCCAGTTGCCTTGATCTATCCACTTCCTGACATCTTTCATTCCTATCTGCTCTCGCTCTATATCTCCCGTAACCTCCCCACCTCGATCGGCCCTCCGTCCTTCTCTTTCTCCACATCCCTTCCTTTACCACTCCTATCTGCTCTTCCTCCAACCCTTCTGTAACCCCTTGCGTGATAGTGGCCACCGGCCTTGCTCAGGCTGATACGCTTAAAAAAAAAACAAAAAAAAACACATACCGCTTGAGTGGTTAAGAATTGGTATGAAGGGCACGTAAGCGAGCTAGAACATATGGAGTGGCCTCCCCGATCTCCAGATATGAATGTTATTAAACATCTGTGGTATATTTTGGAGTGACAAGTTAGGAACCGCTATCCTCCACCGTCGTGTCTTAAAGAGTTAGAGCAGGTGTTAATGGAAGAATGGCTGAAGATTCCTCTGGATGAAATCAGGAAGCTGTATCTTTCCATTCCTAGACGTATTAAAGCTGTCTGTGAGGCTAAAGGAGGACCAACTCCATATTAAATAAATGTTCTTTGAATTTAACAAGTGTTTCAATTATTTTGTCCTTCCCCTGTATTTTCCAATCCATGTTGAGTCATAAATAATTTGTGCTTGTAAAATTTATTCTTCATAAAATATGTTTTAATCATTTCACCCAAGGCAAGGCGGGGGTGCCCCCGGCACGCGGGGGGGTTACAGAGACTGAATGTAAGAGAAAAGATTGGGTATAGGGTGGATTGAAGAAAGGATAAAAGATGAACAGGAATCAAGGCGACAGAAGATTGCGATTGATGTTGCATTTAAAATTTTGAAGAGTCTAGTCACCAGGAAAGCAAGCCAGAGGAAGGGAGTTCCACTGTCGAGAAGTGCTAGAAAAGAAACTGTTGGAGCAGAAGAGGCGGTTGCATATAACTATTTCGACAGTAAAATGGTGGGACCTAGATACGAATCTAGTAGAACACTTCAAATTATGTATTCCGAGCGTCAAGGAAAAAAGATCGTCAGAGCAGTTGCAATGAAATATTTGTAGAAAAGACAGAGGGAAGCCGCGTTACATTGGTGAGAATGCGACTGTAGTCGAGATGCCAAGTCAGGATTGATTACATGAGAGGAAATAACGGAACGTTGAAAACAGAAAGATATTCTGTTGTTAGAAGGTTCTTGGCTGGTTTGGGAGCGGAAGGAGGTGTTTACAGGCACAGCCGAATGATCAGAGTTGCCAAGAAGGCAGACCTGCGTAGTACGACAAGTGTTAGGTATAGAGGTAAGAAAGAGATCGAGAAGAGAAGTATGTCAGTCAGGGTTACTGGGTAATCTTGCGAAGAGTGATTGAAATGTTAAGGGTTCGGATGCCAGGGAGGTCAGTTTCAGAAAGTTTAAGCTACGTGAAATGGTGGACATTATAGTCATCGACCTCAAATATATCTGATAACGGAAATACTATCTAGCACGCCACAGTCTTGAAAGGAAGAGGAACGGTAGAGAAAGAAGAGATAGCTGACTGAGTTAAATAGAGAGAAACGGAGACACATATAAGAATTCTCTGGAGATTCAAGTGATAGTTTCCTAGCCAAAGGGAGATGTTCGTGGACATAAACTCCCAGGTCATGCATGTGGACATTGAAATCCTTTCTATAGAGAGGAATGTAGCCAGGAATCGACAAATCAGAGGAGGAATTTGAAGAGTTAGAATTTGTTTCACAGAGAGCTAGGATGCCCGGAGACTTAACAAAGGGGGACGATTCCATACTGCAGAGGTTGGTACGAATACCATGAAATTTGGACGTCCGGGATATGACGATAAACTACATCCTCGTCCCGCGTATGGCGATAAACTACATCCGATAGCAAGGCCTCTGATCAGGAGGTTTTTTGCTGTTCCCAGGTTCACTCTGAGCCAGGGAGGTAGCACCTGTTAGGGGTCCCAGCTATGGGCAAATAGTTGTCCCCAAACTGGTGTCAGAACACTAGGAAGGTGTAAAAATAGGTTTTAATACCAGCAATACATCTTTGTAAAAGATAATTACCAGTTATAAATTTTTGGAAAAAATTATATCAGCAATACATTTTTGAAAAAGAAAATTAGCAGCAATACATTTTTTGAAAAAATATTACCAGCAATAAAAATCTGGTTGGCATTATATAACCCATTGAGATTGATATGCCGAAAAACAAACCAAACCAAACCAAAGCATACCCAACGAAATTTGAAGGTTAAGGGGTTTAGTTTTTAGTTTTGGGGTTGTTGTTTTTTTAGCTCGTTTAGGTTTATATTCATGATGTGTTATTTTGGTAAGCAAAGGCCTAGGGTAGACGTGGGAGACGGTCGCCAAATGTAACATGTGCAGGAAGGGAACTAACGCCGACTGCAACATAGTGTGGCCTTAGGGTCGCCCACTGGATGTGCTAGCAGGGACACCCTTCCATTCGCGACATGGCACTACAAGAACCTCGATATGCGACTGTTGGTAATAGATCTAAGAATACACAGGGGTCATTAAAAGATAAGAATGTAGATATCTTTCTCAGCCTTTCTCGGACCAATCTTGATTGTTTTATTACCCTTCAAGCTGAAGAACTTTCTCACTGTCAGTCCAAGAAAAACATTTATGTCACTACCACACAAAAAAAGAGAATGTTTAACATCGAGAATGTTTAACATCGAAAAACATAAGAAAAATTAATTCATTTTAATAATATGTGGAAATATCCACTGTTTGCCTGAAGAAGGTTGCGAAACCCGAAACACATGCTGCAAAATTATGGAAAATAAAGCATAATATATATTTTTTTTAAATCCTCATTACAACCAAAAAGGTTTGCAGTTTTTTCTCTTCTTTTTAATATATATATATATATATATATATATATATATATATATATATATATATATATATATATATATATATATTTCTATACCAGAGTAATACATATAGTAAAATATTTGTTACAACTGAATGTATTAAAAGTGCTCAATACAAATACGGAAGACCAGACTTGCAGAACTGTTTAATATTTAAAAACGATGAAACCTGACCGGAGCACACTACGGTGGTTTCGACCTCTACGGTCTCCTCAGGTGGTTTGTTCAGCAAATCAACTACACGGAGCTCGACAACATAAGTAATTTCCAAACCGGAAGTAGTGGTAAAAAATTTCTAACTTTAACCGGATTCAAATAACCCCAAGCTGAACTTCTTAAAATGCCTGCATTTGGTCATGACCTCTGACTTTCAGTTCAGCAATTCATTGCTATTTCTAGATGTTGCTATCGCCAGTTTCTATGCTTGGCATAGCCTACACATATTCTCGACTATTATGTTAGTCTTTAAATTTCTTAAAATTCTCCATTTAATGCTTGGACTTTTGTTATGTTTCTCTCTAAACAACCAATAGTAGCTTGTTAGTTTCCTGCTGTACCTATGCTCCGGAATTCTAAAAGATGACGTGTGATTGTATCACCTCCACTTGAACTGGCCCTCAGTACACCCGATGTATCTTTTTTTATTGTAAACACATCCATGTAAATTTCATATACATACGTTCCTTTACATCTGCAGTCAATATATGATAGAGCAAGATCTCTAATATTACCTTCAAATATCACTCCATATTAACTTAAAACTAAATTTTAAGTAAGAGAAATTACCAATCAAAAAATAATCGCTAATTGAACTCATGAATAAAATTCAAACTGATAGAGATATCACCTTAATAATCAATTACAACTAGAAGTAAACTTATATTTGAAAATAAAACTTTTAGTGTTTTAATGTAAATTCTATGAATATTTTTCTAATCGACTATTTCATATTAAATCCCCAAAATTTTTGTAATAAAGTTTTTAAAAAAACTTTAACTAACATATAATTAAATTCCTTACACTGTTTAAACATTCAAACGTATATAAAAAACTATAATATTTATGAACTCTCAAAGTAAAGCAAAAAACAGCGTCCATTCCAAAGAAAGTTAATGACACTTTATCACAACTTCTTTTTTTCTCTTTCTCTTTATGCCTTTTTGTCCTATCCCCCTCCCATATCAATATATAACTTCCGTTAACAGATTTAATGTGTCAATGTCTGGATTTCCTCTAAAAATAAAAATTTAAATTTGAAAGAATAGAAATGTTACATCTAACTCAATCATGTCTCTCTACCCCCCTCACCCCCTCACTTCGTTAATTTACTTATTACTGCCCGTCATAAATGTGTAAATTTCTTTTCATTTTTCGTTTCAAACTTTGGAAATAAAATCTGATGATCCGCTGTCCTTTAAAAGGGCTGTGGTGAAATAATTTATTATATGGAACCTTAAAGTGGTCTGTATTTATTTAAATTATTAGCTCTGATTTACATTGAGCTCTCTGGATTTTATCCTCCTTGGGTCTACCCATACGGATTACCTAGTTTTTCGTAAACTAAATATATATATATATATATATATGTGTGTGTGTGTGTGTGTGTGTGTGTGTGTGTGTGTGTGTGTGTGTGTGAGGATCTAAATGAAATTCGCTAGATTATATACCAAAAAAACATACAACATATAATAAAAATTGTCTAAATTTAAAATTCCCAGAGTCTCTCTTTCTGGCGCATGTGCAGGCGCATTAACGTAAACAAACCTCATCCAATGAAGATCTAAGGGACAAAACGTGCCACACAAAAACTTTTTTCCACTTTGTCTCACATCTTTCCTCCCAAACTGTTCTTGATATATATATATATATATATATATATATATATATATATATATATATATATATATATATATGTTAGTGTGTGTGTGCGCGTGTGTGTGTTTATTTGTATGTGTGTCTGTGTATCTGTGTGTGTATGTGTGTATGTATAACTCATTCTGTCGAGTGAAGATAGCTCTGACTTGAGGTATTCGGTTGTCTAGTCGCACTGAAGAAACAGCGAAACAGTACTGTCAGTGAATGACATAATTTAGCTCTTGAAGATATATTTTCAATTGATCACTGTTGAATGACAAAAGCCACCTGCGTTAATGCGAAGCTCTTCAGTAAAATCAATAGAGCTCGATTGTCGCTAGATTTTGGCTGACTTATTCTGTCAAGTGAAGGTAGAGACTCGGACTGACACCAAATCAATTTGGTTTCAATCCTGGCTTTCGGAGGTCTAGTCACACTAAAGAGCTGTGAACCAGCGAAACACTACTGTCTGCCAATGACTTTACACACACACACACACATACATATATATATATATATATATATATATATATATATATATATATATATATATATATATGTGTGTGTGTGTGTGTGTGTGTGTGTGTGTGTGTGTGTGTGTGTGTGTGTGTGTGTGTGTGTGTGTGTGTGTTCAGGTATGCAGAAAAATAGGAAAGAACACGTTAGGTAAATAATCCGTAGTTCTTTAGTATTTTTGTTTTTATTTTTAAAAAGACAGTGCTCCATACAGAAGTAGAGCTTATATTATAATATATTTTTTAAAAATAAGAGTTCTCATGTTTCAAAAACGAGAGCCGAAACCCTCAATATAATTATTAAAATTAAGTTCAATTAAGGTATCGAGTCCCGTCTCATCCTCAAGCGAAAATTTAGGAATAAACTATCTTGTGGTTTGCGCGTGTTTATAAGTATGGTCTCTTGCAACATTAATTACTATGGGAACGGCTGGGGGCGGCTATATTGGTTACGTGGTCGACGAGTTAAAACTTATCTACAGACCGGTCATCTTCGGAAAGTTTATGTCAGATTATGATGGGGTCCCAATATATATATATATATATATATATATATATATATATATATATATATATATATATATATATAGCAAAGGTAATAAAGCCGTTGATATATAATGTAAGTGGGTCCTGGTAATATAAAATATCAAAAATGATCCACAAAAAGAGCTCAATGTATTTATTATTTCATAGCAATTAATTAGTACACATAATAAAATCAGAAATTACCTGATATGGGGACTAGGCTCAGTGAAAACTTCGTCAGTCTTATTCAAATCCTGGTACATAAACTGATTTCGTGGAGGAATTAGAAATTTAACTGTGACAGCTGCAGCAACAAAAAAAACATCGAAAAACTAATACTGAATTTATCCATTTCAAAATTTCAGTCAGACGAAATGCACGAGACAACAGTCAGGCGAGGTTGGAAGGTATTAGTCTTAAAGTAAAGAGATTTTATAAAATTAAACCCGGATATTAAACTTATGATATTAAGTTGGGGTTATATGAAGAATGAAATGTTCAATTGAAACTAAGAGAGGAACAAAAATAAAAATAAAAACTTTACTTATATAGATAAGATTAATTTTAATATTACAAAATCCTACTTAATAAAACTCTTCTTGTATTAGTTTTTGACATTTCTGTAGCAGCTGTCACAGTTAAATTTCTAATTCCAACACAAACTCACTCTATACTGGGGTTGAATAAGACTGATGAAGCTCTCGTCGGTTAAAATAAGCCTATTGTCCGTGTGTTAATTTGGGATTTTTGGTGTAATATATATATATATATATATATATATATATATATATATATATATATATATATATATATATATATATATATATAGGAGTTCAAGCTGCTTACAACGTTACGATATCCTCAGGATGATTTTTACCAACTAACCACCTAACGTTTCATTTTATTTTATTTTTTTTAATATAGCGTTGGAAGGTCAATTGATAAAAATCACCCGAGGGTTCCATAAGGTTGAAACCAAGTTAGCGAAAGCAACTGATATCCTAATTGTTAAAGTTAAAAAAGCTGTACATGTTAATTTTAATGTTTTTCAAACGTGTATTGGGCACTTTTTAATACTACTGCTCCTTGGTCCAATTTCACCCTGACCATATGCTTTTATGTATTATATATATATATATATATATATATATATATATATATATATATATGTGTGTGTGTGTGTGTGTGTGTGTGTGTGTGTGTGTGTGTGTGTGTGTGTGTGTGTGTGTGTGTGTTTATCACTGTCCTTTACAAAGGCCGATGACAGTTTTCCTTTCATTAAGCAAGTTGGGCGTGGGAGCTTTTTTTAGGTGAAGAAAGATCTGCGCGGGTCTCGACCCACGTTCTCAATATCCCCAGTTGGATGAAGCGGCAGGTTGGGTTTCAGGACAGCTGGTAATATAGGATCAGTTGCAGCGAACGAATAACAATGCTCTCTCCAGTTTGTGGCACGTCTACGCCCGACCCGTTTAACTTCCGATTCGTTCTTCGATTCCTAGCCTGACTATAACGGCCGAATGATCAGTCTAATTGCTAGGTAATCAGGAGGAGTGTTGCATTCCCAAGTGCAATACCTACTACCGGGGTCAAAACTCACATGACCGATTCCAGTTTCCGTTGCTCCCGGTCCTATTCTTTTTTAATTTATGGGGTGAGGTCTTACTATTATTTACATGCGCAGCGACTAATTTTCTCATCTTTTTGTTGTTATCCTCTTGTGCCGTGGTGCCCTACAACCTTCAGCAAGAGTATATCGTTCCGGGTAACCTACAGGCAATTTCGAACGTAATCATTGATTTAAACGACTTGGCAAAATAGATAACATGTGTTATCTTCCCTCTACAAATATGGAATCGGCTATTGCGCAACACCTAGTAGAGAATATAGCCTGTGCCAAGTCGTATACGAAAGAGTGGTTCAAAATTATTCACAGAGCTGGTTCCAACAATCATTTGAAGATTTTGGAATCAATCTGTGTAAGATTACGGAAACCTTCTCTTTGCCGGCAGAAGGATTTGTGAAGTCCCTTAATTTGTTGGGGGATATTTTATTTTAACTGTCCCTCGCTAATTATTTACACGCAATTTCCCCTCCCCTCGTTATAAGTATATATACTTATTGATTTTAGCGTGTTTTTCCCCCTTTTTTTGCTCTTCATTTTCGTTGCTGTTCTTTTCGTTTTATTTATCAATTTTTCCAACGATTTTCTCCTGATGAGATGTTGGACGAAAGGGGTTTATTGGGACTATTACCATTAATAAATTCCTTGTTTTTAAAACAGTATATAGATTTTGTACCTCCAAGCATTTGTCTACACACACACACACACACACACACACACACACACACATATATATATATATATATATATATATATATTACATGAATCATTCATACAAAAAGCAGATAGTGAAGTTAATGATATAAATTATATAAATTATTTCATTTATATCATTAACTTCACTATCTGCTTTTTGTATGAATGATTCATGTAATGTAAATTGAACTGCACCACATACTTGATATATATATATATATATATATATATATATATATATATATGCACACAAAACACAAGACACACAGATACATATATATGTGTGTCGGTGTGTATGCATGTGCACTACGGACAAGATCAAGAAGCAACAGTCTGCTTTATGCTTGTGCGCAGTCTTCAGGCCATATAAGCTGTGTTTTGGTTCGACTATTTATATGTGCTGGTTAATGGTTCATTATGGGTAGCAAGGTCTAATGTATTATCCTTACGGTTAATGGGTTAGTGGTAACGGCTATGTTTCCGAATGCGGTTATTTGTCGCTATTTTACAGTTTATTCTTGAAGTTTTTTACTCATTATTTATTATTGCTTATTTAATTATTTGTTGTTAATTACTTTCATTTCTGCTTATGTATGCTTACGGAGTTTGTTTAATTGTTTTTATCACTGGTGGTCCTTGACTTACGTCGGAGATCCGTTCCTACAGCGCAACGTAACCTGATTTTCGACGTAGGTCGGAACTCACATAAATAAGCACCCACGAGTGTGCCTTATGTTTGGGAGCCATAATAAAGTGCAAAAAGTTTAGAACAAAAACGACGCAAACGAGAGATAGCGAATATAGCACAATCCAATATGGCGTACAGCCGGTGAAGAAACAACGCCGTCTTCCTCATATAGCGTCACGTGAAGACGTATCAAATTATGGGAGATGACTCCAAGAAAACCACGAAACGCACGATGTCGGGTTCGACGTAACCCGAGGACCGACTAAACTTACTTAATTTGTTTACTTATTATATATATATATATATATATATATATATATATATATATATATATATATATATATATATATATATATATATAAGTGAAGACTGGGGCCAACGTCAGCATGAATGTTTCCTGCTTCATCTCAGTGTCGAGACGAGGGTAAATAGCAACTCTTGCAGTGGCCTACTCAGAATCCTGCCCATAACCCATCTGAAAACCTTTGAGCGATAATGGACAATCGTTAGCGCAGAAGATAAGCTTTTTCGAGAATTAAAGAAATGTTAGAAATATCTGGCGAAGAACGTTGACTTATTACAGAATTTAGTCTATAGCATGCCACGAAGAATTAAGGCCGTTATTAAAGCAAAATTTTACCCAACAAAATCCTAAATCATTTTTTATTTGTATAATGTACATATGTACACCTGTATTAATGAACGAATTCTATTATTCACTTGTCTTGGTAAAAATACAAAAATCGACTTTGCATGGGTGCGTCCATTTTTTGCCTCGTACTGTATATATATATATATATATATATATATATATATATATATATATATATATATATATATATATATATATATATATATATATATATGCGTGTGTGTGTCTGTATGTACATTTAAGTACTCTCCATACAATACAGTCAATATGAGAATACTATGTTTTATATTCATACATTATTCTATTCAAATCTCCTGACCTTTGAACCAACGGAATATAAAAAACCTCTGGAAAAGAACTCAGTAATCTTTCTTTTTAGAAAAAAAGCCACTAATGTTTAAGGATAGTTTTCCAGATAAGAAAACTATTCAATCTCTGAAAAAATAAAGCATAAATTGTGAATTATGATTTAAAGCAATTTTTTTTCTTGTTGCTCTTAATGTAACCTGCTGGGTGTAATTAAATACTAAATAAACTGCGAAAGAAAACAAGAATTTCTATTTAAGGCGTTTAGAATACATTTTCAAAAGATACATTCATCTTATATCTATTGCGAAAGTTTAGCTTCTGTAACAGTTTTTGCATACCTACACGGAATTACTTCCTTAACATTTTACCTGAGCAGAGATTTTAGAAAACTAATCTATCTATATATAAAATTATGTGGCTTTCGTTAGTTTGTCTGCTCGTCCGTCACAGCCTCTTAATCAGCCATACATTGATCGATCGAAACTAAATTTTGGGGATAAGTTCAAACAGGTAAAGAGGTACGAAGTACAGGTGGTGTTACTAGGGTGCGTAGGTTAGTCAAATAAATTTTCATTATTTTTTTGTAAAAAATAACATTTATTATTTAACATACAAAAGACTCCGATTCTTTTAAAACAACTTTGATTAAAAAAATAAATACTAATGGCTAATTTGTACATAGGTAACTATAACAAAATTAATTTTCAATTGCTTTGATTAAACTGAAGAATGCTTTACTGATTGACCTAGTATTATATATGCACTAATTGAATTTTGGTATATAACATTTTTTGCGCATTAATCGAAAACTCATTAATCGAGGGCTGCCGGTACTTAATAAAAATGCAATATTGTTTTTTGCATATTTTTTCATTGAGTTTTTATGTACAAGAATTCAGTTTCCTGTTCGCTCTGCGTCTGCGAGAACTAAAAGCAAATCACAAGGCCCAAAACTTCAACAATTGGAATTTGGCTTCAGAAAGAAATCTTTACACGCAGCCAGTTTATTCAAGGCGTTTAGAATACATTGTTAAGAAGATACATTCATCTGATAGCTATTGCGAAAGTTTAGTTTCTGTAAAAGTTTTTGCATAACAACACGGAATTACCTCCTATACTTTTTACCTGAGCAGAGCCAGATGTTTGAAAAATAATCTATATATATACTAGCAGTATAACCCGTCTTCGACCAGGTGTTTCATTACTGGGAATGTTTAGCGTTCAATTGGAGCAATTTAAGTTTAAAGTCAGCCTTCCTGAGAATCAATATTGGTAACAACAATTAGGTGCAACTGAAGCACATCCCCAAGTGGGTGGGGTAACAATTTAAAGGAAGGTGACCCTGAAAAGGGCCGTTTTTGCGTTCTCAATCTTGCAAGGAAGGAACCTCTTCCATGGATCGTCATAATAATAATATACGATAATTTTTATTTATAATATAATTTTTTTTTATTATTCTAATAATCTTTTGAGATAGATTTCAACTCTCTAAATTGATTGGACGCTGGTTTTTTACAGACTTTAAATTTTGCCTTTGATTTTTAAACAATGTGTAAAAAATCAGTTTTTTCGGTTTTTCACCTTCAAGGTTGTAATTTTTGCCAGCCAATTTGGACTCAGAACCGGGAGTGAAGAATTATCGATCAAACAAAAAAGCTTCATCGAAATCAGATGAAAACTGTGGAAAAGCATGAAGAACATCCGATCACAATCATACATACATACATACACATATATATTTTGAGAATTATAGATATATATAAAATTCTGTGGCTGCTTTTTTTTTTTTTTACAGACATTACGTTTAGCATTAAATAGCCCGTTGAGGTGTTGATATGCCGTAAAACAAAACAAACCAAAACTATATATAATGAAATAGATAGATAGATAGATAGATAGATAGATAGATAAAAAAATTACCAGTAATAGAAAATCTTGTCGGCATTAAATAACCCATTGAGGTTGATATGCCGTAAAACAAACCAAACCAAACCAATATATACTGAGATAGATAGATGAAAAATATTACCAGCATTAAAAATCTTGTCGGCATTAAATAACCCATTGAGGCTGAAATGCCGTAAACCAAACCAATATAGTGATTTTCCAAGCGTAGCTTAGAAGTTGCACAAGGCCGAGAGTATGGGGCACCCAATGAGGATGGAACTCACTACTCAGTCGTAAATGATCTAGCGAGACAATCTTGCTAACGATTACATCACCATTGGGTGCCCAATAGTGAATTTCTAAGCGTAGCTTAGATATGGCACAAGGCCGAATGCAAGGGGTACCCAGTGAGGATCGAACTCACTACTCAGTCGTAATTGTTTTGGCGAGTCTAGCTTGCTAACCATTACACCGCCTCGAGGTGTCGTAATGAAACCAATATATACTGAGATAGATAGATGAAAAATATTACAAGCCATCAAAATCTTGTCGGCATTAAATAACCCATTGAGGTTGATATACCGTAAAACAAACCAAACCAATATATACTGAGATAGATAGATGAATAATATTACCAGCAATAAAAATCTTGTCGGCATTAAATAACCCATTGAGGTTGATATGCCGTAAACCAAACGAAACCAAATCCGACTAGAGTTGTAACTGACGAGTGGGAAATGAGTGACGCAGAAATTTGAAAGCGAATTGGAGTAACAAAAGATGAAAGTACGCTGAACGTTTACGTCTTATCTATCCTCCGACAGGATTCCGAACGATTTCCTCACAGATAAAGAAGAATATCGGAACGATAGAGATGTAGTTCTACAAAAGGAAACTGAGAAGAGCCATACACTGTGGCTAACGAGGAACATTTTTAAGGGAATGAAAATTAGAAAAGTGCTAATTTCAAATCAGCGAGAAACAGTCCAGAAAAGAAATGTAAGACTTGCAAATGAGGAAGTAAAATGGCTTCCATCAGTGAAAAGGAAGATTTGATTGCTTGTAAGGAAATGTAAATATTTGTAGGAGAAAAACGCGGTAATTATGTGTGGGAGGGGTTTTTTTCACTTGTTATTTACTCCAGTGTTCGTTAATTTAGAGAAGATTGTGATTTTTTTCTTGTTCGACGAAGCGTGCGGGGGTTGACTCACATGACATATATGAAGACGGACGACACAAGGACCTAAAGTATCACTTTAATTGCCCCCATCTTTTGCAAATGGTAATAAGATGAAGGCGAAGGAAACAGCGGTAAATGTATATATATATATATATCGTCGGCATCCATCCGTCTCGAGAGACGATGGAGTAGCGCGGTGGGCTACGAGCCTGGGAGGGATATATGGAGAACAGATGTCTAGTTCCCCTTCTCAGCCTTGCTAGCAGAGTCGAAAGGAGAGGATAAACCAATACAGTTTGGTACCAACGTGGCTGCAGGAGTTGCCGGAAGGTAGCACAAAGTGCCGTCCATCCGCCTTCGGGGCTTCACTCCAGGTTTGAATTCAGAGTTGTCCTTCTCCTAGACCCAACTGGTCTAGGAGAAGGACAACTCTGAATTCAAGGCTATAGAACCCAGTCTGTCCTGCTATTACCCATAGATGGAGGGAGAAGAATATATATATATATATATATATATATATATATATATATATATATATATATATATATATATATATACTTGTGTATTTAGGGAGTATTCCTTCATTTTAGCATTTTTCATTACAGACGACAGACAAGGAAGGTTTTATTTAATTTTTCTAGTGGTAAAATTAGTGTTTTCTTTTTGGGACAGAGCTTGTAAGACAAGATTTTTTCCTGAATGTAGTGGTGTTGTTTTCCTTGATGGCTGCCGGGTCGTTTAATTTGATAATTGTGCATTTAGGCAGCAATCCTTCATTTATACATGTTTCATTAAAGACGACAGACAAGGTACTACGATTCAGCTTTCTATTTAATTCACTTATCTTACACAGTCTGTGTCCAAAAAGGAAAACACTTGTTCGAACACGAGAAAAATTAAATAAAAAGCTTAATCGTAGTTCCTTGTCTGTCGTGTTTAAGGAGACATGTATATATATATATATATATATATATATATATATATATATATATATATATATATATATATATGCATATATATATGTATATATATAGAGAGAGAGAGAGGGAGAGAGGGAGACAGACAGACAGACAGGGGGAAGTGACGAAGATAGCTGTGAAAACAGATAGATATGAAAAGAGATAGATAGATATAAGCGAGATAGATATGAAAGGAGTCAGCTAGCTAGCTAGATAGATAGATAGATATGAAAAGAGTGTGATAGGCAGGTATATTTATCTATCTATCTTACTGTTTTCTTATCTATTACATATTTCATTGTTTTCCTGTCAATCTATCTATCTATCTATCTCCTCCAGTTCATTATCTATCTATCTATCTATCTATCTATCTATCTATCTATCTCAACCTGTTCATTATCTATCTATCTATCTATCTATCTATCTATCTATCTATCTATCTGTCTATCTATCTATATATCTATCTATCTATCTATCTATCTCCTGCTCATCATCTATCTATCTATCTATCTATCTATCTATCTATCTATCTCAGTCTATTCATTATCTATCTATCTATCTATCTATCTATCTATCTATCTCAGCCTGTTCATTATCTATCTATCTATCTATCTATCTATCTATCTATCTATCTATCTATCTCCTCCTGTTCTCTATCTATCTATCTATCTATCTCAGTATATATTAGAGTGGTTTGTTTTGTTTTACGGCATATCAACCTCAATGCGTTATTTAATGCTGACATGATTTTTATTGCTGGTAATATCTTTTATCTATCTATCTATCTATCTATCTATCTATCTATCTATAACTGTTCTTTCTTTCTTTCTTTCTATCTATCTATCTATCTATCTCACATTTTCCTATCTATCTACCTAGCTAACTAGGTAAAAAGATTGGTGGATATGCAATCGTGTTTATCACCCGTGACATTAAATTGGTTGATTTTCCTCCATTATTTTCTGATGTAATCAACGTGGTGCGCTGTTATTTATTTATTTTTATTTCCACATCAAAAGGAAGTCCACAACATTAGTTTTGTTATTTGAGAGACGATATAAAATGACCGAACGTACGGCAGTCGAGGTCTATTCAGCATCTGCCTAACAGACACGAACCACCAAAACAAGCTCTTTGTTCGTCCAAAATCTATTTACTATCCAATTTATTACAAACATAATAGCAATAAACGGCTTAGCGCACCAAGTTCTCGGGGAAAACACCCACTGCGGGTTGGTTGGATAGCAAGCCATTTTTTTTTCTTTTTCAAAAGACATTGCTCATGATTTCGATTCGTATAAGTATGGACAGGTCCGTCGTTAGACTGGAAAGTGAGATAGCAATACTTCATTTTTTGGTCTGCTCTTAGTGAATTTAGTTCACATTAATTTCTTAGGGATAGGGGCAAATGATTTTCGGGGCTGGGTGCTGACTTATCTAGTATCTCCTTGCAGACGGACCGGATGACGGTCTTCTTTTTGTTTTAGTTCAACAAAGCAGAGAGTCACAGGAAGCTAGCTCACTCTTTTCATATCTATCTATCTATCTATCTATCTCACTTTTTCATATCTATCTATCTATCTAGCTCACTCTTTTCATATCTATCTATCCATCTATCTATCTCATTTTTCGTATCTATCTATCTATCTATCTATCTATCTATCTATCTATCTATCTCACTCTTTTCGAATCTATCTATATATCTACCTAGCTAGCTAGCTAGCTCAATCTTTTCATATCTATCTAGCTAGCTAGCTAGCTAACTCACTCTTTTCATATCTATCTATCTATCTATCTATCTAGCTCGCTCTTTTCATATCTATCTATCTAGCTAGCTAGCTGACTCTTTTCATATCTATCTAGCTATCTATCTCATTCTTTTCATATCTATCTATATATCTATCTATCTCACTTTTTCACATCTATCTATCTCACTCTTTTTGTATGTATCTATCTAGCTAAATAGCTCACTCTTTTCATATCTATCTATCTATCTATCTATCTATCTATCTCACTCTTTTCATATCTATCTATATATCGCAGTTTAGTGACAAAATTTGATAAAAATTAATTTGCAAATTCCATTTGAATTTCCTTTATTCTTAAGTTTTACCGAGATTGCTCAACTAAAACAAACGCTACTTTGCCCAAGCAAACAGAAATTGGATGAATAGATTGGGAAGGTATTTTAAAACAAGAGCCTTCTCCGTTTTTTATTTTCTTTTATTTTTAAGGATTGATTTTCCAAAGTTAAACTTCTTTTGTCTATAGGTCCTCAAGAACGTTTCTGAACTTCCAAAACTGCCGAACTTAGCTCTTTCATCACTCAGTCTGTTAGTGCAGGGTCAGTAAAAGTTTGCTATGTGCCGACTTAGGGTTTTAAAATTATCCAGCGTGCCAACAGCATACGTATTTTTATACAAGTCATGGTCAATATATCTGTTATACAGTATATTTTATATAGTAATATATAGTATATATACTTTAGTATATATTAAAATTGAAACAGCTAAATATCATCTTTGCGTTGCTGTAGTTATTCGTTCGGACTTCGTGGTGTCATTTGCGGCTGTGTGCCATTGGACATTGCTTGCCGGAAATTGCCGACCACTGTGTTAGAGCATAAAAGAAATGAGTTCTTGAATTTCTCATGGATCTGGGAATTAATATATATATAATATATATATATATATATATATATATATATATATATATATATATATATATATATATATATATATATATATATTAATAGACAACAAACATTTCGTTGCCACCTCATCTAAGTTTTTGGCAATAACTTTTGGAAAATGGCAGAAGAAGTTGTGGACACACAAACACTATATATATATTTATATATTCCGATCCCAAACCAGGCAAGAACTTCATACCGGCAGAATATCTTTCTGTTATCAACGAACTAATTGGGGCACGTTCCGATATTTTCTTCGTGATATTCCTTGGAATGAAGTTTTTAATGATCCTGTTCAAAAATGCACGTCTGAAGTCTCGTCCTGGGTGAAAGCTGACATCGATGATTTCATTCCAGCAAGGAAATACCAAGTTAAACCTCGTTCTTCTCTAAATTTCCTTGCAGTAGATGCAGCTATTGATTCAATGTAATTGTTCCATTTAAAGTGAGTTGAAAACGTGAGGCCAAGAAGGCAGAGTGACACGCTCTTGCAGAGCCGCCAATAATCTCTGGAAACGGAAGAGGTGATTCCTATGGGCTATAGCGGCAGAGCATGCAGGTGGGAGGTAATAGCTTGTAAATTTGAATGCCTCCAAAACTAAACTGCTCTTATTTAACAACTATAGAGAAACTTCCCTAGCCATGATCAGCATGACTGATGCTCGACTCAGTGTGAGCATTCTTGGACTCACGTTTTCAACTGACTTGAAGTGGAACAATTACACTGAATCAATAGCTGCATCTTCTGCAAGGAAAGATGGTTCATTGTGTCGGGCCAGAATGTTTTTTTTTTTTTTGTCAGAGTCCATCTTGCCCATTTACAAATATACCATTCGTCCCTATATTGAATACTATTGCCATATATAGTCTGGTGTCCCTGCTGCCCATCTAGATGTCCTTGTCAAAATCCCAAGAAGGATCTGCAATTTAATCGGTCCTGACTTGGCATCTCGACTTCAGTGACTTTCTCACGGGCGTGATGTGCCTTATCTCTGGCAACTGGTCTGACGACCTTTTTTCCTTGGTTCTCAACTACATGGATTTAAGCGTGCTACTAGATTGGCATCTAGGTCCCACCCTGTTACTGCTGAAATAGTTAAAGGCAACCGACACTTCTACTCCAAACGTTTCTTTTCTCGCACTTGCCGCCTGTGGAAAACCCTATCACTTACTTGCTTTCCTGATAACTACAATCTTTAAAAAATTAAATGCAACGTCAACCGCCATCTTCTGTTAACCTGAATCCCGTTCGTCTATTATCCTTTCCTCCATTTCATCTATACTCAGTCTTTTCTCTCTCTTACACTCTCTGTAAGACCCTTCATATATATATATATATATATATATATATATATATATATATATATATATATATATATATATATATTACAATGGATCATTCATACAAAAAGTAAATTATTAAAGTTAATGATATAAAATGGCGAAATCCCGTCGTTAATTTTAAAGATGCATTAATCTAAAAATCACTCGATGAATTTTATGACCCTCGTTTTAAAATTATAAGCTGTATAAGGTCTTTCTAAAATACGCGAGTACTTTCGACTGTACATTCATTCATCTTCAGGCATGGAAATTATTTTGTTTTTGGTAAAATTCAGGTTGCATCCGTGACGAAAAAATATAATGCAAATGGAAATTATTTTTTTAATGTGTTATTGATAACGGATACTTGTGGAGCATGCAGTCTCAACGCTAAGGTTGATTTTTTTTTTTCGAAAATTTGAGTGCGTTTTTTGCTAATATGGCAATTTGAGAATTTTTTGTTGTAGGAGTTTATCAGTCAATATGGCATAAACTAAATAGTTCAATAAGTAGAGTAATGTCTCAGATGAAAAAATATAATTTTTTTTTTTACTAATATAGCAATATTATTATATTTTACTAATATGGCATTATTATCAGTCTATATTTCTGAGATGAGGTATTACGTACACTATTTACATTATTCGGACTACTGCCCTCATCTTTGTTGCCATATTTTTCACAATGTTTCGGCCGTTGTACACTCCGGCCTTCTTCAGGTGGTTGGAATGTCGAACTGAACCCATTATTTCGCTTAGTTCCACGTGCCATGTCTAATGGATGCCAGTTATCAGTTATCTCCTGTAAATTCCCCTCTCCAAATTCTCCCTCGCCTTAACCAGGTATTGAACTCAAATTCTTTTGGTCCTGGCACTGGATCTAACTAATACCTTTATCCACTGTGCCATGCGTGCCTGTGTGTGAATTTCTGGGTATTATAAACCTAATGTCTTCAGCAAATATTTTTTTACCAGTGCTCATATTGTATTTTTTGCTGTTTTCATTCCATGTTTTTCGTTTTTATTATCAATTTTCTATGCCACTCCTTATTACTGGTTCCCATATTGTATTCATTTCTATGCTTGGTCGGCTCAGGAGATTTTTGTAGCCTAGCATATGTGCTGATTCCTTAGATTTACGAATTTTCCAATGATGTTTTTTGTCTATGATTTCAATCTGATCCCACAGAGGGCGGTGATCTCCGCTCTGTCTCCATATGTGGTCAGCCATGCCTGATTTTTCCACTTACACTCGTGTTACAGCTTTCTGGTGTTCTTGAAGCCTTACCTTAAGGGGGCGGCCTGTCTCCCGTATATATTTCTTTCCGCTGCTTCACGGGATGACGCACACACAGTACTTAGTCATGTTCTCCTCTATGGGGGGTCTAAATGGGAGAGATATCTGCGAAGTGTCGTCTAGCTTTTGAAGGTTGTCCTGATGAGGACAATAGTCCGAATAATGTAAATAGGGCAATATTATTATATTTTACTAATATGGCAATATTATAATATATAAAATGTGTCGTTTAGTTGATTGATTTTACTTTCAGGATCCTGACTCTAGATTTTCGTAGACGGACCCTCCAGCAATCGCTCCGTTTACTTTTCAGGGATATCAGCAAATGACTTTTATTATCTCGTTTTTCTTTTATATTGCGTTTTCTTCGCCTCCTCCTCTTTTTTCTTCTTCTTCTTCCCCTTCTTCTTCTCCTCCTCCTCCTTCTTCTTCTTCTTCTTCTCCTCCTTTTCCTCCTCCATCTTCTTCTTCTTCTTCTTCTTCTTCTTCTTCTTCTTCTTCTTCTTCTTCTTCTTCTTCTTCTTCTTCTTCTTCTTCTTCTTCTTTCATTCAGTCATTGATTATGTGTGCTTGTGCGTGGATGCGTGTGCCCTCGGGCGCTCATGTATGTGCGGAGGCGTGTCCATGTGTGCGCGCCAGTGTGTTCATACGCTCGTCCGCGCGTTTTATGTGTGTGTATAATGATATATATTATCTTACGTCATCTCTTTGAATATATCGTTATTAGCTGAATTTTAAAATATTTTATTATCCAAATTTGTTTGTTTTTTTTTAAATATTACTGCTGTTAAGAGTCACGTTCATATCACGTTAAAACATCACATTTATTAAAACATATCCCAGAATTTAAACAACGTCAAGCCTAGAAGTCAGTAACTAGATGGGCGAATTCTTAGGAATCTCAGGTGTTGTGGACTTGGATCTACAGTTGCAATTACTTACGCGCAAATGCCCTTGGAAAAGTTACAAATCTGTTCTTCCCCCCCATGAGCTATGGGTTAATTAGTAGAAGATTTAACAATAAACATTATTGTTATGGCCAAAAAATTCTTACAATTCTGGATTTAAATCACATGCAAAATGTTGATAAACTGTAAAAAAACAAAACAAATCATTCTATCAATCTAACAAAAATCTTACTTAAAAGTCTCGTTATTTTCGTCTTACGGGAAGATACTCCGAGAGATATTCACATCAATATTCTTGTTGTTCTATGTGCCATAACCTTTCAGAAGGGGGGGATCATGTCTCTCCTTGATTTCCTATTCTTTGTAACTCTTAAGAACAGTTGTCCTCTCACCATCTTCCCCGGTCATTGTTCTGCAATTATAAGTTAGTCAATGATTTCCTCTGTCTATTTGCCTTCAAGATGTCTTGTGAGTGTTAAATTTTCCAAGCCTTCTTTCTACACTATGTGTCCTAAAATTTCAAATCCTTACTATTCTACGTATAAACACCACTTTTGTCTCTATTTTTCTTATAACTTCCATGTTACTCACGTGTTCAGTCTACGCTATTGTCAGCATTCTTCTGTAGAGCCACATCTCTGTTGCCTCGCGTTTCTTTTCCATCTGTGAGAAGATTGTCCGGCATGTCACCGCCATATGGGAAGACCAATATTGATATTACATAAGAGTTCAGTCCTCTTTTCTTTGTTTCTAACGAACATTTTCAGTTTCTTAATGGGTTGCTTAGCTTTTGAAAGGCATTTTTCGTTACTCCAATATAATATTGTTTCTAAGGAAATTTTCATGTTGCTTAATATTTTGCTTACCTACGTCATTTTTCGTTGACTTTTGCAGGTGTTATCTTTTCAACGTAAAGTTAATTCTTTAAGAAGTCGGGGAAAGATTTGACATATTTATATTACGACCGTGGTTTTATTTCTAAAATGATAAAAATATTATCGCTTGAAGAATCAAACCATATAATAATTATCAATGTGTATTTATTTATATATTTCCTGTCCCATCTGTAGAGGTAACGTAGGCAAATCAACTTAGTAAATTTACGAGTGATTACTTAGTATTTTTAATAATCTATACAGATAAAATATTTATCTGCAATTAGACAAAATTAGTTCCTGAGCAAAATGAACCGTTTAATTAATCAGTTCAGTTACTACTTCGTTTCTTAGATTACAGTCTTATTTGTTCACGCCTTTCATGTGAGGCACTCAGATACCTTTGTCTATTTTGTGATCGTCTTTTTTTCTAATTAGCCTTGAAATTGTTTTTTTTTCTTCGCCGTCTTTGTCGTTCTGTTGCTAATATTTTTCTTCCGAGAGATATTTCTATTTCACTGTTACATTAATCAAATAAAATTTCAACATGAAAAGATATTGAACAAAAAGAGGTTTATATAATAGCAAGCGTAATGAAGGAGTCGTGGATACCACTGAATGTTTAAACAAATATAAAAGGAACGGATTAATTAAACGGTTCATTAGTCTCTAATGTTGTTGCGAATGCGGCAATCTTATAGCTTCAGGCGTGCAAAAGAAAACGGAGTGTCTAAAGGACAATTTTCCCTTGACACCGCAATTATTTTAACTACCTTCACTCCTCAGCAATTTTTATCCTTATAAAAAGCGTTGTAATAAGATTTAAACATATGAAAATCAAATTATATATTTTCTTTCTTCTTGAGAATTGACAACTAAAATAATAAACACTATTTATTTATTAGATTATTAATTTACACTATTGATTATATTTTTATTGGAATGATTGGCAAAACATCGGCTAATTGTCAGTCAGTTCGAACTTTATAAAATGGTAAATAATAAGCATTTCTTTATAGTTGGCTCTCATATTTTAATAGTTTAGTAAATGTTTATGAAAAAATGTTTTCATGTGTATTTCATTATAAGTTGGTAAATGATTGCATTAGTTTTTAGAATGTTGTAAATATAAATTTATTCTTGCAAATTTCACGAGTTTTGTTTTGGATTCGCTTTGGCATGAGTGTTAAGCAAAGTTTGTAAATTCGAGTCTTTAATTTTTAACAAAATCAATTAGTCAGTGCTTAGCATTTGAATTTTAAATCTAAATCTTGTTTTGTTCACTATATATATATATATATATATATAAGAGGATAAGGAAAACTTATTTTCGTTGACATGTTTCATCCTCTGAGAGACTTTATTAAGGCAAATGTAAGGATTTTATTTTGTAACAAATATTTATGTACAAGAACAAAAATGATGTTGTTTTTCCAAATTTTTTAATTATTTTGAAAAACCAGTAACATTTTTATTTATTAGAAGGTTTATTTACACTATTTATTAGACTATTTATTGGAATGGTTGGCAAAACATCGGTTAATTGCCAGTTGTTTCGGACGAAATGATAAATGGTAAGGATTTCCTTATAGCTGATTCACATATTTTAATAATATAGCAAATATTTTTAATTTATGAATAAAAATGGTTTTCACATTTATTTATTTATAAATTGGTAAATGATAAATATTGCATTGCATTAGTTTTTAGAATGTTGTAAATATAAAATTATTCTTGTAAATAAACGATCTAATAAATAAATAGCGTTTAATATTTTTGTTGTAAATTCTTAAGAACAAAAATGTATAAAATGTATAAAAATGTATAAAATGTATAAATTCATTTTCATGATATGTTCACTTTTTATTCCAATTCTAATCATCGCTTTTTAGACATTGTCAAGAAGTAGCTAAAATAAAAACGGTGTCATGGGAAAAAACTTCCTTTTGACGATTCGTTTTCTTACCGGCACGAAGATCCATGTTGTGAGGCATTTATTTTCCAACAGGCAGTCTTCAGGGTTTCTACAATCACATAATTTTTCATTATTTTTGTCTAATTTTCGTTTAGGATTTTTATTAATACTGTTTTGGCATGCGAGTTTTTCCAGGATTTTATTCTTATGTTTTTTTATGATTCTTTGTAGCAGTTGCACTTAAAATCTACCGTTGGAAAACAAATGCCTCACAAAATCCGTGGTATACCAATGCACTATCTCATCCATTGAGAGTCCTAACACTGATAGGATATACAGTGTGTCAACGAAGAATGAATTTAAAATTAGATGGAGACAACACAAAAGCTCCTTCAATAATATTAGAAATAGAAATCAGACATCCCTATCCAAATATTTTTGGCATTTAAAAGAAATGAATAAAACACCATATTTTAATAATTTAGTAAATGTTTATAAATTTATGAATAATTTTTTTTTTTCACATTTATTTCTTTATAAATTAGTAAATGATAAATATTGCATTCCGTTAGTTTTTAGAATGTTGTACATATAAAATTATTCTAGTCAATAAACAATCTAATAAATAAATAGCATTTAATATTTTTGTTGTAAATTCTTAAGAACAAAAAAAATATAGATTCACTTCCATCATATTTTTAGGTTTTATTTCAGTTCTAGCCATCGCTTTGTAAAACAATAAACATTGCTGAGAAATGAAGATATTTAAACTAATAATGGCTTCAAGGGAAAAACCGTCCTTTTGATAAGCAGCTTTTTTGTGGGCCCGACGGTTAAAATTGGCCGAATTTTTAAAATAAAAGTAATGTCTGACGCTCAACTCCACGAGAGCACCTCTTTGCGACTGCTCGGTCTCACATTGTCCGCTGACCTGAGTTGGAACGAATACATTGAGTCAATACCTTCGTCCACCGCTAGGAATGTTGGCTCCCTGTGCAACGCCAGCAGATTTTTCTCGCCGGAGTCGATCCTCCAAATCTATAAATCAACCATTCGCCCTTGCATGGAGTATTGCTGCCATATATGATATGGAGCCCCTTCTAATTGTCTCAAGGTCCTTGAAAAAATCCAAAGACGGATATGCAATGTAATTGGCCCTGATCTGGCATCTCGTCTGCAGCCGCTCTCTCACAGACGTGCCGTGGCCTCCCTCTGTCCTTTTTTTACAAATACTTTCATGGTAACTGCTCCAATGAGCTGCTTTCGCTGGTTCCCAGACTTCATGAATTTAAGCGTTCTACTAGGCTGGCATCTCGCTCACACCTTTTCACTGTCGAAACTGTTAAATGTAGCCGTCTCTTTTACTCCAATAGCTTCATGTCTCGCACCACTCGCCTGTGGGACTCCTTCCCCATTTCTTGTTTTCCTGATATATAATCCTGCTTTTCAAATATAACGTCAATCGACGTCTCCAGATGCCCTGATGTATCCCCTAACCTTCTTTTGTGTTTTCATTTGTACCCTCTTACTTCTTTAAATAATAACCTGCATTCATATTTATGATTGTTATTGCTATATTTTTTTTATTAACGTTGTTAAACTCAATTATAACAATAGGGAAATTTCCACGGGTATTTTATATTTCTCATTCTTAATACTCTTCTATACAAGGCCCAAAAGCCACTCAAGGCAGACGGTTACTGAAAGAGGTTTATGTATAAGCGCTATGCATGAGACTGATTGATATATGGATTGATTGATTTTTTGACAGTTTATCTACCCTTTACAGTTTATTTATGATCTATTAACAGGGCGTAACTTATGTGCTAACTAATTAATAATTAATTAATAACTTAATTAAGTATTATAATAATAATGATACTTTAGAAAATATTTGACAAGAAGTTTAAATAATTTACAATGAATATTAATGTTTTAATTGTTTTGTAAAATTATTTCATATTACAAGGAGGTTTATACTTTTCAAAGATTTTTAAGTATTAACGAAGCATTGAAAAATGATAAATATTACATTGTATTCGTTTTAATTGCATTTTGTTTTTGGAATGTTTTAAATATAAAATTATTCTTGTAAATAAACAATCTAATAGAGTTTAATATTTTGTTGTAAATTCTGAAGAACAGAAAAAAAAATGTATAAATGTCATATGTTTAGGTTTTATTCCAATTCTAATTATCGCTTTTTGAAACAGTAAACCGAGGAGTAAAGGTAGTTAAAATAATAGCGGTGTCATGGGAAAAGCAGTCCTTTTGACACACTGTTTTTTTTTATTTTTGCGGGCATGACGATCCAATTTTGCCGTGAATTCTTTATCTCCGCTTTATTGAATGCCAATACGTTGTTTCAAGACTTTTGTTTCGTTGCATCTTCACTATTAAAACTGTTGCCACTTTTGTGATATCAATGAACACTCGTTGCCACTTTTGTAATGTCAATGAATACTCGTTGTCACTTTCGTAATGCTCGTTGTAGTAGAGACTTTGTAATCGCAGATACAACTATAGTAACGCCGTTGAACAATGCTGGTGTCAGACGCCTTTGAATACCACTCGCACTAATAGTACTTGTTCGATAATACTCGCTCGAAAAGTAACCATCGAATAGTGACCCGAACAGTGATCAATACAGTGTTCAATATAGAGAAATAGTATAGAGAATAGCGATTTATATAGTAATAGAGGATAGTGTAGAAATAATGATCACTCAGACGCCACGTTAATTCCCATATATACATTTCCTTTACCATCACATGATGTACTTATTCAAAATGGGATTACCTGTATCTGCTTTCTGGTGATCTGTGTTCAAACTACAGTGTCGGCAGCGACACTTTATTTCTACATAACAGTTAGAAGACAATGGCCGATATTTTGACAGCACGGGTACACTGATCTGTAGTAACTCTTAATCTCCAAAAATTGTAACGGAAAGTAATTGTTTGTTTTTTTTTGTTGTTTTTTTTATGTTTTAAAGGGGACCGCTTAATTTAACTAGTTCTTGCTTGACAACTAATTGTGTCGAAAAATTAAATATTATTTGCGTCTTTGTGATTTTCATCCTGAAACTACGGACATTGCTATATATCGAAAGGTGTGGCCGTTATATGTAATACAACATTTAAACGAGTGGAAATGCTTTCTTTACAACCAAGAGAACTTTCAACAATCGCCTTAATATGTCATTTAAGAAAATTCACATTAAGAAAGCCACAAATGTTTCGGTTTCCAATTTACAAGTTTCAGATCATTTTTCCCGGCTTCATGCTGACCTTCGCTTGTTGTTCGCCCTTAATCGGTTTCTTTATCCTTCTTAAACAAAACGAGACGGCAGATTAATTCGAGCTCTGTTTACTGAAAGGTGATGGGATCACGCACCGAAAAAGACGTTCACCAAAGCTGCAAAGGAAGAAATTGAAACGGAGATCTGATTGGTTGCTGTTCTCGCGTTAGGACGAAATACACACAAACGAATAAAGGTTTAATTTAGCGTGATTATTAGCGTGGAAGACACACGGTAGCCTGAAACGCACACCTATTTTACAAGGGAAACATTATTTTAATTACTATATATATATATATATATATATATATATATATATATATATATATATATTGCAACTATAGAAATTGTTATAATTAGAGCAATGTTTTGCTTCTTCTTTTTTTAAGTCACGAAGAAAGAAGTGTTACTGGAAGTATTAAAAAAAGGAAACATTACTAACGAGCGAGAACAAAATACAATGTTTCATTTTTCTTCTCTTTTCTCTTACAGTGATATTCACTCTATGCAAGGCTCGAGAGGCACTCGAGATAGAGTGTTACAGAGGGACTTGAACAATTAAGATTGTAGTGATCAGGGAAGAATCATCTTAGGAGACGGTTCCTCAAAACAGCGGTTCGCGGGAATCAGCTGCATGGGGGTGGGTAACTTACATTTCACCGATGGAATGCGAAGGTGATGAAGGTGGTTCGCTACAATGCGTGATGAAGTTTACAACTGGTGAAACTAAGGAATATTGCTCATCTGAGCACTTTACATATAAATAACGATAGAGCAGGGAGAGGCTAATGACATTTCGTCTGTGGGAAGGAGGTTGTAGGGAGATAAATAATTCATCACCCACAAGGACGCGGTGACGCTTTTGGACTCTATCGGGACTGGAAATTGAAGACTGAACAACTCCTGGACATATATGGCTGTAGTAGTCCATTTTTTTTACCATGATTGGGAATTCACTAGAGGAAGTGTCTAGTTTTAAATACTTGGGAGCAATCTTGTCTAAAGATGACACCTGCAACTCGGAAATCTGAACACGGATTGCCGCAGCCATGGCAGTGATGGCCAAATTGGCAAAAATATGGAGGAACAAAATATGGAAGATGTGAAACGTGGACACTATTGGTCGAAACAGAGAGAAATTTCCAAGCGTTTGAGAACAAACCCCTAGCACCTTAATATAAAATAAAATGAATATGAAATTTAAGCGAATTGTTTGATATCAATGTTAGAGCAAAGGTCGCAGAAAAGATGAACTGCAATCTCTGGTCATCTAGTTCTTCATCAATTTTTTTTTTAATCTGAGATTTCATAACTCCATACATAACTGAGCTTTTGTTCAACCAATACAAGACACAAGAGCCAATCAAATAGGACTGTTACTGAATGCGTTTGTTTTATGCACATTAAAATTGTAAATTTTGTAGATATTTGTGATAGATAACAGTTACGACGAGACTTGAAGTGGCTATAATTTTAGTGTTCAAGAAAGCATCCTCTCATTGTGATTGCACAAAGCGACAGCGCTTTTAAAGAGTCTGTCTGAAAGGAACTATGTTTTTACAAATGAAATACAAAAAGAATGAGAATGACATAACTCTTTTTTAATGGTATGACGGGTTTTAGCTCTAATGGTCTCATCTGGTAAAAGAAAGGTAGTGGTTATAATTGTAGCTGCCAAGGAAGTGGTTATATTTGGAGTGGTTATAATTGTAGTTATCCAAGAAGTGGTTATAAGTGAGATGGATATAACATTTGTGTTCAAAGAAGGGGCCAAAATTCAGTTGGTTATAACTGTACTGATCAAAGAAGTGGTCATAATTGCAGTGGTTATTATTGTAGCGGCCAAAGGAGAGGTTAAAATTAAAATGGTTATAATTGTAGAGATCAAGGAAGTGGTTATGATTGAAGTGGTTATAATTGTAGAGATCAAGGAAGTGGTTATATTTGAAGTGGTTATGATTGTAATGATGAAGGAAGTGGTTATAATTGAAGTAGATATAATTGTAGTGATCAAGAAAGAGGTTATAATTGAAGTGGTTATGATTGTAGCGGCCAAGGAAGAGGTTAAAATTGAAGTGGTTATAATTGTAGTGATCAAGGAAGTAGTTATATTTGAAGTGGTTATAATTGTAAGGATGAAGGAAGTGGTTATAATTGAAGTGGTTATGATTGTAGCGGCCACGGAAGAGGTTAAAATTGAAGTGGTTATAATTGTAGTGATCAAGGAAGTGGTTATATTTGATGTGGTTATAATTTTAATGGTCAGGGAATAATCCACTCGTTGTTATTTCACAAAGCGTCAGCCCTTCTAAAGAGTCTGTCTGAAAGGAACTATCTTTTTACAAATGAAATACAAAATGAATGAGAATGCGTGTTTTAGCTAGTGGAAGTAAGGTAGGTAAATCATCAGAATATTTTCTAAGTAAATAGCAACAGATAGGCTTGGGACGTTTGCATCTGTTGAAGAGAGTTTGTTGGGTGCAAAATTATTTATTACCTACAAGGCCACATATACACTTTTAAACTCTCTTGCGACGGAAAAGAGAGGCAGCAATACTTCATATATATATATATATATATATATATATATATATATATATATATATATATATATATATATAAAAGTGATCATAGAAGTCAAAACTTAGAGGCGACAGTCTGTTTAATGCTAGATGCAATCGTCAGTTGCCTGACGATTGCATCTAGCATTAAACGTGTTGCCTGACGACTGCATCTAGCATGAAACAGACTGTCGCCTCTAAGTGTTGACTTCTATGATCACTTTTAATTTTGATGTGAAGAATAATACAAAAGCCCTTAAATTTTATTTTATGTTCTGTTTATAATAAACAGTATTAAACAACATTTACCGGCCTGAAGGTCCGAGCAATTTCATAGAAAATATTCGTCCTCCGACAAGAATTTGGACCTGTATTCTACACGGAAACGTCATATAGCCTGACGTGCAATACCAGTTTAGCTACGAAGACACGTCCGGTTAGAAAGGTCGATTCTACTGCTTTTAAACCATATGCCATCCGTACTTTCGTTCGTAGCTGAACTGGTGTAGCAGTTCGGGCTATGTGATGGATCTTTACAGGATAGATACAGGTTCGAATCCTATCGGAGGACGCATATTTTTTTATGAAACTTCTCGGACGTTCAAGCCGATAAATGCTGTTAATATTGTTTATTGTAAACAGAGACCTTACTGAAATATTTGTGGATTTCAGGTTGAACGAGTGTAAAGAAGGGAGTATGGAATATTAGTGGGGAGTATTCCGGACGGAATTTATCTCTGATGGTAGGTTGTAGACTTTTTAGACTTTTCAGATGGTGTCATCCAGAGAGAGCTCGACTAAGCGTAACGGGAACAATGTAGTCTATTTCAGGTTATTTAACCCCTTCCGCCCCAATTATTTTGGGAAAAACGTTTCATTTTCACAGGATTTTTTTTTTTATTCGTTTGGGAAGACTAAGAAATTGGGGCACATTGATGTACCCGAGCGGTGGCTAACAGCTCTACCAGAGGTATAAGTTGACTACCGACCTCGTTTCAAACTTAGACGGACGCAAAAAACTGAAGATGGACGTATAAACACGTCCGTAGCTTGTTTTTGAACGTTTTGCGGTGGACGTGTTTATTCGTTAATATCTGAAAAGGACACTTTCGATAACACACACACACACACACACACATATATATATATATATATATATATATATATATATATATATATATATATATATATATATATATATACGCGGCCTGACGATTGCCTCCAGCATGAAACAGCTCGTCGCCTCTGAGTGTTGACTTCAATGTTCACTTTTACATATATATATATATATATATATATATATATATAAAGAACAGTAAGATATATAATCCGGTGTTCTTACTGATATTTTTATTTTTACAAAATAGTGCTCAATGTAAATTTACAGAGCATTAATATTATAAATTAACTGTTTTAAAATATGTTTTTTCGTTGCACAGTAATAACCATGTTTCATGGAAGCTAAAAGATTCGAATTTAAATTTGTAATTAAATTAAAAACATTAGTTCCATTTCATCCTCAAGCGAATTTTTGAGTAATTTATTTTTTTGAATTTACTCAGTTTTAAAGGCAGAGAAAAATTCATAATTCACTGTTTCCAAGGATACAGAGAAATCCAATCATTCAGACAAGGGGTGGTAGCATGTTCATTTTTATTAACTTTTGTTGTATCAGTTATTAGTTACGTTCGAAAAAGGGGTTATGTTTAGGTAGAGTAGGGATGTATTTTTCAACGAATTCTAACATGCGTTAAATGCATGTCGTCTGATGTTTTTTTTTTATTTTTATTGTCAACAAAAAAAAAAAAAAACTATATTACACATCTACATCTTTAATCCAAATACAACTTTCTTATTTTGTCTGATCAAATTTACTGACCAAAATTGAATCCCTTGCCCGCCAATTATTTTGAGAAAAACGTTTCATTTTTTGACGAATTTTTTTTTATTTCTTTTTAATATAGTAACTAAAATAACTGAGGCACATTGAAGTACCCAAGCGGTGGCTGGCACTTCTCGCAGACGTGTGAGTCGACAACTGGACTCGTTTCAATCTCAGAAGGACATAAAAACAATCAAGATCGACGTGTAAACACGTCTGTGGCTGGTTTTTGAACGTTACATTTTAGACGTGTTTATTCGTCATTGTCTGAAAAATTCACTTTCAGTAAAACCATATATAGATGTCAACGCCGGGGAAGGTGTTAAAGAAAGAAAATAATTTTAGAGTGTAAGATTTTTTTTTAAGATAATAATGGTTTGGTGATACACGTCGCACTAATTAACCCATAACTGGGGGAGAAGTGGTGGATTCATACAATTCTGAAGAGTAATTTCGTGTAAGTGAATATAACGAACCATCGGGAAATTGAAACACGGGTCTCCGATTAATAATTCCGAGCCATTATCGATTACACCACCCGCACACCCAAGCATACAGCACCTGGTAATCGCAAGTGGTCAGCCATCTAAATACTGACCAGGCTCGACGTTGCTTAACTTCGGTGATCTCTATATCTGTGAAAGATAGAGATAATGAAGGAGAGTTAGATGATCTAAATTAGTAAGTGTATTTTAACGTTACTATCAGTAATCGGGCAAAACACTTACGCACAAATACCCTTGGTAAAGCTATGAATCCATCTCTTCTCCCCCAGCTATGGGTTGAATAGCAGGACAGACTGGCTCCTTTAGCCTTGGTTGGCAACCAGACTACAGTAGAAATAAATGGCAACATATTGCTGGAAAAAATCTACTTCGTCTCTCATGTATCGAAAGATACACGATCGCCCAAACGTGTATCACGTATGGCACGACTGACTAGATACTGGCCAGGCTCGACGTTGCTTAACTTCGGTGATCTGTGCGAGAGATAGAGAGGGAGCGAGAAATAATAAAGGAGAGCTGGAGATATAAGCCCACCTATGATCTAAATTAGGTTAAGTGTATTTTAATGTTACCATCAAAAATCCGTAAAAACAAACACTTATCCGATCACTTATCCGATGTCGGATTAAAGATGGCTAACCTGTATTAAAAATAGTGAAGAGTAACTCCTCATGAGAATATGCGAGTTCGCGTAGATGACGGCGGTAGATGATTCGATACTAAGAAGAAACAGGTCAACACGATTTTTAGTTTTCTGTCTTCCTTTGCGATCTTTTATTTCTCCAAACATTTTTTACAGTCTGCTGAAGGCTTTGTTTGCGTTGGTCAGACACTTGTCTGTTCCTTTGTCTATGTTAGTGTCAAAAGATGTTACACGGCCCAGGTAGAAAAAAAACTCCTGTACGGCTTTCAAGTTTATGAAGTCAATAGAGAATTTTAGGATGGATGATACTCTTGTATAGTTTTCTTTTCTTTTCTTCTTCTCTCCTTGACTGTTCTTTCTTCAGCATCTTTACACTGATTTCAACTTTTCTTTCTATATCAGGTGACCACAAGTTGGTCTCACTGTCGCCGGACATTCCGGCCCTTAGTGACAAGCCGACGCGTCTGAAACCCTGACGAGTTTCAGTTTTATTTGCTTTTTATGCTTTTTTTTTTTAAGAAAAAAATCCGCCCATATGACGGACATCTGTTATTTTTTTATTATTATTTTTTATGTTAAACGTAATTAGAAAGAAAAAAAACATCCACCCGGCTCCACTGTAGGTCAATAAAAACACCTTTTCGTAACCTGAACACTTTCACTGATTGGCTAGCTTCTCCTTCCCCCACTCTATCTCTCCCTTTCTATCTCTCTCTCTCTCTCTATGTATCTGTCTGTCTGTCTGTCTCTCTCTCTCTCTCTCTCTCTCTCTCTCTCTCTCACTCACTCATTCACTGTCACCCGCGTGCACCATCTTTCTTTCTCTCTCTCATATCACTGTCTGTCTGTCTCCCTCTGTCACCCGCGCGCGCTCTCTTTCTCGCTTTCTTTAGCTCCGCTCTCTCTCTCTCTCTCTCTCTCTCTCTCTTTCTGCCACTCGCTTTCTCTGTCACCCGCGCGAGCTCTCTTTCTGTCTCTCTAACTTTTCTAAGTCTCTGTCTGTCTCTTTCTCTGTCATTCGCGTGCGCCCTCTTTCTCGCTCTCTCAAGCTTTTCTCTGTCTCTATCACTCTCTGTCTGCCTCTCTCTCTCTCTCTCTGTCACTCACACGCCTCCTCTTTCTCTAGGTCTCTGTTACTCTCTCTCTCTCCCTCTCTCTCTCTTAATTTTTTTTATTCGCCCTGACCATTCAAGCCGTTGGCAATCATGGCTCTTTTTTTGGGAACAACGCAATCTTATACACATTCGGATAACCAGATCTGTCCCATTCTATCACTCACTCACTCTCTCACTCAATCACTCTCTCGCTCACTCTCTCTCTCTCTCTTTATTTTAAGAGTTTACTAATTTTTTGTATGTGTATAAACGTGAAAATAAGAACGTGCATCTCGACATTATCAGAAAAGAAAAACAATAACTAGAGAAAATTCAAGACCAAAGTTACAGTGGAGTAATTGATAGCGATTCGGGTTGGGGAATCGGAGAGCCGAGTTCGAATTCCAGTCGTGCTAATACCCTCGGGGATTGTATGAATTCTCTTCTAAAAAAAAAAACCGGGTTCTGTAGCCTTGGTCTACCGCAGAAAGAAATGGCAACCTATTGCGGAAACAAAACTGCCTCGTCAGTCATGTATCGAAAGATACATGATCGCCTACGCTTGTATCATGCATGGCACATATCGGAATGTCCTAAAAAATCAATAAAACCTTAGATTACGGAGAGTATTTTCGTAAATTTTTAAGATTACTGGGTAGTTAAAAAATGATACAAAAAGGCGCTCACATCATATGAAAGTAATTTTCACAGATATATCCACCGAAAAAAAAAATTAGATAAACTTACGTTTGTTAATCAAGCTAGCAACCTATCAACACTTTAAATAAATAGCTATGGCCATATTAAAATATGCATTTCTGCGATATATTAAACTAAAAGTAATATTAGTTTCAAATCAGTTTAAATGAACTTTAAATCAACTAAAATTTCTCAAATAACGTTTCAGAAAACTATATTTTATTTTTGAAAGATTTTTTAATGAAGAGAATTACGTCGTGGCTAAAAATGGCGCTAAAATCAGCTTTTTAACAATGTCAAACCGAAAACTCCTTCTAGTCAATTTAAATTAGTTTTGAAATGCAGAAAATGTCTTTGGCTTAATGGAAATATTGAATTTAATCTATTTGAATAGCTTGAATTTTTTTTTTCACTTTAAATAAACTGAGATAGATAGATAGATAGATAGATATGAAAAGAGTGAGATAGATAGATAGATAGATAGATAGATAGATAGATAGATAGATAGATAGATAGATAGATAGATAGATATGAAAAGAGTGAGCTAGATAGATACATACGAAAAGAGTGAGATAGATAGATAGATAGATAGATAGATAGATAGATAGATAGATAGATAGATAGATAGATATGAAAAGAGTGAGCTAGATAGATACATACGAAAAGAGTGAGATAGATAGATAGATATGAAAAGAGTGAGCTAGCTAGATAGATAGATATGAAAAGAGTGCGCTAGATAGATACATACGAAAAGAGTGAGATAGATAGATATGAAAAGAGTGAGCAAGATAGAGAGATAGATAGATAGATAGATAGATAGATAGATAGATATGAAAAGAGTGAGCTAGATAGATATGAAAAGAGTGAGCTAGATAGATACATACGAAAAGAGTGAGATAGATAGATAGATAGATAGATAGATAGATAGATATGAAAAAGTGAGATAGATAGATATGAAAAGAGTGCGCTAGATAGATACATACGAAAAGAGTGAGATAGATAGATATGAAAAGAGTGAGCAAGATAGATAGATATGAAAAGAGTGAGCTAGATAGATATGAAAAGAGTGAGCTAGATAGATACATACGAAAAGAGTGAGATAGATAGATAGATAGATATGAAAAGAGTGAGATAGATAGATAGATATATAGATAGATAGATAGATAGATATGAAAAAGTGAGATAGATAGATATGAAAAGAGTGAGATAGATAGATAGATAGATAGATAGATAGATAGATAGATAGATAGATAGATAGATAGATAGATAGATATGAAAAGAGTGAGATAGATAGATAGATAGATAGATAGATAGATAGATAGATAGATAGATAGATAGATAGATAGATAGGTAAAGCCTCTCGTTACTTTATCACTATTTCCATGGAAAGTGTTTATCCGAACTACATGCCTTAATTCCACCAGTCCTAACCATCACGATTAAGAGCCGCCATGTCACGCCCATTGTAGTGAACCACCCTCATTCCCTTCGTATTCGACTGGTGAGATGTAACCGACTTCCAAGAGAATGCTTCCTGGACTACTAGAATCTTAATCTGTTCGATTCTAAGGTAAACCGTTATTTTCCACACATTTCTCGATAAACTGTACGTCTTATTCTGTAACACACAGCATCGAGTGTTTCTCGGATCTTGCAAAGGATGAACATGCTTGTAAAAAAAAGAAGATATATAGACATGAACAAGCACGAATACTACAAGTTATGACGGGTGGTACGCATAAAATAATGTCTTAAATGATGAGAAGAGCGAGAGAAAACACCATGGATATATATTATATCGAAAGGAAATTGAAACGAAGTTTGGTTTGTTTTAAGACATATCTATCTATCTATCTCCTCCTGTTCATTATCTATCTATCTATCTATCTATCTATCTATCTATCTATCTATCTATCTATCTATCTATCTATCTCCTGTTCATTATCTATCTATCTATCTATCTATCTCTGCGTCGTCATGTCTATCTATCTATCTCAGTATATATTGGTTTGGTTTGGTTTGTTTTACGGCATATCAACCTCAATGGGTTATTTAATGCCGACAAGATTTTTATTGCTGGTAATATTTTTCATCTATCTATCTCAGTATATATTGGTTTGGTTTGTTTTGTTTTACGGCATATCAACCTCAATGGGTTATTTAATGCCGACAAGATTTTTATTGCTGGTAATATTTTTCATCTATCTATCTCAGTATATATTGGTTTGGTTTGTTTTGTTTTACGGCATATCAACCTCAATGGGTTATTTAATGCCGACAAGATTTTTATTGCTGGTAATATTTTTCATCTATCTATCTCAGTATATATTGGTTTGGTTTGTTTTGTTTTACGGCATATCAACCTCAATGGGTTATTTAATGCCGACAAGATTTTTATTGCTGGTAATATTTTTCATCTATCTATCTCAGTATATATTGGTTTGGTTTGGTTTGTTTTACGGCATATCAACCTCAATGGGTTATTTAATGCCGACAAGATTTTTATTGCTGGTAATATTTTTCATCTATCTATCACAGTATATATTGGTTTGGTTTTTTTTTTTTTTACGGCATATCAACATAAATTGGTTATTTAATGCCGATAAGATTTTAATTGCTCGTAATATTTTTTTCCAACAATGTATTGTTTGCAATAGTTTTTCAAAAATTTATTGCTGGTAATCATTTTTTCAAAAAATGTATTGTTGGTATTAAAACCTATTTTTACAGTCATAGAGTTTTGACCCCTTTTTTGAGGTGGGGGGTAACTATTTGCCCATATCTAGCATTCTGACAGAAGCTACCACCCCAGATCAGGATTGATCTGGTAACACCAGCAATTAAGAGGTGGTTTCACTCTCCTCAAAACCTCCCGATCAGATGCCTTGCTGCCAGATGTAGTTTATCGTCTTAACCAGAACGCGAATGTAGTTTATCGTCATACCCGCCTTGGTTTCAAGATAAAATTGAAAAGAAGACGTGTAATTCAGAAATTGACTCGACAAAATATAAGTAATAGGTAAATTGTAGGTATACGGAAAGAAAATTGATTAAAAAAAAAAGATGACATCCTGAAACGAAAGAGAATAAGAAGGGAAAAGGAAACAGGAAATAAAATGAAAGAAAAACTAAACAAAAAAAAAACAAAAAACAACACCTCTAAGCTTACAAAACTGTCTCATAAAATTCGAATCTGTTTATCAAGATAAAGCGGTATTTATAAGTGATAATGTGTCAGGTGATGTCGGGTCATCGCTTTTATTTCACTCGTCGGAAACCATAGTTCGTCTCTCTTGCTCTCTCTCTCTGTCGCACCACACACACACACGAGCGTGCACGTACATACACACACCTTCCCTCCCTCTCTTTGTTCCTTAATATCATTCATTTTTTTTTCTTTCTAGTTGTCCATCTTACTTTCCCATTCGCTTGTTAAGATAAGATCGTAACTTGGAGCTAACGGCGACACATGAGGCAAGAACAATAAAAAAATACCACGACACTATTGAGAGGCCTGACAGCCGATGGCAAGGTCGCTTTAGTCCTGCTGACATATATATATATATATATATATATATATATATATATATAATACTTAAATATATAATTCTATAAATATAATACTTATATATATATATATATATATATATATATATATATATATATATATATATATATATATATTTGAATTGGACAAATTCCGACAATTTATTTAAAGACATTTATGATATGTTTAACGTTCTTTTTATAGATACAAGTATTTAAGCAAATGCTCTGTTTTAAAACAGAGCATTTGCTTAAATACTTGTATCTATAAAAAGAACGTTAAACATATCACAAATGTCTTTAAATATATATATATATATATATCACTATTATATATATATATATCAGTATTATATATATATTATATATATATATATAATACTTAAATATATACTTCTATAAATATAATACTTATATATATAATACGTAAATATATATAATACTTAAATATATACTCCTATAAATTTAATAGTTATATATATATATATCAGTATTATATATATATCAGTATTATATATATATATATATCAGTATTATACATATATAATACTTAAATATATACTTCTATAAATATAATACTTATATATATATATAATACGTATATATATAATACTTAAATATATACTTCTATAAATATAATACTTATATAAATATATATCAGTATTATATATATATCAGTATTATATATATATAATACTTAAATATATTCTTCTATAAATATAATACTTATATATATATATAATACGTATATATATATATAATACTTAAATATATACTTCTATAAATATAATACTTATATATATATATCAGTATTATATATATATATAATACTTAAATATATACTTCTATAAATATAATACTTATATATATGTATATATATATATATATTATATATATCAATATTATATATATATATATATATATATATATATATATATATATATATCAGTATTATATATATATATATATATATATATATATATTTATCAGTATTATATATATATATAAAATACTTAAATTCCCAAATCAATTCTGCGGACATGATAAATTGGTATAAGATGACCACTGGAAAAAAAATCTTAGTTTTTACCGACGCGTTTCCTCTTCCGACTTTTTCAGGGCAAAAATGAAATCGAAATGTTTTTGTAATTATATTTACATTAAAAATCTGCGTAAGCGTCTCTCTCGTTAATGGTTGAGAAAGCGACTGGAGTCGCGATGCCAGATCAGGATGTTTAAAATTGGGAGCTAATTATAATGTAATTCCTTCCTTAGGTGCCATGCATGATGCACTCTTGCGGGGATCATCATAGAAGAAATTGTTAGCATAGAACTTACGGTTCCAGCTAGACATTTCAACTGTAAAATGATAAAACCTTGGGGCCAGTACAGCACTTATATTCATAAATTTTAGATAGCATAGAGGTAATTTCATCAGAACAATTACCATGTGAACATCTATAGACAAAGAATATGGAAGCTACACTACAGTAATTATTAGAAGTGCTCTCCCACTTGTTTACAATTCGGTGGTAAATGTCTGACTTTTACACCCGCCATATAAGTCGAAATTTTGGAAATATTGTTTTAGGGTTGAAATCTCGACATATACGCTGACTTTTACGGCCGCCATATAAGACGGCCACTAGTTTGAAATATAGTTTTAGACTTGAAAACTCGACGTATACGACACAATTTACAATACCAAATTTTTTAAAGGGCATTTAATAAATAAACTCGTAGATCCTGTGAAAATTTCATGGATTTCCGTTTGAATTTTATGAAGAATCATAATTTTTCAGTTAATGATTGAATCGGCTCTTTGCCTGTTCAACAACTATAAAATAACCGTCTAAATTCCCTTAATGCATTGTTAAATATTTAAACTTAACAACTTTAAGAAAATATTAGAATGCCAATCACAAATATGAATGCAGCTTATTTTATAAAGAAGTAAGTGGGTACAAATAAAAAAAATGACCTGTCTGCACTCAATTCCATCAGCCATTGTGGCATTTTAATAATAATAAAGCTTAATTAGAATTATGAATGCAGCGTATTTCTAAAGAAGTAAGAGGGTACAAATGAAAAGATTAAAAATTGACGAAGTTTCCCATTTTATTGAAGCAGACGTTAAATGCATGAAAGTGATATTGCTTCGTATATGTTCCACTTTCTTTATATTTTTCTCACTAAATCCAAACAGTGTATCTGATATATCTTCTTTTTTTTTTACTTTCTTCGCAATCAGAACGAAATAGTCCATTATTTATCTGAGGCAATGGCCTGACGTAACGTACGTAATAGCAAGCAAACAAAAAGAATTATACTATACGAGTGTACCCGTGCTGTCAAAAATGACGGCAATTGTAAGAAAGTTTTAGTGGCGAGATGCAATGAAACAAAACTCTGGAAAAAATGTATTCAACAAAGCGGAGATAAATAATTCACATGTAAAATAGAAGCTAATAACCCGTTTAATTAATCCGTTCCCTTTATATTTTTAGACCTTCAATGGTATCTACGATTCCTGGTATTATATAAATCGATGTTTTGCTCAATATCTTTTCGTGCTAAAAATTTAACTTGTTTAATATAAAAATGAAATAGAAATATCTCTTGGAAGAAGAAGATTGGCAACAGAACAGACTTAATAGACAAAGGTATCTGAATGCCTCACATGAAAGGCTTGAACAAATAAGACAGCAATCTAAGAAACGTAGGAGGAATGTAATTGATTAATTAAACGGTATCGTTTGATCGGGAAGTAATTTTGTCCAAATTCAGATAAATAATTTATTTGTATATATTATTAAAACGTCTAAAGGAAGTAATCACTCATAAATTTACTAACTTTATTCCCTTCTTGTTACAGATAGGACAGGAAATATATAAATAAATACACTTTGATAATTTTTATAAGGTTTGATTGTTTATTGTACACTTATGTGCAGTAGTATACCCACCTCAGCCCTCGTGGATGAAGGGGTTGGTTGTATCATATTCGGCTCTCTGGGGGTTATGTGCTCACCACTTGAATCTATTATTGCGGAAAAATTACAAATTCTGGATCAGAAGTAAAAAAATAAAAATAAAAAGTTGAATATGAGGACAATTTTTCGCCGTGAATTGAATAAAGTGTTCAGTCCAAATTTCTGTGATGGCTACCGACTAAGACAGCTGATGAAGGTCGGAACGTACAACGACTGAAACGTCATAAATATAGCAAACAAAATCAGCAATCTGATCTGAATAATAAAAAAAGCATATAATAGATTCCGACATTAAGTTTGGGATGTTAATAATAGAATCTCCAAGAATCCTGCTTGTTAACCATTACACATTTTTTATTAATCAGAGAGATTGTTATCACCTTAAACGTTATTTATGTTTTTTGCATAGGTGTTCCGGTTATTAAACAAGATATTTATTTATTTTCGCCTACCGGCCTGAATGTCCGAGAAAACAAGCAGATATGAAAAACTTCGAGAGATCGCTGACAAGAGAATTTTCGCTTGAAAGCCCGAAATTTAGCCTTGCTTGACTGACTGCACTTCGTGGCCAAGACGGTAAGGTGTGTCTGGCTAAACAGTAGCTCCTTCAGCCATGAAGAACGCAGATTAGTTTTCTGGCCAGAAAACGCAAATTTATTGTTAATAAGATTTCACGAACATTCAGGCCTGTAGAGGAAAATAAATATACTGTTTAATAAATAAAGGGAACGTCTACTCAAATACGTGTATCCATTAAAAAAGAAATTCGAAAATTATTCTCATTGTCAACGCGTTTTGTCATTCGACTTTATCGAGGCAAGTGATAAATAAAAACGAAATGTTGTGTAGTTACATCAAATTCAAAGTTTTTAAAATGACGCTCCTGTGTAAGCCTCTTTCTGGATACTGATAACTTTCCAAGTGATATAAATTAACATTCATGTATTATTTCAAAGTATTGATCTCATCTTGGTTGATATATAGATTTTATTATAGACGCAACGTTTCGACCAAGTATCTTCTGGTCATCATCAGGTGTCCATTGATTTGCTGATATGGGATATCTATTGATTATTGCGATATTTTGTCCTTATTATATCAGTTATTCTTCGTTTCTACTGAATTGGCGTGACACTGCCAAATCCAGGGATGGAAATCATGACCACTAGATAACAGTAACGAATGTGTAACCAATTCATAAATTTACTAAACCGCTGTCCGGAAGACCTTCTACGAGTGCTACAGGTAAAACTGAAGCCAGCGCTACCTGTCACGTGTTCGGGTCATCGGGGATTATAACACCTACTAGGTATTTTTCTGGAGGGCAGGACGTCTAGACAACAAATAGGATTGAAAACAAGACATATCCAAGGGCGGATGAAGCTTTTTTAATAGGGCCATCGGCCATCTGGCACAATGAGGCAGAATGTATTCTATAGCTCGGTATTCAAGCCAGAGCGGTGATGACATGGCATTAAGGGATGGGCTACAATAAATGCCCATTGCCCAAGACCACCGCTACGCATAAATGAATATCTCTACGCAACTTTCAAACCAGAGAGGTTCCAATTAATGAATGGGCTTCATTAGGTTTACCTACCCAAGACCACTGTTACGCATAAATGAATAACTGTAAACGAAATTCAGCAGAGACTACCCAGTTAAGGAATGGGCTTCATTAGGTCGAAATGCCCAAGACAACCGCTACGCATAAATGGATAATTCTATGCCACTTTCAACGCAGAGACCCTCCAGTTGAGAGATGGGCTTCATTAGGTCTACATGCCCAAGACCACATCTGCGCAGAAATGAATGCGTCTAAGCAGCTTTCAAACCGGAAACCAACCAATTAAGTGATGGGCTACATAAGGTCTACATGCTCAAGACCACCGCTACGCATAAATGAATACGTCTATGCGATTTTCAACCCAGAAACCATCCAGTTAAGGTAAGGCTATCATTAGGTCTACATGCCAAGACCACCGCAACGCATAATTGAATACCTCTACGCGTCTTTCAACCCAGAGGCCAACCAATTAATGAATGGGCTTCATTAGGTCTACATGCCCAAGTCCACCGCTACGCATTAATGAATATGTCTACACGGCTTTCAAACCAGAGACCCTCAAATTAATGATAGGCTTCATTAGGTCTTCATGCCGAAAACCATCTCTACGCATAAATGAATACCTCTACGCGGATTTCAACCCAGAGACCCTCCAATTAAGTGATGGGCGTCTAAATGCCTAAGACCAGCGCTACGCATAAATGATTACGTCTACGCATGAGACCCTCCAGTTAAGGGATTGGCTTAATTAGGTCTACATGCCCAAGAACACCGCTACGCATAAATGAATATCTATACGCGGCTTTCTAACCATAGACCATCCAATTAATGAAGGGGCTTCATTAGATCGACTTTCCCGAGACCACTTCTACGCATAAATGAATACCTCTACGCTTCTTTCAAACCAGAGACCCTCCAATTAAAGGATGGGCTACAATATGTGTACATGCCAAGACCACCGCTACGCATAAATTAATATATCTACGCGGCTTTCGACCCAATGACCACCGCTACGCATAAATGAATACCTCTATGCGGGTGGTTTCAAACCAGAGACCCTCCAGTTAAGGGATAGGCTACAATAAATGTACATGCCCAATACCACCGCTACGCGTGAATGAAAATAATCTACGCGGCTTTCAACCCAGAGAGCTTCCAATTTATTGATGGGCCTCATTAGTTCTACATTCCCAAGACCACCTCTACGCATAAATGAATACCTCTACGCGGTTTTCAACGCAGAGACCCTCCAATTAAGAGATGGGCTACAATATGTGTACATTCCCAAGACCACCGCTACGCATAAATGAATATTTTTAAGCACCTTTCAACCCACAGGCCCTCCAATTAATGAACGGGCTTCATTAGCTTTACTTGCCCCAGACCACTTCTACGCATAAATGAATACCTCTACGCGGCTTTCAACGCAGAGCCCCTCCACTTCAGAGATGGGCTTCATTATGTCTCAATGCCCAAGACCACCGCTACGCATTATTAAATATGTCGATGCGGCTTTCAACCCAGAGACCCTCCAGTTAAGGGATGGGCTTCATTATGTCTACATGCCCAAAACCAGCGCTACACATAAATGAATACGTTTACGCGGGAGACCCTCCAGTTAAGGGATGGGCATCATTAGGTCTACATGCCCATGTCCACATCTGCACATAAATGAATGCGTCTACGCGGCTTTCAACCCAGAGACCCTCCATTTAAAGAATGGGCTTCATTAGGTCTACATTCCCAAGACCATCGCTACGTGTAAATATATGCGTCTACCCGGCTTTCAACCCAGAGACTCTGCAGTTAAGTGACTGACGACAACGACGATGATTCTTTATCAGGTAATTCTTCCAATTTTATACTCAATCCAGAAAATGTCAAATAATTACTCTGTAGCTGTGTGCACTATAGTGTCCACGTCCTGAAATAATTCAAAATTCCCATTAGTAAATTTTGCCTGACGAACAAATTTTCAAAATACATTTTCTCTAGCAGTAATTAATAGACTCTGTATTGACAAGATTTCGATCAGACCGGAGATGGGGTCTTGCTGCCAAATCTCGTCTGGAACTACCCAATCCCACTTTCCATCCTTGACAGAATTAAATGAGGAATTATTTCTCACAATACTAGTACTTTCGCACAGACAAATCGTTTTCCAGCTTCTAGCAACTCTATCATGTCAAATGTTCAGACATTCACATTCATTATAATTCCTCCAATAATGAAATGTGTGCATTCATATGTCAATAATGATTGGATGATTTTTATCTGAAACGATCGCTGTATAATGCCCTCACCTCCTACCCGAAGCCATTTGTTAAATAGTAGGATTAGTATACAGGAAAAATTTTGTTATCTTCAAAATTGTTAAATAAATAGCTGGGGCCCTTCTTTTATACTAATACCTGTACGTCCTTTGTTTGCATCTCGATCTCATATTATTTGCGTCCTTGTTATAATATTTGTATGTTTTTTTCACAGTAGAGCTGGAAAGTGTGGAGAGGTGTTTCAATAGGCAAATGACGAACAGAAGGGGGCCCTCTTTTTCGCTGTTATATTGATGACGTTTTCTATCATATCCATCTGCCTTTTATTAAGCTAACACTTTGCACGATTAGTGTCACGTGGTTAGATTTCAAAGTCTTCATTCTTCAAATCCACGCCTTCCTAATGTTTTCGTTTTCTTTTCTGTTTTCTTTTTTTTTCCAGTCTTGTTTAAAACTCTTTCAATGTCTCTTCTCAGATTACATCTATTTCGCCATTTTTTATTTTATTTTATAGACCTTCAACGTCCGCCTTTCCCTCGTTTTATTTGTTTTTATTTATTTTGAAGCCTTAATTAATCCCTCTGCATGTATTTGTTTAATTCATTGTTTACAGACAGCGTTAAACAAAACAGATTAGAGCTGGAAAGTGTCGAGAGGTGTTTCATTTCAATGAAAATACATAAAGCCCTTTCACCTACGCACTTAAAAATTAGATTTTTCACAAAATGTTATGACAACCCTGAGAAATGAGCAGAGATACAATAACGGGAAGGAAGGAGGAATGGGCAGAATTCAGCCTCGCCTGTGCGGAGTAATGGTGTGAGATGTGAAGTGAATCAGGTTGGAGTTAAGGAAGAAACAATCATTTCCAAATGATGAACTGAATGTGGACCCTTTTCGCTGTTATATTGATGACGTTTTCTATCATCCATCTGCCTTTTATTAAGCTAAAACTTTGCACGATTATCGTCACTTGGTTGGATTTCAAAGTCTTCATTTTTCAAATCTACCTCTTCCTATTGTTTTCTTTTTCTTTTCTGTTTTTTTTCCGTGCTGTTTTAACTCTTTCAATATCACTTCTCAGATTACATCTATTTCGCCATATGTTTTATAAAAATTTTATAAAATTTATATAAATAAAAGATTTTATTAAAAGAAAAAAAAAGAATGTTGGCGTCTTTTACATCGACCTCATATGGCTGGATTCAATTTAGCAGAAAGATTTTCTAAGCTCATAGCAAGCCAGGGGGAAAATTTCAATGGCTGAATAATGATGCTATGAATTTATATGAATAAAAGAAAATCTAAAATTTCTGGACGCAATTTCATGCAACCAAATACGATGAAATATCCAGATGAGCTGAAACGTGGTGTAAGGTCAGAAAAGGTTAGTGTAAATACTCTGAATAAGGAAGCTTTGAATTTATGTGAATAAAAGAAAATCTAAAATTTCTGGACGCAATTTCATCCAAGCAAATACGATGAAATATCCAGATGAGCTGAAACGTGGCGTAAGGTCAGAGAAGGTTAGTGTAAATACTCTGAATAAGGAAGCTTTGGATTTATGTGAATAAAAGATGTTAAATAAAATGCTCGGACCCTTCTTTTAAGCTAATACCTGTACATCCTTTGATTACATCTCGAGCCCATATTGTTTGCTCCCTATCTTGTTATAATATTTGTATATGTTTTTCACAGTAGAGCTGGAAAGTGTGGAGTGGTGTTTCAATAGGCAAAGGGGGCCCTCTTTTTCGCTGTTATATTGATGACGTTTTCTATCATATCCATCTGCCTTTGATTAAGCTATCACTTTGCACGATTCGTGTAAATTGGTTGAATTTTTACACAGACAAAATGTTACAGCGTTTAGAAACTCTGTCGCCTCCTGGAGAAGACGATAAACTACGCCCGACAGCAAGGCCTCTGATCAAGAGGCTTTGTGGACCGTGGAACCACCTCAATTGCTGGTGTTCCTAGTTCCAACCTGACTCTGGGTGGTGGCACCTATTAGGGCCCGAATTATGGTCAAATAGTTAACCCCCAAACTGGGGTCAAAACACTATGTTTAGTATACAGGTTTTTTATAATACTTAAGCCCTGTGTGCCTGAACATTTTTAACCCTTATGCCTGCGCTCCTGAGTCAAAATTCGCAAACAATTTGTATGTAATATTTCACGGTAGACATAAAAATAATTACAAGTTTTTACCCACCGTACAACCGGTAGCTGAGCATTAAGTCATTTTTCTCTCCCACTGTTCAACCGGTGGCTGGACATTACGCCATTTTTCTCTCCCACGATGGTCACGGCTCAAAGGGTTAATAAGAAAAATGATAAAAATATAAACAAAACCGGAAAGAAACTAAACGAAATTGACTAAAATACGTTTTAAATTTCAGAGTCCGGTGCCCTTCGTGCGTATATCTACTTATGTCGACATAAAAACATCATTTTAGTCATCAACTGTCATTTTCTCACATATACACAGCGATTGGAAAGTAACTCCACATTTTAAAACACTTATCATTTATTTATTAACTATAATTTTTACAAGAAATGGATATGAATGGAAAGCCTTTAGTTTGAGGTTTTATTTAATATTCGATATGTGCACCAGATTTAACTTCTCAGGGTGCCCAGGTATAACATCAACTGATTTCACCAGGAACTCTTGTTTTACTGAAGTCATAACTTCTTGTATTCGCCCTTTAAGTTCTTCCAAAGTCTTGGCTTAGTATAGTTGACTTGCTGCTTTAAATAACCCCAAAGAAAAACAAAATGTCACCGGGTTTTAAGCGATGTGAATTAATAGCATTAAATTGTTTCTCGTCTTGCTGCAAATTAGAAGTTTCGATTTGCGCTTCGAACCGACTTTTACACGAGTCTCTCCCGATTTAACTACCCCCCCCCCTCTTTTTCTCTCTCTCCCTCTCTCTCTCCTCTCTCTCTCCCTGTCTCTCTCCCCGTCTCTCTCCCCTTCCCCTCTCCTTCTCTACTCCCCCATCTCTCTCTCCTTTGTATACTAGGTATTTAAACTGTCTCCCCACTAAGACGTGTTGTGAAACAAGGTCCTTTTGTTAAAGTGGGGACCCGAGCGCGAAAACCCAGGCCAGGAATCAAAATTGCCCGAAGTCCCCGCAACCGTCGGTGGCGCTGGCCTCGGTGCGAGCACCGATCCCTCTCCCTAATGCTATGAGAGGACGCAGCCTCGGGCAGCTGTTCCCCAGGTCTGGGCACCTCTCAGTATAATTTTCCTCAGTTGCGACTCTGTTCTTTGACGGAGTACGCCCCCGGGGGCACTCTGTCCAAGGACAGAAACCCAACTGAGAGATGATAAATAATGTGTTACAAGCCACTCCAAAGAGCGATTTACACACTTTCTTGTATACTATTGTTGGGCGTTAACGTCTTCCCGAAGCATCGAAAATCACTTGGCTGCCATTCGCGTTATTTCTCTCCCCGGCATCTGTTACGTCATTTGCAGTGCGTCGATATTTAGAGACAAAATGTTTATCAGATGTATAAAGCTATCAAAAATATCGAAGCTAAATAATTGCCAGTCATGCTTCAACTCCACCCTTTTTCCTTTACGCCAACCCGCGACTCATACACAGCCTACCCGACACACGATATGACCCAACACGGTTACACCACCTTTTACTAGAACAACAAACGTCGGAACACTTGGCAGAAAAGCAATCATAAAGAAGGCGCAGTCAGAGATGAGGGAATACAACCCATTGCAACACGAACGAGATGAGACACGGGGTTAAATATTTGGTAAAACGAGGATTCAGTCTGTCCTGTTTCTCTTACAGCTTCATTGCTATTGACCCTGACTGCTCCGTTTTTGATCCGACAACTCACAGACCACGAGGTCTTTGGAGTATTATCAAGACATTTATGCTCTATTTTAGC
>OZ038503.1:78324017-78444017 GCA_964036315.1 Acanthosepion esculentum | reverse complement strand
TCTGGTCCTCTGTTGTCGGAGATTTCTTTTTGCGAGGCATACTGCTGCTGTATGCGATAGGCAACAAGAAACTACAAAGGAACTCAAAGTTGATCGCTGCATCTAAGTCTTGCATTAATATTTAAGCTTACATTTTAAAAGTTCAACGATAATACTTCTGCCGCCACTTAATCTAAAGACGATTTGATGTGCGTAGGTCCTTACTTTCCGTACAAAGGATTCATTTTATTTCGTGGGTGACTTTGGCTGGATTTCGCAATTAATGTTTTTTCCAAGTTATAAAAACTGTTGTCGTACAAAACATTCGTTACAAAAAATCACTTTAAAAATTCACCGAAAACAATCGCAGTCTTGAAAAAAAAAATCCGAAATTTCTGTAAGATGAGCTATTGAAAGTTAGAGAGTTGTCTCCCTTTAATGTAAAAGTGTCATACAGTTACACGCCGACATGTGTATTACATATATATATATATATATATATATATATATATATATATATATATATATATATATATAATTTTTTTTTTAAAATATGATTCCATCGAGACACAGAAATTACTGTTTCGAGACTCGTCAACAGTATTTAAGTTTAACTCCAATATTAAACCTTAACTACTGGGTGGTTTCACCCTCAAGGGTTGTTTTGGAATCCAAAACAACGTTTCAAAACAACGGCTGAGGATGAAACTGCCACCCAGTAGTTAAGGTTTAATATTGGAATTAAATATAAATACTGCTGACCAGTTTCGAGACATAATAACTTGTGTCGCGATGGAATCATATTTTTTTTTGAATAATTATAATCTAGGCTCTACTTCTGTATCGAGCACTGTTTTAAAAAAAATAAAAACAAAAATACTAAAGAACTTAGGATCATCAATCTAACTGTTCTTTCCTATTATATCAATACACACACACACACACACACACACACATATATATATATATATATATATATATATATATATATATATATATGTATTAAAAAAATATAAACCGCAAACGCTTTTGGTTGAAATGTGGATTTTTTATTTTAAAATATATATTATACTCTATTTGCTATAATTCGCCTACACGTGTTTCTGGTTTCGCGACTTTTTCAAGCAAAGAGTAGATATTTCCACATATTACAAAAATGAATTTCTCGCGTGGTAGTGATTCAAATGTCTTTCTTGGACTGGCGATAAGCGTTTATATATATATATATAATTTTATATAATTATATATATATATGCCTGATGATGTCTGAATAAACAAATGAAAGTACTAACAAAAAAGACCTCATACAACTTGAATTTATTAAAAAAAAGGGACCATAACATTCATCTAGAGGTTCATGGGTTAATGTAATTTTAATAAATTTGTTTGCGAAGATGTTTCTCGCCATTTATATCATTAACTTCATTAATCTGTTTTTGTATGAATGATTCATGTAATATAAATTGAACTGCACCACATATTTGATTTAAAAAGAACTGATCCGAAGTGCAAATTTTCGGGATAATAGCTGCGACATTACTCTATTTATTGAACAATTTAGTTCATGCCACATCGACTGAAAAAAACTACTACAACAAAAGAATTCTCCAATTACCATATTAGTAAAAAAACGCACTCTCTGAAATTTTCAAAAAATTCAACCTTAGCGTTGCGACCGCACGCTCCAAAATTTCTTACCCTTAACAATAATACATTTCTAAAAAAACATATTTCGAATCAGATCTAATCTTTCATGTCCCGTTATTACCTGGATGTACTAAAAAAAAAAACAAATAAATTCCCATTTCTGATTATGTCTGTATTAACAGATGAAAGTACTAGCAAAAAAAGACCTTATACAACTTGAATTTATTAAAAACAAGGATCATAACATTCATCGAGAGGTTCGTGGGCTAATGTAATTTTAATAAATTTGTTTGCGAAGATGTTTTTCACCATTTATATCATTAACTTCACTAATCAGTTTTTTGTATGAATGATTCATGTAATATATATATATATATATATATATATATATATATATATATATATATATATATATATATATATATATATTGCATATAGTTCTCTTGTTAATATTTCGTTCTTTCGCGTCGTACGACGTCATAAAACTGTATTATGAATTTACGATTTCTGTCTGATATTTCGCGACCATTATCGTTGCATACTAATCTTCTATGCCAGAATAAAAATATCGACTACTGTATTTGGTCATTATGTCTGTATGCTCTGTTTTTTGTGAGTGGGGTTATATATATATATATATATATATATATATATATATATATATATATATATATATATATATATATATACATGGTGTATTGCTGTAGTTGTGGAATTGTTTGCAAAAGAAGCATTTCAATATAAGGTGTCTGAGAAATTGAAAGAAATGTAAAATGGCATTAAATTTCCTGCCATTCTCTACATTTACAAGAGCCATATCAGACCCAAAATGAAGTAGCGTTGTCATATTTAGGCGAGAGATGTACAATCCTCATTCTCCAGTCTTGATAGAGTCCAATAGAATCTCCGAGCCCTTGGTTTTACTAGCTAACCACCCTCCAACTTTTTTTCCCCACAGGCGGGAAGTGGCAAACCTGACGCTGCTCTATCTCAACTTCCACGGAAAGTGCTCGGGTGAACTATATTCCCTGGTCCCGCTAGTTCATGCCTCCACGGCAATGACTCGCCATGCTACTTCCATATTAGCAAAACACCCACATTCCCACCGTATTCCATCGGTGAGAAGTAAATCCACTCAAACAGTTTATATCTACGAATCACTGCTCTGTGGGTCCGACTCCCAAGAGGATGTTTCCCCCATCTCCTATGAATTTCACCTGTTCTAGTCTAATGTTAACCGTTATCTCCCCCACTATCCGCAAAAATTGTCTCCTAACGTAACCTTCTACCTCGAGCGTCCCCGGGCCATGTACAGAGTGAATCTTACTGTAAAACACACACACATATGTTTCTGTGTGTGTGTTTTACAGTTAGATTCACACACACACATATACAACGTGTCCATAAAGTTTGTGTGGACTTTAAAAACTTTATAACTTTATTTGTATTTGCGATAGAAATAATTTGTAAAAAGGATTAGAAAGAAGTAAATCTATATTTTTTAAGGTTTTATTGAAATTTTATTTAAGTTTCCACATGTCCTCCATCATTAGCAATACAAAGGGTAATACCATTTTGCAGTTCCGGAAAACATTTACCAACTAATTTACAGTAATGCCTGAAATCACATTAGTTATTTTAGCTATACTTAAAACTAGGTACATTAAACTTTATAACATTTTTTACAGATTATTTCTATCGCAAATACAAATAAAGTTATACATTTTTTTAAGTGCACACAAACTTTATGGACTCACTGTACACACACACACATATATATATATATATATATATATGTGTGTGTGTGTGTGTGTGTGTGTGTGTGTGAGTGTGATGTTATCTGTTTAGTGATACGTGAACCGGTTCAGGAGTTTGCTTTTTGCAATAGGCCACCTTGGAATCACCATAGGCCCGTTTTTACGGGGAGATGGAGACGATAATCTGAAATTCAATCAGTTCGGATGTGTGTAGTCACTTCGCCATTGGGTATCTTATAACTGTCTGCTGTCGACATTGACGGGAACCACTGGGCTGCGTATCGTTTACGAGAGGGGCCAGAGGCGGACAGGTAATTCCGCCCAGATTTACACGCCAGTCTGCAAGCTTCAAACGGCGAGAGAGGACCCTATACTCGAATTTGCGTCAGCATTTTATAACTCTTGAGACTTGCATTTCGGAAGCACGCAGTAAAGGGTCAGTGGAATAGGTAAACAAAAATCAAGATTGTATTGTTGCCAACTGTTTCGCTAATAAAGATATATATATATAAATATATATATATATATATATATATATATATATATATATATATATATATGATATAACGATATATAATTTTATATAATTTTATAGATGAACAAACAATATTTAGAAAAATATGACAAACTGGAAAGGTTTTTGTGACGGGTTCTTCGAATGAAACGAATCACAAAAACTTTCCAAGATTATCATATTTATATATATATATATATATATATATATATATATATATATATATATATATATATATATATATATATATAAATATGATAATCTTGCTAAATATATATAAATATATATATATATATATATATATATATATATATATGTATATATATATATATATATGTATATATATATATATATATGTGTGTGTGTGTGTGTGTGTACATGTGTGTGTGTGTCCACACGCGTGTGTTTACGTTTTTGTATTCATTTGTATTCAGTTTGTGTGTGTGTGTGTCTGTGTTTGTGTGTGTCTGTGTCTGTGTGTGTGTGTCTGTGTGTGTGTATATATATATATATATTTGTGTATGTGTGTTTGTGTGTGTGTACATGTGTGTGTGTGTATCTTCACGTGTGTGTACATGTGTGTGTGTGTGTATCTTCACGTGTGTGTACATGTGTGTGTGTGTGTGTCTTCATATTTGTATATTTATTTCTCTCTACAATTTATCTTGGTATCTATTCCTTGTGTGTGTTTGTGTGTACCAACTCTTAATAAATTAACCCTTGCGCATATATATATATATATATATATATATATATATATATATATATATATATATATATATATATATATATATATGTGCGTGTGTGTGTGTGTTTGTGTGTGTGTGTATATAAACGGTATATATTTTTATTTATATCTTCCCGTCCTGTGTATAAATTACGACCGGTAGCAAAGCCTCTAATCGGGACAGGGTTTTTGAGGAGCGTGGTGCCACCTTTTAATTACTGTTGGTCCCAGGACCTCTTGACCTCGTGTGGTAGCACCTGTTAAGGTCCTAGCTATGGGCAAATAGTGAAACCCCAAACAAAAATCAACAGTACATTTTTATAGTAAAATTACCAACAATACATTTACAATAAAATCTCAGAATTAATCGATAGAAAAAATATGTATAAAGATAAAAAGACAATAGGAAAAATGTGTCTTCTTTTAGCCGACGCGTTTCGTCCATTGTGGACTTTTATGGGGCAAAAAACGAAATGAATTTATTGAAACAAAATATCTATAAACAAAAAACAAAATATTGTTAATAACTCAAAGAATTTAGAAAAGCAATTATCTCTTCATCCATTCAATTGAAAAAAAAATTTTTTAAAGAAAACGTATTTATTGAACAAAGTAACTAATGATAACAAAACAAAAGTCATTAAAACAAAGCAAGTTCAGTCGACCAATGATGACAATTCCAGAACAACGTAACTATAAACAATTTTTTTTCTATCCTCTGCCAGCCGCTATGTTGGAGAAAGCATTACCTCGAACCATCGCCAGTGAGACACGCTGCAAGAGCCACTCCGTTTCGCGAGGCTCGTTTCTTAATCGAAACGCAATCACGCCAATCCTCCGAAGGAACACCATGGAACGAGGGCCAATAACCCCTGAAGTCTCCCCTGCCACAGGAGTAAAAAAAAGTCTATCTGCCAGAGAAGAATATTTAGCTATTTTTTTTCATCTCTGCGTTTCGGGCGACGGATCCCGGCTCAACCGCGGACCTGATCAAATTACCGACCGAAAATGTATCTGCACAGGTCGCATCCCAATCAACGACTTACCCGTTTTAAAAGGGAAGATGCCAATGCCATCCGGCCGCTTTCCATCACCACGGTCGAGGCCTACGGGTTCGATTTGGGAAGGGAACACAGCTGCATCCAAACCTCTTTTGGTGATGTCGTTAATTGCTGCATGCCGTGGAAAGCGGCCGGCACTACGACGACAGGAGAGAGGATGCAAACCAAACTCATCGATGGAGGCTCCACATCTGCATCTGTGACGCTCACATAATTTGAGTCCAAGACGGATCGCGACTCCGACCCGAGTGCACTCATCACCTAGAAGGGCACCGGTAGATGAAGAAGGCACTGCGTTGAGCCAGGCGCCACTACTCGGTTGTGAAGCAAATAGTAGACAGGCGAGGCGATGCTGATCCAGAGAGAGCCTCAAATTAGTAAAATTGAAAAATTACGTCATTAATTTTTTTTATGTTTGAATAGAATTTTTTCACATGTAGAAATATTTACATTATTTACATTATTCTGACTATTGTCCTCATCTTTGTCGCCATATTTATTACAACGTTTCAGCCGTTGTACGCTCCGGCCTTCTTCGGGTGATTGGAATGCCGAATTGAACCCTTTATTTCACTCACTGAGGTAGACTGTTCTAGTTCCACGTGTCATGTTTAATGGATGTCGACATATATGGCGACAAAGATGAGGACAATAGTCCGAATAATGTAAATTGTGTACATAATACCTCATCTCAGAAATATAGACAGATAATGTAGAAATATTGTTTGTATTGTTGCGTTGACTGATTCAACCATTTTCTTTTGATTTCTTGATATATTTGTTGCGTAAATTGATTTGGAAAACCAGTGATTCTGTAAGGAAAGGTGATATTAGGAAAAAAAACCGTGGCGCAAATTAATATTTTGATAATATTCAATGAAGTCATTCACGAGGATTTTTCTTCTGAATAAATTATTTTCGTTTTTGTCCCTTTTTATACAGAGTCTGCTAAAAATATATACACACTTCAGGAAAGGAAAAAAATATATATATTGTAATACTAAATATTATATAGACATTACGAGATTAATAGAAAATACATTTGGATTCTACAATCACGAGAGATGCACAAAATGCTTCTAGACATTTATTAGTACAGCGAACTAACGTTGACCAAAGTGTCCAGTTGGGATCACTTCACATGACTTTTCAATTTCTTGTCTAATGTCTGCCAATGTAATGCCATATGCTGAGAAAATATCGTAGAAGAGTAAACAGTGTTATCGTAATTTAATAAAAATACAAAAGACAATTTTTTCCTTTCCTGAATGTGTATATATTTTTGTCGGACTCTCTCTCTCTCTCTCTCGTTCTCTCTCTTTCTCTTTCTCTCTCCTCTCTCTCTCTCTCTATATATATATATATGATTTAAGATTTAAGAAGTTGCAGATATTTTTATATATCGTGGTCAATATTTAAAATATTAAAATAATATTAAAAATAAAGTATTAATGATATTATATGAACAGATTACGTAACTGTTTAATTATCAATTTTTATCCCGACATCGAAGTTTCTTGGTAAACTTTCCAGTTTTCAGGGGTAGTGTCTTTGAACGGTATTTTCAACTTTTTCAATTTTGTCCCTTTCTAGAAATATATATATATATATATATATATATATATATAGAGAGAGAGAGAGAGAGAGAGAGAGAGAGAGAGAGAAAGAAAGAGAGAGAGGGTGAGTATAATAGTAATATTTGGAAACTCAGCTGATGTTTTTATATATTTATATGTAATAGTTATTATACATAGATGTTTACAGAGAATTATTAAAATTCTTTTAATCATATGTATTCTTAGAAGCAACAAAAAAGAACGTTTTACCGGTTAAAGCAAAACGGCTTTTTCTGAAAAACTCCATGTAAGTAAAACAATTTAAAAAATTCTCTGTAGACATGCATGAAGAGGGTGAGGCAGATGAGAACTTTCTGAGGAGGGACGTTTTTGAAATGGTTAATGCCAAGAAATAAGTACACCCAATCTGCCTCGCCCTGTATTATAAATATTACATATAAAAATGCATGAAAATACATGTGAATATATGAAGTATCAAGTGCTTTTATTATTATTATTTTCTTTATACATATTTTTGTATAATATATGGACTTCCTCACCAGTGCGATAAACCTCATATATTTAAAAACATTTGAACTATATAACGATCAGTCGCAGTTCAGCACCTGAAGATTGCTTAGTACATGAAACTAAGACGTACTATCAATAGGGGGAAAGGTAGATTTGATTATATATATATATATATATATATATATATATGTGTGTAATTTGGCAGCAACTTTTCTTTCAAACATGTAGTGTTGAATGTTAAAGACAACATAGTCTTACATATTTTCTTTTGGATTTTCTCATATTCTCTAATGAGACTTTTTATTGGAAAATAGTTCCGAAATATGTATTGTCCGTACGATGACCTAGCGCTTTCGAACATCATTGTTCATCTTCAGGGTCAATATTTTAGTCAAAATTTTTTTTTTTTTTAAACACACATTTGCCAATTATCTTGTAGCGTAATCATGTTGCTACTTTTTTACAAACTAAAAACGTTAAATTCCTTTTAAATTCAAAAGACGCGATGATGTTATATCACGTGCATGGCGTAGATTTTTATCATGTGACAGCGTGAAAAAGATTTCCAATACACAAGCCAAAAGATCGAAGAATACGCTACAAAATTTAAATATATTATAAACATTGCAATATATTACCAGATATATTATAATCTATACGATTAATAAGAGGTCTTTTTCTTTTAATATGTAATGCCTCTAAGATTTTAAGGCGTCTAATGTCTGTATGTTTATCTATAATTTTAGTATTTTCTACAAGTATTTTACGTATATATATATATATATGAGGAAAAATATGGAAAAACAAAAAATCCGAATATGCAAGTTTACTGTTTTAAATGTTGTTTCAATGTCGACGTCAGACGTTTCGGTCTAGTAGACCTTCTTCAGGACATAGTTATTAAAACATAATTAAAATTAGACGATATTCAAGTCAATAGGAAAAGACGTTAAAAAAATTTGAAAACCTAACAATATTTTCCTTCACATGACTTCTGTTTATAAATACATGCTGCAAAAGAAAATATTTAGATTTCCCACCTTGAGAAAATACTTTAGGGGATATAAACACGTGCATATAGACTTCCGATGACAGAATGTTTCGCGGCATCACAGCTCCTGGACGTGAGTAGACGTACGATGCATTCAAAGCGAGATTGAAACCTGACTGAATTGACATCAGTCAGTTATCTTACAGCTAGGCCATTGCTGGACGACGAGAAGGTAGGTAATTTTAACGTTTTCCTTTATGCGAAATACGCTAGTTGCTCGGAGAACTCAATATATATATATATATATATATACACGAACATACACACACATATATGATGACATATATATATGTGTGTGTGTGTGTGTATATATATATATATATATATATATATATATATATATATATATATATCATTAAAGACGCAGTAGCTTGACAGTCCTTTATATATATATATATATATATATATATATATATATATATATATATATATATATATATATGGTGTATTTGGGTAGCCATCCCACTTTTAAATAAATTTCTTTGAAGACGACGTATAAGGTACTGCGTCTTTAATGAGACTATACATATATATATATATATATATATATATATATATATATATATATATATATATATATATATATAGATAGATAGATAGATAGATAGATATATAGATATAGATCTGAGTGTTTTAATTTGAGCGTATGATATCAAAGCTTCATACTTTGATGAGTAGGTAATTTGTCTCTTATCGGTTAACTGGCGGTCAGGTGAATTCTAGAAGCAAACATCAGTTTTTACTTAGAAACATATTTTTATTGGCCTATTAGATAAAAAGAGACCCTCCCACCAAATTGCTGGCTAGGCGCCATCGCATGTCTTGTCCAGGCATTGGTTCGTTAAACACGTTGCTCGAATTTCAGCCAAACAACAGCTATCTACATTTTCACACTCTTAAACGCGATTTACCGATCCGATTCACACAAGTGTCATTGCAGTAAGCTGGAATACCCAACCACCAATCCGGAAACTTCATCTTTAATGTGCCGTGTTCATTCAGAACAATTATGGCTCTCCACATCTTCCTATCATTTCTAACTGTAAGCCATATTCGTCCCAGTTCATGTTCTGCAATCCATTTAAACAAGCACTTCAGTTTCTGTTTCCATTTGCTTCGTCTAGAGTTCAGCATGTATTGTGAGTGTCAAATTCTCCAAGCCTTCTTTCTTTATTATGTATCTCATAACTTCCAACCGTCTCTTTCTTATTCTGAGTGTAAGTGTCATTTTTGGTTCTATTTCCCTTAAAACTTCCTCGTTGTTCAAACACTCCGTCTATACTATTCCCAGCATCCTTCTGTGGAGCCACATCTCTCTTGTCTGAAGTCTCCTCTTCATTTGTGCGGAAACTGTCCAACATTCATTGATATATAGGAGTAGTGAAATAACGTAGCAGTTCGACACTCTTACCTTTGTTTCCAACGACGTTTCCAGACTTAGACATGATGTGGCTTCCCTGTGTCTCTCCTACAAATAATTTCATCGCAACTGCACTGACGATCTGATTTCTCTGGTGCCCCGACTACACGAATTTAAGCGTGCTACTATGTTGTCATCTAGCTCCCGCCTTTTTACTGTTGAAGCAGTTAAATGTAACTTCTACTCCAACAGATTCTTTCCTCGCACTTCCCGACAGTAGAACACACTTCCTCTTACTTGCTTCCCTGATAACTACAATCTTCAAAAATTTAAATGTAACGTCAATCGTCATCTTCTGTTGCCTTAACCCTCGTTCTTCTTTTTTCTTTTCCTCATTTCCCCCTCTACCCAGTCTTTTCTCTCACTTTCACTCTCTGGACTTGTTATGGTGAAACACACCTGGTCTATAGATAATAGACTCTCCCATCTAATATAAGTAGGAGTCAGTGGGAGACGAATACGGAAAGTAGTCAGCTACCACAACTCGATTACTCTGCGTAATACTGATTATTACAAGTTCCTAACGTTTTTGTACGTTGAACCTATTTAGGACCGAATTTAGTCCAAATATAGTTTCCACTGCGGAAAGTAACTCTACAACAGTAATTCCCTGCGTACTAATGGCACACCCGCCTTGCTTGGAGTGAATTGATTAAAAAAAAGTTCTGGAAACCACACACTATATCTGTCTATATCTCTGAAATGAGGTATTATGATTACTTGCATTATTTACATTATTCGAACTGTTATCCTCATCTTCATTGCCATATTCACAACGTTTCGGCCGTTGTACGCTCAGGCATTCTTCAGGTAATTGGAATTTCGAGCCGAAACCTTTATTTCGTCTACCGGAGTAGAGTGTTCAAGTTCCACGTGCCATGCCTCTTTAACTGAATTTTTCAAGTTTTGGTTCAACACTGTTGTGGCCCGGTATTAAACTCACATCTCTTTGGGTCTAGTCACTGGATCTAACCAACGTTTTATCCACTGGGTTTATGTGACCTTGAGAACACTGGTGTTCAATACCAGGCCACAGAATATAAATGATAAAGATAACATATTCAGTTGTGTGGATATGAATTTGGCTGATGATCGCAAAAGCGTGAAAACCAGGATCACAAACTCATACCTATACAACTGAATATATATATATATATATATATATATATATATATATATATATATATATATATATATTACAGGAGATTAAAATAAAAACGTTAAGAATCGCTACACAACTGCAATCATGTTTCGAAACTGCAAATGTGCCTCTGAGGGCGATGGTAAGTTTCTGGTAGGTGAACGATTAATTTAATTTCATTAAAAACTTATTACAAAACTTATTTTTTACGGACAGGGGAATTATATTCCATCTGTTATTATCTTACAAGTACACACACACACACACACACACACACACACACACATATATATATATATATATATATATTGTGTATATTTAGGCATAATTTTTTTCATTGACGCATGTTTCATTAAATAATATAGACAAGTTTTGTCTATTTATTTTAAGTAAGTTCCTCTCGTATTGTCTGATAAAACCTAACCTAACTAAAATAAACTATGAAATCTCCACAAATATCCTTAAATGCCTATAATTTCTAACAGAAGCCATTGGTTTATACCAACGGCTTCCCATACTTAATACTACTCGTTTTTCTCTCTCGCGTGGTCATGTGTGACGTCACGAGCTGCGACGCGATGTTCGCTTCCGCGTCTCGTATACACGTTTTTGTCGTTACTTTAAAATTTTTCATGCATCAAGTGCGGACTATCATTGTTGTTTCCTCCGTGTGTTGTTGATTTATTGAAATTGTCATCTTTGATAATGGCTTATGTGAGCTGAAAGCTTAGATTGGATTTAAAGATGTATCAATATGGTGTTTTCCTTTCGTCTTTCAACGATAATGTTATTAAGCTTATCAGACAATAGGAAAGGAACTTACTTAAAATAAATAGACAAAACTTGTCTATATTATTTAATGAAACAATCATTAATATATATATATATATATATATATATATATATATATATATATATATATATATATATATATATATATATATATATATATATATGAATTCATCGAGTCTAGAAGAATCCACAACAGAATGCACAATGGCCGTTTCGTCCTATTTGGGTCTTATCAGCAGTACGCACTTACTACCGTTTTGATATAAAGTCATACCAACTGTAGCAACGGGCTTCGGTGATGGAGAAGAAACTGAATGGACCCGATATTGCGCCGCTATTCACAAATTCCCTGGTGATAATAATTTTTTTTTCCTTTTGGCTTAGATAGAATAGGTCATATTCGATTAGCTGATCAGGGTAAAACTCTCAAGCCTTTATTTTTTTAATTTTTTTTTTAAATGAGCATATATTTTGGTTTTGTAACCAAATTAATCGTTCACTCACCAGTAATTTACAATCGCTTGAGAAGACGCCTCGTTATATGTTGAAACATGACAGCAATTGTTTAGTGATCCTTACATGTTTTTCGTAATATCGAAACATATATATATATATATATATATATATATATATATATATATATATATATATATATATGAATTATTTTGTCGTATATATACTAAATTCTAAAATTAGACACATATAAACTAGGGGTAAACAAACACATGAATATTTTAAATCTACATAAATATTTTAACAGTTAAAAATATTTTAAGAAATATTTCTTGAGTTATGGTCAAAAAACCTTTTAAACAACATTTAAGACACTATCATCAGTCTTCCGCCAAAAATTCAAACAAAGTTGCATTGCACATCACGTGACATGCGCACGCTTCACGACAAACGCTGTAAACAAACGCTGTTAACAAACACACAAACACAGTTTCTCATTTGATTTCTGAGGAAAGACCTAGGTGGTCTGAAATATTAAATAAATAAATATATACAAAAACACAGAAATAAATACTTTCATAAAAAAAACACCCAATTTTGTTTCATTCATTTTATCCAGATATTATATATATATATATATATATATATATATTGATATCTACATACAGGCTGTTTCACAGCTAATTAGAGTATCTAAACATCCGATTGTCTGAAGCTGGGAGCGAAACCCCACTGATTTGACATCAATCGGAGATTCTACCCCTAAGCTATCAATGCTCTGTTGAGAGGCAGGTGAATTTTTTACATACTTACTCTTTGAATAAACGCGCCACTGACCGATAGGGCTCAATTCATGGAAGAGTTTTTTGCAATGTTAGCAGCAGTTGTCATTGTTTAAAAATTCACGCTTTTCTCCCAATAGTACTCGACCGAATTAATTTTTCAGGGAGGCATATCATTGTCCCTCACATTCTAAAATAATGAAGAAGTTTTTTATCACTCCCTAGTGTTTCCTCATCCTGGTATTGTCTCCGGAAGATGATATTATAAAGGTAATCTCCCTGACAAATTTTCAGATTCGAACTCGACTCTCAATGTCGACCTCGCTAATTTGTTATATATATATATATATATATATATATATATATATATATATATATACATGATTGAAATTGCTTGATCCGGCTTCTAATGCTTCAGTTTGAGCGGCTTGGTGATAGTAGTCGTGGCTCCTGGGGGCACAGTCCTATGGTTACAGAGAATTTCAATTGAGTTCCACCACGGAATATGTGAGCTAGCGGCGCTATATTGAGTCTGATTTGGTACCTCTTCGGCACCGAGGCCCGTTGGGACAGTTGGTATGATGATTGCTTGATAACTCAACTGTCAGGCTTTTAATTCTCGGTAGTGGATGCACACTACTGATGAGTCCCAAATATAGGACGAAACGGCCGTCCAGTGCTTTCTGCATTCTGTTGAGGTTACTTTCAGACTGAATGAATTACTACGAGGCTGGCATCCCGTCCCACCCCTTCACCGTTGAAACTGTTAGATGTAGACGTCTCTTCTACTCCAATAGCTTCATGTCTCGCACATCTCGCCTTTGGAACACCCTTCCTTATTCCTGTTTCCCTGACAAATATAATCTCCAACTATTTAAGTGTAACGTCAATCGACATCTCCAGTTGCCTTGATCTATCCACTTCCCTTCTCCACATCCTTTCCCCCTTTCATTCCTATCTGCTCTCGCTCCAAATCCTCTGTAACCCCTTGCGTGCTAGTGGCTTCCAGTCTTGCTTGGGGTGAAAAGCTTAAAAAAATATATATATATAGGTGTACGCATTTTAGTTCATACAAGCACATCTATATAAACAGTCCGAGGCTAGACGCAGATACACACCCATGCGTTCGACAAACTTACACTTCCTCACACACAAACTTACAATTCCTCACACCAGTTTGTCTGATGATCGCAAAAACGTGAAACCCAGGTCACAAACTCATATCCACACCACTGAATATGTTAGCTCTATCACTGATATTGAGCACTTTCGACTAAGTACTTCGCATATAAATTAATATATATATATATATATATATATGTATGTGTGTGTGTGTGTGTGTGTGTGTGTGTGTGTGTGTGTGTGTGTGTGTGTGTATTAATTAAACGTTATTTTTAGTGGCTACGCTTATTCGAGTAGACTTTCTGTTTATTTCTGTTTATTTCTGAATGTCCGAGAAATAATCTATCCTGTCGGAGGACGAATATTTTTTCTGAAAATTTCTCGGACACTCAGGCCGGTAAATGTTGTTTAATATTGTTTATTATAAAACAGAGCATTTACTTAAATAATTGTATCTATAAAAAGAATGTTAAACATAAAAATGTCTTTAAATATATATATATATATATATATATATAGTCATCTACAGTCAAACTGGTTTGCTGTATCACTGCTCATCAGGGTAGCTAGACATCCGATTGCTTCAATCCGGGATCGAAACTCGACCTATTTGACATCAGCCAGAGACACTTACCCAAGAAAAGTGATTTTAACGCATTATATACGTGATATATAAACTCCATACAGGCATCTATAGCGCCCAATTCTTACGAAGAGCGATATATATATATATATATATATATATATATATATATATATATATATATATATATATATATATATATATATATATATATATATATATGGGGGGTATATGCTTTCTTTCATTAACTGATTTGTTTTTCTGCTTATCAACCTTTTGCAAGTTATATAAAGACAGAAAATATGTGTGTTTTCTTTTCTTTAGTTTATTTACAGTCAGAAAATATTTTTAGAATATAATAAACTTTTTTTAGACAGTAATGTTTTAGTGATAAAAAATGCTACTAATTAACCCATAGCTTGGGTAGATGAGGTGGATTCATACCTTTCGCAAGGATATTTGTGCGTATGCGAATATAACGAACCAAACGGGAATTTGAACTTGCTTCTCCGATTAACAATTCAGAATCATTATCAATTACAACAACCGCTCATTCAAACTTTCAACACCCAGTATTCCCAAACGGTAACCCTATAGGTACTGACCAGGCTCGACGTTGCTTAACTTTGATGATCGTACGAGAACTAGTGTTTCGACGTGATATGGCCGTAAGCCATATATGTGTGCGTTTTCTTGGATAGATATGGACACATATTCGAAACACACTCACGCATATATTTATATGTAAGTTGTGAGAGCCAGAGGGCGATCTGTTTATGTTATGGCCTGTGTATAAAAAGAGATGGAAAGAATTTGACAAGTTTTATTCAGATGATTATCAAAAATAATTGAGCAGCGATGTAGTGAAAGACGAGTGGGTATGAGCCAGCAATAACAGGGAGAGCGTGGACTGGAAACAGGGCCAACGCGTGCGTAAGGCGACAAGTTTATCAGAACTCTGGAGAGATGAAAGTGAATCGTGCTCTTGAAGTGTTCTCTATACTGCGAAAACCAAGAACTCAGAGGACCCACAATCCTACTGTTTACAGTGGCGGGGCCCGGTCTTATCAGAAATATCGATCATGCCAAATCGGCATTAAGCACACGATGACGACGTTTCATTTTTTGCAATGCCAACGTCTGTATCATCGTCGTGCGATGGAAGGTGGTGCGTTCGGGTCTGGGTTGAGGGCTGTCCAGGGTTCTAGAGAAAGAGCTCTCACTACATCGTTATGACAACCGCAGCGTCTATTTTATGCATTTTCGATTGCATTGATTTTCACATCGCACTATTGGTCCTCTTAATAGTTTAAATCATTTGAAATAAAACTATTATTTTCAACTGCAGACTAGATCACCGAATTTAGAATTCAGTGCCTGCTGCATGATTCTTTGAATACATACATACATACATATATATATATATATATATATATATATATATATATATATATATATATATATAAGTGTAAACATTATATAAACATTAAAATGTCTTTAATTAATTGTCGGATGTCATTTGTTTACATTTAGATACGCCATGAGCAGATATGAATGTACTTGAGGGAATCATGGAAGATTGTAGTTTAAAGACAGTAAAATGGACTTTGCTAACCGAACGCTCCTCTGTGGCCTAAAGACACGTCAGAATATATGACGGTTCCGTATAGGATACAGTTTTCTATGAAAATTTCTCGGCCATTCAGGCCAGTAAATGTTTAATACTGTTTAATGTTGTTTAATATTGTTTATTATAAACAGAGCATTTACTTAAATATTCGTATCTATAAAAAGAATGTATAAACATAAAAATGTCTTAATATATATATATATATATATATATATATATATATATATATATATATATATATGGCTCTTATAAAGGTAGAGGATAATACGATGAGACAGGTACTGACAGGATACTTATTATGTATAAAGGTTTATGTACCGAGTGTGACAGCAAAATTGTTCAAATATTGACTGTTGTCTCTTAGAAATGATTAAAGATATCTTGCTGGAATTTTCCAAATTTTTTATAACACTGTTGGACTCTACTTTGAGCAATATTAATATATAATTACTCTCCAGCTTATATGCTCTATGCTCTCCAGATATATATATATATATATATATATATATATATATATATATATATATATATATATATATATATATATATGTTATTCCACGATCATTTTCCAATTTATTCAAGATGATCTTCGCCCTCTCCAACCTTCTAACTTTCTGTCCTGGAGTAACAAGGTGCCTTGAGATTTTCAAGTTTTTTCACTGCTCATAGGATTGTCAAAGCTGTCCCGTGACAAACGTCTTATGAATTGATTTGGATCTTTTAACATTGATCTCTTTAGCTCTCAGTTGAAATGTTGATCCCTTTTCCTGTTGTGACCTCCTGATCCAGTTTTCCTCTCTATTGTTCCGTCTTTTTTTTTAATTTATTCAACTCATGGACTTTGATGATGGAAGCCAGAATATGAATTTTGGTAGAATTACTGAAGGCCTGAATGTTTTTTCTTCTTACCATTGATCAGATGAGAAGACATTGGGGCTGACACAAAACGATTTTAACCTTTTCTCTTTCTAGCTGAATAACTCAAAGGGTTTTTCAGTGATTCTTACGACAAATGGTATCAACATGGGTAAAACGACCTTTGGGAAAACCTGGAAAAAAAAGTAACTCAATTAGTTTGTTGTTTTTTTTAAGATATTAAATATTTTGTGTGATGGACAGCTATGATGTAACACTATTTTGTCAATTTTACTGTTACACCCCTGTGTGTGCGTGTGTGTGACTGTACATTTATATATGTGTGTGTGTGTGTTTGTGTTGTGTGTGTTTGAGTGTGCATATATATATATATATGTGTGTGTGTGTGCGTGTGTGTGTGTGCGTGTGCATATATATATATGTGTGTGTGTGTGTTGTGTGTGTTTGAGTGTGCATATATATATATGTGTGCGTGTGTGCGTGCGTGTGTGTGCGTGTGCATATATATATGTGTGTGTGCGTATCTATCTATATATATATATATATATATATATATATATATATATATATATATATATATATATATATATATTATTATTATTATTATTATTATTATTATATAATCGACAAAAACATTACATCCTTTTCACAGAAAATTCTTTTTATCACTTTGACATTAATTTTGCTAATATATATATATATATATATATATATATATATATATATATATATATATATATATATATATATATTTAGTTAACGAAAAACTAGGTAATCCGTATGGGTAGACCCAAGGAGGATAAAATCCAGAGAGCTCAATGTAAATCAGAGCTAATAATTTAAATAAAAACAGACCACTTTAAGGTTCCATATAATAAATTATTTCACCACAGCCCTTTTAAAGGACCGCGGATCATCAGACTTTACTTCCAAAGATTGATACGAAAAATGAAAATACGTAAATGTATATGTATATATATATATATATATATATATATATATATATATATATACACACACAAATCTAATGAAAACGAGAATAATGTAAATGCTAAAGTTCACAGCATTAACTCAAGAGGGCTCAATACCAAGAGTAGAGCAATAATTATTTACTATAGACTTTTATATGTGGACCAGAAAATTACCCATCACAAAGATACATTCTTGTTTCGATTCCTTACGTACATCTCGACTGTCGTGAACTAAAAATGATTATCTTTTTTTGTTGTCATTTTCACTTCCTAACTTCCTCTAAACATATATATATATATATATATATATATATATATATATATATATATATATATATATATATATATATATTTATTATTATTATTATTATTATTATTATTATTATTATATAAATCATCGAATTTTCAAATTTTTACAAATTACGAAAAATCCTTCTCTGACAGGAAAAAAAATTTCGCAGAAATTTATATATCGTTTCTTCCCATCAACTTGGAAAAGACGATCATTAAAATCCATCGAAACAAAATGTCTATCCTATTTTATAATATTTGCTACCTAAATACACAGAATATATATATATATATATATATATATATATATATATATATATATATATATATATATATATATATATATATATATATATATATATATATATATAGTCAACAGACAGAATGTTTCTCTGTATGAGATCTCCTCAGTTTGGCTAGACGTCCGACTGTTTCAAGCCGAGATTGAAACCCGACTGATTTGACATCAGTCAGATCTGTTATATATATATATATATATATATATGTGTGTGTGTGTGTGTGTGTGTGTGTGTGTGTGTGTGTGTGTGTGTGTGTGTGTGTGTGTGTGTGTGTGTGTGTGTGTGTGTGTGTGTGTGTGTGTGTGTGTAAAAATTTAGATAGCAGTAAAATATATTTTTATGAAGACAATATGATTATATAGACTGAGCAGCAAATATTTCCTTAAAAGGAAAAATGTGAAGCTGAACGCTGTGGTAAAAGCACACTGGGTCAAATCGTTGTGTCTCATACAAAGTGGGATGAAGGTTCAATTCCTGCCGTAGAGCAGATGCCCTTTAATAGAATTTATCGAATACGCGTAATATGCTCTGTTTAAAGTAAAAATAAAAATCAGGCGTCTATTTCAAATACTAATATCCACTAATAATAACGTTTGAATTAATATATATGTATAAAATTAACCTCCTAGAACAAATTTAAATAGGGCAAATATTATTTACGAAATTAAATGCCCATTAAGGATTTTTATTCCTGATCAATCAAAATTCGTAAATAATTATAATAGGCCACACTACGACATGTTTGACACGCAGACTCACTCTACACCTTTCTGACCATAGCTCAATTAGATCTCATTTAAATATCCTGGGGACCTACCGGGCACTATTCGAAACATACTTGTTGAAAACACGAATATAATAGCATCATTTACATGCAAAAAAAGGCTAAAAATAATGGAAGCCTTATTAATAAAAAAACAAAAAAAACAACAATTAATAATATTAACATGGACAAAATATCCTGACCGTGTTTTGAAAAATGAAAACATTTTATGAAACAGAAATACAACAAACTATTTTCTAGTTATCAGTTAAAATATTTAATCCTTGAAAATGTCTAAATGTATAGCCGAAAGCGCTCGGATAAAAAGAACATTCGGACAGTTTTCATATAATTTATCATCTAAAAAGAAAAGAATTATTAGATCGCATGAGAAATTGTATAAAAATTTAAATAAAAGCATCTGGTTTGTCGTATTCAATGACATGTGCATGTAAGAAGGATTGCTGCCTAAATACACATATATATATATATATATATATATATATATATATATATATATATATATATATATATATATATATATATATATATATAAAAGTGAACATATATATATAAATATAAAAGTGAACATAGAAGTCAACACTATGTTCACTTTTATATTTACACACGCTCTATCTCTGATATTGATCCCATAAATATAGCACAATTTAAGACTATATTTCTTTATATATATATATATATATATATATATATATATATATATATATGTGTGTGTGTGTGTGTGTGTGTGTGTGTGTGTGTGTATACATATATATATATATATATATATATATATATATATATATATATATGTGTGTGTGTGTGTATGTATGTATGTATATTTGGACCTCCATAAAAAACGATACCTAAGTTTTAAAATAAATGTTTAGAAATGAAAAATCTTCCATGAAGCTTTTATTTTAGTTTTAATTTTAAGGTAATAGATTAAATTTAATATTTCCAATAAGCAAAATACTTTAATAAAAATAATTTAAATTGGCTAGATGTAATTTCTTCTTTTTTTACCTAAAATAACTGATTAGCGCCCTTCTTAATCGTCTTTCATCGCAATGTAATTCTCTTTATAAAAATAAAATCGTCCCAAAATAAAATGTACTTTTCTGAAACATTATTTGAGGAATATTACCTGATTTAAAGTATAATTAATCTAACTTGAATCAAATATTATTTACTTCAATTTTAATATATCTCAGAAATGCTTTTTTTATCCGATAGTAGACGTGTTTTTAAGCAACAGTAGCTGTGTTTGATAACGAGATGACAGATCTATATTTGCTTTGAGGAAAATTTATCTGTAAAACATACTTGAAGAAAATTACGTGATCGCCTTTTTTATTTAATTTTTAATTATTCATTATTCTTTAATATTTAGGAAAATATTCTCTGTAATTTAATGTTTTATTGAATTTTAGAAATTTTAGTCTTAAATTTAATATAGTTTTCGCTTTTAATTTTCTTAATGTCCTGTAAATAAACTCGTACTTTTAAAAAAATCGGCATGTTTATACACACACAAAGAAAATTCAAAATTCTTTTAAAAATATTGTTGTTTGATGATTTGTAATAAGCTTTTCCATTCATGATTTGTAAATATATTTTTCACTTAATAATATCATCTAAAAGTTTGAAATTAATACAGAATTTTAAAAGATTTAAAACTTAATAATTTTTCTAAATAAATTTTTTTAAAATCAAAACAATTCTTGTAAAAATTCATTATTAATCGAAAATAAGTTGTTTCATAAAGCAATAGTCTCCTTAATTTATTTATAAAAGCAATTAAAAGCTTTTCTAATGAAATAATGTCATACTTTTATTTAATTTTTTTATTTTACGATTAGGAGCAGTTTTTTCGGTAAATGGTATTTCCGTTTGACAAAAACAAATTGACGATTTAAATGCTCCAAGTTGTCCTGCATTTAACAAATATATATATATATATATATATATATATATATATATATATATATATATATATATATATATATATTACCAAGATAAAAAAAGAAATTCAAAATTAATTTATGAATAAGTCCGGAAAATTTCATTAAAATCCGACAATTTCTTGATTTTTGGAAGAAATTTCAAAAATCGACCGCAAAAAGACGCTAAATTTTTCATATTAATCTTTGGCACAGCAGGTAACTATGAAAAACAAAAAATTTAACAAAAAATTCGTGCGTACTAGAAATGATTAAAAATATTAATAAAATAATCAAGAAATACTTTGGTGTTTCCTCTTAATAATAACATAAATATTTAGACGCTAAAACTTTATATTTATTAAGTTTGAGGCCTTTTTTCATCATTGTATACTCTTAAGTTTCCGGTTCCTCTTGGGTTTCCGGTTCCTCTTGGGTTTCCGGTTCCTCTTGGGTTTCCGGTTCATTCTACATTCTATTTCAATTCTCTGTTTCTAATGTCTCTTCCAAAATTCTGAAATTTATACTATTATTGGGTTTCTGGTTTCTTTCAAAGCCATTTCATTCTTTTTCACATCCATTAGCCCATTGCGTCTTAGTGGCTTTATCGCCTTGCTTTGGGGGAATTGATTAAAAATAAAAGGTATTCTCATTATCAGTGTCTCTTCTCCGTAACCCTCTACCTCCAGTGTCTCTTGGGCCTTCTACAGTGTAAACATTATTGTAAAAATACCTCTCTACTTTCTTTCTTTTCCCTTCCACTAAATCTTTCTTTCCTTATTTCCACCTGTTCAGTCCCCTTCTTTATTGTTTGTCCTTTTTTTCCCTTCACTTATCTTTCTATATTTTCTTCATTCTTTCTTTCGTTCTTTCTTTCTAACTAGCTGGTCTACCTCTCATTTTTCCTTTACTATTTACTGTCATAATATTCTTCCTTGATTTTCCACTTACTATCGGTTTTGTTTTATTTATTTGTTTTTATTCTTCACGTCCAGTCCCACCCTTTTTATCAATTTACTTTCTCTCGGTAATAATGTTATCACCTGAGTGCTGTACATATTCTTTGACCTGATTCTGACTCAACTAGATATGACGCGGAATTCCTCGTTCTTGTATACAGTTATAGTTATTCTACCCATAATGATTGGTCCGTTTCGTTCTTGCTTTCATTTTTTTTCTTTCACACCCTCCCTCTATTTTCTTTCGTTCTTTCTTTCTTTCTGTCTTTCTTTCTTTCTTTCTTTTCCAGCTAAGTGATCGGTCCGTCTTTCCTTCCTAAACGATTAATTTCTTTCTTTTTCTTTCTTTCTTTCTTTCTTTCTTTCTTTCTTTCTTTCTTTCTTTCTTTGTTCGTTCTTTCTTTTCCAGCTACCAGATCGGTCCGTCTTTCCTTCCTAAATGATGAACTTCTTTCTTTCTTTCTTTCTTTCTTTCTTTTCCTGCTACCAAATCGGTCCGTACTTCCTTCCAAAATGACAAGCTTGTCTTCTTTCTTTTTCTTTTCTTTCTTTTCTTTCTTTCTTTTTTTTCTTTCTTTTAAAATCACCTCCACTCTCTCTTACTTCCTAATTCTTCATGGCACACATAGAACGCTTCTGTGTTTTTCCTTATCAATATATAGACATCGTTGTCATTAAAGCCTCGATGTCACAAAAATTTCTTTCTTTCTACCTGTTTGTCTTCCTCTTTATTGTCTGTCTTTATTCTTTTATTTTCATTCATATCTTTCTTTTTTCTTTCTTCCTTCTTTCCGTTCTGTAATTAATTTTTTTTATTTTTTCACTTCCTCTAATTCTTTCTTTCTTTCTAATTTTCTTCCTTCCTGTTCACTCCCCCTCTTTATTGTCTGTATTTTTTTTTTCAGCTATATCGTTCTATTTTCTCTTTGTCTTTCTTTCTTTCTTTCTTTCTTTCTTTCTTTATTTGTCATTTTTTATATTTATCATGATGAATGGTTTGCTTCTTTCTCTTCTCTTTTCTCTTCCAGTAATGCTTTCTCTCTTTCTTTATAAAATTATTTCTTTTGTTTCTTTTCCTTCCTCTACTATTTTCTTTCTTTCTTTCTTTCTTAATTTCTTTCTTTCTTTCTTTCTTTCTTCCTGTTCAGTCTCCCTCTTTATTGTCTGTACTTTTCTTTTACGTTTCATCTACATATTTCTATTTTCTCTCTGTCTGTCTTTCTTTCTTTGTCTTTTTTCGTTCGGTCAGTCCCCCTCTTTATTGTCTGTCCTTTTTCTTTTTCTTTGTTTCCATCCATTTCCACCCTCTTTATCAATTTACCCCAATAACTTCCCTCAATGTCCCTTTTTCCCTTTTTCATTTGATACGTTATTCTCAATCTGTTCTCATTTATTGCTTTTTTAGGGGTTTTTTTCTTTCTTTTTTTTCTTTTTCTTAAAAAAACTATCCTTTCCTTCAATTCGAACTCTCACCACCGAGTCAAATGACACCATTGCAAACTTTTTGCTAAAATTCTCACCTTGTAATAAATGACGTCGAATTCCATCTTTGGCTACTACTACTAATAATAATAGTAGTAGCAGTACTACTACTACTACAGAGGCGGGAGAGATGAAGCCCGTCCACAAACACCGTCTCTGTTTACGTCACAGTCACGTGCGAGAACCGAAATAGCGTCATAATATTTGGAGTAGTTTTCGGACTAAAAAGAAATCGCACGTGGCTACGTGAGATTTTGTCAGGTTTTAGGTGAATTTCTCGATTTAGGCGAAAAGCTTTTAATTTTTTTTATTACTTTCTTTAATACTGGTGTGGGAATACTGAAATTATTTGCATCGATGCTTTTCTGGAAGGCCCTAGTTCAAATTGGTAGTGGCAGTGATGAAATTAACCGTTTCCATCCAGGAAACATTTGACAGCGGTGAATACCATGATACACACACACACACACACACACACACAGATATATATATATATATATATATATATATATATATATATATATATATATATATATATATATTAATGCTTCTTTCATTAAATAAGTTAAGTTTTGACTATTTATTTTAAGTAAGTTCCTTTCATATTGTGTGATAAGCTTAATAACATTATCATTGAAAGACGAAAGGAAATCACCATATTGATACATGTTTCCATCCAATCTAAACTTTCGGCTTACGTAAGCCATTATCAAAGATGAGAATTTCAATATATCAAACAAGACACGGACGAAACAACAATGATAGTCCGCCTTTGCTGCCTGAAAAATTTCAAAGCAACGACAAATCCGTGTATACGAGACGCGGAAGGGAAAATCGGGACGCAGCTCGTGACGACACATGACCACACGAGAGTGAAAAGACGAAGTATTAAGTATTGGAAACCGTTGGTATAAAACAATGGCTTCTGTTATAAATTATATGCATCTAAGAATATCTGTGGAGATTTCATAGTTTATTTTGTTCAGGTTAGGTCCCAAATGTTTTATGTATAAAGCTTCAAGCATTTTTAATTTTTGTTTATTGTTTTCATGTTTAAGTATATTTGTGTTTTAATATATATATATATATATATATATATATATATATATATATATATATATATATATATATATATATATATTACAATGAAACATACAAAAAGTAAATGAATGGTGTGATCCCTATTTTTTTTAATTTAAAAATTAAAAAAAAAACAGATAGCATTCAACATCGAGTGATTTGTAGGTTCATTCACCTTTAAAATTTTGTTAGCGAAGGGATTTCGCCATTTTATATCATTAACTTTACTAATCTACTTTTTGTATGAATGATTCATTGTAATATAAGTTAAACTGCACCACATATTTAGTATACATATATATCTATATATCTATATCTTACTGTTCTTTCTTTTTATTTATATATACACACACACATATATATATACATATACATATATATATATATATATATATATATATATATATTAGTTTGATGGACAAAATGCGTTACAAATATATTTTTCTTGTCATTCATTTAAACGCGCTCACGCACACACATACACACACACACACACACACACACACATATATATATATATATATATATATATATATAAGTAATATTAAGGACATTATTGACTGAAGAAATAAAACATTTCTGATAAATATTGAAGTTTTACAAGAATTTTTTAATTTTTTAAAAAATTTTGATTATATTAATTTATAATAGTTTAAAATCGTGTAAAACTCTGTATTAGGTTATTTCCTGGATGTGATATAGTAATTAAGTGGAAACAAAATTTACAAATCCAAAATTGAAAAGATTGATCAACTTAGTTGTGCTATTTTATTTTTGAAACAATTTTTTATTTTTTATTTTTTTTTACTTAATACGTTCCTTATTTTCATGTACGGTAGACTGAAATTGCCATTATTATGATCTAAAAGTTTTGTCCCTTTATTATGTCGCTTCAGTTACGTTTCAACAGGTTTTCAAAATTCCTATCCAACTTTAAATGTTTAACGCTTAAACTAAGTTTTACTTTTTTCAATTACTATTTCGCTAAATATTTTAATTTTATGTATTCACGTTAGTGTGCGACATACTTCAATTGAGTAATCATGGTATTTCGTTTGTTATTAAATTATAAAATTAATTGAAGAAAATTTTATAGTATTTTAATTTTTTATATTTCTGCATGTTCGAAAGGTAAATAAAAGTCAATAAAATATTAAATAATTGCGGAAAATATGTTCATTTGTAAAAATTACTAGGTAGTTAAAAACCAAAAATTTGCGTTCACTTAGAATTTTGACAATTGGGGTCATCCATAGTAGCTGTCATCGCTTCGTCTATCAGCAAGCCATCAAACGTTGGATCAGATGAACAGGTCCAATCGTTAATAATTGGTTGAATATTTTTATGCTATAAGTAAGTAATATTTATTTCAAATCAGATTAATTTAACTTTAAAATTTCTAATTTTACAAAAATAACGTGTCAGAAATATATATATATTTTTCTGCGTGTGTATGTGGAACTGAAATCGGAATCTATCAAAAGAAAAATACTGGATTTTAAAATTAAACCCATATAAACTAGGGTTAAACAAAAACTTGGGAATTTTAAATCTGTATAAATATTTCAATAGTTAAAAATTTTTTTTAGATATAATTAAAAAAAAACTTTTTAAACAACTAAAATATTATCGTTAGATTTACGTTAGAAATATTCAAACACAGTTACATTCCACATCACGTGACGTCCGCGTCTCGCGACGGACGCTACTTGAAAACAAACTTCTGAATACAGTTATTTAATTTATTTCTGACGAAAGATCGGGGCAGATCTGAAATATCAAATATATATATAAAAAAATATATATAAATAAATACTTTCACAAAAAAACATTCAATTTTTTTTAATTTGCAACTTTTCAGTTGTTTTTTCCATATTATATACATATAAAGAAAGTATACGCGGCTTCTCATTATGCTATATATATATATATATATATATATATATATATATATATATATATAGTTAAATAATATGGTCAAGTTCTGTCTATCAATTATTTTATTAAATCTATGAAATTTACAAACAAGTTGTTTTGTGTCATCGGTAAATTTGCCAAAATTCATATTAACTTTTATTTTATATTTTTTCTCACCTTAGTACTTTCAAATGATTCTTCATTCGTTTTCCAAAGTTTTTTCCTCTGTGTAGTTGCGCAACTCGGTTTTAAAGCTGGCGTTCTAACGTTTGATGTAATCAATTTCAACTCACTGAAAGTGACGTCATATAAACGGTCAAACTAAAATGTTTATGTGTGTTTCTTTCTTTTAATTTTTAAACAGACTTCATTATATTGGCTGAGTTGATAATGGCAGTAACTACTTATTTAAGACTTTGCCTACGGAGAAAAGCAATATTCGGAAAAAAAATTGGACCTGGTCTGAACAGTAATATCGGCAAAAACAAATCCCATCTGATAGGTTTAGAGACAGAATGCAAACATTATGGAAACAGATTTGTTGCCAACAGTAAATTGAAGAATAATGTACATCGATGTTGGAAAGCATCAGACCGTGGATCTGTAATAAAGCACATTGTTCCAGAACAAAACATAAGAATTTCAACAAACGGAATGGATCCAGAATGCCCAGCTAACAAAGGCATGGAGTTTTACTTTGAAAAGACTGACTTCAAAAAGTTCAGATGTCATCCAAGAACCACCATAGTCACAACACTGAACCGAGACATTCAAAGAACAAGGCAGAAAGATCCCACTTTACCTTTGGAGAAGTTTACAATCAAGGAAGATCTGCAACGAACCCGCAAACTCGCAGAGGACAGAGAAGGCTGACAAAATATTGCCGAATCAGTCCACAATGTCACTGAAGATGAGAGAACCTGTTAATTCATGACCTCAAATCGAAATAGTTTTGATGATGATGATAAGAATAACTTTGATCATCATCATGATGAGTATAGGGTTCCTAGTGGAGAAACAGTCCTTATTCAATATTGGCTTCTTCTATTTTAGTACAACATCCTACAGAATTTGTAGTCTTCTTGGCAATGTCTCCTGTATTAAAGTTGGGTGTTATTAACTGAAATTTGTTTAATGTTTGTTTTTTTTAATCTTTTCACCCCAAGCAAGAAGGGAATGTCGCTACTGCCTATCTGTAAATCACAAAGAATGATGGTGACAGAAAATACTGGGTAGAGAAGAGACCGAGGAAAGGATAAAATCTGAACGGGGTTCAAGAATATAGAAGATGGCGATTGACGTTGCATTTAAATTTTTGAAGATTGTAGTTTTCAGGGAAGCAAGGAAACGAAAGAAGGTCCCACAGGCGGGAAGTGCGAGAAAAGAAACTGTTGGATTAGAAGTGGCTGTCACATTGAACTAATTCAACAGTAAAAGGGCGGGTTGAACCAGTCAAAGATAAAATCGACACAGTAGAAATACTTCTATTCATCTGCTCCATTGAAAACCAAGGTTGTTTCATTTACAAAGAAAGTGATGGCCACAGATGTTTTAAGGCATTGTTTTTTATTGACTATCTTGAAAAGGGCCAAGGCATCAATGGAAAGTACTTTGCTAAATTGATGAAGTAGTTAAGAGAGGCTACTAAGACAAAACGCCCAGTAAAACTAAAGAAATTGGTCTTGTTTCGTTAGGACTGCCACCAACGAGGTGAATGAATCCGAAATTTCACTGTCGATGACTCCCAAACCGTGGATTTTATCAAATTTATAAAGCCAGATTAGAATGGAGCATGTACAACTACATATAAATGTGAGTATTCTGTGATTTTTTTAATGCAAACTGAGCACGGGGGTTACACTACAAATTAACCAAATAATTTTTATTCTTTATTGACTATTCCCTTAAGGGACATGGTACCTAAAAGAAACGAATATTCAGATATAGAATTTACTGGAGCTTCTTTTATTTATTTTTTTTTTTTGGTTTCTTTTTAATAGTAAATGGCTGGATCTTTTCCGGACAGATCTCGTTTAGTTCAGAAGATGGTTTTTAAGTTAGTTAAAAATATACTTTTTCTTTTCCTTTTTTTTTTTTTCATTGCTAATGTTCAACGGGGTGGCCCCAAATTCTGGGCACAGAGTGAAAAAATGCATATTTTCAACAAATGAAATTTTCTACAACATTTTATTGAATTGGAATACTAACCATCTTTAATTAATATATAATTATAATATATAATATATTAACATCTTCAATATGATTAACATAATTTATGATAACAAACTTTGATGCGTTTTGCAAGATTCACGTGAGCTCGATGCAATAATTGCACATTGCCGTCAATTTCAGTACATTCACTCTTTATGCGTTCAATCAAGTGTGTTGCATGTGTGAATTACATTGAGTACACCTTCTCCTTTAGCATACACTAGAAAAAGAAGACAATTTCTTCCTTATTTCAACAAAACCATATTTAATCTGTGGAGGTTAAAAATATATATAGTTAATAAGATTTCGGGACAACCTGTATTATTACACTGCCCAAGAGCCACTCAATGTAGTGGGTTACTGAATAAGGCGCGTCAATTCTTTCTTATTTTAACAAAACCATATTTAATCTGTGGAGGTTAAAAAATATATAGTTAATAAGATTTCGGGACACCCAGTATTATTGCACTGTCTAAGAGCCACTCAATGTAGACGGCTACTGAATGAGGCGTGTGATATGATATCTAGGATCTTTTGCGGATCATCGAGAATTTATCTGAAGAAAGTATACTAAAATACTTAAACCCGCCTATTTGTCTTTCAAATTCGGCATGAACCGATTTATAACAGCGGTTTACTATACCGCAGTCGATGGTCCTAATGATAACGAAAATGTATCGACTGATTTTTTTTCTTCACTTTTGCCGCATAGTTAAAAGTGAACTATAGAAATTCACACCTTTAGTCAGCGTTGACATGCCTTTTCTTGATCGGTCTACCTTGAAGCAAAGATGATATACTGATGTATCCGGTGGCTAGCCATTGTCCGGAGAGCAACAGCGCGGGCGCCGTCACTGGTCCAGTCAAGTGTCAAATTAACAGATAAGATCAGCGTCTGTAGGATTTGGCTTGAGAAGGATGATTGTTATCTTTCGAATTACTCGAAGGCGTTTTATATTTTGGCTGTAATAATAAAGTGCCGAGACGCGAGCAAAAGGAAAACGAACAAGACCCCCCCAAAAAAAGGAAGATGAAGGATGACAACAAAGAGAGAAGAAGAAACGAATATAGGAAGTGAAAAAGATATGAAAGAAAAGAGATGAAGAATTAGATAAAGATAAGATAGAAAAGAAGATAAAAAGATAAGAAGACAATAAAGAAAAGAAAAAGTTATGAAAAGAAAATGAAAGAAAGCAAAATATATGAATAAAGAGGATAAAAAATACAAGTAAGAATAGAAAAGAAAACGAGAAGAAGAAAAATGAAGAGCCTAAATAAAACAGAAAAAGAAGAAAAGGAAGGAAGATAAGAAAAGCATAAAAAAGAAGGAAAGAAAGAAGATAGGTAAAGGTATATAGTGAAGAATATCAAATAAAAATGTAACTGAGGAAGTGAGAAAGAAAGAAAGAAAGAAAGAAAGAAAGAAAGAAAGAAAGAATGAAAGGATGAAAGAAATTAAAAGAGATAGAGTGGAGAAAAGATATAAGAAAGAAAGAAAGAAAGAAAGAAAGAAAGAAAGAATGAAAGAAAGAAAGAAAAAAGAAAGAAAGAAAGAATGAAAGGATGAAAGAAATTAAAAGAGATAGAGTGGAGAAAAGATATAAGAAAGAAAGAAAGACAGAAAGAAAGAAAGAAAGAAAGAAAGTAAGAAAGAAAACGATAAGAAAATATATCAGGAAGAGGATAAAAAGGCAAGAAAATAAAACAAGAAAAAACAAACAGTTAAAAAAACAAAGAAAGAACGAAAAGAAAGAAAAAGAACAAAGAAAAGAAAATTAAAAAGAAATTAAAATAAAAAAAAGACAAGAAAGAAAAGAAAAGAAAAATATACGAGGAGGAAAGACTTTTTTCAGTTTAATTATACATTGAATTTGTTGATTTGCACTAATATTCATTGCTAATATTTCAAGAGATTTTTCAGATTGATTGACTTGAGTTCTGTTAAATATTTGATGATTTCTAAAAGTGTAATAAATACCGTAAATACTCGCATAAAGCGCGGTAAATAATGTACATAATACCTAATCTCGGAAATATAGACATATACTGAAGGGCCGAAACGTTGTAATAAATATGGCGACAAAGATGAGGACAATAGTCTGAATAATGGAAATAATGTACATAATACCTCATCTCAGAAATATAGACAGATACTGAAGGTCCGAAACGTTGTAATAAATATGGCGACAAAGATGAGGACAATAGTCTGAATAATGTAAATAGTGTACATAATGCCTCATCTCAGAAATGTAGACAGATACTGAAGGGACGAAACGTTGTGATAAATATGGCAACAAAGATGAAGACAATAGTCTGAATAATGTAAATAGTGTACATAATACCTCATCTCAGAAATATAGACAGATACTGAAGGCCCAAAACGTTATAATAAATATGGCGACAAAGATGAGGTCAATAGTCTGAATAATGTAAATAGTGTACATAATACCTCATCTCAGAAATATAGACAGATACTGAAGGTCCGAAATGTTGTAATAAATATGGCGACAAAGATGAGGACAATATTCCGAATAATGTAAATAGTGTACATAATACCTCATCTCAGAAATATAGACAGATACTGAAAGGCCGAAACGTTGTAATAAAATGGCAACAAAGATGAAGACAATAGTCTGAGTAATGTAAATAGTGTACATAATACCTCATCTCAGAAATATAGACAGATACTGAAGGGACGAAACGTTGTGATAAATATGGCGACAAAGATGAGGGCAATAGTCTGAATAATGTAAATAGTGTACATAATACCTCATCTCAGAAATATAGACTGATACTGAAGGTCCGAAACGTTGTAATAAATATGGCGACAAAGATGAGGACAATAGTCTGAATAATGTAAATAGTGTACATAATGCCTCATCTCAGAAATGTAGACAGATACTGAAGGTCCGAAACGTTGTAATAAATATTGCGAAAAAGATGAGGACAATAGTCTGAATAATGTAAATAGTGTACATAATATCTCATCTCAGAAATGTAGACAGATACTGAAGGTCCGAAACGTTGTAATAAATATGGCGACAAAGATGAGGACAATAGTCTGAATAATGTAAATAGTGTACATAATACCCCATCTCAGAAATATAGGCAGATGTAAAAGAGAATGATAAAAGTATCGTTAGCAACGCTATTCTCGTTACGTAAACGCGTACAGCCAGAAACAACCGAACGAGAAACAGCTAAGCATCATATAAACGTAATCAATGGAAAAGATGCATATTTGCTATGTTTTTATTTTATAATACAATATTAATATGTGATTATTACATGCATTATTATTCGATAGAGTTAAGTAAAACATCAGTTTTACTAAAATCATGTTTATTTTAAATACAGCTGTACTTTGACCACAGTCAATGGATTATATAATTTGGTCAAAGGGATAGCCAGGGCCAGCGGTAAATACGCTAATTTTATATTTCGTGTATGATGCGATCCCCTTCAAATTAGCTTTAATTAAAAATAATTCGTAACGTTTATTTGGTTTGTATAAATGTAGCAATACGATTCCGCAATTGGCTAAAGTTAAAAATTTGACGCTGAAGATGAACGATGACGTTCGAAAGTACTCGGTTGTCTTTTGGAAGATATATATATCAATATAATTTTGAAATAAAAAGTCTCATTCGAAAATATGAGAAAATACAAGAGAAAATCAGCGGGACTATGTTGTCTTTGGCGTTTAATACAACGTGTTTATACATACATACATACATATATATATATATATATATATATATATATATATATATATATATATATATATATATGCACATTTCATTAAAAACAACAGACAAGGTGCTTTTATTTAGTTTTTTAGTTTTATACTTCTCATGCGATCTAATAAGTTTTTTCTTTTCGGATGATAAATTATATAAAAACTGTCCGAATGTTCTTTTCATCCGAGCACTTTCGGCTATACATTTAGCCATTTTCAAAGATTATATTTCAACTCTTAAATGTGCATGAAAGAAGGATTGCTGCCTAAATACACACACACACACACACACACACACACACACACATATATATGTATATGTATATATATATATATATTGACAGGGACTGGGGACGACAAAATTAACGCCTTATTTTTCCAGGTGTGTGGGATAGAACAACGTCGTGCAATTGTGTTGGTCATCACGATCCTCAGGCCTGGTACCAAAAATAATTTTTGTCTGTGGTGTGTACTGAATGATTTTACAGGCGCGAACCGTCGCACCTCGAGGCGGTGTAATGGTTAGCAAGATTGTCTCGCTAGAACCATTACGACTGAGTAGTGAGTTCGATCCTCACTGGGTGCCCTATACTTTCGCTTTTGTGCCACATCTGAGCTCCACTTGGAAAATCACTACAGGCTCAAACCGGAACCAATTCCTAAATTAAATCAAGCAATTTCTGATAGATTTTTTTGTCTGAAATTAATGTAGAAATGTGTGTAGAAGTGTTTCTGATAGGTTCAAACCTGATCACATGGGCAATTTCGGCTAATGTATTAAACATTATCAAGTGTATTATTTTGTTTATCTGAATATGTAACACACACACACACACATACACACATATATATATATATATATATATATATATATATATATATATATATATATATATATATATATATATATATATATATATATATATATATATACGCACGCACAGAGGGTGCGACAAAATGAATACCCTATTTTTCGAGGTGAGATGCATAGAACGACGTCGAGCAATTGAGTTGGCCATCACATTCCTCAGGGACATTTTGCCTGTGGTGTGTACTGAATGATCTTTACATGCTCTGGGTGGTGTTCATTCCAGTTATTATTATTATTATTATTATTATTATTATTATTATTATTATAGTTGTTTTTTTCTGTTGTTGAAAAAAAAAGCAGATGTCATCTCCGCTTCAGTAGATTGCTCACCTCGCGTAACTTGATTATTTTAGTCACTGTGCCGTTTTGACGGGTCACGTTTTACACATTAGGTAATGGGCTCTTTTTTTATGACCATCACCTTCTCTAAATTGCAAGCCAAGTCTGTAGAGCTTCTACTTGCCCATGAGTACATCGACTGGTTTTTAATTCACAGTTGTGTTTCTCCTAGACTGGATTCCAACCAAGGCTAGTGAGCCCAGTCTGTAAAATCATTTAAACTATGGGCGAACAAACGGTTTCATGAAAGTGAATGTAGTGATCTCGGCGGAAGGTCGTTTGGTTTTATCGAGTCACAAGAATGGTTTCTAAAAGAGGCTAGCGGAACACGTCCTGTGTATGAAGATAAGCTACATCCGCGTCCTGGAGATGACGATAAACTACATCAGACAGCAAGACCTCTGATCAGGAGGTTTTGAGGAGCGTGAAATCAATTCTTAATTGCTGGTGTTCCCAGGTACCCCCTGACCCGGGGGTAGCACCTGTCAGGGTCCCAGCTATGAGCAAATAGTTAAACCGTTAAGATGGGTCAGAATATCATGAAAGTATAAAAATAGGTTTTAATACCAGCAATACTTTTTTGAAAAATTATTACCAGCAATACATTTTTGAAAAAGGAAAGTGTTAGTCGCAATGCATTTGTGGACAAAATTTTTTACTAGCAATACATTTTTGGAAAAAAAAAATATTACCAGCAATACATTTTTGAAAAAAAATATTACCTGTAATAAATTTTTGGGGAAAAATAAATTCTTGCAATACATTTTTGGAAAAAAAAATATTACCAGCAATACATTTTTGGAAAAAAATATTACCTGTAATAAATTTTTGGGGAAAAATAAATTCTTGCAATACATTTTTGGAAAAAAAAAATATTACCAGCAATACATTTTTGGAAAAAAATATTACCTGTAATAAATTTTTGGGGAAAAATAAATTCTTGCAATACATTTTTGGAAAAAAAAAATATTACCAGCAATACATTTTTGAAAAAAAATATTACCTGTAATAAATTTTTGGGGAAAAATAAATTCTTGCAATACATTTTTGGAAAAAAAAATATTACCAGCAATACATTTTTGGAAAAAAATATTACCTGTAATAAATTTTTGGGGAAAAATAAATTCTTGCAATACATTTTTGGAAAAAAAAAATATTACCAGCAATACATTTTTGGAAAAAAATATTATCTGTAATAAATTTTTGGGGAAAAACAAATTCTTGCAATACATTTTTGGAAAAAAAAAAATATTACCAGCAATGCATTTTTGGAAAAAAATATTACCTGTAATAAATTTTTGGGGAAAAATAAATTCTTGCAATACATTTTTGGAAAAAAAAAATATTACCAGCAATACATTTTTGAAAAAAAATATTACCTGTAATAAATTTTTGGGGAAAAATAAATTCTTGCAATACATTTTTGGAAAAAAAAACATATTACTTGCAATAGATTTTTGGAAAAATATTAACAACAATATATTTTTGAAAAAAAAAATATTACCAGCAATAAAAATCTTGTCGGCATTAAATAACCCATTGAGGTTGATATACCGTAAAATAAAACAGAACAAACCAAAGCTAGCAGTCTCCGCTATTTAACTCATCGTTCGGGGAAGAAGAGATTCATGCCTTTTCGACGGAGATTTAAGCGAAAGTGAATATAATAAACTCGACCAGAATTCGAACTCGCCGATTTCTTTCTTCGAGTTGCTAACTATTTATAACAACAAACAACATACTCGTCTGAATTAAATAATACATTATCGTTATAAATAGCTTTTTACGTATCTTTCTTTCTTTTTGGCTTCTTTGTTTGCCCCTCGTCGACGTAATAGTCAGAATCAGAGTTATCTTCTCCTGATAAAATATAATATTTAATACTTTGAAGAAATAAAATATAATTCAACTGATTGATGAAATTCAATAAGCGCAGGTATTGATGAATAATATTATCAAAGTAGTAATTATATTAGAATAACAGCGTATGTTTGTATTATTTAAATAATAACAATTAACATATTCTCATATGCTAATTAGGAGGCTTAAACATTTCAATGACCTCAATCAAAACAACTACCACACTTGTAGGTAACAAAAATTCAGCTTTGCGCAGGTGCGGTACCGTAGCCGATGAGGATTTTCCGAGGCGCGGTTATTGCTAGTTGAAAACTATACCAATACCCCGCGACGGCACCTCTTTTCTGAGGTGGTAATCGCAATTTTTTCACACCTCTACGGAGGTGACAAATACAATCTAAAAATAGACTGTCAACTTATTCTCATGCAGCGTTACTTCACGTTTGTGATCGCATATCTGGTAATGTGCCATTATTTCAGATTTTTTATGTAAATTATTTCTTTGTAAAATGTTGTGAATAGGTCATAGAGAATCGATTTTTTTTTTGTATGTACTGAAGAAGATAAAATGACGCAGTGTTCGCACATGTCATGACATATCCAGAAAGGAAAATGCCGGCCCCCTGAGAGTTTTCGAGATATACGAAGTGAACTCTATATAACGCGGAACTAAATTACTATGGAAACGGTTTGTTTATTGGTGAATGGTTTGACACCGATGTAGTTCTAAGCCAGGGATGTTCAAAATATTTTCTTGGAGGGCCACTTTCAAAAATTTAATTGATAAAGAAGCCCGTTCATAAAAAAAATGTCCTTTTTAGACAGAACATATATTTTTAACGTATAAAGACTGTAACAAATTGTATAGATATATTTTCACATAAATAAGAATGAGAATAAATCATTTTATTAATGTAATATTTATTGTCTTTGCGCAATTTTTCCATGTCAACTTTTACAGATGCAGTGGCAACACATAGCTGACTCGCTAAATTATCATCAGTAAACTAACTTTGGCTTTTGTAAGCTTCATCTATGAAAAAATCTGCTCACACCATTATATGCTTCCAAAAAGAGAGGGTATTTTAGGATATGTTTGTATATTTTCTACCTACATACTTTGAATAAAATGCCACCAAATCATTCTCACCGTATGCATTCTTCAAGTTCATACCTGACTACAAATCAGTAAGCTCCATTTCATAGCAGTCAGCATTGTCTTCAGTTTTAAAAGTTTCAGCAACTCCTTTTCGTATTTTCTGAAATCCACAATTCTCTAAGTTTACTTGGAACATATTTTGTACAAGTAAGGTCAAGGAACACAGCTATTCTTGCTTCCAAACAGAGAAAAATGGCGAGGCGACACTGGCATGCTTCGCGGGTCACATTGTGGGCTACCTGTTGGACACCCCTGTTCTAAGCTATTGTCGCTAACGCGAATTGGTACCTTTGGTGTTCCCAACGAACATGTGTGCTACAGACGGTAGAAAATTTTCCAGCATATTTAACTTCATTATTTGTGAATTTTCCTGTCATCTTAGATATTTCATTACAATGGAGTACAATTGACTGCTATCCAAGAGAGACCAGTCTCCTTTCTATTTAACCCCTAGCGGGGGAAATAGTCTAAAACTGTTCGAATTTCTCAGTTTAATAGCTTTTATTTGTTTTGCTCGTTAGTATTGTCTAAAAATAATTTCTTAACGAAGCCTGTTAAGAGTGTTTTTAATCTTATTTGTGTATGACCCAGTCTGCGTACTCAACGGTCGTAGAATGTAAAAACTACAGCAACGTTACAATAAAAAGCAACGAAAATTAAGTAACGTGGTTCAAATCTAAGGGCACCGATATTCAGAAAAACGATAACTTGGTTACTTATTTTAGTGCACCATTTTACTTACAATTATTGCCACATGACGCAAACAATAGTCAGTGTATTATTTAAACAAATTCGCCGTAAATAATCAACAGCCCCTTTTTACAGCCATCAGTCACTTATATGATTTCCGACTAAGGTCTTTTTAATTGACATAAGTAACAAAGTAATCGTTCTGAGTAACGCGGTTAATTGAAATAGAAGGAGGCTGACCGTAGTCGAGATCATAAAGACATTGTTAACGCCATGATCCTTAGCTGCATGGGGATACATACCGTTTTGCATTCAAAGTTATCCTTCTATTAGAATGGCTGCCAACCATGTTGAGAGAACTAAATCTGTCTTGCCAATAAATCCATATTTGTGGTAGGGCAGAAGAGAGGCACCTTTCCCAAACTCGACGGGAATTCGAACTTGACTCTATCGAATCCCATTCCAAGAGGCAATCCATTACACCACCCGCACATCGAAATAAGTCCCTCGTAATTTTAATTAAAAAAAATATTTTCGGGGGGAAATTGAGAGATCGATTTTAGTTTCGAAGTTCGATACGTTTTTCTATTTTTTTTGTTTTTTTTTTGTTTAAGCTTTTCACCCCAAGCATGGCTGGAAGCCACTAACACGCAAGGGGTTACAGAAGGTTTGGAGGAAGAGCAGATAGGAGTGGTAAAGGAGAGGATGTGGAGAAAGATAGTGGATCGATCAAGGCAAGGGGGTTACAGAAGATTTGGAGCGAGAGCAGATAGGAATGAAAGGGGAAAGGATGTGGAGAAGGATATTGGATAGATCAAGGCAACTGGAGATGTCGATTGACATTACACTTAAATAGTTGGAGATTATATTTGTCAGGGAAACGGGAATAAGGAAGGGAGTTCCACAGGCGAGATGTGCGAGACATGAAGCTATTGGAGTAGAAGAGACGTCTACATCTAACAGTTTCAACGGTGAAGGGGTGGGAACGGGATGCCAGCCTCGTAGGACGCTTAAATTAATGAGGCCTGGGAACCAGCGAAAGCAGCTCATCGGAGCTTACTAAGATTCCAATTTTTCTGAGTGTCAAATTTTCCAAAGCTTCTTTCCTCATTATGGATCTCAATAAATTCAACTTTCTTTCTGATCGTAATTATAAATGACATTTTCTATAAAACCTCGTCATTTCTCTTATGTTGAACTGTTTTCCTGTGAAAACAAATGTTCAAATAGATAGCCAATAGTAAATCATTTAAAAAAATAAATAAACAAATTACGGAATAATATTTTTTAAATTTACATGTGAAAAAATATTTTGATTCACATTATAATTTAGGGGGGACTATTACAAAATGAAGGGAATATCTCACAAAAAAGATTTTTATAAAAATCTGAAGTAATGGCGCTGCCATTATTTCAGATTCTTAAGAAAACGATCACAACGGTGGCATAAAAACATTTTTGACAGTCTAACATAGTTATATATATAGTCCCAACTGCCTCATGACGGGGTGAGGAGTAATTAATCTGAATTTGAAAGAAATAGTAAGGTTCGAACTTGAACCCAGACAAATGTTGATAGCATAACTGAGTAAGAATATTTCAATCACCAACGCTTTAAATTTTAATGAGGCGGCAACTATTTGAAAGTCTGTTTTTAGATTATATTTGTCACCTCCGTAGAGGTGCGCAAAAATTGCGATTAGCACCCTCAGAAAAGAGGTGCTGTCGCGGGGTATTGGTATAGTTTTCAACTAGCAATAACCGCGCCTCGGAAAATCCTCATCGGCTACGGTACCGCACCTGCGCAAAGCTGAACTTCCGCCGCATACAGGTTGGTCCTTCCTTTAATTGAGGTCATTGAATTGTATAAGGCACCTAATTAGCATATGAGAATATGATAATTGCTATTATTTAAATAATGCAAAATATAAAGTGTTATTTATATATAATTAATAGTTTAATAATTTTATTTAGCGATATTTTCTAAATATTTAACCTGATTATCTGTGTCAATTGATAGTTTTATTGCTGAAAAAAGCGAATTGCAGTATCACGTGGTCTTTTGTTGAAATCAATCCATCGATTGATTGATTCGTTTTCTATGGATTATCAACACTTTGCAGATTATTAAAATCCAGAAAATATTTTTAGCTTGTCAGAAATTTTTGGTAAATGATATCATTTTAGTGTATGTACGTTGAAAGAAACATAATTTAATTTAAATTAGTTTAAATTTAAATTTAAATTTAATTTAGTTTAAATTTAAATTTAATTTAGTTTAAATTTAATTTTTATAAAAAAATTTTATAAAATGAAAAATATTTCTGGGATCTTTTGTTTTAGTTTTTAGTTTTTATTTCATCAAAAATAAAATAATAATTTCAGAAATATTATCTGATTTAAAATTTAGTTAAACTTATTTGAAATAAATATTACTTACATTTAGCTTATAATATCGCAGAAATGAGCGAATTGTAAAAAATACATGGGTCGTTAATCTGATTAGCTAGGTCTACGATAAAAAGGCTTGACTTGCATTACCCACTTCCACATTGGCCTTGTGCCACAATTGATTCAATTGTAGCAGTAAATAACTATAGCAGAAATGCATGTTTTTTTAACACAGAGGAAAATATTCATTTAAGGTGTTAACAGGTTGATAACTTGACTGACAGGCGTAAGTTTATCTAATTTTTTTCTACGGGAGATATATCTGTAAAATATTTTCTACGGGAGATATATCTGTAAAAAAATTTCTACGGAAAATATATCTGTAAAAATTACTTGTGGAATGTAACGTGAGCGCCATTTTTAATTATTTTAAAAAAAAATTTAACTAGTCAGTAATCGTAAAAGTTTAGGAAAATATTTTGCGTAATCTAATCTTTTACTGAGTTTTAGATAATTTGGCTTGAACTTTACTATTATTTTTTGATAATGACGTGTATAGAAATCCGTATTTCAAAAAATAACCGGTACGTTTATACATACAAACAAACACAAAATCCCAAATTCTTTTTAAAATATTAGGGGTGTTTGAATTGTAGTAACCTTTTCCATTTATGATTATTAAATATAATTTTTATTAAATGAAAATATCATCTAACCTGTACAAATTATCAGTCTATATTTCTGAGATGGGGTATTATTTACATTATTCGGACTATTGTTCTCATCTTTGTTGCCATATTTATTACAACGTTTCGGCCGTTATACGCTCCGGCCTTCTTCAGGTGGTTAGAATGTCGAACTGAACCCTTTATTTCGCTCGGTGGGGTAGACTGTTCTAGTTACACGTGCCATGCCTAAGGGATGTCAATTATCAATTCACCTCTCCACTGCCTTAACAAGATATAGAACTCACAACTGTTACTGGATCTAACCAACACCTTTATCCACTGTGCCATGTGTCATTACATATTAGAAAATTACAAATTAGAAATTTAAAAGTCTGAAAACTTTATAAATAATTCTAATTAAATTTTAAAATAATTACTTACTCATTGTAAAAATATTGTCCATAATATATCTCATTAAGAAAAGTAATTAAAAGCTTTTCTGATTAAATAATGTCTTATTGGCATTTTTATTTTATTTTTAAATAATGTTTTAGCAGATTTTCTGGAACTAGGGGTCCTGTTACAAAAAAAAACAGTTCAACGTATATCTAATATAAACATTAACGGTACAAAAAATAACTTGTCGAAATTTCATAAATTAAATAGGTTTTGGGTAATAGATATAAAAAAATAATGATTTTCCTAAAATTTTCTGAAAAAGAAACATTTCTAAAATAATTTCATTCATTTGTGAAAGTTTCATGAAAATCCGACAATTCTGTGATTTTTTTTTTTTTTGCAAGAATTTCCAAATCAATGTCGTCCTGATATCCGGTTAAATAACACCACCTTTTTCACCATATATCTCGACCAGATGTCGGCAAATGACGGCACGCGTGCCACAAGTGGTACTCCAAGCAATTTCTAATGGCACGCAGCTACAAATGACATCACGAATTTGGAAGCAATAACTACAACAACACAAAGAAGCTATTTAGCTGTTTCAATTTTAATATATACTAAAGTATATATACTATATATTACTATATAAAATATATTGTAGAATAGATATATTGACCTTGACTTGTATATTGAACCGGGTCTCAGAATGCGAACGTTCTAAGCACTCGGCCATGGCCAATGGCACGCAGCCGCAAATGACAACACGAAGTCCGAACCAATAACTACAATAACACAAAGAAGATATTTAGCTGTTTCAATTTTAATATATACTAAAGTATATATACTATATATTACTATTGTAGAACAGTTATATTGACCTTGACTTGTATAAAAATACGTATACACTGAATGATTTTAAACCCCTAACTCGGCAGATAGCAAAACTTTGCCGAACCCCGGTCTAAGAGAGGTAACAAAATACAAAATTTATTAAGAGCTGCAAAGGACAGGAAATTGTGGAGAGCCATGATCGCCAACGTCCTGAAGGGACACGGCACATAAAAGAAGAATATTAATATTATAAATGTGACTGAGTTCAGAATCGTTTTGGTCAATTACAGAGTAATCTCCCCTTATGTCATTATTTATTTCCAATTAATTATAATATGAATTCAGTAATCAAGAAGCCACTTAAAGTATATATATTAAAATATATATACTATATATTACTATATAAAATATATTGTAGAAAAGGTATATTGACCTTGACTTGTATTGTTGGCACATTGAATGATTTTAAAACCCGAAGTCGGCACATAGTTAACAAAAAGATTGCCGACCCCTGATCTTGACCATATTTACAAATGATACAAACACTTTATTAAAATTAAATATAAACTGAATTTTTATGTCACTATTCAATTGGATGTACGGGGCTGTCGCAACCACTACTCTACTTCTGCATTCTATTGCCGAAAAGTTAAATTAATTTGACCCTCATGTAAAAGTGAAATTGTTGTGACCCTTACCTGGAAGTTAAATTGTTGTGACCCTTCCCTAAAAGTTATTGTGACCCCTATCTAGAAAATAAATATGAATGTAAAAAAAACAAAAAAAACAGATAATTTTTTCCTTTTTTTCCCCTTATTGTTTATTCTCTGGCACTGTATTTTGTAATGACATAGATCTTCATCTCTCTGTACAGATTCTTTTTCTTTGTTATTGATGAATTGTCTTGCCGTCTTGGATATAGCAATTTGATGGTACAGTTCTTCGTTACCTTCTCGCTTTGAAATATACTGTCTTTCTCCCCCTTCGACTGATTGCTATCAAGGCAAGTGATTATGTTCTACTCTACTATTTAATCCATAGATCAGAAACGAGTCGAACAATTTTCACTATTTACATTGTTTGGGCTTTAGTCCTCATCGTTATTGCCATATTCACATGGCCCAGGGGATAAAAGCGTTGGTTGCATGGTCCAAAAACTGACTTGACCCAAAGGGTTGTGAGTTCAATACAAACAGTTTCAGCGTTCAGTTACTAAGGGGAGTCAGCTGAAACAGAGATATCCGGAAAGGGCATGACACGTGGAATTAAAATAATTAACTCCGGTGGGTTCAATAAAACCTTTCAAATTCCAACTAATATCAATATATGAAGAAGGTCGGAGATTACAACGGTTGAAACGTCGTGAATATGACAATAAAGATAGGGACAACAGTTCGAATAATGTACATAGTGTAAATAGTTACAATACCTCATCTCAAAAATAGAGACAGATCCTGAAGAAGGTCGGAGCTTACAACGGTCGAAACGTTGTGAATATGACAATAAAGATGGGGACAACAGTCCGAACAATGTAAATAGTTGCAATACCTCATCTCAGAAATAGGGACAGATCCTGAAGAAGGCTGGGGCGTACAACGACCGAAACGTCGTGAATATGACAATAAAGATGGGGACAACAGTCCGAACAATGTAAATATTGTAAATAGTTACCTCATCTCAGAAATATAGAAAGAGCCTGAAAAAGGCCGGAGCGTGCAACGGCCGAAACATTGTGAATATGACAATAATGATGGGGACATCATTCGGAACGATGTAAATATATTATCATGACACTCTTGCTACCAAGAAAAATAAATAAAATTGAAGAAAAACTATTCAGTAAAATCTAAAGACATTGCTTCACCGAAGCACAAAAAATATTGCACAAAAGTGGGAATTGGGGAGGCTAGTCTTCATCAGTCTTATAATTAAACTTAGCTAACACCAATCATTGACCCAAGCATACCACAGTAAACCTTACACCAAAAGATTACAATTTTACCGTTCTTACTAAAATCACCATAATACCTCTGGTCTCTCTGAAATGCTAAATAGTCTCCATATATACAATTTGTTTGTTTGCGGTGGTGGGATTTAAAAAAAAACAACTTTAGAAATGAAAAATCAATGAATTATTTAAACAAATTAACCGTAAATAATCAACCGTGACCCCGCACTCCATTAGTGAGTGTGCTTCTTGATTCTGTCTATCGACAGAATACAACAGCCACTCTTATTATTTTGAGGGGTGGGGACGCGACCCCTACTAACATTGTTTTGATTTTGTTTTATCTTTGGCTGATATTTTTGAGTTTTTTTGTCTGGGTTCATCTCCCCTCCCCATCATTTCATATTTCATTAATTTTTTTATTTATATACATATATATACGAACATTACAAATGTTTAATTCATGGGGTGTTTTTGTAGGACTCTTGTGAATATGTGGTATTGTGGTGGTTGCAGGATTGATAGGTGATGGATGAATTCTTGTGGTGAATGTGTAATTGTAATGAATGAATGGGTCATGATTGTGGTTAACTAGGAATAGGATAGCTAGTGAAGGACCAGCCTTTCTCCACTTGGCCCTTCGGCCTTGTGCCACAATTTTGTATTTTTACAAAATAAATATATTCTGTCTATCGGCAAAATACAGCGGCCTCTCTTATTAACATGAAGGGTGGACGTGTCCTACTAACATTTGTCTTGATTTTATCTTTGAGTTAAACGTTTAGTTTGTTTCCTGGTTTCATCCCCTCCCCATTATTTGGTATCACGGCTACGACTAGCTTAGACCAGCTCTGACCAGCTTGGACAAGCTATGACCCGCTAAGATCAACTTGGACCAGTAGCCCGAGTGAAAACACTTGGGTCCCCATGTTAAAAATTGACCTTGTGTCACAGCCTGTCACAGTGGGCGGGGGTCAAGTATATCTCTACTTTTCTGAATTACTTACAGCACGTATTATTGCTATAACTATCTTTCAACAGATCTTTCTTTTTCTAGTAATAGTCAGAATCAGAGTTATCTTCTCCCGATAAAATATAATATTTAATAATTTTAAGAGAAAAATTATAATTCAACTGATTGATGAAATTAAATAAGCGTAACTATTGATAAATACTATTATGAAAGTAGTAATTATATTTAAATGAGAGTGTACGTTTGTATTATTTAAATAATAGCAAATAACATATCCTCATATGCTAATTAGGTGCCTTATAGATTTCAATGACCTCAATTAAAGGAAGGACCAACCTGTATGCGGCGGAAGTTCAGCTTTGCGCAGGTGCGGTACCGTAGCCGATGAGGATTTTCCGAGGCGCGGTTATTGCTAGTTGAAAACTATTACCAATACCCCGCGACGGCACCCCTTTTCTGAGGGGTGCCGTCGCAATTTTTGCGCACCTCCACGGAGGTGACATAATACAATCTAAAAATAGACTGAAATACCTGATAGTTAAATCAATGTTCCTACAAAAACAAGCAATCTGAGATCTGTCGTTCGTTAGAAATTCCTTTACTATATTATTGGCGAATTGTCTTGGATGCAGTAGTTCTTCGTTACCCTCTCTCTCCGTTTTTCTTTTCTTTGATTGATTGCTATCCAAGGCAATAGAGTTTTGTTTACCCTACTATTTTACTCCATAGTTGTGCATCAAGTCCAGTAATTTACATTGTTCGGTCTGTTGTTCCAGGGAAATTGAGTGATTGTTTTAATTTCAAAATAAAATTCTCGTTTGCTTTTCCTTTGAATGTTAAATCTTCTAAACCTCCTTTCGTCATTATGGATTTCATAAACTTTAAATATTTCTTCTTGATTCATACTTTTCTCAGTATTACACTTTCGGGTGCACGCTTGATTGGGTGAACTACTTTTTGACCTTCGTTATCTTACCAAAATTTTGCTTTTTTCTACTTACGTACGTTACAAATTAAACTAAACAAAAATGGCTATGAAATATGTGAATTTATTTTTCAGTGAAACAGTCGCAACCGTTGTGCAATGTAACAGCCGCATAAAAAAGTCCAATTTTGTCTGGTTTTAGATTGTAATTGTCATCTCCATGAAAGGACGCAAAAACTGCCATTTTGCACCCACTAAAAGTGGTTTCTGTGCATTGCTTGCAATAACCGATCGTCGGTAAATATTCATCGGCTACAATACCGTAAAGCGGAACTTCCGGCATCTTTAAGGTCAGACAAATATATAACCTACCTAATTAGCATATGACAGTAAATTACATAATTTACATTATTCCGACTATTGTCCTCATCTTTGTCGCCATATTTATTACAACATTTCGGAGGTTGTACGCTCCGGCCTTCTTCGGGTGGTTGGAATGTCCACTTTAGCCACAGTGGATAAAGGCGTTAGTTAGATCCAGTGACAGGACCCAAAGAGTGTGAGTTCAATACCCGGTTAAGATAGTGGAGAACTTTCAGAGTGAATTTAATAGGAGACAACTGACATCCCTTAAACATGGCACGTGGAACTAGAACAGTCTCCCCCAGTGAGCGAAATAAAGCGTTCAGTTCGACATTCCAACCACCTGAAGAAGGCAGGGGCGTACAACGTTCGAAACGTTGTAATAAATGTGGCGACAAAGATGAGGACAATAGACCGAATAATGTACATAATACCTCATCTCAGAAATATAGACAGATACTGAAAAGCCGAAACTTTGTAATAAATAATGCGACAAAGATGAGGACAATAGTCCGAATAATGTAAATATAAGGACATAATACCTCATCTTAGAAATATAGACAGATACTGGACGGCCGAAACGTTGTAATAAGTATGGCGACAAAGATGAAGACAATAGTCCGAATAATGTAAATAACGTACATAATACTTCATCTCAGAAATATAGACAGATGTAAAAGAAATGATAAAAGTATCGTTAGCAACGCTATTCTCGTTACGTAAACGCGTACAGCCAGAAACAACCGAACGAGAAACAGCTAAGCATCATATAAACGTAATCAATGGAAAAGATGCATATTTGCTGTTTTTATTTTATAATACGATATTAATATGTGAATATTACATGCATTATTATTCGATAGAGTTAAGTAAAACATCAGTTTTACCAAAATCATGTTTATTTTAAATACAGCTGTACTTTGACGACAGTCAATGGATTATATAATTTCGCCAAAGGGGTAGCCAGGGCCAGCAGTAAATACGCTAATTTTATATTGCGTGTATGATGCGATCCCCTTCAAATTAGCTTTAATTAAAAATAATTCGTAACGTTTATTTGGTTCTTATAAATGTAGCAATACGATTCCGCTGCAAGGCAATTGGCTAAAGTTAAAAATTTGACCCTGATGATGAACGATGACGTTCGAAACTACTCGGTTGTCTTTTGGAAAATATATATATATATATATATATATATATATATATATATATATATATGAACATTTCATTAAAAACGACAGACAAGGTGCTTTTATTTAGTTTTTTATACAACTTCTCATGCGATCTAATAATTGTTTTCTATTCGGATGATAAATTATATAAAAACTGTCCGAATGTTTTTTTCATCCGAGCGCTTTCGGCTATACATTTAACCATTTTCAAGGATTATATTTCAACTGTTAAATGTGCATGAAAGAAGGATTGCTGCCTAAATACACACACACACACACACACACACAAACACACACACACACACACACATATATATATATATGTATATATATATATATATATATTGACAGGGACTGGGGACGTTAAAATTAACGCCTTATTTTTCGAGGTGTGAGGGAGAGAACAACGTCGTGCAATTGTGTTGGTCATCACGAGCCTCAGGCCTGGTACCAAAAAGAATTTTCGTCTGTGGTGTGTACTGAATGATTTTACAGGCGCGAACCGTCGCACCTCGAGGCGGTGTAATGGTTAGCAAGATTGTCTCGCTAGAACCATTACGACGGAGTAGTGAGTTCGATCCTCACTGGGTGCCCTATACTTTCGCCCTTGTGCCGCATCTGAGCTCCACTTGGAAAATCACTACAGGGTCAAACCGAAACCAATTCCTGAATTAAATCAAGCAATTTCTGATAGATTTTTTTGTCTGAAATTAATGTAGAAATGTGTGTAGAAGTGTTTCTGATAGGTTCAAACCTGATCACATGGGCAATTTCGGCTAATGTATTAAACATTATCAAGTGTATTATGTTGTTTATCTGAATATATATATATATATATATATATATATATATATATATATATATATATATATATATATATATATATATATATATATATATACGCACAGAGGGTGCGACAAAATTAACACCTTATTTTTCGAGGTGAGATTGATAGAACGACGTCGAACAATTGAGTTGGCCATCACAATCCTCAGGCCAGGGACATTTTGCCTGTGGTGTGTACTGAATGATTTTTACAGGCTCAAACCGAAAACAATTCTTGAATTAAAGCAAGCAATTTCTGATAGATTTTTTGTCTGAAATTAATGTAAAAATGTGTCAAATGATTTGTATAAATGTTGTTCATATATTGTATGTTATTTTGAATATGTTAAATAGTTTCTTAATCTTAACAAATCAGGCTGCCTTGAGGTGACGATAATATAATATTTTTTAAATTATTTTAATGTATTTTTAAGCTCTAATTTTACTAACGAATCTGTAAGGGAATTTCTACGGTTATTTTATTGTCATAGAACCTGCCATGAGCTTACTCAGTCATTAAAATAGGAAAACCGTGAAATTTACACAGGTTAGAATTAATTATTATTATTTTTATGATTCTTGTTTTTATTTTCTTTTGATATCTGCCGTTTACACATTTCCTTCCAGTTCCCGCGCAGGGACCTAAGGTTAGAAATGGCATCATGACACTTTCCACTGACAAAAAAAAATACATAGATAAAGCCCTTCGTAAAATGTGGACAGTATTTGTGAGAACAATTTTTTGTATTTCTGTGAGGCATGGGCTTCCAGGAATCCCTTCAATTAGTCTACTGGAATCTTTTCCAAACAATCCGAGGGCTCCAACTACAACAGGGATTGTTGATGTTCCCATGTGCCACATTTTTAAGATTTCGATTTCAAGGTCCTTGTATTTTGATAGCTTTTTGAATATCTTCAAAGATACATTGCAGTCTGCAGGGACTGCCATATCAATAAGGAGGCACTTTTTTTGTTTGTTGTCTTTAATAACAATGTCTGGGCGGTTAACTTTGATTGTTCTGTCAGTGTGTATTGTGTAGTCCCATAGAACTGTAACAGATCCTATTTCCGTAACCGGGTCTGGGTGGTGTTCAAACCAGTTATTATTATTATTTTTATTTCCTTTGATATCTGGTGTTTACACATTTCTTTCCGGGTCCCGCCCAGGGACCTAAGGTTAGAAATGGCATCATGACACTTTCCACTGCAAAAAAAAAAAAAAAAAAAATTATTATTATTATTATTATTATTATTATTATTATTATTATAGTTGTTTTTTTCTGTTGTTGAAAAAAAAGCAGATGCCATCTCCCCTTCATCAGATTGCTCACCTCGCGTAACTTGATTATTTTAGTCACTGCGCCATTTTGACGGGTCACGTGTTATACATTAGGTGATGGGCTCTTCTTTTATGACCATCACCTTTTCTAAATTGTCAGCCAAGTCTGTAGAGCTTCTACTTGCCCATGAGTACATCGACTGGTTTTTAATTCACAGTTGTGTTTCTCCTAGACTGGATTCTAACCAAGGCTAGTGAGCCCAGTCTGTGATATCATTTAAGCCAAAGCTATGGGAGAACAAACGGTTTCATGAAAGTGAATGTAGTGATCTCGGCTAAAGGACGTTTGGTTTTATCGAGTCATTAGAATGGTTTCTAAAAAAGGCTAGCGGAACACGTCCTGTGTATGAAGATAAGCTACATCCGCGTCCTGGAGATGACGATAAACTACATCAGACAGCAAGACCTCTGATCAGGAGGTTTTGAGGAGCGTGAAATCAATTCCACGGCTCGAATGGTGATATGGACGACGCGAATGGAGGAAGCCTTGCGAGGCAATAGTCTTTCGCATCAGGATCTAATCCGATTCTTTGAGCATCAGCTCAAGATGAAGATTAGAACTGATAGAAAACAATTGCATTCGACAGTCTTCAGCGAAAGGTGGGTAAAAGAGGCGAGCTTGGTTCGTTTGAGCGGGGTTAGCCTTGATTTTCTTTTCTAGGTCAACCAAAGTCACATCGGGGTGGTTTCCTGTGGAACCCTCCCCTCGGTTAGGTTAGACAAGCTTAAATGTACCTAGTTAATATGAGTAAGTGTTGTTCCCGGTCTGCTTCCCGGCCATCATTTTAGTTATGATCCAAGTCGAGATTCCCAACCTCCCCAGTTTGTTTTGGCCTCCTTTTTCATCTCAACTGGATCAGCCTTTTACTTCCCCATGTCCAAGTTATTTTATCTCTTTCCCACTCCCTTAGCGAGAGTGCTTCTTGATTTTGTCCTCTGGGCAGAATACAGCGGCCTCTCTATTTTGAGCGTTGGACGGGCCCAACTAACATAAATTATGTTTATTTTAAAAATTTGTTGAATTTTTAGTTCGTTATGGGGTTCATCTCCCTCCCCATTTTCATCTTTTCATGATTAGATTTTTTATGTACCTTTATTATCATCAAATTCTTATGGTGTGGGGCGCGTTTTTGTAGGTCTCCCCTGGTGAGGATGTGGTATTATGGTGTATGGAAGGATTGAGTGGTGACGGATGAATTCTTGTGGTGAATGTGTCATTTGTAATGTATGAATGGGTCGCGAATCTGATTAGCTAGGTATAGGATAGTTAGTTAAGACCAGCCTTACCCCTCCCCTTTTTAGGCCTTGTGCCACAATTTGTACATTTTTGTATAAATAAATAATCAGCATTACTTAACGTTTGTGATCGCATATCTGGTAATGTGCCATTATTTCAGATTTTTTATGTAAAATATTTCTTTGTAAAATGTTGTGAATAGGTCATAGAGAATCGATTTTTTTTGGTATGTACTGAAGAAGATAAAATGACGCAGAGTGTTCGCACATGTCATGACATATCCAGAAAGGAAAATGCCCGCCCCCTGAGAGTTTTCGAGATATACGAAGTAAACTCTATATAACGCGGAACTAAATTACTATGGAAACGGTTTGTTTATTGGTGAATGGTTTGACACCGATGTAGTTCTAAGCCAGGGATGTTCAAAATATTTTCTTGGAGGGCCACTTTCAAAAATTTAATTGATAAAGAAGCCCGTTCATAAAAAAAATGTCCTTTTTAGACAGAACATATATTTTTAACGTATAAAGACTGTAACAAATTGTATAGATATATTTTCACATAAATAAGAATGAGAATAAATCATTTTATTAATGTAATATTTATTGTCTTTGCGCAATTTTTCCATGTCAACTTTTACAGATGCAGTGGCAACACATAGCTGACTCGCTAAATTATCATCAGTAAACTAACTTTGGCTTTTGTAAGCTTCATCTATGAAAAAATCTGCTCACACCATTATATGCTTCCAAAAAGAGAGGGTATTTTAGGATATGTTTGTATATTTTCTACCTACATACTTTGAATAAAATGCCACCAAATCATTCTCACCGTATGCATTCTTCAAGTTCATACCTGACTACAAATCAGTAAGCTCCATTTCATAGCAGTCAGCATTGTCTTCAGTTTTAAAAGTTTCAGCAACTCCTTTTCGTATTTTCTGAAATCCACAATTCTCTAAGTTTACTTGGAACATATTTTGTACAAGTAAGGTCAAGGAACACAGCTATTCTTGCTTCCAAACAGAGAAAAATGGCGAGGCGACACTGGCATGCTTCGCGGGTCACATTGTGGGCTACCTGTTGGACACCCCTGTTCTAAGCTATTGTCGCTAACGCGAATTGGTACCTTTGGTGTTCCCAACGAACATGTGTGCTACAGACGGTAGAAAATTTTCCAGCATATTTAACTTCATTATTTGTGAATTTTCCTGTCATCTTAGATATTTCATTACAATGGAGTACAATTGACTGCTATCCAAGAGAGACCAGTCTCCTTTCTATTTAACCCCTAGCGGGGGAAATAGTCTAAAACTGTTCGAATTTCTCAGTTTAATAGCTTTTATTTGTTTTGCTCGTTAGTATTGTCTAAAAATAATTTCTTAACGAAGCCTGTTAAGAGTGTTTTTAATCTTATTTGTGTATGACCCAGTCTGCGTACTCAACGGTCGTAGAATGTAAAAACTACAGCAACGTTACAATAAAAAGCAACGAAAATTAAGTAACGTGGTTCAAATCTAAGGGCACCGATATTCAGAAAAACGATTACTTGGTTACTTATTTTAGTGCACCATTTTACTTACAATTATTGCCACATGACGCAAACAATAGTCAGTGTATTATTTAAACAAATTCGCCGTAAATAATCAACAGCCCCTTTTTACAGCCATCAGTCACTTATATGATTTCCGACTAAGGTCTTTTTAATTGACATAAGTAACAAAGTAATCGTTCTGAGTAACGCGGTTAATTGAAATAGAAGGAGGCTGACCGTAGTCGAGATCATAAAGACATTGTTAACGCCATGATCCTTAGCTGCATGGGGATACATACCGTTTTGCATTCAAAGTTATCCTTCTATTAGAATGGCTGCCAACCATGTTGAGAGAACTAAATCTGTCTTGCCAATAAATCCATATTTGTGGTAGGGCAGAAGAGAGGCACCTTTCCCAAACTCGACGGGAATTCGAACTTGACTCTATCGAATCCCCATTCCAAGAGGCAATCCATTACACCACCCGCACATCGAAATAAGTCCCTCGTAATTTTAATTAAAAAAAATATTTTCGGGGGAAATTGAGAGATCGATTTTAGTTTCGAAGTTCGATACGTTTTTCTATTTTTTTTTTTTTTTTGTTTAAGCTTTTCACCCCAAGCATGGCTGGAAGCCACTAACACGCAAGGGGTTACAGAAGGTTTGGAGGAAGAGCAGATAGGAGTGGTAAAGGAGAGGATGTGGAGAAAGATAGTGGATCGATCAAGGCAAGGGGGTTACAGAAGATTTGGAGCGAGAGCAGATAGGAATGAAAGGGGAAAGGATGTGGAGAAGGGAAGTGGATAGATCAAGGCAACTGGAGATGTCGATTGACATTACACTTAAATAGTTGGAGATTATATTTGTCATGGAAACGGGAATAAGGAAGGGAGTTCCACGGGCGAGATGTGCGAGGCATGAAGCTATTGGAGTAGAAGAGACGTCTACATCTAACAGTTTCAACGGTGAAGGGGTGGGAACGGGATGCCAGCCTCGTAGGACGCTTAAATTAATGAGGCCTGGGAACCAGCGAAAGCAGCTCATCGGAGCTTACTAAGATTCCAATTTTTCTGAGTGTCAAATTTTCCAAAGCTTCTTTCCTCATTATGGATCTCAATAAATTCAACTTTCTTTCTGATCGTAATTATAAATGACATTTTCTATAAAACCTCGTCATTTCTCTTATGTTGAACTGTTTTCCTGTGAAAACAAATGTTCAAATAGATAGCCAATAGTAAATCATTTAAAAAAATAAATAAACAAATTACGGAATAATATTTTTTAAATTTACATGTGAAAAAATATTTTGATTCACATTATAATTTAGGGGGGACTATTACAAAATGAAGGGAATATCTCACAAAAAAGATTTTTATAAAAATCTGAAGTAATGGCGCTGCCATTATTTCAGATTCTTAAGAAAACGATCACAACGGTGGCATAAAAACATTTTTGACAGTCTAACATAGTTATATATATAGTCCCAACTGCCTCATGACGGGGTGAGGAGTAATTAATCTGAATTTGAAAGAAATAGTAAGGTTCGAACTTGAACCCAGACAAATGTTGATAGCATAACTGAGTAAGAATATTTCAATCACCAACGCTTTAAATTTTAATGAGGCGGCAACTATTTGAAAGTCTGTTTTTAGATTATATTTGTCACCTCCGTAGAGGTGCGCAAAAATTGCGATTAGCACCCTCAGAAAAGAGGTGCTGTCGCGGGGTATTGGTATAGTTTTCAACTAGCAATAACCGCGCCTCGGAAAATCCTCATCGGCTACGGTACCGCACCTGCGCAAAGCTGAACTTCCGCCGCATACAGGTTGGTCCTTCCTTTAATTGAGGTCATTGAATTGTATAAGGCACCTAATTAGCATATGAGAATATGATAATTGCTATTATTTAAATAATGCAAAATATAAAGTGTTATTTATATATAATTAATAGTTTAATAATTTTATTTAGCGATATTTTCTAAATATTTAACCTGATTATCTGTGTCAATTGATAGTTTTATTGCTGAAAAAAGCGAATTGCAGTATCACGTGGTCTTTTGTTGAAATCAATCCATCGATTGATTGATTCGTTTTCTATGGATTATCAACACTTTGCAGATTATTAAAATCCAGAAAATATTTTTAGCTTGTCAGAAATTTTTGGTAAATGATATCATTTTAGTGTATGTACGTTGAAAGAAACATAATTTAATTTAAATTAGTTTAAATTTAAATTTGATTTAGTTTAAATTTAATTTTTATACAAAAATTTTATAAAATGATAAATATTTCTGGGATCTTTTGTTTTAGTTTTTAGTTTTTATTTCATCAAAAATAAAATAATAATTTCAGAAATATTATCTGATTTAAAATTTAGTTAAACTTATTTGAAATAAATATTACTTACATTTAGCTTATAATATCGCAGAAATGAGCGAATTGTAAAAAATACATGGGTCGTTAATCTGATTAGCTAGGTCTACGATAAAAAGGCTTGAGCAGTTTTACCCACGTCCCCATTGGCCTTGTGCCACAATTGATTAAATAACTATGGCAGAAATGCATATTTTTTTTAACACAGAGCAAAATATTCATTTAAGGTGTTAACAGGTTGATAACTTGACTGACAGGCGTAAGTTTATCTATTTTTTTTCTACGGGAGATATATCTGTAAAATATTTTCTACGGGAGATATATCTGTAAAAAAATTTCTACGGAAAATATATCTGTAAAAATTACTTGTGGAATGTAACGTGAGCGCCATTTTTAATTATTTTAAAAAAATTTTTAACTAGTCAGTAATCGTAAAAGTTTAGGAAAATATTTTGCGTAATCTTTTACTGAGTTTTAGATAATTTGGCTTGAACTTTACTATTATTTTTTGATAATGACGTGTATAGACATCCGTATTTAAAAAAATAACCGGTACGTTTATACATACAAACAAACACAAAATCCCAAATTCTTTTTAAAATATTAGGGGTGTTTGAATTGTAGTAACCTTTTCCATTTATGATTATTAAATATAATTTTTATTAAATAAAAATATCATCTAACCTGTACAAATTATCAGTCTATATTTCTGAGATGGGGTATTATTTACATTATTCGGACTATTGTTCTCATCTTTGTTGCCATATTTATTACAACGTTTCGGCCGTTATACGCTCCGGCCTTCTTCAGGTGGTTGGAATGTTGAACTGAACCCTTTATTTCGCTCGGTGGGGTAGACTGTTCTAGTTACACGTGCCATGCCTAATGGATGTCAATTATCAATTCACCTCTCCACTGCCTTAACAAGATATAGAACTCACAACTGTTACTGGATCTAACCAACACCTTTATCCACTGTGCCATGTGTCATTACATATTACAAAATTACAAATTAGAAATTTAAAAGTCTGAAAACTTTATAAATAATTCTAATTAAATTTTTAAATAATTACTTACTCATTGTAAAAATATTGTCCATAATATATCTCATTAAGAAAAGTAATTAAAAGCTTTTCTGATTAAATAATGTCTTATTGGCATTTTTATTTTATTTTTAAATAATGTTTTAGCAGATTTTCTGGAACTAGGGGTCCTGTTACAAAAAAAAACAGTTCAACGTATATCTAATATAAACATTAACGGTACAAAAAATAACTTGTCGAAATTTCATAAATTAAATAGGTTTTGGGTAATAGATATAAAAAAATAATGATTTTCCTAAAATTTTCTGAAAAAGAAACATTTCTAAAATAATTTCATTCATTTGTGAAAGTTTCATGAAAATCCGACAATTCTGTGATTTTTTTTTTTTTGCAAGAATTTCCAAATCAATGTCGTCCTGATATCCGGTTAAATAACACCACCTTTTTCACCATATATCTCGACCAGATGTCGGCAAATGACGGCACGCGTGCCACAAGTGGTACGCCAAGCAATTTCTAATGGCACGCAGCTACAAATGACATCACGAATTTGGAAGCAATAACTCCAACAACACAAAGAAGATATTTAGCTGTTTCAATTTTAATATATACTAAAGTATATATACTATATATTACTATATAAAATATATTGTAGAATAGATATATTGACCTTGACTTGTATATTGAACCGGGTCTCAGAATGCGAACGTTCTAAGCACTCGGCCATGGCCAATGGCACGCAGCCGCAAATGACAACACGAAGTCCGAACCAATAACTACAACAACACAAAGAAGATATTTAGCTGTTTCAATTTTAATATATACTAAAGTATATATACTATATATTACTATTGTAGAACAGTTATATTGACCTTGACTTGTATAAAAATACGTATACACTGAATGATTTTAAACCCCTAACTCGGCAGATAGCACAACTTTGCCGAACCCCGGTCTAAGAGAGGTAACAAAATACAAAATTTATTAAGAGCTGCAAAGGACAGGAAATTGTGGAGAGCCATGATCGCCAACGTCCTGAAGGGACACGGCACATAAAAGAAGAATATTAATATTATAAATGTGACTGAGTTCAGAATCGTTTTGGTCAATTACAGAGTAATCTCCCCTTATGTCATTATTTATTTCCAATTAATTATAATATGAATTCAGTAATCAAGAAGCCACTTAAAGTATATATATTAAAATATATATACTATATATTACTATATAAAATATATTGTAGAAAAGGTATATTGACCTTGACTTGTATTGTTGGCACATTGAATGATTTTAAAACCCGAAGTCGGCACATAGTTAACAAAAAGATTGCCGACCCCTGATCTTGACCATATTTACAAATGATACAAACACTTTATTAAAATTAAATATAAACTGAATTTTTATGTCACTATTCAATTGGATGTACGGGGCTGTCGCAACCTCTACCCTACTTCTGCATTCTATTGCCGAAAAGTTAAATTAATTTGACCCTCATGTAAAAGTGAAATTGTTGTGACCCTTACCTGGAAGTTAAATTGTTGTGACCCTTCCCTAAAAGTTATTGTGACCCCTATCTAGAAAATAAATATGAATTTAAAAAAAACAAAAAAAACAGATAATTTTTTCCTTTTTTTCCCCTTATTGTTTATTCTCTGGCACTGTATTTTGTAATGACATAGATCTTCATCTCTCTGTACAGATTCTTTTTCTTTTTTATTGATGAATTGTCTTGCCGTCTTGGATATAGCAATTTGATGGTACAGTTCTTCGTTACCTTCTCGCTTTGAAATATACTGTCTTTCTCCCCCTTCGACTGATTGCTATCAAGGCAAGTGATTATGTTCTACTCTACTATTTAATCCATAGATCAGAAACGAGTCGAACAATTTTCACTATTTACATTGTTTGGGCTTTAGTCCTCATCGTTATTGCCATATTCACATGGCCCAGGGGATAAAAGCGTTGGTTGCATGGTCCAAAAACTGACTTGACCCAAAGGGTTGTGAGTTCAATACAAACAGTTTCAGCGTTCAGTTACTAAGGGGAGTCAGCTGAAACAGAGATATCCGGAAAGGGCATGACACGTGGAATTAAAATAATTAACTCCGGTGGGTTCAATAAAACCTTTCAAATTCCAACTAATATCAATATATGAAGAAGGTCGGAGATTACAACGGTTGAAACGTCGTGAATATGACAATAAAGATAGGGACAACAGTTCGAATAATGTACATAGTGTAAATAGTTACAATACCTCATCTCAAAAATAGAGACAGATCCTGAAGAAGGTCGGAGCTTACAACGGTCGAAACGTTGTGAATATGACAATAAAGATGGGGACAACAGTCCGAACAATGTAAATAGTTGCAATACCTCATCTCAGAAATAGGGACAGATCCTGAAGAAGGCTGGGGCGTACAACGACCGAAACGTCGTGAATATGACAATAAAGATGGGGACAACAGTCCGAACAATGTAAATATTGTAAATAGTTACCTCATCTCAGAAATATAGAAAGAGCCTGAAAAAGGCCGGAGCGTGCAACGGCCGAAACATTGTGAATATGACAATAATGATGGGGACATCATTCGGAACGATGTAAATATATTATCATGACACTCTTGCTACCAAGAAAAATAAATAAAATTGAAGAAAAACTATTCAGTAAAATCTAAAGACATTGCTTCACCGAAGCACAAAAAATATTGCACAAAAGTGGGAATTGGGGAGGCTAGTCTTCATCAGTCTTATAATTAAACTTAGCTAACACCAATCATTGACCCAAGCATACCACAGTAAACCTTACACCAAAAGATTACAATTTTACCGTTCTTACTAAAATCACCATAATACCTCTGGTCTCTCTGAAATGCTAAATAGTCTCCATATATACAATTTGTTTGTTTGCGGTGGTGGGATTTAAAAAAAAACAACTTTAGAAATGAAAAATCAATGAATTATTTAAACAAATTAACCGTAAATAATCAACCGTGACTCCGCACTCCATTAGTGAGTGTGCTTCTTGATTCTGTCTATCGACAGAATACAACAGCCACTCTTATTATTTTGAGGGGTGGGGACGCGACCCCTACTAACATTGTTTTGATTTTGTTTTATCTTTGGCTGATATTTTTGAGTTTTTTTGTCTGGGTTCATCTCCCCTCCCCATCATTTCATATTTCATTAATTTTTTTATTTATATACATATATATACGAACATTACAAATGTTTAATTCATGGGGTGATTTTGTAGGACTCTTGTGAATATGTGGTATTGTGGTGGTTGCAGGATTGATAGGTGATGGATGAATTCTTGTGGTGAATGTGTGATTGTAATGAATGAATGGGTCATGATTGTGGTTAACTAGGAATAGGATAGCTAGTGAAAGACCAGCCTTTCTCCACTTGGCCCTTCGGCCTTGTGCCACAATTTTGTATTTTTACAAAATAAATATATTCTGTCTATCGGCAAAATACAGCGGCCTCTCTTATTAACATGAAGGGTGGACGTGTCCTACTAACATTTGTCTTGATTTTATCTTTGAGTTAAACGTTTAGTTTGTTTCCTGGTTTCATCCCCTCCCCATTATTTGGTATCACGGCTACGACTAGCTTAGACCAGCTCTGACCAGCTTGGACAAGCTATGACCAGCTAAGATCAACTTGGAACAGTAGCCCGAGTGAAAACACTTGGGTCCCCACGTTAAAAACTGACCTTGTGTCACAGCCTGTCACAGTGGGCGGGGGTCAAGTATATCTCTACTTTTCTGAATTACTTACAGCACGTATTATTGCTATAACTATCTTTCAACAGATCTTTCTTTTTCTAGTAATAGTCAGAATCAGAGTTATCTTCTCCCGATAAAATATAATATTTAATAATTTTAAGAAAAAAATTATAATTCAACTGATTGATGAAATTAAATAAGCGTAACTATTGATAAATACTATTATGAAAGTAGTAATTATATTTAAATGAGAGTGTACGTTTGTATTATTTAAATAATAGCAAATAACATATCCTCATATGCTAATTAGGTGCCTTATAGATTTCAATGACCTCAATTAAAGGAAGGACCAACCTGTATGCGGCGGAAGTTCAGCTTTGCGCAGGTGCGGTACCGTAGCCGATGAGGATTTTCCGAGGCGCGGTTATTGCTAGTTGAAAACTATTACCAATACCCCGCGACGGCACCCCTTTTCTGAGGGGTGCCGTCGCAATTTTTGCGCACCTCCACGGAGGTGACATAATACAATCTAAAAATAGACTGAAATACCTGATAGTTAAATCAATGTTCCTACAAAAACAAGCAATCTGAGATCTGTCGTTCGTTAGAAATTCCTTTACTATATTATTGGCGAATTGTCTTGGATGCAGTAGTTCTTCGTTACCCTCTCTCTCCGTTTTTCTTTTCTTTGATTGATTGCTATCCAAGGCAATAGAGTTTTGTTTACCCTACTATTTTACTCCATAGTTGTGCATCAAGTCCAGTAATTTACATTGTTCGGTCTGTTGTTCCAGGGAAATTGAGTGATTGTTTTAATTTCAAAATAAAATTCTCGTTTGCTTTTCCTTTCAATGTTAAATCTTCTAAACCTCCTTTCGTCATTATGGATTTCATAAACTTAAATATTTCTTCTTGATACATACTTTTCTCAGTATTACACTTTCGGGTGCAAGCTTGATTGGGTGACCCAAGAACTACTTTTTGACCTTCGTTATCTTACCAAAATTTTGCTTTTTTCTACTTACGTACGTTACAAATTAAACTAAACAAAAATGGCTATGAAAGATGTGAATTTATTTTTCAGTGAAACAGTCGCAACCGTTGTGCAATGTAACAGCCGCATAAAAAAGTCCAATTTTGTCTGTTTTTAGATTGTAATTGTCATCTCCATGAAAGGACGCAAAAACTGCCATTTTGCACCCACTAAAAGTGGTTTGTCGGCATTGCTAGCAATAACCTATCGTCGGTAAATATTCATCGGCTACAATACCGTAAAGCGGAACTTCCGACATCATTAAGGTCAGACAAATATATAACCTACCTAATTAGCATATGACAGTAAATTACATAATTTACATTATTCCGACTATTGTCCTCATCTTTGTCGCCATATTTATTACAACATTTCGGAGGTTGTACGCTCCGGCCTTCTTCAGGTGGTTGGAATGTCCACTTTAGCCACAGTGGATAAAGGCGTTAGTTAGATCCAGTGACAGGACCCAAAGAGTGTTAGTTCAATAACCGGTTAAGGCAGTGGAGAAATTTCAGAGGGAAATTAACAGGAGATAACTGACATCCATTAGACATGGAACTAGAACAGTCTACCACAGTGAGCGAAATAATGGGTTCAGTTCGACATTTCAACCACCTGAAGAAGGCTACGGCGTACAACGGCAGAAATGTAATAAATGTGGCGACAAAGATGAGGACAATAGTCCGAATAATGTATATAATACCTCATCTCAGAAATAGAGACAGATAATGAAAGGCCGAAACGTTGTAGTAAATATGGCAACAAAGATGAGGACAATAGTCCGAATAATGTAAATAGTGTACATAATACCTCATCTCAGAAATATAGACAGATACCGAAAGGCCGAAACGTTGTAAGAAATATGGTGACAAAGATGAGGACAATAGTCCGAATAATGTAAAATAATACCTCATCTCAGAAATATAGACAGACTATTAATATTCGATTAATTCAAGCATAAAAAAAAACTTTAGAAAACTGATAATACTCGTTAGAAATAGTAACAAATAATTAAATTTCAATATGAATTGATAGACAAATTTTGGCAGCCTCTTCTTCAAGAGTGATCCTTTGTAATGTGCGTTACCTACGCTCTTCGCAATGTTTTGTGTTCCGCCCGCTTCTGTCGCAAACATCAGGACGTGCGACAGAAGCTGGTGAATCACAAACCACTCGTAAGTGTGGAGGAAACCTACGCAAAAAAATGGCCACGTGTTATATATATATAGTCCCAACTGCCTCATGACGGGGTGGAGAATTAATTGATCTGAATTTGAGGGAAATAGCAAGGTTCGAACTTGAATCCAGACAAATGTTGATAGCATAACTGAGTAAGAATATTTCAATCACCAATGCTTTAAATTTTAATGAGGCGGCAACGATTTGAAAGTCTGTTTTTAGATTATATTTGTCACCTCCGTAGAGGTGCGCAAAAATTGCGATTAGCACCCTCAGAAAAGAGGTGCCGTCGCGGGGTATTGGTAATAGTTTTCAACTAGCAATAACCGCGCCTCGGAAAATCCTCATCGGCTACGGTACCGCACCTGCGCAAAGCTGAACTATAGCCGCATACAGGTTGGCACTTCCTTTAATTGAGGTCATTGAAATGTATAAGGCACCTAATTAGCATATGAGAATATGATAATTGCTATTATTTAAATAATGCAAAATATACAGTGTTATTTATATATAATTAATAGTTTAATAATTTTATTTAGCGATATTTTCTAAATATTTAACCTGATTATCTGTGTCAATTGATAATTTTATTGCTGAAAAAAGCGAATTGCAGTATCACGTGGTCTTTTGTTGAAATCAATCCATCGATTGATTGATTCGTTTTCTATGGATTATCAACACTTTATTAAAATCCAGAAAATATTTTTAGCTTGTCAGAAATTTTTGGTAAATGATATCATTTTAGTGTATGTACGTTGAAAGAAACATAATTTAATTTAAATTAGTTTAAATTTAAATTTAAATTTGATTTAGTTTAAATTTAATTTTTATAAAATGAAAAACATTTCTGCTAGCTTTTGTTTTAGTTTTTATTTCGAGCTAAATGATTAAACTTAATATTTCCCATTCGTCCTTGCATGGAGTATTGCTGCCATATATGGTCTGGAGCCCCTTCTGTTTGTCTCGATGTTCTTGATAGAATCCAGAGACGGATATGCCATGTAATTGGCCCTGATCTGGCATCTCGTCTGCAGTCGGTCTCTCACAGACGCGCCGTCGCCTCTCTCTGTCTCTTTTATAAATACTTCCATGGTAATTGCTCCGATGAGCTGCTATCGCTGGTTCATAGGTACCATGAATTCAAGCGTCGTACGAGGCTGGCATCCCGCTCCCACCCTTTCACTGTTGAAACTGTTAAATGTTGCCGTCTCTTCTACTCCAATAGCTTCATGTCTCGCACCTCTCGCCTGTGGAATTCTCTTCCTTATTCCTGTTTCCCTGACAACTATAATCTCCAACTATTCAAATGTAATGTCAATTGACATCTCCAGTTGCTCTGATCTATCCACTATCCTTCTCCTCATCCTTTTCTCTGTCACTCCTATCTGCTCTCGCTCCATATCTTCTGTAACCCATTGCCTTGATCTATCCACTATCCTTCTCTTCATCCTTTCCTCTCTCACTCCTATTTGCTCTCGCTCCAAATCCTCTGTAACCCCTTGCGAGCTAGTGGCTTCCCACCTTGCTTGGGGTGAAAAGCTTAAAAACAATACTTTACTGTTTGAAAACTAATTTACATTGACTGAATTTACTTTTAATTGTTAAAAAATTCTGATTTTAGCACCATTTTTAGCCATCTGTCAACATAAGGTAATTTTCTTTATTGAAAAAAATCATCAAAAATAAAATATACTTTTCTAAAAGATAATTTCAGAAATATTATCTGATTTAAAATTGAATTAATCTTATTTGAAATAAATATTACTTACATTTAGCTTATAATATCGCAGAAATGAGCGAATTGTAAAAAATACATGGGTCGTTAATCTGATTAGCTAGGTCTACGATAAAAAGGCTTGACTTGCATTACCCACTTCCACATTGGCCTTGTGCCACAATTGATTCAATTGTAGCAGTAAATAACTATAGCAGAAATGCATATTTTTTTAACACAGAGGAAAATATTCATTTAAGGTGTTAACAGGTTGATAACTTGACTGACAGGCGTAAGTTTATCTAATTTTTTTCTACGGGAGATATATCTGTAAAATATTTTCTACGGGAGATATATCTGTAAAAACTTTTCTACGGAAAATATATCTGTAAAAATTACTTGTGGAATGTAACGTGAGCGCCATTTTTGATTATTTTTAAAAAATTTTAACTAGTCAGTAATCGTAAAGGTTTAGGAAAATATTTTGCGTAATCTAATCTTTTACTGAATTTTAGATAATTTGGCTTGAACTTTGCTCTTATTTTTTGATAATGACGTGTATAGACATCCGTATTTAAAAAAATAATCGGTACGTTTATACGCACACACAAACACAAAATCCAAAATTCTTTTTAAAATATTAGGGGTCTTTGAATTGTAGTAACCTTTTCCATTTATGATTATTAAATATAATTTTTATTCAATAACAATATCACCTAACCTGTATAAATTATCTGCCAATATTTCGGAGATGGGGTATTATGTATATTATTTACATTATTCGGACTATTGTTCTCATCTTGTGTTGCCATATTTATTACACCGTTTCGGCCGTTATACGCTCCGGCCTTCTTCAGGTGGTTGGAATGTTGAACTGAAACCTTTATTTCGCTCGCTGGGGTAGACTGTTCTAGTTCCACGTGTCATGTCTAATGGAATTCAGTTATCAATTCACCTCTCCACTGTCTTAACCAGGTATTGAACTCACAACTCTTTGGATCCTGTTACAGGATTTAACCAACGCCTTTATCCACTGTGCCATGCGTCATTACATATTAAAAAATTAAAAATTAGAAATTTAAAAGTCTGAAAACTTTATAAATTATTCTAATTAAATTTTAAAATAATTACTTACTCATTGTAAAAATATTGTCCATAATATATCTCATTAATAAAAGTAATTAAAAGCTTTTCTGTTTAAATAATGTCTTATTGGCATTTTTATTTTATTTTTAAATAATGTTTTATTGGCTATTTTATTTTCCGAATCGGAGCAGATTTTCTGGAACTAGGGGTCCTGTTACAAAAAAAAAACAGTTCAACGTATATCTAATATAAACATTAACGGTACAAAAAATAACTTGTCGAAATTTCATAAATTAAATAGGTTTTGGGTAATAGATATAAAAAAATAATGACTTTCATAAAATTTTCTGAAAAAGACACATTTCTAAAATAATTTCATTCATTTGTGAATAACCTCTGAAAGTTTCATTAAAATCCGACAATTCTGTGATTTTTTTTTGCAAGAATTTCCAAATCAATGTCGTCCTGATATCCGGTTAAATAACACCACCTTTTTTCTCCATATATCACGACCAGATGTCGGCAACCGACGGCACGCGTGCCACAAGTGGTACGCCAAGCAATTTCTAATGGCACGCAGCTACAAATGACATCACGAATTTGGAAGCAATAACTACAACAACACAAAGAAGATATTTAGCTGTTTCAATTTTAATATATACTAAAGTATATATACTATATATTACTATTGTAGAACAGGTATATTGACCTTGACTTGTATAAAAATACGTATGCTGTTGGCGCGCTGAATGATTTTAAAAACCTAACTCGGCAGATAGCAAAACTTTGCCGACCTCCGGTCTAGGAGAGGTAACAAAAAGATAAAATTTATTAAGAGCTACAAAGGACAGGAAATTGCGGAGAGTCATGATCGCTAACGTCCTGAAGGGACACGGAACATAATAAAAGAATATGAATATTATAAATGTGACTCAGTTCAGAATCGTTTTGGTCAATTACAGAGTAATCTCCCCTTATGTCATTATTTATTTCCAATTAATTATAATATGAATTCAGTAATCAAGAAGCCACTTAAAGTATATATACTATATATTACTATATAAAATATATTGGAGAAAAAGTATATTGACCTTGACTTGTATTGTTGGCATATTGAATGATTTTAAAACCCGAAGTCGGCACATAGTTAACAAAAAGATTGCCGACCCCTGATCTTGACCCTATTTACAAATGATAATTTTGGAAAGCAAAACTTTCACTGAAATATCTTGGAACATGTCCGCGTTTTCATCTGCATTCAAGAAAATACGAATTAGGCAAACTATATGGACAAAATTAAGCGTCAGTGCGAAATGTGGTATACAAAGAAATTGAAAAGGCATTTGTCTCTGTATATCTTTTAAAGATGACCCGGAGATAAGACCTGTAACAATTTTATGGTACTTTACACACACACAAACAGATCAAACAAAGCTAAGAAACGTGAGAAAGGAAGACATTATAAATATGTAAAAACAGATGAAACATGAAATAAACACTTTATTCAATTTAAATATAAACTGAATTTTATGTCACTATTCAATTGGATGTACGGGGCTGTCGCAACCTCTACCCTACTTCTGCATTCTATTGCCGAAAAGTTAAATTAATTTGACCCTCATGTAAAAGTGAAATTGTTGTGACCCTTACCTGGAAGTTAAATTGTTGTGACCCTTCCCTAAAAGTTATTGTGACCCCTATCTAAAAAATAAATATGAATTTAAAAAAAAAAACAGATAATCTTTTCCTTTTTTTTTCCTTATTGTTTATTCTCTGGCACTGTATTTTGTAATGACATAGATCTTCATCTCTCTGTACAGATTCCTTTTCTTTGTTATTGATGAATTGTCTTGCCGTCTTGGATATAGCAATTTGATGGTGCAGTTCTACGTTACCTTCTCGCTTTAAAATGTACTGTTTTTCTCCCCCCTTCGACTGATTGCTATCAAGGCAAGTGATTATGTTCTACTCTACTATTGTGTGAGTGCTTGGGATGAATGAATGTTTTATACTATTTTTAGTCCCGCATTGATTTCGGCCTGTGAACTGGTATTTCTGCCACATTTAGTGATTTTGGGGGGTTTTATTACTAATATTATTTTTCTTTAGTTTCTTGTAAACATTTTGTATTCATTGTGTATATACTCATTGGGGTTAGTTTTTAAAATTGTTATTTTATTCCCCTCCCCCCACAGACACTGAATTGTAAATATGGGGACTAGTTAGTATTTTCATAGAGACAGTGAGGTATTATGGTGGTTGTAGTAAGAAAGGTACGTATGAATGTTTTGCTTTGGTGTAAGGAATATTGTTCGTACGATTGGGTTAGTGTTTGCGGCTAGCTAAGTTATAGTTAAGACAGAAGAAGGCCGTCCTTTTTCCACAATCCCCCCTTCGGCCTGGTGCCACATTTCTGTAATTTATACAGAATAAATATCGCTATGACCAGCTTGGACCAGCAGCCCGAGTGAAAACACTCGGGTTCCCACGTTAAAATTGACCTTATGTCGCAGCCTGTCACAGTGGGCGGGGGTCAAGTATATCTCTACTTTTCTGAATTACTTACAGCACGTATTATTGCTATAACTATCTTTCAACAGATCTTTCTTTTTCTAGTAATAGTCAGAATCAGAGTTATCTTCTCCCGATAAAATATATTTAATAATTTTAAGAAAAAAATTATAATTCAACTGATTGATGAAATTAAATAAGCGTAACAATTGATAAATACTATTATGAAAGTAGTAATTATATTTAAATGAGAGTGTACGTTTGTATTATTTAAATAATAGCAAATAACATATCCTCATATGCTAATTAGGTGCCTTATAGATTTCAATGACCTCAATTAAAGGAAGGACCAACCTGTATGCGGCGGAAGTTCAGCTTTGCGCAGGTGCGGTACCGTAGCCGATGAGGATTTTCCGAGGCGCGGTTATTGCTAGTTGAAAACTATTACCAATACCCCGCGACGGCACCTCTTTTCTGAGGGTGCTAATCGCAATTTTTGCGCACCTCCACGGAGGTGACATAATACAATTTAAGAATAGACTGAAATACCTGATAGTTAAATCAATGTCCCTATAAAAACAAGCAATCTGAGATCTGTCGTTAGAAATTCCTTTTCTATATTATTGGCGAATTGTCTTGGGTGCAGTAGTTCTTCGTTTCTCTCTCTCCGTTTTTCTTTTCTTTGGTTGATTGCTATCCAAGGCAATAGAGTTTTGTTTACCCTACTATTTTACTCCATAGTTGTGCATCAAGTCCAGTAATTTACATTGTTCGGTTTGTTGTTCCAGGGAAATTGAGTGATTGTTTTAATTTCAAAATAAAATTCTCGTTTGCTTTTCCTTTGAATGTTAAATCTTCTAAACCTCCTTTCGTCATTATGGATTTCATAAACTTTAAATATTTCTTCTTGATTCATACTTTTCTCAGCATTGGGGCCGGGCCGTATTACACTTTCGGGTGCAAGCTTGATTGGGTGACCCAAGAACTACTTTTTGACCTTCGTTATCTTACCAAAATTTGCTTTTTTCTACTTACGTACGTTACAAATTAAACTAAACAAAAATGGCTATGAAAGATGTGAATTTATTTTGCCCCTGCTGAGTCTAAAAATGCACAATATCAAATTCACTCTTTTTTATCCATGATGTTGAATGTGTTAAAATTATTCAAGTTTTTAGCAAGAAAAATCTCATGTTGATGTTAAAATTTGCTTCAAAATATTGTTGATTTATTTAAGATGGCATCATCTATTTTGACATGTCTCTAATTTAAGTTAAAATTTGCCGCAAAATATTGTTAATCTATTTAAGATGGAATGATCTATTATATCATGTCTCTAATTTGTATTTAGATCCATTGTATCTATTTTCAATTTTTCTAGTTGAATTGTTCACCTATATTGCATATGATCCATTCTTGTGCATAATTAGGTTACAATAAAATTTGTATTTTAAATGAATACTACCTTATGAAAATTGAGATGCAGCTGAGAGGAGGTTTTGTATAACAGATTCAGGGAGGGTGTGGCTTCACAAGACCCTTATATCGTCCCTGCTCAGTACTATCGTTTAGCCCTTTTCCGGCATACCGACATTTTCAGCCAGATATTAATTACAAGTCATTAATATTACAAATATAATATTTTAAATTTCAGTGAAACAGTCGCAACCGTTGTGCAACGTAACAGCCGCATAAAAAAGTCCAATTTTGTCTGTTTTTAGATTTTATTTGTCATCTCCATGAAAGGACGCAAAAACTGCCATTTTGCACCCACTAAAAGTGGTTTCTGGGCATTGCTAGCAATAACCGATCGTCGGTAAATATTCATCGGCTACAATACCGTAAAGCGGAACTTCCGTCATCTTTAAGGTCAGACAAATATATAACCTACCTAATTAGCATATGACAGTAAATTACATAATTTACATGATTCCGACTATTGTCCTCATCTTTGTCGCCATATTTATTACAACATTTCGGAGGTTGTACGCTCCGACCTTCTTCAGGTGGTTGGAATGTCCACTTTAGCCACAGTGGATAAAGGCGTTAGTTAGATCCAGTGACAGGACGCAAAGAGTGTGAGTTCAATAACCGGTTAAGGCAGTGGAGAAATTTCAGAGGGAAATTAACAGGAGACAACTGACATCCCTTAAACATGGCACGTGGAACTAGAACAGTCTACCCCAGTGAGCGAAATAAAGGGTTGTGGCGAAACGTTGTAATAAATGTGGCGACAAAGATGAGGACAATAGACCGAATAATGTACATAATACCTCATCTCAGAAATATAGACAGATACGGAAAGGCCGAAACATTGTAATAAATATGGCGACAAAGATGAGGACATTAGTCCGAATAATGTAAATAATGTACATAATACTTCATCTCAGAAATATAGACAGACAGTAAATTAATATTTGATTATTTCAAGCATAAAAAAAAACTTTAGAAAACAGATAATACTCGTTAGAAATAATTCAATTTCAATATAAATTGATAGGCAAATTTTGGCAGCCTCTTCTTCAAGAGTGAGACTGGATTATTAATTCGACACGTGATCCTTTGTAATGTGCGTTACCTACGCTCTACGCAATGTTTTGTGTTCCGCCCGCTTCTGCCGCAAACATCAGGACGTGCGACAGAAGCTGGTGAATCACAAACCACTCGTAAGTGTGTAGGAAACCTACGCAAAAGCAAAAAAAATGGCCACGTGTTATATATATAGTCCCAACTGCCTCATGACGGGGTGGAGAATTAATTGATCTGAATTTGAGGGAAATAGCAAGGTTCGAACTTGAATCCAGACAAGTGTTGATAGCATAACTGAGTAAGAATATTTCAATCACCAATGCTTTAAATTTTAATGAGGCGGCAACGATTTGAAAGTCTGTTTTTAGGTTATATTTGTCACCTCCGTAGAGGTGCGCAAAAATTGCGATTAGCACCCACAAAAAAGGGGTGCCGTCGCGGGGTATTGGTAATAGTTTTCAACTAGCAATAACCGCGCCTCGGAAAATCCTCATCGGCTACGGTACCGCACCTGCGCAAAGCTAAACTTCCGCCGCATAGAGGTTGGTACTTGTTCTAAATGAGGTCATACAAATAACTGACCTACCTAATTAGCATATAATAGTAAATTAAATTTTATTGTTTAAATTATGCAAGCATATATTATTACTTAAATCACATTAGTCGTTTGATAATACTATTTAGCGATAGTTGCACTTATTTAGCTTGTAATTCTACGCCAATTGATAGTATTATCGCTGAAAAGAGAATTGAAAAAACTCCTTTCCCATGAGAGGTGACAAAAAAACTAATTTCAACTCGAGGTTAATTTGCAATTCAAGCCTTGTGCTCAGTTTTTTATAATAAGAATTTCCCGAATAGTTCCATTTAGGTGTAAATGTACATGCTTAATTCGAAAATAAATAAGAAATTTTTATAAAATCTACCGTTTTGGAGATATCGACAATAAAATTTCGGACTCATTCGCGTCGAGGTGGGTGAAGTTGAAATTAATTTTCCACCCCGTCATGAGTCAGTCGGGACTCTAAATATGTAACACGTGGCCTTTTTTTTTTGTTTTGTTTTTGCGTAGGTTTCCTACACACCTACGAGTGGTTTGTGATTAGAAAAATGAATAAATATATGAAAAAAGAAAGAAAGGAATAAAGAAAAGAATAAAGAAAAAAGAAAGAAAGAAAATAAAGAAAGAAAGAAAGAAAGAAAAAGAAAGAAAGAAAGTAAAAGAAAGAAAGAAAGAAAGAAAGAAAAAAGAAAGAAAAGACAGAAAAATAAAGAAAGAAAGAAAGAAAGAAAAAGAAAGAAAGAAAGAAAGAAAAGAAAGAAAGAAAGAAAAGAAAGAAAGAAAAATAAAGAAAGAAAGAAAGAAAAAAGAAAGAAAGAAAAAGAAAGAAAGAAAGAAAGAAAGAAAAAGAAATAAAGAAATAAAGAAAGAAAGAAAGAAAGAAAGAAAAAGAAAGAAAGAAAGAAAGAAAAAGAAAGAAAGAAAGAAAAGAAAGAAAGAAAGAAAGAAAGAAAAGAAAGAAAGAAAGAAAAATAAAGAAAGAAAGAAAGAACGTAAAAGAAAGAAAGAAAGAAAAAAGAAAAAAGAAAGAAAGAAAGAAAGAAAGAAAGAAAAATAAATATATAAATATTGATTGACCCCAGTCCGTGACTGGATATTGCCGGATATTCTTTATCAAAAGAGTCACCAGATTTTTCAGTTCTCTGGTCAGTGTGCGATGGCTATCAATATGTTCTTGTTTGCTATTGTGTTTGAATGCTTACACCTGATTGAATGTATGGCTGTGTGAATGATTTCTTTTCTTTTACAGGCGATTGCTTTTGATTTCACGGCTCATCAATCCTTTGTGGATAATTTAAAACCGAAATCTTGTTTTCGGATTAAAGGTCGCTTACAGTACCCTTCGTTTCCAAGCAGTCCCCCATCTAAGTACTGACCGGCCTAGATGCTGCTGATCGAACGACACGCGGTATTTTCAGCGTGATTTGACCGTAGGCCTCTACTGATATCTCGTACTTTTCTCGGTAAGTTAGCTGTTATTTCTTCCATGGTTAGGGTTTTGTGTGTATCTTCTACTAAGACACGTTAGGTTTTTGTACATAATCATTGAGGAACAGTTGTTGCGTTCTCTGTCGTCTCCGGATACCCAAGCTGATGCAGGGTGATTGAAAAGTAACTCCCCATTTTATATATGATGGACTCTCCCGTCTAAGTATAACTTTTACAAGACGAGAGAGTTCATCATTCATAAAATAGGGAGCTACTTTTCAATCACCCTGCACATAAAACGGTATCAATGAAAAGGACCATTTCTCTGTGTGTGTGTGTGTGTGTGTGTGTGTGTGTGTGTGTGTGTGTGTGTGTGTGTGTGTGTGTGTGTGTGTGTGTGTGTGTGCGTGCGTGTGCGCATGTGTGTGTGTGTTAGTTTTATTTAGCATGGCAGCTTAGATTCTAAGAGGCAGTAGGAGGAATAATATCACAGGAACGCCTATCGAACTTTGGCTCAGCGCCCCTCCGCGGGTGGTCTTAGCCGGTCGTTAACCCGGATGTGTGGGACGTATCGACGCTTCAGAATTCTTGAGAATCTCTGTTGAATTTGAACCATTCTGGACTTATATTCGTAACCCAGACAAAGGCCATCCGTCGCTGTCAGAATATCCCGCCCACGAAGCACTCCGCTCAAACGCTGAATCATTCTGGCACTGGCATTCGCATTCTGTAACACGGTTCTATATGTTGTCATTCATTTCTTTCCCTCTCTCCCCGACAAAGAGACATATGAGAACAGTTAGGTTTTCATGGACGTATTGCGATTTTATGATGTCTTCCGCAATAATCCATCCTGGGTATGAAGATAAACTACATACGCGTCCAGGGTAAGACGAAAAACTACACCCGACAGCAAGGCCTCCCATCAGGAAGTTTTGAGGAGCGTGGAACCACCTCTTAATTGCTGGTGTTCCCAGGTCTACCTTGATCCAGGTGGTAGCACCTGTTAGGGTCCCAGCTATGGGAAAATAGTTAACACCAAAACTTGGGTCAAAATACAATGAAAGTGTAAAAATAGGTTTTAATACCAGAAAAACTTTGTAAAATATTTTTTTAGAAGGAAAAATTATCAGCAATACTTTAAAGAAAATACCAGCAATACAAACAACTATACATTTTTTGAAAAAAAAAATATTACCAGCTATACATTTTTTTGAAAAAATATTACCGGCTATACATTATTTGAAAAACATATTACCAGAAATACATTTTGAAGAAAAAATATTCCCAGAAATACATTTTTGAAAAAATGTTGTTGCCATTAAATAACCCATTAAGATGTTGATATGCCGTAAAACAGAACAAACCAAACCAAACCCGCAATAGGAGTAGCCAGGTTCGCCTATCCTTCGGCTCGTACACCTAACCGCTCTTTAGATTAGGAGTAATTTATCCCTTGTCTCCAATTTAAGACTGAGTTTACGGTTCCTTCTAAAGTCTACTTCAATGCTATAATTCGAACGTCTCCGGCTGAACTCTGAAATTTTATTCACTAATTACTTCTTGATATTGTTATCTTTCCTGCATAGCCTCCCAAACTTCACTTCGCGCCCTTTCTTACGCTCATACAACACCACACAGTAACCCTCTACATTGAGTGGCTCATGGGAATTGTATTGAGTGTATATTAGTAAAATAAAATGAGATATTTTGGCGAATGGGAAAGGATTCGAGCGAATGAGTCAGGAATTGTGTCGAAGTTAGAGTTAGGACAGGCAAGAACCAACACTTCCCTTCCATCTACTGAGGCCGTGTGTCACATTTGTACAATTGTATATTAAATTAAAAAGGAATTAACTTAAAAAATAAGAACTAAACAACATAGTCCTGGATATAAGCCCTGGAACGAGAACAGTTTATTCCCGTAGATTAAGTAAAGGGTTAATTTTGGAATTCCCTATAACTTGCCCAGGTCGAGATATACCTGTGGAAAACAGGAGGGGGCAACGGTCGAAACCTTGCGATTACAACAACAAAGATGAGGACAAAAGTCGGAATATAAATAGTGTAAATAATGATAACCCCTCATCCCAGAAATGCAAACAGAAATATGCATAGCGGATATTTCTTTGAATTTTGCCAAAATCTCTGAATATATTGCGGAAGCATCAGACCAGAAGTGGCAGCAATATTTAAAGTAAGGACAAATGGTTGACTTATAAATGTATAAGATAGATTCTCACGACACAGTGAAGCAACGTTCCTAGCAGTAGACCTTTCAATTGCTTCATTTTAATTAATATCTTTGAATCCTTGTCCCGACACTCCAGCATGGTAAAGATATCTTCATTCGCAGTCCAAAGCTTAAAAAGTCACGACACCCGCGGAAAGGAATAACGAACTAGCCTAACCAGATCCTTACAATTGTTAAGTCAGATTCCTTGTCAATAATCTATATAAAAAACCATTTCACACCAAGCAATGTGATTATGCCATAAAGACGCTAAGAGTTACTGGAGGTGAAAGAAAATCTTGAACAGGAAACAAGTTTTAAAAATCTACTTCTGTTCAAAAGACTGGGATACTTCAGGCCCTGTTCCAGATTAAGCTAATATTTGCAGGGTCCCTATTTGTATGTAATGATTAAAGTGGATGTCATTTTCGGCATCAATGGCCCTCTCACTTTACAACAAGATCCGGATCTTCAACACCAAAGTCAAGTCGGTCCTACTTTGCGGTCCAGAAACCTGGCGGGTAAATAAGACCAACATCCAGAAACTTCAGACATTTACCAAACGATGCCTCAGGAACATCCTAAATATAAGATGGCCCGAAGTCGTCTCCAACGATCAACAGTGGGGGACGGGACCAGACAAGCCCCAATCGAGATTGACATCAAGAAACGGAAATGGGGATGGATCGGCTACACACTCCGCAAGCCCGCATCTAGTGTCACCAGGCAGGCCCTTTACTGGAACCCATAAGGGAAGCGAAAAGCGGGCCGACCAAAACAGACTTAGAGCAGAAGTGTTGACGCAGAGTTGAAGGCAGTCGGCACAATATGGGCCGAGCTGAAGAGGGTCGCCCGGAACCGCGTTCTTTGGAGCGATGTTGTTGCGGTCCTATGTTCCCCAAGGAATCAAGAGGCATAAGTAGCTAACATTTTAGACGCATTTTCTGAATTACTTCCTGCAATGGGCGGGCAGCGTAAATTTATCGGCATGGAAAGTGGAATCGGCGATTCATATTCAAATTCCGACTTAATATATTGCATAAACATTTGCACTAATGCTCTTGGGAAAGGCATGAATCCATCTCTTCTTGCCACACGCCAAGCCGCCTATAGGTTAAATAATATAGTAAACTGTGTCTTGGGAAAAAAAAGTTAGTATTGCATAGCCATGAAAATGAGAAAAAAAAAGAGCCCTTCTTCATTTCCCCTTTAGGTACGCTTCACTCTTCCCCTGTAGGAGAGACATTACCTAGGTAGATGGCTTCCTCGTTCTGGACTTAACGCCTTAAAATCGATAGATTAATAATCGACGATTTATTCGCATATCCACTCGAACGGAGTACGGCACATGGCCGTGCTTAATGTATGAATACAACGCGTACATGGGTTGAGAGACGAAATATATTCTAGTCTCCCCGGAACTTCCAGTTTGGGAACGTCTCAAGCGCCAGGTAATGATATTAGAACCCTCCACAGCATAGGGATGTGAGACTGGACTTAAATAGATAATTTTGCGCTTCAAAGCCAGAAGGCCGAGAAGTGACCTTGTGTGAAGGGTACTTCATCCGTTCGCCCACGCTAAAGAAATGTGGTACAAAACCGATGTTAAAGTGGGGATCCCACGTGAGACCTATGTCCAAAAACGCAACTGATTACGCAGCACTTATTTCGGTTAACGGTGTTACTTAAAACGAGTATTTCGCTACTTATATAAATGTTACAAGTCTTAGTGGCAATAATACAGATGGCTATAAAAAACATTGTTGATTGTCTTCGTTTTAATTTCTTTAAATAATACAATAACTAGTTTTTGCTTCACGTGGCAATAATTGTAAGTAAAATGATGCACTAAAATAAGTAACAAAGTAATCCTTTTGAGTTCTCTGAATATCGATGTAATTACATCTTATTTTCCACCAGATCGTCTTAATAGAAACGGAGTCGCTTTTTTTTTGAAAGGCCGAGTTCGTAATTCGATGTTGACCAGAGGTCAGCTTTTTGTATCTGATGTCGCTAATGTGTAGGCTTTCAATTTAACCAACACCCGTCTCTTATGTGCCAAGCCCTTTCAGGTCGCAGCTGGATGTCGCTCTCCACAACTTCCTGTCTTTTGTTGTTCTAAGTACTTTCTGACTCTTAATTACCCCACCCCCTGTTCTACAATCTCCTTAAGTAGGCGACTCGCTGTTTTTCCTCCCACCCTACACCTACTTTTCTTACCTTCAATCTGTCAGCACGCTCAATAAATTGAGCGACGTTAATAAGTAATAAAATCCATCGTGGAATTTCGAATTAAGAGCCAGTATTGCATGCGACAGTAACATTTCAGGGGAGACAATCATAATGGTGAATGTCATATGTCCCCAAAATGGCTTCGCCAGAAGCGGTACATCAAATGGTTCATTTCACCAACAAATCGAAATTTAGAAAATTAATGACAGATAACTTTATATATGAATCTTTTATTTTTATATGCCGTGTCCCTTCAGGACGTAAACTCTCATGACTCTCCACTTCCCTCCCAAACCTTGTAGCTCTCAATAAGTTTCCTTCCACTGCCACCTACCCCAGACCACGTTCTGTCATCCGCTTGCTTAAGCCCTCCAGGTATGTCATGCGTTGCTTTCACTTGTCTCTCTTTCCCTCTATTCGACCTGTGAGTATCAGATTCTCCAAGCCCTCCTTTCTCATTACGTGTCCCAGAAATTTCATCTGCCTCTTCCTGATGTTAAGTATGAGCCTCCTCCTTGTTTGCATCCTCTCCAAGACCTCATCGTTGCTCACACGCTCGGTCCATGATATCCTCAGCATCCTTCTGTAGAAACCTCTCCGTCGCCTCGAGTCTCTCCTTCATCTTTGAGGAGACCGTCTAACATTTGCTGCCGTAAAGGACAAACATCACATAACAGCTCAGTACTCTTTTCTTTGATATCAAATAGTTATCTCCCTTTAGTGTTCTTCATTGAAATCTTTCGGTGAAATAAACTTTCGATTTAACGCTTTCGGTGAAGGCAGTTATCGGACAAATGACCTTCACTGTTAGTGCAATTTACTAAGAGTAGCTTAGTTGTGGGACAAAGCCGAAAGAATGGAGCACCCACTGAGAATCAAACTCACTACTCAGTCGTAAATAATGAGACAAGCTTGTTAACCATTACACCACGCCAAAATACCCTGACCTTCATTCATATGAACAGTGGTATGAACGTTGCAGGATTATTTTTCAAACATTTCGTCAACTTTACTCAGAAAGGCAAACGACATATGGAAAGAGAACAATTATTCAAAGTAAAGAAAGGTCCTACATTGGTCAGTATCGACTAAGAAAGATGAAAGATTTAGATGACCCGTTAAAAGTTGGTGACCAGCGGTCAATTTTGTTTAATCTGATGTCGCTAATTTGTCAAATTTGAAGCGAGTACTGAATGATTCTACTACTGAATTGCGCGGTCAGATTGTAGTCCTCTACCCCGTTGGGTGTCTACTGTGTTCACACAATAAAGTTAAAATTGACCAGAGACCAAAATATAATATGAAAATATAGTATTTTCACACAAACGATATTTTAATTTCTAAACATTTTGGGTAATAAAAAAAATATTAATGTGTTAATCTGCTTAATTACACAAGGAAAAATCATTACGCCTAATTGTTTTATCCCCCCCCCCCCTAGAAAGCAGTAAAACCGCTAAGCCAAAATGCAAGTGGCGGACCATAAATTAACGTAGGACATTTTAGCGTCATTTTTACGGTAAAAAAAAATATTCATTTGGAAATTCTTGCAAAAATCAAATAATTGCTGGAGTTTAATAAAACTTTCAGGACTTATTAACAATTGAATGAAATTATTTTAGAAATGTTTCTTTTTTTTAAAAAAAATCTTGATTAAAAATATTTTGTTTTTATCTTTCCCAGCAATTCTTTAATTGTATGAAATTTTTGTATGGCTTAGTATTTATAATATAAAAGCAGAAGTATTTAACGAATTTAAATAATAAGTTTCTTTTTTTTTCTTTTTTTAAAAAACAAGAAAAAAAGCACCTCCAGTTACGGAAAATTTGAACTGAATCATAAAATAAAAAATGTAAAAAAATAGGACATTGTTTAATTAGAGAAGCTTTTAATTGCTTTTACCAATAAGATATATTATGGACATTATTATCTTAACATTTTTTCGAGAAATAATGAAGTTTTACAAAAACTATAATTTGTAAAGTTTTAAATCTTTTCAAATTTGGTGTTAATTTGAAGAGGTTAGGTTATATTGTTAAGTAAAACTATACTTATTAATCATAAATAGTAATGCTTACTACAATTCAGCGACCACTAATATTTAAAAAATGAATTTTATGTGCGTAGAAACGTGCCGATTTTTATAAATACGGATCTCCACACACAAGATCATCAGAAAATAAGTGCGGTGATTATATTAAATTTAAACCCAAATTACCTAAAATTCAATAAAACACCAGGTTGCTTATTTTTAATATTACTGGGCAGTTAAAAAAATATATAAAAATGCGCTCACGGTATATTCGTTATATATATTTTTTTACAGATATGTGCTCCGTAGCAAAATTTAGTGAAATTTCCGGTTGTCAATAGAGCTGTTAACACCCCCTGAAAAATCTATGTGTTAAAAAATGCATTTCTGCGATATTTTTAACTAACAAATATTTAACAAATATTTGTTTCAAGTCTGATTAATTAAACTTTATATCAGCTCATCTTCCTCAAAATATTGTTTCAGAAAAATATTTGTTTTATTTTTCGAGGATTTTTTTTATTAAAGAGAATTACGTTGTGTTGTGATAATTGTAATTATGGCTAAAATAATCCATTTTTGATAATTAAAAAAACATTCTAATCAATTTAAATTCACTTTGAAATATAACAAAGTATTTTGCTTGATTTAAATATTAAATTCTATTAACCAGAAATTAAACCTAAAATAAGATCCCCAACATAGATTTTTCATTTTAAAAATATAATTTTAAACCTTACGTATCGCTTTTCTTTGGGGGTAACAAGATCAGTCTATATATTATTGATATATATGCATTTTCCTTCTTTATTCGGCGTACGCAATATTTAACGTTCCATGGTTGAATTCTGCCGAATAATGAGTGATAAACACTTAACGCATTACATGGGATTTTTTAAAACTATTTCTTTAGGTATTGCCAACTACTTTAGTAATCATTTTATCTTATTTTATTTTATTTTATTTTATTTTTGTAACTTATCATTATGCAAATTAATTGAAACAAAACCAACAATTCCGTTATTATTTACTTGTTTTTCATATTTTTCCAATGAAACATGACCCAGTGCACATGTTAGCATTTTGTATGCCCATTCCACGAAGTCGTTATTTAAAGATTGACCACAGATTCTTGATTGGATCTAAATCAGGAGAGTTTCCGGGACAGCCTATAGTACTTTGATTTGCGCACTGGTAAGGCTTGCCAGTGTGTTCAGGTAGCGTTACAATTTTTGTAGGATTCCTTGGAGTAACGTTCATCGCAGACAATGGTCGTAGGGCAACTAATCGACAGTCGAGACAATAGTGTTTTGGCGTGATAAAAATCTGATGCAATCACGGATGACGCAATATTTTTCCAGGCCAAACAAATTTCATCATACACCTCGAAAATAGATTCATATTACTGCATACCACTGCAAATGATCTAATCTGAGGAAAAATAGAATTCGATTACACCCTATCATTCTAATGGTTCTAAAAACTGACCGTATGGTGAAAGTAAGGAAGCTAAAGCGGTTGTAATTTGCACATGGGTGTGTCTGTTTTATCATATAGAAAGGACATAATTGATAAGTTTTTCAACATTTGTTATCTTTGAATATTTCGTGTTTTAATCCAGTTATTGGACACTTAAGGAGGAGATTTAAAAGTCCCCGATCAAATCGTTGGATAACCTGGTAGCTGCTAAATCCTCACTTGTCTGGCTTGACAGAGTTCAAAAATGTCTAGGCGGTCTTTTAGGTGATGAAATATATTCAACACTACAACCCCTTTTCCACAGACGAAACGTCGTGAATCTCTCGCTGTTCTTTCACAATTTCAATGGCAAGTGTTTGTACGAGCTTGGTTTCACCACCCCTGACCTTCGCAGCTGGGACCCACCGTGCTACATACACAAAAATTAATCATCCTCATTCCTTTCGTGTTTCATTACTAAGGAGTAAGTTCCACTCGAACAGCTTCTTCCTCAGAACTGCTGCTTTGTGGAACAGACTCCTGGAAGATATTTTCCCCATTACTAGAATCATAATTTCCTCGAGTTAACCGTTATATTTCCTACATAATCCCATAAACCGAACTTCTTACCTTCTCTTACGCTCATACAACACCGCAGAGTAACCCTCTACCTTGAGTAGCTCTTGGGCCTTGTATTGGGTGAATATTAATACAAAAAAGAAACCAACATGTCATGTTTGAACTAATGGATGAAAGAACAAGAATAGCAAAATAAATGGCTGGTTATGGTTGATTTTGTTTAGCGGCATATCAGCATCTCTACGGGTTATTTAATGCTGAAATCTAAATATATTCTACGCAATTTTATAGCTTCATCTACATATATTTTACGCAGAATTTTATACTTTTTAGGGTAAACGTGTGTTTTTAGATATATAGTTTGTAAATGATAAAATGTATTGTTGGTAATTAAAAGAAAAATGTATTGCTAGTGATTACACTACAAAAATGTATTGTAGGTAATTTTTTTATAAAAATATGTTGCTGGTAATTTTACCATTACAACGTATTTTTATACATTTTTTTAGTGTTTTGTTGCTGGTAATTTTACCATTACAACGTATTTTTATACATTTTTTTTATTGCTGGTAATTTTACCATTAAAAGGTATTTTTATACATTTTTTAGTGTTTCATTGATTGTCATTTTGGTATAAAAATCCTCATGTTTGTTATTTTATTATAAAATATAGTGTTAATAATAAAATGTATTGTTGGTAATTTTGCTATGAAAATGTATCGCTGCTATTTTTTCACAATTAAAATGTTTTTTTTATACTTTCGTTTTGTCTTGACATTTTCCCATAGTTGGGACGCTAATAGGTGATACCACGCCGTTTCAGTTTAAACCTTCCGATCAGAGGCCTTGCTCCGGATGTAGTTTATCGTCAGGACTAACAAACAAAACAGTCTCTTTCTAACAATTAGAAAGTAATGGCTGAAATTGTGATACTTTACAACGTGCATTACCTACACTCTTGACAATGATTTGTGTTCCACCCACTTCTTCCGCAAACATCAGAACGCGTCTCATAACCTGTGTGAACTGGGACAAGGTGTCCAAGGTTGAACCAACGTCGGACATCTTGTACTCAGAAAAACTTTCATATGTTAAGAAAATTTCAACCCTTTAAATTTTCCAGAGAAGTGTTACAATTTGACAGTCTGTTTTTTTTTTTATTGGATTTGTCACCTCCGTAGAGGTGCGCAAAAATTGCGATTAGCACCCTCAGAAAAGAGGTGCCGTCGCGGGGTATTGGTATAGTTTTCAACTAGCAATAACCGCGCCTCGGAAATTCCTCATCGGCTACGGTACCGCACCTGCGCAAAGCTGAAATTCTGTGGTCTACAGATTAATACTTCTTTTAATTGAGGTCACTGAAATGTATAAGCCGCCTAATTAGCATATGAGAATATGTTAATTGCTATTATTTAAATAATACAAATAAACACTGCTATTTAAATGTAATTACTACTTTGAGGATAGTATTTATCAATAGTTACACTTATTGAATTTCATCAATCAGTTGAATTATTTTTTTTTCTTATAATTATTAAATATTATATTTTATGAGAAGATAACTCTGATTCTGCCTATTATTACGATGAGTTGTAAAAAAGCTAACAAAATAAAACAAAAGTTCTTTTCACAGATATTTATAACGATAATGCATTATGTATGTAATTCAGAAAACTGTTGTTTGTTGTTAGAAAATTGTTCAATTTACGGATAGTTCAGTCGTGGAAAAGAAATCGGTGAGGCGAGTTCGAATTCTGGTCGATTTCATTACATTCACTTTCGCTTAAATGTCCTTGGAAAAGACATGAATCAATTTTTTCTCCTCTAAACGTTAAGTTAAATGGCGAGGTTCGTTATCCTTTTTTTGGAAACCAGTCTTTTGATTCGATAAAAACCGACCGTTCTCCAGCCGCCTAGTCGACACGTAGAGTTTACCGGCTCGATCACTAACTGAAATTCTTAAGTCACGTGAGTTACGTAATCAACCAGACGTAAATAAGCTTCTATCAGTTGTCAAAGCGATATATTTAGTATGGGAATAAACGAAATAGATAGATTGTTGTGTTGGTGAGAGATTTCTGGGACTGGGTGGAAATGAAATTGCAAAAATGCCCTAGTTTTAATTCGTAAAAATTTCACGATTTTTTCGTATTTTAATATTCCCATGAATCTTAATTCTTCAGTTCATAATTAAATAACCACATGGCGAGTTTAACAAGGATTATTGAAGAATTAAAAGGGAAAAATTCTCGAAGAATATTAACCCAGCTTTACAGAAAACTTGCGAAGATGGAGGGCGCGTTCATGCTTTTGCACTTGCAGCTGAATCAAGCTCTGACGCTTTATCCCTGTTTTTGATTGAATATTAGATTTGTGAACAATGTAATACTATTTGAAAGTTATTATGGCCATAGGAAATTTACTGAATATCTAAAACATTGAAACAATTTAACCCCGATCAACGATCACACAGAATGTTTTATCGATGGGATTCCTTTATTATGAACAATCAAACATTTAGGAAGAACATACCGTAAAGTGATGTAAATTTTTTAATGAGCATACGAACTTTATGGATATTTCTATGAAATTTCTCGTACATTCAGGCCAGTAAATGTAGTTAAAACTGTTTATTATAAACAGACCATTTCTTTAAATATTTGTATCTATAAAAATAACGTATAAAGAGGAATATATATACAGGATGTCCATAAAGTTCGTGTGGACTTTTAAAAAATTTATAACTTTACTTGTATTTGCGATAGAAATAATTTGTAAAAAGGATTAGAAAGAAGTAAATCTATATATTTTAAGGTTTTATTGATATTTTATTTAAGTTTCCACATGTCCTCCATCATTAGCAATACAAAGGGTAATACGATTTTGCAGTTCACGGAAAACATTTGCCAACTGATTTAAAGTAATGCCTGAAATCACATTAGTTATTTTAGCTATACTTAAAACTAGGTACATTAAACTTTAAAACATTTTTTACACATTATTTCTATCGCAAATACAAATAAAGTTATAGATTTTTTTAAATGCACACGAACTTTATGGACACCCTGTATATATGAGAAAATATACCTTTACTCTGAAAGCATAAAATTACATACAAATTATTTAGATTTCAGCATTAAATAACTTATAGCCAAATAAAATCAACCAACCAACATGAAATAACTTTTATGACAGAACATTATTACATATAATATCCAACAATTTCTCAACAAAAAAAATCAAACTGTATTCCAAAATATAAGTACAACATAAAACACACATATCAGCGCCTCGAGTAATCATGCCCACACAAACGTTTTTATGCATAAAAGCTGAGTATCATCTACCCCGTCGTGGGTATGACGATAAACTACATCCGCGTCCTGGGTAAGACAATAAACTACATCCAACAGCAAGGCCTCTGATCAGGAGGTTTTGAGGAACGTGGAACCACCTCTTAACTGCTGGTGTTCCCAGGTCCACCCTGACCCGGGGTGGTAGCACCTGTTAGGGTCCCAGCTATGGGCAAATAGTTAACCCTCAAACTTGGATAAAAAAATACTGTGAAAGTTTAAAAATAGTTCTTAATACCAGAAATAATATTTCTGTAAAAATTATTACCAGAATTAAATTTTTGAAGAAATAAATATTACCTGCAATACATGATTACCAGCAATAATTTTTTTGAAAAAAAAAATATTGCCAGCAATACATTTTCGGAAAAAAATTACCAGCGATAGATTATTTTAGAAACAAATATTACCAGCAATAGACTTTTGAAGAAAAAAATATTACCAGCAATAAATTTTTGAAGAAAAAAAAATATTACCTGGAATAATTTTTTTAAGAAAACAAATATTACCAGCAATAAACGTTTGAAGAAAAAAATATTACCAGCAATAAATTTTTGAAGAAAAAAATATTACCAGCAATAAAAATTTTGGCAGTATTAAATAACCCAGTGTGGTTGATATACCGTAAAACAAGACAAATCAAACCAAACCAAACCAATCATCTACCATGTATTCAACTGTGAAAGCAGAATAACATATATCATATTTTTATTACTTCAAATCTTGGGAGCTTTGAAGTAATAAAAATAACATTTCGACATTAAATTACCCATAAGGTGTTGATGCACCGTTAAACAAACAAGTCAATCCACCATCTTTCATTAACCCTGTACTTTGAGTGGATTTTTGACTTCGTTAAAAAAAAAGAAAAGGCTTTTGTCCAGCATCGGAAGAAAAAAGTTTTGTCTTTAGAACTTCTGTATCAAGTATGATTTCGTAAATACATCTCAATCCTGGTCCTCTGGGGAATAAGAAAAATAATTCTAAAATAACTATAAGTACATGTCAGTAATAAAGGAGAAAGAGGAGAAAGCCGCCATTACTATATTTTTGACATTTGAAATTAAACGGAATCTCTAAATGTGGCGATCGTCTTCCTCCAAACAACGGCTAGATATACAGCAGAACAAAACCTCAAGAAATGGATACGTTTTTCTGTTTTGGAGTTCTCTGTTGATTGCATTAGTCAGGAAGGCGAACAATTTTACTAGTGTCTCTCTCGTTCTTTCGCTCCCAACTCCTAGCTAAGTGTTTGTTTATGTCGAGTTACAGTGCTTGATATTGTGGCATATGTAAGCACTGCCCTTCAGTCAGCCATTGCATACAGATGGCGGGACTCAAGCTGTCGTAGAGGTTCAGACTATAACTTTGAATTCCCAAGTTGGAAAGTGAATACCGCCAAACTGTTTGGCGTAGTCGGAAATGGTGCGCAGAATCGTTGGTGTCACGAAGAGTATTCGACGAAACAGGCTCGATGCAAACATTGCTTTCTGTTTATTGATTACGGTTTTATCTAATTTCGTTTTAAGAGATTGTCTATTGGCACTTTGTGTATGTTTTTTATATGTTTATGTTCATTCTGAAAGTTACATGTCAAAAAGAGATGTTATTCTTTCTCATTCAGCTTATTTACATCTATGTAAAACCATGTCTCTCGATTTCTGAATATATATATATATATATATATGACAATATTTATCTCTTCAAGTCTTTTCCTTTCTATCTATCTATCTATCCCGGTTTCCATATCTATGTATCTATATCTATATATATATATATATATATATATATATATATAACAATATTTATCTCTTCAAGTCTTTTGCTTTCTATCTATCACTCTATACCGGTTTCCATCTCTCTCTCTCTCTCTCTCTCTCTCTCTATATATATATATATATATATATATATATATATATATTAGATAGTATTTTGGGGAATTAGAATAATTAATATAGTAATCTTCAAGTCTAGAAGAATCCTCAACAGGATGCAAAAAGCACTGAACGGCCGTTTCGTCCTATTTTAGATTCATCAGCAGTGCGCGCACACTGCCGAGAATTGAACGTGGACAGTTTCGATACAACGGAAGGGCCGTACCAACTGCACCAACGGGCATTGGTGAAATCTGGTGAAACTGAATAGCCACGATATAGCGCCGCTCCTGACAAATTCCGTGGTGGTACACATCCAAGTATTCATAACCCAACTGGTTGTGCCCCAAGAGCAACGACATTCCTTTTCCCTTAGCCGATATATTGTGTCTATTCAGTTTCTTCGTCATCGAGGCCCCATTGCTGCAGTTGGCAACATTCTATCGAAACGGTTCGGGTTTGGTTCTTGGTTGTGGATGCGCACTGCTGATGAGTCCCGGACGAAACGGCCGTCCTGTGCTTTCTCCATTCTGTTGAAGATTCTTCTAGACACGATGAATTATTATATATATATATATATATATATATATATATATATATTGTTGAGTCTTGACTCATTGTTGAATCTCGCCTAATGCATGGAATAATAATGCAACACAAAATGTACTTAGAACAAGAATGTATTATAACAAGAAAGTGTACACAATAAGTACATATAGTATTTCTGTATATTTCTGGGAAGACGTTCCTGGAGAATGTGTTGACTAGTCGCAGTCGATCAGAGTCTCTAGTTGGATCTCGTGATTCCTCTTCCTCGTCTTCCGGTACCAACCATTATTTATATAGTTGGTAGTCACCTATGCAGATTAGGTGGATCCTGCCACAACATATATATATATATATATATATATATATATATATATATATGTGTGTGTGTGTGTGTGTGTGTGTGTGTGTGTGTGTGTGTGCAGGTATGTAGGAAAATAGGAAAGAACACGTTAGGTAAATAATCCAGAGTTCTTTAGTATTTTTGTTTTTATTTTAAAAAAGACAGTGCTCCATACAGAAGTAGAGCTTATATTATAATATTTTTTTATAAATATTATTCCTTCGCTACATAAAAATTCTCATGTTTCAAAACCGAGAGCCGGAACCCTCAATATAATTATTAAAGTTAAGTTGAATTTAAGGTATCGAGTCCCGTTTCATCCTCAAGCGAAAATTTACGACGGGACACGATACCTGAATTCAACTTAAATTTAATACTTATATTGAGGGTTCCGGGTCTCGGTTTTGAAACATGAGAACTTGTATGTGGCGAAGGAATCATATTTTTAAAAAATATTATATTATATATATATATATATATATATATATATATATATATATATAAAAGTGAACATTGAAGTCAACAGTCAGAGGCGACAGGCTGTTTCATGCTAGACGCAATCGACGGCCTGACGATTGCGTCTAGCATGAAACAGCCTGTCGCCTCTGACTGTTGACTTCAATGTTCACTTTTATATTTATATTTACATACGCTCTATCTCTGATATTGAGCACTTTATCCCGAAAATATAACACACCTTAAAACTATATTTCTTCATATATCTATATCTATCTATCTATCTATCTATCTATCTATCTATATATATATATATATATATATATATATATATATATATATATATATATATATATATATATATATATAATATAATGTATATATATATATATATATATGATTATTATTATTCATTTTAGGATATTAAATTTTTAAAAATTTTTAAAATCGCTACAAAATTACAATTATGTTTCGACACTAAAAATGTGTCTCCTGAGGCGCGCGTTATATTGATAACTTTTCTATTTGTAAGATTCCTTTTGATTTAATATCGCTCTGTACTGGATAAGCATGCCGTTGTGTAAGCGATGTAATTATTCATGGACCCGGTTGGATCAGGAACACAGTTTGAACTCATAGATAATGTTCGTTCTTTGTCATTTTGACTTAGCTGATGTGTTGTTATTTTTGAGGATAAGGTTAGCTGTCTTAAATTTTTTGTAATAGATAATTAATTTCATTTTTTTATTCGGGTCAATTGGGGTAGTGTATTTCTTTATAATGTGTCTCATATATATATATATATATAAGTAATTTTTTAATGGATTTTTTCGTCCGACATTCTATTTTATTATTGTGGCTATTATTTTTAGCGACTCCGAGTATTTGATTTGCGATCCCTTCTTTGTTATTTTCTTTTCTTAATAACAACCGGCCTTGATTGAGAATATATGCCAACAAAAAATGCACTTTCCTTACATAAGGTAATTCAAGTCTTCCTATGACCGACCGAACTGGTAGCGTTATGCTTTGCTTGACGAATAAGGAGGATTCCGATTCGATTCCTGTCCGAGACAGATATTTTTTCGAAGTTTTCTCTATCCAGAAAAGTTATTAATCATACTGTTTACGATAAACTAAAAGAACAAAAACCAAACCAGGGATAGAAAGTCAAACACGTGACCCCACTAAAATGGTAATTGTTCTGATGAACTTTCCTCTGTGGTACCTTCACTTTATGAAGTGAAGCGCACTACTAGACTAGCGGCAAGGTTTCATGTTACAGTTGAAATATTTGAAGGTAACGAGTAAGATCTATACTATTGGCTTTCTTCTTTCCTACTGCCATATAGGAGGACTGATATTACATAACAGCTGACAACTGTTTTTCCTCGTTTCTAACGACATTTTCCTGTTCCTTAATACTTTGTTTAGCTTATGGAAGGATCTTTCACTTTAAAAACACATTTGAACATCGTTAATGGCATTGCACTTACAATTTATTCGATAATTAGAAAAGCACAATAAAATATGTCACAGTCGGTTCAATTTAATTTGATTTTTAGCGGCTCCGAGTAGTTGATTTGTATTTGAAGGTAATTCACACCTTTTGCTATGACCGACTGAACTGGTACCGTTAGGCTTTGCTTCAGAAATCGCTTTCTTGTTTGGATGAAATCTTACTCCTTAAATGTCAATCTCTCCTTCTCTCTCTCTCTCTCTCTCTCTCTCTCTCTCTCTCTCTCTCTCTCTCTCTCTCTCTCTCTCTCTAGGCCTTTCCTGTTCTTCTTTCTTCTATTACACCCCTCTCTAAAGCTTTCATAGATCTCATTCAAACTTGTTTCCCACTCCCACACATACACTCTCACTGAAATTTTGTTTTTTTATTCCTGGAGTTATATTTTCCGATTTCTTTTTGAATGTGTAGGTCTGATGAATTGGATCGTGATTACGATTCCAATGTAATAAATTATAACCATGGAATATTAGTGTTTGATATTTTATTATATATATATATATATATATATATATATATATATATATATGTATATATATGAAGAAATATAGTCTTAAAGTGTGCTATATTTATGGGATAAAGTGCTCAATATCAGAGATAGAGCGTGTGTAAATATAAAAGTGAACATAGAAGTCAACACTTAGAGGCGACAATCTGTTTCATGCAAGGTGCAATCATCGGGCCACCTGATGATTGCATCTAGCATGAAACAGACTGTCGTCTCTAAGTGTTGACTTCTATGTTCACTTTTATATATATATATATATATATATATATAGGTTGCGATGTATAAACTGTCGTCTAAATTACGCAAAAATGAAAATAACATTGACATCACATTTTAACAGACACACGGCTTTAAATAATCTACAAATGGTTGGTAAGTCGTATATAAAAAAAAAATTAATCAATATCTTCATTGCGTGCAATGTTCCGCTATTTGCCCACCTTCTCATGGTGGTGGCGTGTAGCACAATACATGTTTAATCGGGATATCATGTATAAAAGCAAAAGACAGAAAGTGCACAGACCCCGCAACACGTGCCAAAGTGGCATCGGTATCCTTCCACTTTCGTGCAATGAGAATGATTCTACCGTTGAGTTGGTACCCTCAGTACCAGGCTCACCTCAGAAAGTTAAGAGGAAAAGATATTACCACTTGATCTTAGCTCGGAGGCGCCATATAATTCTTTTTTAATCGCAGTCACTTGTCTCTTTTACAAATACTTTTACGGTAATTGCTCCTATGAGCTGCTACTGGCATCCCGTTCCCACCCTTTCACTGTTGAAACTGTTAAATGTAGCCGTCTCTTCTACTCCAATAGCTTCATATCTCGCACCTCACGCCTGTCGAACTCCCTTCCCTATTCCTGTTTCCCTGACAACTATAATCTCCAATTATTCAAATGTAACGTCAATCGACATCTCCAGTTGCATTGATCTATCTACCATCCTTCTCCACATCCGTTCCTGTATCACTCCTATCTGCTCTTGCTCCAAATCCTCTGTAACCCCTTGCGTGCTAGTGGCTTTCAGCCTTGCCTGGGGTGAAAAGCTTAAAAAAAAGCAAAAAAAGCAAGGCTTTTAATTCACTAAGACACAAGGTGTTACTGGGTGTGAAATGGTTAAAAAACTAAGGAGCAAGAACAGTAGAAGAGTAACAGTAAGACAGAATATAACGATTGACACTGCATTTAAAATTCTACAGATCAAAGTTGGCAGGAAAGCATGAAGCCGAACGAGAATTCCACAAACAAGAAGTGCGAGAAAAGAAACTGTTAGCATAGAACTTACGGTTATATCTAGCCAATTCAACTGCAAATTGATGGGGACCTTGTTGCCAATCCAGTACTACGCTTAAATCCCTAAAGTCTAGATTCTACACCCTTGTGCAAATTAATTGAAAAAAAAACCGCTTTAGTTTACTTTCTTTCACCATACGGCCAGTTTTAGAGCCACTGGAGTAACAGGGTGTAATCGATTTTTATTTTTTCCTCAGATTTGTAGCGGTGTGCAGTAATATGAATCTATTTTCGGGGTGCATAATAAAATATGTTTGGCCATGAAAAATATTACGTCATCCGTGATTGCATCAGATTTTTATCACGCCCAGACACTATTGTCGCGACTGTCGATTATTTGTCCTACGGCCATTGTCTGCGATGGACGTTACTCCAAGGAAGCGTACGAAAATTTTAACGCTGAGTGAGTTGCTGCGTTGGAATCTCCAGGTGAAAGCATAACTTCAAGAGAAAGACAGAAGCGATGTCGACGATGGAATGATGGGAGACATTCAAGTCCTGGCGACCGGTGTCATACTATTATTGGTATTCAAAAACCTTTCCTCTTTAGTGCAATGGAGGATGTGCTACCGTTGGGTTAGAATTCTTGGGAATAGACAGTTCTTTTTCCCGTTAACTGCCCAATGACGGAAACACAGAAGAGGGGAGGTGAACAGATACTACACACTGATCCTAGTCGGAAGACCAGGAAAGAAGCGCAGATCGGTATTTACTGACTTCTCCATGAAGGTAGGATACAGCACAAAGTTGTTTTTAATGTGGGATGCTCATTAGGGTACATCTAGGCCAAGGAAATAAATTTCCTATTCCCCAAGTCTATTCTCACGTTGGCCTTATATCTACAAACCCTCTCTCATTTGTGCATTGAATGTAGAGGGTTTCGCAGGGTTGGAATATCCAAGACAAGGCACCTCTTAAAATTTTAAGAGCAAGAAAAAAAACAGATGCAACACTTTGATCCCAGTCCGAAGGCCGAGTATAATAGGTATTTATTAGTGCACCCACGTCGCTACCCAGTGTATCACTAGGTCAGGGTTTACCGGCAATATCCTGAAAATATTGCTCAAACCTTCTAGGCTCTTCCTCGTTTGGGGGCGCCTCAAATGCCAGTTAATGACTCCAGCCCTGTATAAGGGGTACGGGTAAACCAGCCCTAACGCACGGCAGAGGACCGGATAGATTGAATGAACCTAGACAGAATGCAAACATATTTTATTATTGGATAGAAGTAGCGATCTACATGCAAATAATACACTTATTTTTGACGGGTACTATGCATGGCGATTTTCTGAGCGTAGCTTAGATATGGCACAAGTCCGAAATTATGGTACACCCAGTGAGGATCGAACTCACATTTCAATCGTAACTGATCTAGCGATACAAGCACACTAAACATTACGCCACGTCGAACTGCCCAAATGATTTTCTAAGTGTAGCCTAGATGTGACACAAGGCCGAACGTATGGGGCACCCAAAGAGGATCGAACTCACTATTCAGTCATAAAAGTTCTAGGGAGACAAGCTTCCTGAACATTACACCGCGTCGAAGAGCCCAGAAATGATTTTCAAGGCGTAGCTTTGATGTGGCACAAGGTCGAAAGTATGGGGCACACAGTGAGGACCGAACTCATTATTTAATTGTAATTGATCTAGCGAGACAAGCTTGTTAATACGACGCCTAAGAGCCCCTAAGAGTCTTGAGGTGCATATATTACAATCATACACGACGCTTATTTCTCTACTCATAAATATTTATATACCTACTTTCTTTCTTTTTTTCATTTTTTTTAACCCATTACCTCTCTCTTTCGCTTTGTAGAAAATCAGTTACCCTCGCTCTGTCTCTCCCACCTTCTCTCTGTTTGTGTATGTCTTTTCTTCCCCATTTTCTGTAAATTTTGTGCCCGTCCCCCTCCCATACCAATCTCCCGGTCCATCTACCCCGCGCAAGCCAGTCCCGCCTTAAAACCATGTCACTGAATTAGTGTGAGTGCTTTTCTCACACCAAAAGAGTGGAAAGTGATGCCTGGGTCACGGGCGAAATCGTATTCACGCACCAGACTGACAATGTACAGACCATTCAATTAGACAACTAATAAGGTTTCTGTGGAGTTTTGCCTTTACCGATCAAACAGCAAGAGGAGATCACGTCAGTTGGGATGAAACGAAAGATGAATGAGCGAACAAAAAGGGAAATGCAAAGAGAATTAGTAGCTCCAACAATATCAGGAAAAAAAAAAGAAGGAAAAGAAAAAGAAACAACGTACAGTTTACTCATATAAGTGCGCCATCTTTCCTTTAAGGAATAAGTGATCGCTTTAAAAACGACCATTTTTACGACACAACTATTTACTCCGGTCTTAATAGTCAGTCTGATCGATTCGATAGATCAAACTGACAGCTGATCTCAAAAATGACCTAAAATCTGTTGTTAACTGGGGCAAGTAATGGCGTGTTAATTTTAACGTCTCCAAAACAAAACTGCTTTCTATTAATCAACTGAGAGATCCATTTCTGCATTCCGTCAACATGCACGATGCTAACCCCCAGGAAAGTGAATCGTTGCACGTTCTCGGGCTGGCATTCACTGCTGATATGAATTGGAAAGTTTATATTGAATCAGTTGCTAGGTCTGTTTCTAGGAAAGTTGGTTCACTGTGTTGCGCTAGATAAGTTTTATCACCAGAATCTATCGTACATATTTATGTCTCTCATTCGTCCGGACTTCGAATATTGCTGCCACATTTGGTCTGCTGCTCCTGCTATATGTTTATAGATTCTTGATAAAACCCCAAAAAAAGAAGTTGCAATTTTATTGGCCCTGACCTGGCATTTCGCTTTCAATCACTTTCCCATTGCCGTAATGTAGCTTCCCTGTGGCTTTTAAAAAAAAATAATTTGATGGTAATTGTTCTGAGAAACTTTGTTCTGTGATACCTAGACTTTATGAATTTAAGTGCAGTACTAGATTGGCGGCAAGGTCTCATCATTTGACAGGTGATTTTGCTGAATGCAACCGTATGTTCGTTGCTAACTGTTTTTTCCCTCGTACTTCTCGCTTGTGAAACTCTTTTCCGGCTCCATACTTTCTAGCCAAGTTTGTTCTTCCAAAATTTAAATGCAATGTCAATCGTTATATGCTGTCTTCTTTTCTTTTATTCTTCTCTCTCCTTAATAATGATTCTATTTATCTTATTCTTTCACACTCACTTGTCCCTTGTGTCTTTGTGGCTTTAAACTCAAATGCCAGAAAGAAAAACAAAACAATACAATTGTACTTTTTAGGTTCATTTTACGTTCGTTCATAGATACAAATGTTAATGACCATCCTAATGGCATTAGTTCTCTATTCGGTATCTTTACTCTTTATAACTGTCTTAATAATAAATCTGATCGGTTCGAGGTCAAATTGGGAGCTCATCCAAAAATGACCTACAATCTGCTGTTAACAGGGGCAAGAAATGGCTTGTTAATTTCAACGCTACAAAAACAAAACTGCTTTCTATTAATCATCTGAGAAATTCCTTTCTGCCTTTCATCAGCATGGCTGATGCTAACCTCCAGGAATGTGAATTGTTGTGCCTTCTGTGGCTAACAGTCTCTGTTGATATGAAGTGGAATAATTATATTGAATAAATTGTTTGGTCTTTACTCTATTGTGCAAGACAATTTTTTCTCTCCAGAAGCTATCTTACATATTTATTAGCATATCATTCGTCTAAACATTGCTGTCACATATGGTCCGGTGCTCCTGCTATATATTTAAAGATTCTTTATAAAACCCAAAGAAAAATCTGCAATGTTATTGGTCCTGACCTGACATCTCGGCTTTTAAAAATACTTTTATTGCATTAGTTCTAATGAACTTTGCTTTATCGTAGCTACAATTTTATTAATTTTATTAATTTTAGCACAGCATTAGATTGACAGCAAGATTTTATCATTTTTCAGTTAAATGGGCTTGGTGTAACCGTAAATTCTCGGCTAGCAGTTTTTTCTCGCACTTATCTCTTGTGGAAGTCTCTTCCGTCTTCTTGCTTTCCAGCCAACATTGATCTTCAAAATTTTAAACGCAATGTCAATCGTTTTCTACTGTCTTTTTGATTCCTCTTCTTTTATTGATATCGCTTCTTAAAAAAATTTCTTATTCTTTCACACTCAGTAACTCCTTCTGTCTTAGTGGCTTTAATGCCTTGCTTGAGGGAACAGCTTAAATGAAAACAACTTGACAGAGAACATAATAGAATAACTAAAATAAAAGAGAGAAATAATGTCCTTAAGAAGAATTAATATGATTCCCCTTAGTAACTCAAATCTCCAAGATGTTGTTCCCTCTGCTGTGGCCAGGTATAGAACACAAAACTGAAGGGGAATTAGCTGAAACTGAGATATCCAAAGGTATGGCACGTGGAATTAGAACAATCGACCCCCGTGGATTAGATAAGAAATTCGGTTCGAAATTCCATCTTATATCATGTGAAGAAGTCCAGACCGTATAACGGCCGAAACGTCGTGAATTTGGCAATAAAGATGAAACGAACAATCCGAGCAATGTAATTACTGTAAATAGTTCCAATAGCTCATCTCAGAAATATAGACAGATGATTAAGGAAACAGGTTAACATGGTCATAGTTAGCAATCATGAAAAGAGTTTTGGTTTTTAGGAAATAGGAGAACGTTGTATAGTGTTAGATAACAAAAGGAGGTGTTTCGATAGAGTCAGGTAAATGCTGCAGGTTCATAAAGGGGAATTTGTTGGCAGCATGTTATAATGATATAATATGGGATAAATCCTTTTGGTTTGGTTGGTTTGTTTTACGGCATATCAACACCTCAATGGGTTATTTTATGCCGACAAGATTTTTATTGCTGGTAATATCTATCTATCTATCTATCTATCTATCTATCTATCTATCTATCTATATATTGGTTTGGTTTTTGGTTTGTTTGTTTTACGGCATATCAACACCTCAATGGGTTATTTTATGCCGACAAGATTTTTATTGCTGGTAATATCTATCTATCTATCTATCTATCTATCTATCTATCTATCTATCTAATTATATATTGGTTTGGTTTGTTTTGTTTTACGGCATATCAACACCTCAACGGGTTATTTAATGCCGACAAGATTTTTATTGCTGGAATTTTTTTTATCTATCTATCTATTTCAGTATATATTTATTTTATTTAAAAATGTATTGCTGGTAATATATTTTTTCGAAAATGTATTGCAGGTAATATATATATATATATATATATATATATATATATATATATATATATATATATATATACAAAGTATTTCTGGTATTAAAAACCTATTTTTTCCCTTTCATAGTGTTTTGACCCCAGTTTTAGGGTTAATTATTTGCCCATAGCTGGGACCCAAACAGGTGCTACCACCCCGGGCCAGGGTGGATCTGGGAACAGCAGCAATTAAGAGGAGTTTCCACGCTCCTCAAAACCTCCCGATAACAGGTTCGTATAGTGATTTATTAAGTATAGCTTAGTTGTAACACAAGGTTGAAAGTATGGGGCACTCAGTGAGGGCCCAAATCATCACTCAGTTGTAAGTGATCTATTGACATAGGCTTACTAACCATTACACCCCATCGAAGTGTCTAAACGATTTTATAAGTATAGCTTCGTTGTGGCGCAAGACGGAAAGTCTGGGGCAGCCGGTGAGATTCGAACTCAATCCTCAGTTGTAATTGAGCTATTGAGATATAATGGTTTACCATTACACGGCGTCGAAGTGACCAAATGATTTTCTAAGTGTAGCTTTGTTGTAGCACTATGCAATGGTTTACCCTTGAATGTCGCTAAACAAGCAACCCAAACCAAACCGTGACATGGCTTAGAAAAGAGGGGAAGGTTTGTATAACTTTAAATAACGAGGAAACGTTTCACTAAATTTAGGTAACATGATTAAGTTTACATAGGGTTAGGTAACATGGAACGGATCGCGTAAGACGACCACTTAGAAAATATATTTTCCAATCTAACTTGACATAATGTCCATATTACCGAACACTAGAGAAGCATTTGCATAGGCGCTAACACAAAACAAACATTTCAATGCTATCTAATACTGTACACACATTTCCACATTTGCATAAATATGTGAATGTATAACGTATGTACGTTTCTAATATAACCTAAAACTATACAAAGGTTTCCCTATTACCTAACACGATCAGTGTGTAAATTACTCTCGAGTAGTTTGTAACACGTTTATTTTTCATCTCTCAGTTTTTTTTTTTTTGTTGTTTTTTTTTTTCTCTGTCTAGGCAATCTAGGATGCGAGCACTTTTCTTTCTTCGGTATTGCCGTTTTGATTCATGATTTATCTGGATAAAGTTTTAGCCTTTTGAAAGTGGTCCATAGGTTCCATCAATATTTTGATATCTATCTATCTATCTATCTATCTATCTATCTATCTATCTATCTATCTATCTATGTATCTATCTATCTATCTATCTATATATATATATATATATATATATATATATATATATATACTTAATACTTCTGAAAGTGGTCCATAGGTTCCATCAATATTTTTATATCTATCTATCTATCTATCTATATATATATATATATATATATATATATATATATATATATATATATACTTAATACTTCTCGTTTTCACTCTCGCGTGGTCATGTGTGACGTCACGATCTACGACGCGTCTTTCGCATCCTTGGCTCGTAAATAATTGTCGTTACTTTGAGCTTATTCAAACAGCAACGGCGGGCCATTATTGTGGTTTCGTATATGTGTTGTTTGATTTATTAAAATTGTCATCTTTGATAATGGCTTATGCAAGCCGAAAGCTTAGGTTGGATTCAAACATGTGTCAATATGGTGTTTTCCTTTCTTTTTTCAACGATAATGTGATTAAGTTTATCAGACAATACGAAAGGAACTTACTTAAAATAAATAGACAAAACTTCTCTATATTATTTAATGTAACATGCATTAATATATATATATATATATATATATATATATATATATATATATATATATATATATTATAATTATTTTAAAAAAAAATGATTCCATCGCGACACAAATTACTATGTTTCGAAATTGGTCAGCAGTATTCAAATTTAATTTCAATATTAAACCTTAACTACTAAGCGGCAGTCTCATCAAGCGATGAATTTGCCACCCAGTAGTTAGGTTTAGACTAAAATAGAATTAATTCTAACTAATTAATATTAAATTATACTATAAAATTCAAAATTAAAATTACCAATTTTAAATTTTAAATTCAATCTATATTAAGTTTTAAAAAAAATATATAAAATTATTTAAAGAAGAAACTGAGGAAAAAAGCTTATGTTTTGTTATCAATTTTGTTTTTATTGAAAGGCCAAAAATTAAGTTAGAATAAACGTTAAACTCTAATGTTGCTCTGAGCTTCGTTACAACTTAGATACATTTGAAGCGATGATATGGGCAGGGGAGGGTGAAATCTTGCAAAAGACAATACATACACAATCAGATTATAATACACAAACACGTAGACATATTTAGATATATAAAACACGCAAAAAAGCGACGAGACAGGAAATAGGTGTCCACGTCCCTTAAAAAAATTACAAAAAAACGAGAACATATGCATACAATAAAAGGCACGTATAAGCGAATATACACACATACATTGATAAAGACACGCACATATACACACCAAGAAATATTCAAATTTGAAAGTGTTACTAAACGAATTCTAACATACTATTAAAATATAACTTATACGGGCAAAGATATATAGATAAAAATGGCTGAATAGATAAAATTTAATATGGGTAGAATAGAAAAAAATATTCGTCAATGAACAACACAAGGAAAAAGGACGCTAAAATATATAGAAATGGATAGAAAAATAAATATATACGCATAAAAATAACACCATGTAATATATAAAAAAGAAAACTCCTAAACACAGAAGTATATATAAATATCTCATATATACTTATATACGTATTAGTACACATACACGAGTACAAATGTATAACAATATGTGAAAGAAAATAAAAAATACATATGTGTACACACATTCTTCACTACAGATACAAACATAGAAAAGTATACCTACGCACATACATATACATACACATATACCCATATAAATATATATACCTATGTATACACACATACATACGTACACAGATACATGCACCCATACGCATATGCATATATACACACATAGAAATAAATATAAAGGTATCATCCTACACAGCAACATAAAAGAGTGAATAAACAGAATATACATATATGCACACATACACATAAACACACACATATATATATATATATATATATATATATATTTTTAGAATTGGACGTAGTCCGACAATTTATTTAAAGACATTTATATATATTATGTTTAACGTTCTTTTTATAGATACAAGTATTTAAGCAAATGCTCTGTTTTTATAATAAACAGTATTAAATAACATTTTCATAGAAAATTTTCGTTCTCCGACAGGAATCGAACCTGTATCCTATACGGAACCATCATTTCGCGTGATGTACCTTAACCGTTCAGCCACAGAGGAGCGTCTGGTTAGCAAGGTCGATTTTACTATCTTTAAACTTAAATCTTCCATGAATCTCTTCTATTCATATCTGCTCTAGCGTATCAAATGTAAACAAATGACCTCATATATTTTAGAATTGGACATAGCCCGACAATTTATTTAAAGAAATTTATATATATTATGTTTAAGAGAAATGATGGTTCCGTATAGGATACAGGTTCGATTCCTGTCGGAGAGCGAAAATTTTCTATGAAAATTTCTCGGACATTCAGGCCGGTAAATGTTATTTAATACTGTTTATTATAAAAACAGAGCATTTGCTTAAATACTTGTATCTATATAAAGAACGTTAAACATAATATATATAAATGTCTTTATATATATATACACATATACAAACATATGCATATATATAAACACATACATGCATAAACACACACACACACATATATATATATATATATATATATATACGGGGGTCATTCAATAAATCAGGTGAATTTTTCGGTATAAGGACTTCTAATGCAGATAGAAGCTTACTCTTTTTATATTTTTTTTGTTTTACTCCTTTTTTTCACATGGTTTTAATTTCTTTTGCAGATTTAAAAAAAATCTTTGAGAGTTTTGGCGATTACCAAAGATGGTCGACCAAGAAGCATGCTCCAGGATTGAACAGCGATCAGTTATCAAGTTTTTGGCTGCTGAAGGGTGCAAACCAGTTGAAATTCATAGGAGAATGTCAACTGTGTATGGTGCCACATGTTTCAGCTAAAAATATCTACAAGTGGGCTAAATTGTTTAAAGAAGGACGGATCAGTGTTGAGGATGAAGACAGGCCTGGGAGGCCTACAGAAGTGAGGTCTCCTGAGGTGATCGAATCAGTCAATGACCTCATTCAGTCTGACAGAAGGGTGACAGTAGATGACATTGCAAGGACTTTGAGCTTATCTGTTGGGACAAACGCAGGGGTCATCAGTCAGAAGGAGTCATCTTGCATCATGACAACGCAAGGCCTTACACAGCAGCCCAAACTGTGCAGACTATCAACGAGCTGGGCTGGGAACTGCTCCCTCTTCCCCCTAACAGCCCAGATCTTTCCCCTTCAGACTTTCACCTGTTTGGTCCCTTGAAAGCGTTCACGACAGGCACGAAGTTTAAAAGGGTCGATGAAGTTAAAAGTGTTGTGAGCGACTGGCTGAGACATCAGTCCAAAGATTTTCACGCTGAGGGAATACGGAAGCTAGTGCACAGATGGGAAAAGTGTGTGACAGTGCTGGGAGACTACGTTGAAAAACCCTCGTATATATATATAGAAAGAGAGAGAGATAGTTAAATTTATAGCAGTGTTTACAGTTAACAGTGAGTTAATTTCTTTGATTTAAGAGATGGGTCTTGTCTTTAGATCTAATTATTTCAAATTTTTCATTAAGACATAAATACAAGGGACATATACGGAATTACATGTTCGATCTGTCTTGATTAGGCTCTTTCTATCGTATCTTGTCGGTGTATCTAGTGGAGAAGCTCTTGTACGGAAGATCTTGCTGTAGCTGGTTCTTGTCACGTACTTATATAACATTTTAATCTTTGCAGTATCTTAAGCACGTCGTTTGTACTTACACGCTGGTTACGTCTGCTGGTAGTTCCTGAATGTTGAGGTTAGTAAGAAAGGACAAATTTATTTGAATGTGAGTGTAGACCTTTTTATTATGCCCTCTGTATATAGAGTAAGCAAAAAATTAGGTTATTCACCTCCCGAAAAGGGTATATGGAGCCTAAGTTCGTTTCACTAACGTGTGTCCGCCAATCTCCTCATGATAAACTTCTCCAGAAAGATTTAATACCTGGCGTCATTTTCCGACCAACCAGCACGGAGAAAAGATAAAAAGGAGCTTCGGTTCGGTTCAGGATCATTTTATAGTAGAACCACGCAGTTATTTTTTTTTTTTTTAAGCATTTCACCCCAAACAAGGCGGGGTGCCACTAGCACGCAAGGGTTACAGATAGTGGGAATAAGAGTAAAGAGACGTGATAGAGGAAAGGATGAAGAGAAGAACGGGGAATAGATGAAGGCATCTGGAGATGTCGATTGTCATTGCATTTGAATAGTTGTGGATTATAACTATCAGGGATGCAAGCAAAGAAGGGAGTTCCACTGACGGAAAGTGGGTGACATGAAGCTATTGGAGTAGAAGAGATGGCTACATTTAACTGTTTCGACTGTGAAAGGGTGGGAATGAGACGGAATCTTAGTAGCACGTTTAAATTCATGCAGTCTGGGAACGAGCGAAAGTAGCTTGTCGGAGCAGTTACCGTGAAAGTATTTGTAGAAAAGACAGAGGGATGGTTACGTAAAGTTTTTAGATGAATAGAAAAGAAAAGATTGTGTTACGCTATGTGATCAGAGACTTGTGCTTACTTTGAGAATCAGCATTCTGTCATGGGCGCGAATCACAACCGCTTCACTTGTTTCACGTAGAAAGGAGATTGCCGTTTTAATATAATTACTTTTTTTAAGCATTTCATCCCAAGCAAGGCGGGAGTGCCACTAGCACGCGAAAGGGAGAGAGTGGAAGCGAGAGTAAAGAGACATAATTGAAGAAAGGATAAAGAGAAGGATGGGAAATTAAATCAAGGCATCAGAATATGTCGATTGACATTACATTTGAATATTTGAAGACTATAACTGTCAGTGAAGCAAGTAAGAGGAAGGGAGTTCCACAGACGGGAAGTGCAAGACATGAAGCTATTAGAGTAGAAGAAACAACTACATTTAACCATTTCGACAGTGAAAGGGTGGGACTGAGATGCCAACCTAGTAACACGCTTAAATTCATGCAGTTTGAGAACAAGCAAAAATAGCTCGTCAGAGCAGTTACCGTGAAAAGACAAGAGAGAAGCGACAACTTCTAATGTTGTTTCTTGATTGGTTGATTTTATCGTCATACGCTTTCAGGTTCCTTTCTTTTCTGATGTGTGTCTAATGTATCCAAAACACTATTTTCTGGTTGCTTTCAGGTGACTATCTTCCGTTTTTATCGCTCTTGTATTTTTGTGATTATTTTGAATACTAAAAATGTGTCGTTTTTCCATTCGGTAGAGTATGTCTTGTTTCAGCTGTTACAGAATAATTTGATAGAGGCTCACTTGTGTAAATTAGATTGCCTTGGGGGAACAGACGATAAACTTTGACGCTGGCATTTACGTTTCTTTTTGTTTTTCTATATTTAGGGGGTGTTTTTTTCTTGTTTCTTTTTTTTTTTTCGCGAAAGAACAAAATACATAATTATCAATTGACGTATCCACAACTCTACGCCAAAAGAGCCGACACAGGCGACCATGTTAGCAGCTGAGTCATACTGTTTGTGTCATAATTTGGTCAGAAAAGCCTTACTGACACCGGAACTCCATTTGATTGTGGTACCTAGTTATTACACCGTTAAGCTGAGATAAATCGACTGAACACGGTGTTAGATGGAAAACAGACACCTTTTTCTGGGGGCGTCTCCTGTTTACAAGTGAATCCAATTTCCTATGTATGAAGCTAATGTTGATATACCGATGGATTTGACAAGGGTCAACTGCGTAGGCAAAGTAAACGTTATTAATAAGAAATATACGGAAGACCAGACGAGTCAGATTTTTTCAGTCTGAAACAAATTACAGAGATATTTACTTTAAAAAAAAAACGCCATGCCTCTTTTGGACTCGGAAATTCAAAACTGGTTGTACGTGGGGCTGCCTACTGCATCCTGTAAAAAGTATTTGCTACAGAATCGAGATCAACAATGCGTAGAGTAGTGAGGCTAAGTCTTTCACTGTATTTTCTTGTGAATAATACATGGACATCGACATCGAGAGGTGGAAAGACGTTGCCAACGATCGCTCACGCTGGAGACGCGATTTATACCGAGGGCTGGAGCGAGGCGTGAGGAGAAACGAACGCTTACCACCGGGGAGAAATGTTCTCGGCGGAAAGAAAACAATAGGGCCATCTCTTTACATTCATTCGTTACAAAAGAGACTGTCACTTCCGTGTGGGCCTGTACAGCCATAATAGATGTTGCATCTTCATCAGCAGATGAAGCATAACGCTTTGAGCGCAGATCCAGTGTTTCCCGAGAACGACGGATGTCACACACAATACGAGTAATTTTGAACGAAAGTTCAGGGCACAAAAATGGTGGGGGCGTATGTTACACAAGTAAACGTTTTCAGAAATGCTTACTCAGCTTAAAATGCTTCTTATTTGAAAGAACAAAGATTGCAAATAGACTCAGTTTTCTTCGCAATATAAAGTTTGTTCATATGATTTTATTGTTTTTAATAAAGTTTTCTCTCTTCATTCTTAATGAAAGACAATTTACATTTATTTTCATAGTTTATTAATATATAAGAATATAATAAAAATCACATCAGAGAGAAAATTATAATAGATTAATTAATTAATACCTTAATACGTATTACCTGGTATGTCTACATAGCAACATTCCCGGAAAATAAGTGAAAAAGACATTAGAACACTCAATACGCTGCAATAGCTTATCAGCCGGTTCATTTCTATTCGATAATATCGTGAAAAATTAATGTTAATGAAATATATATATATATGCAAGTTTCATTAAAAACGACAGACAAGGTACTACGGTTAAGATTTTTATTTAATTTTTTCTTGTGTACGAACAAGAGCTTTCTTTGCTGGACAAAGGCTGTGTAAGAACTGTCCAAATGTTTTATTTTTCCGAGCGCTTTCGGCTATACCTTTAGCCATTAAGCTGAAAAATCAAATCATCCTAGATAATGGCTAAAGGTATAGCCGAAAGCGCTCGGAAAAATAAAACATTTGGACAGTTCTTACACACCCTTTGTCCAGCAAAGAAAGCTCTTGTTCGTACACAAGAAAAAAATAAATAAAAAACTTAACCGTAGTACCTTGTCTGTCGTTTTTAATGAAACTTGCATAAAAGAAGGATTGCTGCCTAAATATACATATATATATATATATGTATATATATATCATTATGATTTTAATGGATAATATGGTAAAACATTAAAAAAGAAATGTACTCAGAAATGGCTATATTACGTGGTCGTAGGATGTAATTTATTCTTTGCTTTTAGCTTCAGAAACACGGGGTCGTATTTTCCCCGAGTCGTATTAAACACAGGAAAATAGAGTACTTCATAAGAGAATTTATAGGACTTGCATAAAACTTACTAATTGATCCATGGTCAGGTAGAATAAAATATTAATTCAAAGCCTTTTCCAAGGGCATTAGTGTTAAACCGAACAGATCAAACTTCATCGGAATTTGAACTACCTACGTCTGTTCATACCTATCACAATCTTTGCAGATCTATCTATCTATCTATCTATCTATCTATCTATCTATTTCTTATGTTTCCCAAAGTGATGTGATTGTCCCACTGGGAATACACTATCGCGACGATTAAATATTTTGTTGTCTCATCCATTAACTAAGCCTCTACCTTGACTGGCTTTTTGGCTTTAAATTAATTGAAAAATAACATAAAAAGAATTCCAGGATGAAAGACAGAATTTAAAGCGACAAAAATAGAAACAAAACCGAGAAACGCACTTGAGAGAATCTGGCAAAAAAGTAGCGAAAGAGGTCTTGTCTTATATCTCTGTCTCTGTCTGTCTCTGTGTTGTGGTGGGATCCACCTAATCTGCATAGGTGACTACCAACTATATAAATAATGGTTGATACCGGAAGACGAGGATAAGAATCACGAGATCCAACTAGAGACTCTGATCGACTGCGACTAGTCAACACATTCTCCAGGAACGTCTTCCCAGAAATATACAGAAATACTATATGTACTTATTGTGTACACTTTCTTGTTATAATACATTCTTTGTTCCAAGTACATTTTGTGTTGCATTATTATTCCATGCAATAGGCGAGATTCAACATTGAGTCAAGACTCAACACTCTGTCTCTCTGTCTGTCTCTCCCCCTCTCTCTCTCTCTCTCTCTCTCTCTCTCTCTCTCTCTCTCTATATATATATATATATATATATATATATATATATATATATATATATATATATAAATATATATGCATATTAACCTTTCCACCCCAGGCAAGGCGTGGGTGCCACTAGCACGCGAGGGATTACAGAGAGTTGGAGCAAGACTAAAGAGGGAAAGGACGGGGAATAGATCTAGGCATCTGGAGATGTCGATCGACATTACATTTGAAGATTATAGCTGTCAAGGAAGCAAGTAAGAGGAAGGGAGTTCCACTGACGGGAAGTGCGAGACAGAAAGCTATTGGATTCGAAGAGACGGCTGCATTTGACCGTTTCGACAGTGAAAGGGTGGGGCGTAGATGCCAACCTTATAACGCGCTGAAATTTATTCAGAAGTAAATAGCGGTGTCGTCTGCACAGACGCCTACCTGGGAACTGATGACATCGGGAAGATCGTTAATGAAGATCAAGAACAGTGTAGGACCCGGGATGGAACCTTGGGGAACACCTGCGTTCGTGAGGAAGGAACTGGAGGAGAATCCCTTAAGGACGACCTTTATTACATGGTTTGAAAGGAATGATTGTATTAAATCAAATAAACGTCCTGAAATACCATAACCCTGAAGCTTTAATCAAACGCTTTAGAGATATATAGATTCACTGCACGGGCGTCTCCGTTATTGTGAAGTGCTTAGTAAACAATTTCAGTTATGGCCGTGAGCACATCAGCTGTAGAACGGGCAAAGCGGAAACCATATTGCTTATCAGAGAGCAGATCATGGGGTCTAAGGTGCTTAACCACTTCGGCGTTGATTAAAGCTTCAAAGACTTTGCCGTAGAGTGGTAGGCAACTGATATGATGGTAGTTAGATGGGTCAGAAGGGTCGCGCCGGAGTCCTTAAAAACAGGCACAACAGATGGAAACTTCCAACAGGATGGAAAGCAGGAGTCGTTAAGGCAGTAGTTGTGTAGTTTGGAAAGGACAGGAGACAGTTCAGCGGAACATTTCTTCAGGACAATGGCTGGTGTCCCGTCATCACAGGCTATCCTTATGGGAATCTAATTTAGAGATGATGCCCAATACCAATGATGGGGTTATGAGCAAATCGCTCCACAGAGCCTCAGTTCTAGGAGGAAACCGGACGAGTCGAGCGTTGAATTGGATGAGAATTTATGAAGCAAAGCACTCGACCTTATTGAGAGAGGAAATCAAGACCTCAAATTGGTTGAACAAAGGCAGAGACGCCAATAATCCTTGAAGCCGAATTTGCGAGATGCAATCCGTTGTTTCATTCTATCAGCAAATAGTGACTTTGCTTCATTGAGGACACGCTTGCTCTCATTAAGGGCTGAGACAAAGAGACGTCTGTTGCAATCTGACATATCACTACGGTACAGGGAGAAGAAGTGATTCCTGTGGGCAATGGCATCTGAGCAAGCAGCAGAGAACCAAGGGGATGAGCGTGATTTAACCATATATTTCCTTGCGGGGATGAAAGCCTCGACTCTAGCTTTTACCCATGAGTAGACCTCGGAAGCGCATTCTTGAACGGGGAGATTAAAAACCGCATTCCAGGTGACATCGCGAAGTAAGTCATGGAACGAGTCCCAGTCAATACGTTGATAACAGAAAGGTCTTCTGTTGGTGAGAGGTTCTTTGCTGGGGGTGCAGTAGATGAAGATGCTGACAGACACTACAGCATGATCAGAGTTGTCAAGAGGGCAGAGCTGCGTGGTACGATAAGATTCGGAGATGAAGGTGAAGATCGAGAAGGGAAGCCTTACCGTCATGGTTGTTGCGGAAACGGTTGGGAAAGTCAACCACTTGTGTAAGGGATTGAGTGATTGAGAAGTTAAGGGTTCGTATGCCAGCAAGGTTAGTTATAGAGTTTTTAAGCCATTTGGTATGGTGAGAGTTAAAGTTACCGAACACGAATATATGTGCAAACGGATATATATATATATATATATATATATATATATATATATATATATATATATATATATATAGTTAAAATATTAATTCCTTGAAAATGGCTAAATGTATAAGCGCTCGGATAAAAAGAACATTCGAACTTTTTTATATAATTTATTATCCGAAAAGAAAAAATTATTAGATCTCATGAGAAATTGTATAAAAAAACTAAATAAAAGCACCTTGTCTGTCGTATTCAATGAAATGTGCATGAAAGAAGGATTGCTGCCTAAATACACAAATTTATATATATATATAAATATATATATATGTGTGTGTGTGTGTGTGTGTGTGTGTGTGTGTGTGTGTGTGTGTGTGTGTGTGTGTGTGTGTGTGTGTGTGTGTGTATGTGATATATTATATGCGCGGTACTTATTGAAAAGCGCTCAATATCAAAGATAGAGCTAACATATTTAGATTGGATCGTCTGACGATCGCAAAAGCGTGAAACCCAGGGTCACAAACTCACAACAATCCAACTAAATATATATATATATATATATATATATATATATATATATATAGAGAGAGAGAGAGAGAGAGAGAGAGAGAGAAATTCATAAGTCTATCTTAATAATAACCGATAAAATGGAGGTTTCTGACCATTGTTTCATGTCCAGATGCCCTTAGTGTGGAAATAATGATATATATGTGAGGTAAAAATCAATTCAGGATCGAACTTTTTATAATTCTGATCTACTCGACTCGCTTTCTTTTCCAGGGAAAAGGGCTAGAGGATCTACATTCTTTCGTTCCACCAGTTCAGACCTTCACATCTAAAAGCCGCCCTGTCACGTACAGTGAATATTATCATTATTCTCTCAAACTGACATTAAAATTTGAATTAAATGTTCCGTGACTTTTCAATATTAAATTTTTTTCTTTCTATACGTTGAGACATTTTTTATGAGACTTGGATTTTGTCCACTATTGTGATAAGTGTCTGGGATTTGCTCACTGTGGTTTGCCCGCTGGGGTTGTGTCCACTTGGTTTTCGTCCGCTGGAATCGTGTACACTGGATTTTTGTGCCCTGTGATTTTGTCCGGTTATCATTGTTATGTCATCTTTATCAATTGTTATCTTCTGTTTTTCCTCATATTCTTTCACATCCAGTAAACTCTTCGCGTCTTAATGACGTTATTGCCTTGCTTGGAGGTGAAATATTTTAAAAATGTATAGCAACTCATAATGAGAAAGTTTGGATTCTAGTCATTTCAACCCCAATCAAGACAAGAAAGCCACGAAGACGCAAGGGGTTAAAAAGCATGAATCGCTCTCTTTCCTCCAGCTATGGGTTAAAGAGTAGGACTGATATCTGGAAAAACACATTATTAGTCTAAAAAACTGTTAATGCAATATTTATTCTTAAAAAATATTCTTACAATCCAAAGTATGTTTCGGCTTATTATTCACAATGTGTTGATATACCGTAAAAAACTAAGCATTCAATTTATCAAAATGTAAAAATATACATTTTGTATTTAAATGCATAATCTGGAGTGCTTAATCGATAGTTATCATGCCTTCTGGTTAGGATTTGGTTGTAGGTAGGTATAGCATCTCTTCTTTCACAGATGTGTTCAGCTAGGAGGGAATAAACGCGCACTCGCGTACAGGCACAAACACTCAAAAGAATATATGAGGATCTTGAATAAGTCCTCGCCGCTTTCCAACAGATGGTGTTCCCAGAACTGCGTGTGCGTAGTTTCACATGTTAACGCATCTATAAGGAAGTACTATAAGTAAACTTGAAATTCAGTGTATGTCATTTCGCCGAAGTGTAAACATCTTTATTCTTCATAGCGTTAAACATGTCGGATTTCGTGCCAAAGAAAGTTTATTTGCGGGGAAATTTACTGCACTACTCTATTCAAAAGATACCTGCAGCTGAAGTACACAGAATTCTTGTTGAGACTTACGGCGACCATGTTCTGTCAGAAACAACAAGCAGAGATTAGTTTAGATGCTTCAAAAATAATGATTTTGATGTTGAAGATAAAGAACGCTCTGGCGCACCGAAAAAGTTTGAAGACGAAGAATTGAAGGCATTACTTCATGAAGACTCATGTCAGGCGCAAGCTGAACTTGCAGAATCATTAGTTGATCACACAAAAATTTCGAAAATTTTGAAAGCATTAGGAATGATTCAAAAAGAAGGACATTGAGTTTAGTACGAGTTGAAACCGAGAGACGTCGAACGGCGCCTTTGTCCCTTGTGAACAGCTGCTTCAACGGTAGAAAAGGAAAGTTATATTTGCATCGTATTGTGACCGGCGATGAAAAGTGGATACACTACGATAACCCTAAGCGTAGATGATCTTGTGGTAAGCCCGGCCACGCATCAACATCGGCGGCAAAGCCAAATATCCATGGTTCGAAGCTTCTGCTCTGCACTTGTTGGTATCAGCTGGGTGATTATTATTATGAGCCGCTCAAACCGATTGAAACCATCACGGGAGATCCCTATCGACTACAAATGATGCAGTAAAGGCGGGTATTGAAGAGAAAACGGCCGCTATACGAGGAGAAACAAGGCAAAGTGATTTTGCAAAATGACAACGCTAGGTCACATGTTGCAAAACGAGTGAAAACCTACTTGGAAACGCTTAAATGTATTAACGTCCGATTATGGGCAAATAGTTAAAATCCAAACTCGTGTAAAAATAGGTTTTAATACCAGAAATACTTTGCAATAAAAAAAATAGATTATTACCAGCAATAATTTTTGAAGGAAGAATTATTATCAGCAATACTTTAAAAAAAAAGTACTAGCAATACAAACAGTTATACATTCTTTGAAAAAAATATGACCAGCTATAGATTTCTTCAAGGAAAAATATTCCCAGAAATAGATTTTTGAAGATAAACCTTACCAGCAATAAAAAGTTTATCGGCATTAAAGAAACTCAGTGAGGTTGATATGCCGTAACCCCCCAACAAAAAAAACCCAAAAAATAGATAGATAGATAGATAGATAGATAGATAGATAGATAGATAAAAACTTTCCAGCAATAAAAATCTTGTCGGCATTAAATAACCCATTGAGGTTGATATGCCGTAAAACAAACCAAACCAAACCAAAACATATATATATGTGTGTGTGTGTGTGTGTGTGTGTGTGTGTGTGTGTGTGTGTGTGTGTGTGTGAACTATAGCTTTACATGTAATCCTTCTTGCCATAGATTCACTCGTAATTTTCATATCTGCTCAGTTTTGTATCCAAGCGTTAACAAAGATGGAATGGAATTTTAATTTATTCATCCAACAGATATATCACTTAAAAAGTTATTTTTAGTGGCTACTCATAGTTGAATAGACGCCCCTTTTATTTATTAAACAGTATCTTTATTCATTTTCGCCAACCGGCTTGAATAGTCCTAAAGTTTTATTAAAGGAAAATATGCGTTTTCCGACTATTTCTCCAGTCAAGTGCGACGCGGGTTCGAATTCTGGCGGAGAATGAATATTTTTATTAATATATCTTGATTATTCAGGCCGGTAGAAGAAATTTAATAAATATACTGTTTAATAAGTAAACGGAGTGTTTACTCAAAAATATTTGTATCCACCAAAATAATATATATATATATATATATATATATATATATATATATACTAGCAGCATGTCCCGGCGTTGCGCGTGCTTGATTAAAAAATTGTATGACTCATACCACAATCGCTATCACTTGACTTAAAATATTTTTGCCCTTCCTTGCCTTTAAAGGAGTGCCCTTTGCCGTGCTGATGTTGCTACATGCCTTACTTCTTGCCTATCTCACACTGCGAATTTTTTCTAAGCTCTATACTAAACATTCAATCTGTTACTAAAAAAGAACTAAACAAAATGAACACAAAACGATCAGCTTTAAAAAAGGACTCGTAACTGGAAAAAACGAATGAAAAAAGAATGTTAACAACAAATACTTTTTCACACTCAACCCAGTTCTGCGGAATCAGAATCAACGTTGAGTTTAAGCAAGCGAATGAGCCAATTGGAGTAATGCAGATTTTAATTTTTCCCACTTGTGACGAATGTAGCTATCGATTTTTTTGCATGCTATCATGCTAGTTAATATTCGTGTCAGTCAGCTGTTGGCTCTCACGCTGGCAAATAGAATCTTCCTGCCTATTCATGGCAGCCAGCTATAGGCTCTCACTCTGGCCAGTAGAAAATGGCCGCAAACTACATGAAAACTGCCGTAGAAGCATGAAAAAATCGATTATTTCCACTATCGATGGCAGTTGGGAAATGCAAAGTCGGTCGTGGCGTTTGTACTAACTTGGAGCATGTGCATGTAAATTTTGGTGCAAATCCGTCGAAAATTGCGGCCGTGCATTCGTTACACACACACACACACACACACACACACACACACACACACATCCTGCCTTTTATAGATAGAAATGTAATTATTTACGAATTATGAAATTGTCAACTGGTGTTATGCATAACACTAGTTGACAATAGCAAAAAAATTATCTTAATTATTTATTACAAAAAATTTAAAACCTCTAACATTATCGTTAAAAATAAAAAAATTCACCTCCTCGAAAATGTTATATTATAACGTTGAACATTGTTTTTTGATGGATATTCATATCTGAATAGACGTTCCGTTTATTTATTAAACAGTATATTTATTTATTTCTGTCTACCGGCCGGAATATTTGAGAAGTGTAATTAAAAATATAGGCTCTAATTTTTTGTTTTTACACACATCCATGCCTGTAATAGATCATATGCCGTCGGGAAGTAGTGAGATATCGATTTGGGTTAGTATGTATTACGTGTAGAGATCAAATGGATTTGGACGGTTTTTTCATTAATCATTTTTCAACATGCAAGGCAATAAAGCCCCTAAGATGCAAGTGGTTACCCAGGGTAAAAGAAACGGGAGGACACTAAAAGACAGGATCCAGGGATGACGATTGACATTTTTGACGATCGTAGTTGTCAGGAAGACGGAAGAGAGATCCACAAGCGAGAAGTGCGAGAGAAGAAACTTTTAGAGTAGAACTTATTCTTACAGGTAGAACTTTCAAAAGTGAAATTATGGGCTTTTGTGATGTACGGTAGCCGTTAATAATTAAGTATAACTGAAAACTTCAGTGTTAAAATAAAACAGTATTTAATTACAACCGAAAATAAATACTTAACAAGAACAAAAAAGTAAAAGTCAACCAAAGATAATTAACCATTTCAGTGAATATCTTGTTTGTAGCGCGGCTCGGATTAACGTCTGCTAAATCCTAAATCAAAACCCAAATCATCGTCGCACAATAATTCAAACTAATTCAACTGGATAGTTCCACATAATAGTCACTCAATAATCACTGCAGTCAGTAGCCTGACACCACTATTTATACACCTGGCTGAAAAAATACATTCATAAGTCCAGAGTTTCACGCTCGAACCTCGGTGTTGGTAGTTACTCATTTTCTTCGTATATGACAGGAACCCTAGATGCCAATCTGGTACTGTGCTTATAAATTTAAGATTTTAACCAAAATTTTGAGCGTATTACAAAGGATTAAAAATTTTTAAAATAATCAAAAATTACTTTGGCCTTTCATCTTAATAATAACTTAAATATTTTGACGATAAAACTTTACTTTTATTAAGATTGTGGCCTTTTTTATTACGATATGCTGTTTTCCCGCGAAAAGTGGAGGTACCTATAATTAACCATTTCAGCGAATACCTTGTTAGTAGCGCGGCTCGGCTTAACGTCCGGCAAATCCTAAATCAAAACCCAAATCATCGACGCACAATAACTGACAATAATTCGACTGGATAGTTCCACATAATAATCACCTCAATAATCACTGCAGTCAGTAGCCTGACACCGCTATTCATACACCTGGCGGAAAACATATATTCATAACTCCAGAGTGTCACGTTCGAACGTCGTTGTCGGTAGTTACTCATTTTCTTCTTATATGACAGGGACCTAAATGCCAATCTAGTACTGCGCTTAAAATCATAAAGTCAAGGTACCACAGAGGAAAGCCCACCAGAGCAATTGCCCGGGAACGTATTTATTGAAAAGGCAAAGAGAAGCTACATTTCGGCGGTGGAAAAGTGACTGAAGCCATGACTGATGTACGGGCGAATGGTAAACTTATAAATTTGGAAGATAGATTCTGGTGAGAAAAATTGTCATGCACGGCATACAGAAACGACTTCCCTAGCAGCAGAATTAATAATTGATTATTCCAGTCCAGCCTGTGGTATCCATTTCAAGCTATGACCCTTGACATAGGGATGAAACTCTACATCACCTTGCCCAACAGCACTGGGTAAAATGATAGGGTATACTGAGACTTTCAGTCTTGATAGGGTAACCATTCTAAAATGACAACTCTGAATTCATTCACAGATAAACAACAGTGAAATCCTACATTACTTTTCTCAAGACCAGTCACGACGCTCATATTTTATGAATATTTTTTAAAAGCTGTGGTGAGCATTATAACATAGCACAAATGTACGTATTTATGTACGTATAAATGGTTATTTTATTACTTTTAATATCTGTTAGCATCCTATGGAAATGGCCTGATATAGAAGGAATTATATCACATAATGCAATATTTGAAATACACTCTTTTGTTAGACATAGAAGATTATCAAAAACAAGAACTGTCGCGAAGGAAGTTATAGCTTTTTCTTCTAAGTCGTGACTATCTTAATTTTGATGAAAATGATGAAAAAGATTTTAAAGCAAACTTAAGAACTACACAAAGATTCTTACGAAAATTCGGATACAAAAGCGATTCTGACTGTTCTGATTTTATTAATTAATAAATTTAAAATTATATATTAATTAATTACGAACTTTTTAAATTAATAACTATTTGCGATCAGTTGTAGACTTTAATAGCTATCTGCTGATGTGTTAAAATTATGGAATAATGCAATAATAAAAATTTAAATTTCGTCTCTCTGAAAGATGTCGCGATCTTTTCCTTAATATCAACCGAATGGAATATCAAACCTCTCGTTTATCAGTCTTACGAGCTTTCACAAAAAAAAAGCAGTTCGGAGATGCCAAGAGGGATGTCGGAAATCGCGGGTAGGAGTAGAGACGAAGAGGTGTGATTCTGGAAACAATTTATGACGAAAAAGGGAGACTCCAGAAACGAGACACATGTTGATTGTTGCTGGTCGCCGGCAGTCTCACGACGCGTCGCTGTTACTAAACAAATCCCAGGCGAGGGGGAAAAAATTGGTCCGGGTGTGGGATCAAGAAAAGACAAAAGCGGATGTCGTAGGAGCGAGTTGCCAGCTATTGTGTGACAGTCACTCACGGTAGCGCTCCAGCCACTGGAAAAGAATGACAATTGAAGAAAAAAGAAAAGAAAAGGGGAATCTGCCGCGTCTGTCGCCACCCCTGTTTGGTGACGGCGTTCCCCGTCATTAGAATAGGTGGTGAAAATAAGAGTAACACGCTGAAAGTGTGGTGGACATATTTTTTTATTTTTTTTTTATTTTCAATTCATTCGTTGGACCGAGCGCCGGGGAAACTTATTTCTCTTCGATCTAAAGCCCTTTAAAACTGACCTTCCTTTATTTGCCTACAAAAAGAAAGATTTGTTTTGATGGTCCATTTGTTTCGGCCGGCCACTGGCACTCAGGATCGCGATTATCAGACGAATTGTCAGTCGTTAGAAATGACACAAAAAGAAAATGGCCTGGCGTTGATTGATACAGCGTGTAATAGATACAGACTATTCTTTTAATTTTTTGTTTCACTTGTGCCGTGCTTTTTACTTCGAGAGGAAGAAACTGGTTGCCATTTTTAAACAAACAAACACACACAAATTTGCAATAGAAATAAACGTGGATATTATAAAAGTACATTCGCATTTATTTTATTTTATTTTTTTAATAAATCTCTCTCCATTTTCCCCCTTGTCAACAATCAGGATTTACGTACAGTCATTAAAAATACAATTGCACATTGACTCTCATCAAATCTTACTTGCTTTGTGACAATTTTATCCAATACACACATACATACATGCAGTGACCTGCAGAGGTTTGGTAATGCTTAGGGCCAACTTCTTGATTGTATGCCCCAAAGACTCAAGTAGGGACGCATATTTGGGACTAGTACTGAGAAATGGGAAAAAGGAAGACATTTTAAATATGTACAAAACAGATGAAATAAAAACTTTTTTTTTTACTTAACAAGAACAAAGTAAAAGGCAACCAAAGATAATTAACTACGTACCTAAAATATTTCAGAATAAATTTTCGATACGTAAAGTTTAAAATGAATTTTTAAAAATGAAAAAAAAACGTTCTTGAAGATTTCATTTTAGCTTTAATTGAAAACTAAATGATTAAATTTATTATTTTCAGTAAGCAAAATATTCTGATGTATTTTAGATAAAAAGTATATAGATTGGATGAAATCAAATTAAATTAAAATTAAATCATTGATTTAAATCAAATGATGATTTCTTAAAATTTTCTTAAAAGCGGCCATTTTCTTAATTTGAAGAAATTTGTAAACAAATTTATCGACTTTAAAATTCTTCCAAAAAAAAAAAAATGGTATCACCACGAGATTGCTGAAAAATGAGCATAGCAGGATAATAAAGGCCGTAAACTTGACGAAAACAAAATTTTATCGTCAAAATGTTTATGTTTTCATTAAGAGGAAAGAACGAAGTAATTTTTAATTATTTTTCAAAATTTTTCTGTTTTTATTAGAGCATTCTAACTTTTGATTGAAAAACCTCGTTTCTCAGCATCAGCAGGAGTCCTACTAAATAACATAGCGGATTTTGGTGTATTTATTTTTAATGGCAGTCATTAACTTTGAAAAATAAAATAATTGTCGGATTTTCATGAAACTTTCAGAAACTATTCACAAATGATGGAAATTATTATAAATATGTTTAATTCTTTTTTAAAGTCATGGTAATTTTTTTTATATTTATTACCCCCCATGAAATTTTAAATTGTACAGTTATAGCGATTAATTAGTTAAAAGCACAAGGCTTTTAGGAAAGCAAATCATTTTTTTTTAGTTGACACCCGTCTACCTTTAATCAGCTTTGAATTGTAACATACAAAACTCAATAAAACAAAGACATTATTTAATTTCAAAAGCTTTTAGTTGCTTTTACTTGTTTGTATGACTATGGATAATATTTTCTGAAAGCAAGAAACGCTTTCGATGAAAAATAAATTTTTACAACAATCATTTGTTATTTCTTCAATTATTTTATTGTTAAATTTATGTTTATTGGCTAAAGTTGTTAAATATTTTCAAATTAATCAAAATCGCGTACGCGTTAGTCAGTGGTGTTATTAAGTAGATAAATATCATTTACAGATTATAAAATAAAGCTGGTTACAATCAGAAAGTTGCTTCTAGCTAAAAATCTAATATAACGTGTTTTTTTATGTCCAAAAATAGCTTAAATTCAAATATACAGAAGACCGGAAGTATCATGAAAACAATAGTCCGTGACGTGGTTTATGTTGGTATATAAATGTTGTTCTCCGCTGGTAGAAAGCCTTTTCATTTCAATACAGTGTTCGTGCGAAACACGTGTGGAGAAATTTTTGGAGTTTTGTTTTATTTAAAACAAAAGAATTTATGGGTAAAATAGCAAAAAAAGGCCCTTTACAGGGCCACAAATATTTTACGAAAGTCTGATACGAATTGCATTGCATTTCTAAACCTTTCGTCTTACTTGGCTATGAATAAATAAAATAAAAAGTGTATATGATTATGTAATTATGAGAAAAAAATTGCCTTTTCTATAGTCATATTACTTAAGAATAAGATTAAATAAATTTGAAAAACGTTAACAAAAGAGAAATAAGGGTACCTAAAAGTATTATTTACCTAAGGGTACCAAAGTATTATGTACCTATCTAATGAATTTTTTATTTTTATATTATCTCAGTTATTTCTATATGAAATATCAAAATTAATAAAATGACTGGAAATACAAATAATACCGTAAATATAATATATGCATATTAAATTACTTTTACACTTAGCCTTTCATAAGAAAGGTACCGAATTAAAAAAATAATTTATATGTACCTTTCTTATGAAATTATTTTCTCACCCGCAACAGTCTTAGTTTTAAAATTTTCATAAAAAGCATCGTAAGCGTAAAGGTGGAAAGCTAAGAAACAATTAAAAATTAGAACGCTGAAATTTTTCCCTAATAACTGGTTACATAAGTTGGTTCAATAAAAAGCTAAATTATATCACTTTTGTCCATCCGTACGATGAATTAAGGTTTCGTAAGCTGTCAATACATGATGACAGGATCTATCGACACCTCGTCACGTGTCACTGCTGTTAAGACCCGCTGTCTCTTTTTTTAAAGTACACTTTTCAGCGCATAAAGTAAGTAATGTTTTGTTTTAAAATATATTAAATAAACATTTACATTTCTAATTTTGGAAAAATAAATTTTTTAAAAAGTGTAACTGTTTTTTGGCAGAATTTTAAACGGAAAAATTAACTTTTGTTTACAAAATGGAAAAAATGGCTGACGATCGATTTTTCCGAAAAAAAAAACATGATTTTAAACGACAATTTTGGACGTGCTCGAAATGATTTAAAAATGTCAAAAAATAATCAAAAAATACTTCGATCTTTCCTCTTCATAATAACATAAACAGTTAGACAAATAAAAATTATTTTCGTCACGTTTAAGGCCTTTATTATCCTGCTATGCTCATTTTTCAGCGATCTCGTGGTGATATATATATATATATATATATATATATATATATATATAAATATATATATATATATATATATATATATATATATATATATATATATATATATATATATATATATATATATATATATATCATTCACAGACAGTACTGTTTCGCTGTTTCCCCAGTGTGACTAGACTTTCGAATGCCTCAAGCCAGGATTGAAACACAACTAATTTGGTGTCAGCCAGAGCTATCTTCACTCGGTAGAGTTACACAACTAGATCTAGCGTATTGTTTTTACAAAGGTAAACAAATGCCCATCAGCCAAAGTGCTCCATTCATTTTACTGAAGAGCTTTGCATTAGTGCAGGTGGCTGTAGTTTATAGAATTAGCTTATCACTCAACAGCATATTAATTAAATATTCGTTGTAATATTAAATTAAACGTCTTTATCAAAATAATTGTCATTAAAAAGAATATACTGAAAAAAGTTTTTAAAAAAATTTGTTTCTTCTTTAAAAAGTTTTAAAAAATTACTCAATTGAAATATGACCCACACCAATGCAAATACATAAAATAAAAATATTTAGCGAAACAGTAATTGAAAAAGTAAAACTTATTTTAAATTTTAAACTTTTAAAAATCTAAAGGGAAACCTATTGAAACGTAAATAGTCCTGAGAGATTTTCTCTGTACCGGGACAAAACTATTAGATCACGTGACCTTTTCAAAATAATGGCAATTCGAGCCTACAATAGCCGAAAACAAGGAACGTATTAAGTAAAAAAAAAAAAAAAAATTTTAAAAATAGAATAGTGTAACTATGTTTATTAATCTTTTCAATTTTGGATTCGTAAATTTCGTTTCTACTTAATTAATATATCACATCCAGGAAATAGCCCAATACAGAATTTTACACGATTTTAAACTATTATAAATTATTAGAATTAAAATTTTAAAAAAATGATAAAATTCTTGTAAAAATTCATTATTCATCGGAAAGATTTTATTTCTTCAGACAATAATGTCCTTAATATAACTTATTTAAAAAAGCAATTAAAAACTTTTCTTATTAAATAATTTCATAATTTTATTGCATTTATTACTTTTCATTTCAAAGCAGATTTTCAGGTAGGGTAGAGCAAATTTGAAGAAAAAAAGTGATTTAGATTCTCCAAGGAGTCCTACTTTTAACGAATAAAATGAAATTCAAGAAATAGAAAGGTTTCTTGCGAATTTTCATGAAATTAATTAACTGGGGGGAACATATGTAAAGAAAATATTTTTTACCAAAATTTTTGAAAAAAATATATAAAAATAATTTTATCCACTTGTGAATAAGTTCTGAAAATATTATTAAAATCAGACAATTATTTGATTTTTAAAAGAATTTCTAAATCAATCTGTTTTCAACGGGAAAATGCACAAAAAGTCAATGTTATGACGCCCCCGCGATGACGTAAACAAAAGAAGACTTTAACCAAAATTTCGAACGTGTCAGAAAGGATTAAAAAAGTTCAAAAAATAAACAAAAAGTACTTTGGTCTTTTTTCTTAATAATAACATAAACATTTTGACGATAAAATTTTTATTTTTATTGTTTGTGGCTTTTTTCATTACGCTATGCTGTTTTCCCGCGAGTAAGTGGAAGTAACTCTCATTAACCATTGCAGTGAATACCTTGTTAGCAGCGAAGCTCGGCTTAAGGTCCGGTAAATCCTAAATCAAAACCCAAATCATCGACGCACAATCATACGTCAAGATAATTCCATTCAATAGTCACTGAATAATCACCTTAATAATCAGTGCAGTCAGTAGCCAGACACCGCTATTTATACACCTGGCGGAAAACATATTCATAAGTCTAAAGTGTCACGCTCGAACTTCGGTGTCGATAATTACTCATTTTCTTCTCATATGACAGGGACCTAAATGTCAATCTAGTACTGCGCTTAAAAACGTAAAGTCAAGGTACCACAGAGGAAAGCCCACCAGAGCAATTGCCCGGGAACGTATTTATTGAAAAGGCAAAGAGAAGCTACATTTCGGCGGTGGAAAAGTGACTGAAGCCATGACTGATGTACGGGCGAATGGTAAACTTATAAATTTGGAAGATAGATTCTGGTGAGAAAAATTGTCATGCACGGCATACAGAAACGACTTCCCTAGCAGCAGAATTAATAATTGATTATTCCAGTCGAGCCTGTGGTATCCATTTCAAGCTATGATCTTTGAGATAGGGATGACTTTTACATCTTTTTTCTTGTTAAGTAAAATTTTTATTTACACCTCGATTGGATGCCCTCCTGATATGAACGGGACCATCGCACACTCTGAACCCCC
>OZ038503.1:78261517-78319017 GCA_964036315.1 Acanthosepion esculentum | reverse complement strand
GTCTTTGGATGACTATATATATATATATATATATATATATATATATATATATATATATATATATATAAGACATGTCTCATTAAATAATTTAGACAAGTTTGTCTACCTTTTTTTAATTCCGAAGAAGTTTCTTAGTATCCTTAAGAAAATTACCACATTGATGCATATTGATTTTATTCTGAGTACTTTCGACATTAGCACAATGTCGTCAGCGGGGTTTGGTTTCTTCTAAGACGAAAAATTGTTGTGTTCATGCGAAAATTAAATTTTTCCGTGTGAATTGAAAAACGCTAAGTTTATGTACTGTACAATATTAAAATTTTATCATGTAGATACACGTGCAAACGTCAAGGGAAGTAAATAAGTTATTTAAATGTCGAAATATTTAAAAATATGAATATATATATATATATATATATATATATATATATATATATATATATATATATATATATATATATATATATATATATATCAAACATACATATATATATATATTAAATTCCATTTAATTATATGGCTATTGAAAATGGCTAAATGTATAGCCGAAAGCGCTCGTATAAAAAGAACATTCAGACAGTTTTTATATAATTTATCATCCGAAAAGAAAAAGAATTATTAGATCGCATGAGAAATTGTATAAAAAACTAAATACAAGCACCTTGTCTGTCGTGTTCAAGGAAATGTGCATGAAAGAAGGATTGCTGCCTAAATACACAAAGATATATATATATATATATATATATATATATATATATATATATATATATATATATATATATATATATATATATGAGAGAGAGAGAAGAGGTTATAGTTGTTGCAACGAGAGTTAAAGATAGGTTGGGGGAGGGTTAAATATTTCGCACTTTCTTCAAGGGGGCCGGTGGAAATAAGATTTTTCAATTTCTAATTTTTAAAAACAGGGTGTCCCAAAATAATGCATACCCTCTTTAAATATTAATAGTTAATAATACATTACCGTCATGTGAGAACTTATATGGATGAAAATATGCCAAACAGATGGATTGGAAGAAGGGGGACATTTGAATACCCACCTAGATCACCAGATTTGACACCCTTGGATTTCTTTTTGTGGGGGTTTCTAAAAGACAAAGTTTACAGCAGGAAACCTGAAACAATTGCTGAAATGAGAATAGCAATTGAAGAATGTGCTCAAATACCAGAGGAAGTGATACTGGACGTTTGTAGGTCTATTTCTTCAAGATATGAAAAGTGTATTGAACAGAACGGCAACCATTTTGAGCACTTGATGTGAACTCATCATTATATGAACATTCGGTCATTGCCCCAAGTAACTTTTATCTTATTAAAGTTAATTTTCTATGTTTTTAGTATATTTTACTCTCAAATTCTTCAAATGTGTATTCTTTCTCCTCTATTAATCTTATTTACAAGTCAAAATACATAAATTGAATAAGTTATAACAATTCAAAAAGTTTATGCATGATTTTGGGACACCCTGTATATATATACATACATATATATATATATATATATATATATATATATATATATATATATATATATATAGGTTTAAATGCCATAACTCATAAAAAGACAAAATAATTATTTCTTTAGCCATTCCTTGTGTTGTTGCTAATAATCTATATATTTCTATGTAAATATATTTTTGTCTATTTTCTTATGTACATCAATATTTCTTCGTCATCTATTCTCTTCTTCTTCTTCTTCTTCTTCTTCTTCTTCTTCTTCTTCTTCTTCTTCTTCTTCTCATCCTCCTTTTTCTTCTTTTTCTTCTTCTTTTCTGACAATCCTGAATCGCTTCATTATTTTGACAAAATGGCCGCCAATTACTCTCTTGAAAATAAATCTTCGCCCATTCACAATTAAATCTGACGATCGCAACATGGCATTTGGCGCCGCCATTGTCATTCTACTTTCAACTTGTTGGAATTAAATTACGGTCAACCAGTGCACCAGGGAAACTGAAGACTGATCGAGGCGTGGCCCGATGGGTCGGGGAAAACAAAAAAAAATAGTCTTAAGTTTAATAAACGGTTAAGAGAATTATAAGAGTTTGTAGTTAGTGGTAAAAAACAGCAGTTCTTTTAAAAAATAGTATAAAGAAACTGAAGTATTTTTTAACCATTTATAATTCTCTGTCTGTTGTTATTTTTTATCCGTAATTACGCTTTCAATGTCCATTTGTCTGGCACACACCGTCTTAGACCCGTTCTGGATAAGACGATAAACTACATCCGTGTCTTGGGTAAGACGATATACTACATCCGACAGCAAATCCTCTGTTCTGGAGGTTTTAAATGCTGGTGTTCCTCGGTCCACCCTGACCTGAAGTGGTAGCACCTGTTTGAGTCCCAACAATAGCCAAATATTTAACCCCCCCCCCGCCAAAAATAGGTCAAAACGCTATGAAAGTGTCCAAATAGGTTTTAATACCAGGAATATTTTTTTGAAAAAATATTACCAGTAATACATTTTGGAATAAAAAATTATTACCAGTAATACATTTTTTGAAAAAAATTATTACCAACAATAAACTTTTGGAAAAATATTACCAACAAACATTTTTGAAAAAGAAATAATAATAATAATAAAAATCTTGTCGGCATTAAATAACCCATTGAGGTTGACATGCCGTAAAACAAAACAAACGAATATATACTGAGATAGATAGATGAAAAATATTACCAGCAATAAAAATCTTGTCGGCATTAAATAACCCATTGAGGTTGACATGCCGTAAAACAAAACAAACTTAACCAATATATACTGAGATAGATAGATGAAAAATATTACCAGCAATAAAAATCTTGTCGGCATTAAATAACCCATTGAGGTTGACATGCCGTAAAACAAAACAAACTTAACCAATATATACTGAGATATATAGATGAAAAATATTACCAGCAATAAAAATCTTGTCGGCATTAAATAACCCATTGAGGTTGATATGCCGTAAAACAAAACAAGCCACACCAATATATACTGAGATAGATAGATAGATAGATAGATAGATAGATAGATAGATAGATAGATAGATAGATGAAAAATATTACCAGCAATAAAAATCTTGTCGGCATTAAATAACCCATTGAGGTTGATATGCCGTAAAACAAACCAAACCAAACCAAACCAAAACGACTAAGACAAGGATCTATATTTCTTTTTCTTTGTGCGGTGTCTCTTAACGATGTGGCTGATCATAGGGCTCCACAACTTCCTATCCTCTGCAGCTCTAAACCAGGTTTTCAAAATAATACAGCCCGATGGCTTCATGCGGGCCGCAACACTGACCAGTTTGGCTCTTGAAGGGCTTTCAAGGTAGTCATCTTTTGTGTTCATCAGAATGAATTCGGCGAGAGATCGTGTACGAAAAATTCAGTTATGTGGGAGCGTGACTTTATTCAAGCAATACAAGGTGTTTTTAAGAATCTGATATCATTTTAGATGTAAATATTTGTGTAATTACATAGTCTAGGCAAAGGAAACTAGAGAGGCTTTTTGTTGAGCAAAACAGAGGGGCTAGAGAGGCTTTTTGTTGAGCAGAACAGAGAGGCTTTTTGTTGAGCAAAACAGAGAGGCTAGAGAGGCTTTTTGTTGAGCAAAACAGAGAGGCTAGAGAAGATTTTGTTGAACAAAACAGAGAGGCTTTTTGTTGAGCAAAACAGAGAGGCTAGAGAGGCTTTTTGTTGTGCAAAACAGAGAGGCTTTTTGTTGAGCAAAACGGAGAGGCTAGAGAGGCTTTTTGTTGTGCAAAACAGAGAGGCTTTTTGTTGAGCAAAACGGAGAGGCTAGAGAGGCTTTTTGTTGTGCAAAACAGAGAGGCTTTTTGTTGAGCAAAACAGAGAGGCTAGAGAGGCTTTTTGTTGTGCAAAACAGAGAGGCTTTTTGTTGAGCAAAACAGAGAGGCTAGAGAGGCTTTTTGTTGTGCAAAACAGAGAGGCTTTTTGTTGAGCAAAACAGAGAGGCTAGAGAGGCTTTTTGTTGTGCAAAACAGAGAGGCTTTTTGATGAGCAAAACAGAGAGGCTAGAGAGGCTTTTTGTTGTGCAAAACAGAGAGGCTTTTTGTTGAGCAAAACAGAGAGGCTAGAGAGGCTTTTTGTTGTGCAAAACAGAGAGGCTTTTTGATGAGCAAAACAGAGAGGCTAGAGAGGCTTTTTGTTGTGCAAAACAGAGAGGCTTTTTGTTGAGCAAAACAGAGAGGCTAGAGAGGCTTTTTGTTGAGCAAAACAGAGAGGCTAGAGAGGCTTTTTGTTGAGCAAAACAGAGAGGCTAGAGAAGCTTTTTGTTGAGCAAAACAGAGAGGGTAGAGAGGCTTTTTGTTGAGTAAAACAGAGAGGCTAGAGAGGCTTTTTGTTGAGCAAAACAGAGAGGCTAGAGAGGCTTTTTGTTGAGTAAAACAGAGAGGCTTTTTGTTGAGCAAAACAGAGAGGCTAGAGAGGTTTTTTGTTGCGCAAAACAGAGAGGCTTTTTGTTGAGCAAAACAGAGAGGCTAGAGAGGCTTTTTGTTGTGCAAAACAGAGAGGCTTTTTCTTGAGCAAAACAGAGAGGCTAGAGAGGCTTTTTGTTGTGCAAAACAGAGAGGCTTTTTCTTGAGCAAAACAGAGAGGCTAGAGAGGCTTTTTGTTGTGCAAAACAGAGAGGCTTTTTGTTGAGCAAAACAGAGAGGCTAGAGAGGCTTTTTGTTGTGCAAAACAGAGAGGCTTTTTGTTGAGCAAAACAGAGAGGCTAGAGAGGCTTTTTGTTGTGCAAAACAGAGAGGCTTTTTGATGAGCAAAACAGAGAGGCTAGAGAGGCTTTTTGTTGTGCAAAACAGAGAGGCTTTTTGTTGAGCAAAACAGAGAGGCTAGAGAGGCTTTTTGTTGAGCAAAACAGAGAGGCTAGAGAGGCTTTTTGTTGAGCAAAACAGAGAGGCTAGAGAGGCTTTTTGTTGAGTAAAACAGAGAGACTAGAGAGGCTTTTTGTTGAACAAAACAGAGAGGCTAGAGAGGCTTTTTGTTGAGCAAAACAGAGGCTAGAGAGGCTTTTTGTTGAGATTTATTTATCAAAATTGGAATGAGAAATTCAATTACATGTAGATTTCATGAACGGTTTTATAATTTCTCAATACGCGTTGCGCACAATGAAAGATCCCTTTCCCTTGCACAGACATTTTGTGTCATGTCCAAATCTGAATTGCACTTGATGCAATTTTAGCTAACACTCACACAGATGCACGCTGCACAGTCTTATTCGACAGTGTTCGAGCATAATCTAACACACCAAATGTCTTTTCTTTTCCAGTGAATGCCATTTCGATACGTGAAAGGAAAAAAATCGTAAAAGACAGGACTTTGAGTTGTTGCTACAGATGCTCTTAAAATTCGCGATCATTTCAATGATAACTGGTCAAGTTAATAGATTATGAAATGATATACTTCTTGATATGACGGTAAACTACATCCAACAGCAAGGCGCCTGATCGGGAGAATGGAGGTTTTGAGGAGGGTGGAACCACCTCTGAATTGCTGTTGTTCCCTGGTCCACCCTGACCCGGAGTGGTAGCACCCGTTAGGGTCCCAACTATGGCCGAATATTGAATCCACAAACAAAAACATTAGGAAAGTATAAAAATATATTATTTATAATAAAAATATCAGCAATAATTTTTTTTATAAAATAATTACTAACAATATATTTCTGTAGTGAAAATGCCAGCAATACAATTTTATATAAAAAAAATTACCAACAATAGTTTTATAGTAAAACCCTTTTCCAGGAATTAAATGCCACAAGCTTGTCACTGCTCTGTCGTTATTTCCCTGAGAAGTGCCCAGACGAACTACATTTTTTCTTCCACCAGTTGTAACTTTCGCGGCTAAAACCCGTCATACGATGTACATTGAAGTGAACCACCTTCATTAACTTCGTATTCCATTGGTGAGATGTAAGTTCCACTCGGGCAGCTTCTTCTCGCGAACCGCTAATTTGTATCACTCTATGTGTGTTTCTATCTCTCTTTATATATATATATATATATATATATATATATATATATATATATATATATATATATATGCCCTAAGACAGAATCAAGAGACCCTCACGCGAAGGGAGCGGGAACGGAGAAAATATGTACGTACACTGGGAATAAAGTAAGCTGACCCAATCGAGACGAACGGAATCAAAAATATAGGTTGGGAATCTTAACTTGGATTATAACCAAAGATGCAACCGGGAGCAGGCCTGGAACAACTCTTACTCACATTAAACACACACACAAAGCACACAAAGCTTGTCTTACTTAACCAGGGGAGGGCTCCAGAGGAAGCCACCCCAATGCGAATTAGGTAGACCTAAGAGAGAAAATCAAGGCTAGCCTCGTTCGCACGAACCACGTTCAGTACCACCTCAGTGTTTCTGCGGGATGACACAAATGTAGATACGCGCAAATCCTGGCTCGAGACCCTCCCAGGACAGCGATTCCATGTAGGGCTCCAACACCAAAGCGTAAAGTAGAGGCCACAGTGGACAAGCCTGACGAACCGATCGAGACAGCGCAAAAGCGCCCGATAGCTTCTCGTTCACCTGTACCACAGCACTGGGGAGCGATACAGTAGGCAAATCCAGCGCCAGAAGTCGGGTTCGAATCCAGCGGCCTGCAGGACAGCAGCCAGATAGCAATGGTCAACCCTATCAAATGTCTTAGACTGATTCAAATTAATCGGCGCGGCCTCATTGTCATCTTTTACACCCTCTATTTCCGTGAGGATCAGATGCAGGTTGCTCTGAATTCTTCGGCCCTACACAGCGCATATCTGCTCAGGTACCAAAAGAGTCTCGGCTACTGAATGCAAACGCTCCGTCAGGATCTCGCCCAAAATCTTTAACTCTGTGTTTAGCAGAGTTTTGAGTCTATAGTCATTAAAATCCCGCCCAACACCCTTGCCTTTTTTCAACAGCTTGATCACACCCCTGGAGATCCAGTTGGGGACGGATCCCTGACGGAACTAGTTGTTGAACACGACAGTCAAAATCGGGACAAAGCTGTGTGACAGCCTCAAGTACAATTCATAGTTCAAACCATCCAGACCCGACGACTTACCTCTACCGACCTTCTTCAATGCCGCGTACACTTCGACCTCTGTGATTTCTCTCTCGCAACTAGCTGCTTCAGTCGGCGAAAGCCGAGGAAAGTCAGCCAAATAGCTATGAAACTCCACTTCGCGGCGACCAGTTTCACTGTAAATCTCGTCGAAACGCCTCGCACATGTCGTCAGTGGCCCGAAGAGTATGCCCGTTTAGGTTTTTGACCTCACGAATGTAACGACCGGAACCTCGACGGATCTCATTCTTGCGCAATTCTGCACACATATTCACATCTTCGGAAGACATCTCGCTTAATATATGTCTAATTACCTGACCCATACGAACGCTCCAGGGCCTCCTAAGCTAAGGCTATCTCTAGGAGATCCCCCAGCCACATCCACCGCCCGGGAAAGATTATCCTTAAAAGCCTTCATCTTGTTAGCCTTATCTAGCGCGAGCTGTTTGCTAAATTCGGTGGTGAAGGACCTAATCCTATCCTTAAGCCTTTCCCACCACCTATTCATGATCACCGCCTCTACTAGTTCCTGCTGTACTATACAAGTTAGCTGTTCCTGGAAGTCCCGCCTGTCCAGTAAAGACTGATTGAACTCCCTGTATCCAGCTATTCTAGGCCTATGATCTAATGCCACCCGGGCACAAACAAGTTTGTGGTTCGAATAGCCTAATCAGTTGAACGTGGGACAATCTAATAAATCTACGTCGTCCCCTCTAAATAACATTCTATCCAGGTAGCTAAACACCTGATTAGAAGGTCAATTAAGAGCCCATGTCCACATCTCCCCCCCCCTTACGGGGTGAACGACCCGGTATCTATCGACAAGTCCAAACTCACCGATCAGATCAACCAAGCTACGATTGCCCTTCTTCCTGCTAGCTCCTACCCCTGTCTAAAATAGCAGTGAATTTAATTTTATTACCAAAAAAAATTATATGTAGGGAAACCTTTTTCTGATGATAATCCTAACAAAACCATAGACGCCATTTAAAAAAAAAATTTCTTCAAATATCCAAGATGGCAGAGAATGTGTTAATAAAGCAAATATATTGTTTGAAAAATCAAACATAAGTAACTTATAACTGGGGAACAGTGCCAAACTGTTCATTACTGCTAAGCTCTCTGCCTCGGCAGAGAGGAACCCGGACGAGGCTTTACCGAAGGCAAAGTTTTGTCCGGGGAGATAGACAGTCCTAGAACACGTTTATATGGGTTCGAAGGGAATACTTTTGGCCGAGCCTATAGGCTCGGAGAACCCACGGTAAACTTGGCTTTGTGCCACATATATCCCTCGTTGGGGTGGGGGTATGAACATAATTAACTTAAATAATTTCTAATGGTAACTATTACCAAAATACTGATCGCATTATACAAAGGTTCAAACATCTCAGATAGCAGTAAATGTATGAATATATATATATATATGTTTTTTATTTATTTACTAAAATAAAGCATACGTAATGTTAAATAATAATTTCTAGTTGCACAATCATGTGCCGTCTACGAGTGATCAGCTGTATTTCTGTTCAGAGTTCGGCCATCTTCTCTTGTTTGAGGTTCTCACGTCTCGCGCTTACCGATTTACAAAGGTATCCCGATGACCAGACTATTTTCGAATTCGTTTATTTAATACGTCACATGACAGTATAATTCGGCGCGTAACAATAGCTAGCGTCCTCGCCACGTGAATCATTTCTACAAAGGTTAGTTGGATCTTCACTTAGACTTATTTTTTTAAACATTTCACTCCAAGCAAGGCAGGAATGCTACTAGTACACAGGACGCTACAGGAAGTGAACGTGAAAGAGAAGACTGAGAATAGGGAGGATTGAGGAAAGGACAAAAGATGAATGGGATTCCAAGACGATAGCGGTTGACGTTGCGTTTACATTTTTGAAGATTTTAGTTATCAGGGAGGTACGGAAACGGAAGGAAGTGCCACAGGAGGGAAGTGTGAGAAAAAAACTGTTGGCGTAGAAGTGGCAGTTGCCTTTAGCTCTCTCCAAGCAAGGCGGAAATGTCAGCAGTACGCAGGACGTTACAGGTGGTGAAAGTGAGAGAAAAGAGTAGAATGTAGGGGGTGATTGAGGAAAGGACAAAAGATAGATGGGATTCCAAGAAGATAGAAGATGGCGATTGAAGTTGTGTTTAGATTTTGCAAGTTTGTACTTATCAGGGAAGCAAGTAAATGGAAGTGAGTTCCATAGGCGGGAAGTGCGAGAAAATCAAACCGTTGAAGTAGAAGTGGCAGTTGCACTTTGCTATGGCCAAGGAAGGCGGGAATGCCACCACTATGCGGGGGGGGGGGCGTGTAGAGGGGTGAAAGTGAGAGAAAAGAGTAGAATGCAGGGAGGAGCAAATGTTGATAAGATAGCGAGGGTTACAAAACACTGGCCCGGATCCCAATCAGACTGCCGCCTCCGGTGGGGGCTTCGGGATTAGTACGCTCCGGCTCTGGCTAGCTGAAATTTTAACACCCGTTTCCCCATCTACATCTCCCTCGCCTTTCCTCCAAGAAACGACGCCTACTATGTCCACACTGAAAACAAAATAACGATTAAAAAGAGACGCGAAGAAAGTTGTCTGGCTTTCATCTTGTCTGTGGTGCAGCGTTGGGATACTGAGGAATTACCGATGAATCATTAGAATGCATAGACGACACGCAGCACTGTCTTGTCTTGTACCAGTCTTAACTTACTCTGACAGAAAAGTTGTTGTAGCATACCTACGGATGATAATGGCTGTGTCTCCCATTCACATAAATACAGTAGTAAATACTGTATGTTGGTTTGCAGTCGGAGATTCGTTTCCAGCTGTGCTGGTCAAACTTTCTGCCTCCGAGCAGAGCGTATCCTCAGACGTGGCTATGTCGAAAGGAAGAGTTTCATCTCGGGAAGCAGCTACCTGACCCCGTTTTATACGGTTTATACTGGGGATTTTTGTCCGTGCCTATGGGCTCGGATACCCCATATTAAATGTGCCACATATGACCGCGAGGGGCGGTTGCTAGATATTGTGCAGTTGGAGATTCATTGACTAATTCTTCTAAGCGCCTCGGGCGAATCTTATATGTGTTGTTCTTATCCTAAGTATTATCGTTCATTACCAACCTTCATTTGGTTATTCTATTCAGTAACCTTCCCTAGGTTACAATATTTTGGCGACGAGGATTAGCCAAAATTACAACAGAAGTATTGTTTCACCAAACGTAATTTACTCTAGTGCACAGAGATTGGGTTGCACTAATTTTCCAATAAGGAAGATTGTCCTGCGCCAGTGTTAATTAACTTTATCGCATGGATAATATGTTGCCCCAATTTTCTAAGTAGCATTCGAGACAGTAACACTTACCTGGACGTAACTATCACCCATCTGCATTGGTAGATATTACCCAACTACTTTAGCCCCCAAGTGATGCATGAAGAGGAGTAATGACTTGAATTTAGAATAATCTATGATCTGTTTCGGTGATTGACTTGCATTTTTTAGCAGCGGAGAGGTTATAATGCAGTGTCAGAGGCATCTCAAAATTCAAGATGTCACATCGTAATTCGAGCCAACGCTGAACTCTGATCTGTTGAAGTGCAAAGGTGTTATGGCGTTCGCATTATTGCCTACCGTCGGCTAGAGGAAATATCCGATGGCACAGACGGACATAAAAGTGTAGCATATATTTAAACTTTTATTTAAAAAGGCTGATTGCGCACTTTGATGGTTGTAGTTTAAATAAGTCTGTATTGCTACGACGTCACTTTTACAAATCTATATACCGCTGGTTCAATTCGCTGTCCTTGCTTTCTGAACAAGTCACAGCGTATATTCGTCTTTTCTTCTGCCCTTTTCACTGCTCCAGCCCTCTGCGGTCGACCAACCAATCAGCGTTCTTCGCTTTTATTCTCAGCTACCCAGGCAAATAGCCTCCTCCAGTTCGACCAATCAGCACACGACTTGCTATTGGTGGAAGCATGCCAAACTGTACAAAAACCCTCGTTACCGCACATACTGGTTGACGGAAGAGTAATGCCATTTTCACGGAGCAAACTTGCTGATGTCACGTGCCGCTCGTTAAGGCAAAACCATTATTTTCCTATGCACCAGATGCAAGTCACTCTGGCTCGCTTGCTTCTACGGGGCTGTTCACCACAGATTTTTTAAAAAATCATTTTCCTCCCAAGCAAGACAATAAAGCCACCAAGAAGCAAAAGTTGTTACTGAAAGTTAGAGATTATAAGAACCAAAGTCACTATTAAGGGGGGGCACTAAAACAACAGGAATTAAGAAAATAGAAGATAACGTTTGACATTGCATTTAAAATTTTGAAGGTCAAATTTAACTGGAAAGCAAGAACTCAAAAGAGAGTTCTACAAGTGAGAAGTGCGAGAGAAGAAACTTTTAGCATAGAACTTACGGCTACATCTAGAAAATTCAAATATAAAATGACGGGACATTGCCGCCAATCTAGTATTGCGTTTAAATCTATAAACTCTTGGTACCAAAAAGGAAAGTTCATCAGAAGAATTACCATGAATGTATTTATAGAAAAGGCAGAGGGAAGTTACATTACGGCGGTGGAAAAGTGACTGAAGGCGAGATGCCAGGTCAGGACTATTAACATTGCGGATTCTTCTTTGGATTTTATCAAGAATCTCTAATTCTGTTACAGGAGCACCAAGTCAGATGAGGCTTCAATATTCGAATCAAGGACGAATGGTAGGCTTATAAATATATTAGAGAGAATCTGGAGAGATAAAATAATGCATTAAGTATATCACAGGAAAGATTTATTAAACCAATTTTATTCACTCAAAACATGGTTATCAGGCACTTCTCAATGCTGCCCACCCTGGGATTGTCTTCACAGGCAGATATTATTTTAGAAAACAAATTCCTCGTAAATCTTTCTTAATTACAGTTTCTAGGTGAGAGTGCCCATTCTACAGTGATTAGTAATTGAACAAATTCAGCAAGCTCACACCCTAGGACACGATGACTTGTACCTCCCTGCTCGCGCAGTCATCAACGGCTTCCAGTTTAGTCAACCCAGTTTCATTCACAAGGCTTCAAATCGGCATATGTTTTTTCAGGCCCATCCCAGTATCATCCCACCTCCTCATTACGTCTAGAATGACATTAATTACAAAAAAAATGTATAGGAAATATTTTACTGTAGAAATGCAGTATAATTATTTTACTATGGAAATTCAGTATAATTATTTTACTGTAGAAATGCAGTATAATTAATTTACTGTAGAAATGCAATATAATTATTTGTTAAACAAACAGATTAATTTTTTAAATATTTCTAATCATTACATATATTGTGACACAGCAAATTCGAAAAGCAATTATAGTTTTCAAGTGAATTATTTTATTATAGAAATGCATTACTATATCAGGGGTCACCGACTTAGGGTTTTGAAATCATTCAGTGTGCCAACAGCATACGTATTTTTATACAATTCAAGGTCAATATACCTGTTCTACAATATATTTTATATAGTAATATATAGTATCAGGTCATCCCAGAGGTTCTGTCCGAATTTTGAATAAATGAAACAAGTGACCAAATGTTACATTTAATTACAGATTCAATCAACAATGTATTTTCCCTGATTATCTATGACTTCCTTCCATCTATTAACAAGCTTACTAATTCCATTAATGTAAAATTCTTTTGGCTTTGATTCGAAGAACTAACAAATGTCAGTTTTAACCTCTTCCTGTGTTACAAAGCTGTTTCTTCCAAATGATTCTGTAAGCTACGAAACAAATGGTAGTCTGAAGGAGCAAGGTCGGGAGAATAAGGTGGATGAGGAATGTTCTCCCAACAAAGTTCTTCGATCTTTTTTGACGTGATTCTTGTTGTGTGGGGTCGTGCATTGTCCTGATGAAACATCACCCGTTTCCGATTCACTAGAGCAGGTTTTTTTTCCTCAAAGCTTGGTTCAAACGCTCTAATTGCTGACAGTATATTTGAGCATTAATTGTTGAATTAGGTGGTAAGAATTCAAAGTGGATTATTCCTTGGCAATCCCACCAGATTGAAAGAAGAACCTTTTGTCCATGAAGTTCCCTTCTCGGCTGTGGCTGGGGTCCTTCCCCTTTACTAAGCCACTGTCTACGACGCTTAACATTTCGATAAAAGATCCATTTTTCGTCGCCCATCACAAGTCTATCCAAAATAGGTGAAACAAGTTGGCGAGAATGGAGAGAAGAGCAGATGTCAATTGGGGATTTGAGGTTGTTTTCAGACAATTCATGAGGCACCCATTTTCCAAATTTAGGAACTTTTCCAAGTTGTTGAAGATGACGATGAACAGTTGTATGGTTTGAACTGAGAACCACTGCCAATTCCTCAACTGATAAAGCAGGATTTTCTTCAAGGGCTGCTTCAAGAAGCTTTTCATCAAACTCAACAGAACGTCCGGTTCGATCTTCATTTTCAAGGGTGAAATCTCCACTTCTGCAAGTTCTTTCATTCACACATTCCTCTCCATAAACTGAGTGAATATTTTCTAGCCGCTTCGGCTGCTGAGTTTCCTTTCTTGAACTCATAAAGCATTATGTGCCTCAAATGATTCTTGGGTACTTCCATGTTAGCAGGGTTTTAATCAAACAAAATTTAATTTTATTGTTCTCTGAAATAAAATTTGATCAGTTTAAATGCATCTAAACATAAAAATAATGTTCAGCTCCATTAGACATTATAAAATACTCTTTAAATTTCGTTCATTTTAACAAAAATTTAAAATTCGGGCAGAACTTATGGGATGACCTAATATATATACTTTAGTATATATACTATATATACTTTAAGTCGCTTCTTCCTTACAGAATTCATATTATAAAATAAATAATGAAATAAGGCGAGATTACTCTGTAATTGACCAAAACGATTCTGAACTCAGTCACGTTTATTATATTAATATTCTTCTTTTATGTGCCTGGTTCCTTCAGGACGTTAGCGATCATGACTCTGCACAATTTCCTGTCCTTTGTAGCTCTAATAAATTTTGTCTTTTTGTTATCTCTCTTAAAACTTGTTCCGTCATCCATTTAGGTAATTCCTTGTTTTCCTCCGTCCCTCTTGCGTTCATTCTGTCCTATGTGCATCAAAATTTTCCAAGCCGTGTTTCCTCATCATGTTCCTTCAGGACATTGGTGAGCATGGCTCTCCACAATTTCCTGTCATTTGTAGCTCTTAATAAATTTTGTCTTTTTGTTACCTCTCCTAGACCGAGGTTCAACAAAGTTTTGCTATCTGCCAAGTTAGGGTTTTAAAATCATTCAGTGTACCAAAAGCATACGTATTTTTATAAAAGTCAAGGTCAATATACCTGTTCTACAATATATTTTATATAGTAATATACAGGGTGTGCATAAAGTTCGTGTGCACTTTAAAAAACTTATAACTTTATTTGTATTTGCGATAGAAATAATTTGTAAAAAGGATTAGAAAGAAGTAAATCTATATTTTTTAAGGTTGTATTGAAATTTTATTTAAGTTTCCACATGTCCTCCATCATTAGCAATTCAAAGGGTAATACGATTTTGCAGTTCACGGAAAACATTTGCCAACTGATTTACAGTAATGCCTGAAATCACATTAGTTATTTTAGCTATACTTAAAACTGGGTACATTAAACTTTATAACATTTTTACAGATTATTTCTATCGCAAATACAAATAAAGTTATAAATTTTTAAAGTGCACACGAACTTTATGGACACCCTGTATAGTACATATATTTTAGTATGTATTAAAACTGAAACAGCTAGATATCTTCTTTGCTTCGTAGAAGTTAATGGTTCGCACTTCGTGATGTCATTTGCGGCTTCGTGCCATTGGAAATTGCTTGGCGTGCCACATGTGGTACACGTGCCCTAGGTTGTCAACATTTGATCTATATTATACAAAATCTCTTGTATGTATGAGCTTTACCAAGATACTGCTTAAATGATATATAACACCCCAACCAATTTCGGGGCATATTGTACCTTGAACCCCTGCCGAGTGTAGTGCAAAATTTCATTAAAATTAGACAAGGGATTACTTGAGATCGGGCTGGTTTTACTGCATATATATCTTGGAAAGATATTCTCAAAGGAAAAGGGCACCATCGTCTTGTAAGCTGCTGCGTAGTTAGATTTAGCCTCTTTCCGGTCCGGGGGTGGGTGGTATTAAAGAAACCAACCTAATGAAGAAACTTTCGACATTCATTGAGAAAACAGTCAATGCTATCTTCGTTTAAAATTTATAAAATGTTTCTATTAAAAAAAGTGTTCAAGAAAATAGGATTCACATGCCCAGTAATAGTTATTGCTCTTTCCATTGATTGGGGTTTCCTTCCTAACCTTTAGTTTCAAGTAGTGTGGAATGTCAACAACATCTTGATTATGTTATTATTTTCTGTCCGAGTTATATGTTTTGTGACATATGGGGACCGTTAATGATAAAGTATAACTTAAGACTTCAATGTTAAAATAAAACAATATTTCATTACAACCGCAAATAAATACTTAACAAGAACAAAGAAGTAAAAGTCAACCAAAGATAATTAATTCCCCATGTATAATACGCCGTCATCCATAATACGCACACCTAAAATTGTGCTGAAAGTGTGGGGAAATGCTTCTACTCGCGCATAATACGCACCCCTTGTTGGTAATCCAACCCTATAAACTGTACCTCTATAATTTCATTACAGCTAGCGTTTCCTAATCTTATTTTAAAAAATGATTTTAAACATAGAACAATATTATTCTAATTTAGTTTAATGATGATTCTTATTTTATTTTACGGCAATTTTAAAAAGATTTTTTGTATTTGTGCATAATACGTACCCCTAAATTCGATTATTTCGTTTTTTAGAAAGAAATGCGTATTATACATGGGGAATTACGGTAATCATTTCAGTGAATACTTTGTTAGTAGCGCGGCTCGGTTTAACGTCCACTAATCCTAAATATATGATAGATTTTTTTTACTCCTGTGGCAGTGGGGACTTCAGGGTTATTGGCCTTCGTTCGATGGCGTTCCTTCGGAGGATTGGCGCGATTGCATCTCGATTAAGGAACGAGCCTCGCGAAACGGAGTAGCTTTTGCAGCGTTTCTCACTGGCGACGGTTCGAGGTAATGCTTTCTCCATCATAGCGGCTGGCAGAGGATAGAAAAAAATTGTTTATAGTTACGTTGTTCTGGAATTGTCATCAATGGTCGACTGAACTTGCTTTGTTTTAATGACTTTTGTTTTGTTATTATTAGTTACTTTGTTCATTAAATATGTTATTATTGCTTAAAAAAAATCATAAATCAAAATCATCGTCGCACAATAATTCACACTAATTCGACTGGATAGTTCCACATAATAGTCACTCAGTAATCACTGCAGTCAGTAGCCTGACACCGCTATTTATACACCTAGCGGAAAAATATATTCGTAAGTCTAGAGTAACACGCTCAAACCTCGGTGTCGGTAGTCAATCATTTTCTTCCTATATGAGAGGAACCTAGATGCGAATCTAGTACTGTGCTTAAAATTTTACGATTTTAACCAAAATTTTGATCGTGTTAGAAAGGATTAAAAAATTCTAAAAGATAATCAAGAAATACTTTGGTCTTTCATCTTAATAATATCATAAACATTTTGACGATAAAACTTTATTTTTATTAAATTTGTGGCCTTTTTTATTACGCTATGCTGCTTTCCCGCGAAAAGTGCAGGTTCCTATAATTAACCATTTCGGTGAATACCTTGTTAGTAGCGCGGCTCGGCTTAACATCCGCTAAATCCTAAATCAAAACCCAAATCATCGACGCGCAAAAATTCACACTAATTCGACTGGATAGTTCCACTCAATAGTCACTGCAGACAGTAGCCTGACACTGCTATTTATACAACTAACGGAAAAAACATATTCATAAGTCCAGAGTGTCACGTTCGAATCCTGGTGTCGGTAGTTACACATTATCTTCCTATATTGCAATGTTCTAACCATTTTAGTTATTTCTATTGGAGAAAGTATTCAAGTGATGGGGTTTCGGTTATTTAGCGGGGCGGGGGAATGGCATCTAATACATCCAAAACCAAACTTTTTTTTACAGTGGTGTTCATCTTGTACTAGGCCCGAAGGCCACTCGAGGTAGAGAATTACAGAACAAGAAGCACAGCTTATGCAGATATGCGTCGAAGAAAACGGTTAACCATAAATTTGAACAGCTTAAGATTATAGTGATCGGGAAAGCAGCCTTTTGAGAGTCGGTTTCACAAGGCAGTGTTTCGTGGGAAGAAGCCGTCTGGGTCACCAGGGGAATATGAAGGGTTTTTCGCTACAATGTGCGCGGCATGACACGTTTTAGCCGTGAAGATTAGCAGTGGCGGAACTAAGGAGTGTGGTTCGTCTGAACATTCTCCATGGAAATAGCGATAGGGCAGTGAGAGGCCCGCGACGATTCGCCTACGAGAAAGGGGTTGCAGCGTGAAGAATAATTCGTGCCCTCACAAGGACGCGGAGACGGTTTTGGACTCTATCGCGAGTAGGAAGTGAAGACTCGGCAGCTCTTGCCCGTATACGACAGCAGTCCTGCATTGTTAGCCTGATCTGGCTCTTGATGACATCAGGAGGAGTGAGGTGCTTGCTGGAGCGGTACAGGGAAGCGACCGTTTTCCTAGCATCTTTAGCTAGTAATATTTTATAACAACAAAGAGGATCCTGATGAACGGTTGGGCTCTCAATGTGGCTGCTTGTATGGAACTTCTAACGGGGTTAAAGATGCTGCAAAGTGAACAGCTTCATCTAGAGCTACAGAAAGTATCAGACTCCTGCTGCCATGTGCTATCTCGATCTTCGCCAGATTAGGCCAAAGATAGAATATTTCTGCCGCAGCCGAGAAAGAGCTACCCAATCCTCACTTTCAAGCATCGACCGTGTTTAAAAGTGTTTCCACCGTTCGACCCCTTTCTTACGGTCGGGGTGTTGCTCTCCTCTCACTGCTCTACCGCTATTTTCATGTGAGATGGCCCGGTGAATTCGATTCCTTGATCCCACCAGTTCAGACTATCACAGCTACGACCGGTCAGGCCACATACACCAAGTCGACTCATTCTCATTCCCTTCATATCCCACTGGTAAGGAAGAATTTCCATTGAAACAGCTTCTTGTCCAGAGCAGTTGCAATGTGGAACAAACTTCCCAGGAGACGCTTCCCTGGCTACCACCATCTTAACCTCTTCAAGCCGAGTGTCAAGCGTTATCTATCTTACATATCCTCAAAATATGCAACCTTTGACCCCTCACTATACGCACTCACAACATCTTCATTAAGTAACTCTATACTTTGAGTGGCATTTAGGCCTTGGAGTAGATAAACAAAAGTCTTTACTGATGATTGTGTAGCGTCAGTCCACAGGACACTAGTGTGACGCGCGATCGTCTTAAGTGTTCCCCGAACTATTGTCACGGCACACGATAGACAGGGTGCGATGGATAAATTGTCGTCTAAATAACGCAAAAATGAAAACAACACTGACATCTCATTTTAACAGATATCATACTTATTATAAAAAAAACAGGTTGTGTGTGTGTGTGTGTGTGTGTGTGTGTGTGTGTGTGTGTGTGTGTGTGTGTGTGTGTGTTCGTTTATATATGGGATTGGATTTCCTACATTTTTCAACCTATTTCAACAAAACTTCACAGGACTACGTAAAATTGGAAAAACACAATTGTTTTTGCACGAAATCAATTTGAAAGCACGGGTAAGGGCCATTTATGCAGATTTTTCGCAGTCTTTGGACGATGTTTTGTTACCGAGCCACCAAAACAAAGCAAATGGTCCAGTTTCTGATAGCACTAACGCTTGGCTATCTAACAAGTACCAAATTGTTTGCAAGACTGTCAAAGCCGCTTGACCCGGGAACCATAAACGGGGGTACCAAGGGACAGGATTTCGCCCTCTGAACACACATTCACTGGCACAGTATGTACAGTTTTGGTTTGATTCAAATGAAATTTACGACACACTTGCGGCTTACTATCGCCTTTATGTGTGTCAAATTTCAGAATTTTTCGGCAAAAATAACTGTAGCTGCACGCAGATCAATCTTTTTCTGTAACTTCCTTACACAGACACAGCTGCGCATAACCGAGTCCGCGTGTTGATACCGAGAATGCTGCAAGCCCATTGGTCGCTTTTACAGAGCTTGACCTTGGGGCCTGTCCAATCATCGCGCAGGATTTCTCACACGTTATAGCGCCCGCGTGATCGCGCCTTCATCTTATGTGTAAGTGCGCTCAAAGTCAACCACCTCTATTGCGTGACTCGGGCGTGCTTTCACACTTTTGCGTTTATTGTTGCCCGCGTGAACGCACTTGGTAACTTTATTCGCCTACTTCGGACACCGCAAGTTGTTGATTACGTGTTCTAGCTGCTTTTTGTTTTATAGTTCCAACCCAACCCCACACACGTTAGCCAATTGTACTAAAAACCCATTTCCTTTTGGATTTACCTTTTTAAATTTCCACTTTTTTATTTTCGACTACCCCTTTGACGTTTTTCTGACACCTAAAAGGAGGAAACTTGGGACGGCGCACGACAGCTGCCTCCGCTGCTAGAGCAGCGAGGGTGAGTGAAACCCCTGAGAAGACTTCTTTGCGTCTTTCGCGGATGGCCTCGAGCTCATCTGCTCGCTTATCTACGGAAAGCGCCGCTTGGCGGACTGAAAGGTTGGCTTCAGCGACTTCAACCACGTCCGCACGCCGCGCCAGGCTTTCAGTTGAAGAACGTTCACTTCAGAATTCACAGGACGCAGTCCGCGTGGCTAGGTTGAGGGCTTCACAGTCCCCAGCACAGAAAACCCTTCGTCGTTTGCGGGATGCCAAAGCTTGCTGCAGGGGTTTAGAAAGCCCCGAACAAACAACTTCACGTCGTCTTAGGAATACTAGGGCTACAGCCGCCTTTAGAGCTTCGGAACAACCTCAAGAAAGCGCTCATCGTTGCTTTAAAAATGCCATATCCACCGCATCTACCAGCCTTAGAAAGCCCTTCACAGACCACTGTTCGTCGCGTTAGAAATGCCCGCTCCACCGCGTCTGCTAGAGCCCTAGAAATCCCTGCACAGACCACTGTTCGTCGCGTTAGTAATGCCCGCTCTACTGTATCTGCTAGAGTCCTAGAAAACCCTGCACAAACCACTGTTCGCGTTAGAAATGCCCGTTCTACTGCGTCTGCCAGGGCTGCAGAAAACTCTGAAGTACGCCGTTAACGGCTCGAAAACATTAGCCAACTTCGACCTTCTTTGAATTGCGTAACTTCGCCGTCTGCGTCATTTTGGTCAAATGCCGCATACAATTATGACTGCACTGTCAACTATTCCGCTAGGAGAGACGTACAAATAGGGGCCATGGATAAAGTTTGCACTTTTTGAAACGCAAAAAAGTGGGCCTGTGAGCAACCTGGGCTTTGTTGCTCTGGGGGCAAAATCAAACTCCCTTCTTTAGACGAACCTCCCCAGCCGCTTAGGGACCTCCTTCTGGGTACAACTTCAGAGTCAACGCATTTTCTTGTAGCAATACGGAAGTACAACTGTTGCTTCCAGATGACGTCTTTTGGTGCGAAGGCTATTAGTGAGGGGGGATAGATGCTTACTTTCAAAGTGCAAGGCCAGGTTTACCACTTAATGGGATCACTTTTGGCTGATCAGGAAGAGCCATCTCAGTTGTGTGCTAGAAACATAACCTACACGAAGGTCCTGTAGACAATCCGCCCGGTACCGTTTAGGCGCCATGCACACATATGCAGTCCGATTGCATGGCGATTCTTTTGTTTGTCATATTGGTTTTAACGTTAGGTCGTCGTAGTCCCCACTTGTCATTACTAAGACATCTTTGTAAAGGTTATCCAGCTCTTTCGCTGCCTTCTGACTTTCATACCTTCAACCGCCATCATCGCATTTGTTTGTACACTATGATAACCTCACCGTATTCAGTTGCAACACAAGCTGCTAGACACATGAACACCGGCATTAGACATGATTGCTCCACTAAAGTTCCGGTTTCATTAACAGTTGATCAGAGCACCTGCAGTTCGTACCAGTGCATACAAAGACATTCACACTTGAGAAGCTTCGGGGTTCGTTTAATTGTCACAAAAGTCGAGTGCGTCTACGAAATTCAGGCTTCTGCTTCCATATACACTTTATGGCTGCCATGGGGGAAACATGTCAGCCATACGGCTCTATTGTTTTGTATGTAGTCGTGTAAAAAAACCTAAAAACACACGCCAAGTACGGCGACCCCGGTCGGTTTTCATCAGCTCTCAGCCGTGATGTTGACTGCGACTGAAGAGAAGGCACTTCTCCACTGCAATTGAGACGCTCGGCCGTACGGCGACCCCGGTCCAGTTCCATGAGCTCTCAGCGTGATGTTGACTGCGACTGAAGAGATGGCATTTCTCCATTGCAATTACGATGCTCGGCTTTACGGCTACCCCCGTTGCGGTTTTAAGGCATCTCAACCGCGATGTAGATAGTGACAGATCAGAATAATGAAAGTTATATCACAGAAATTTTCTTACCATGACACCCCGTCACTGTTCGCTCTTCTCTCGGTTTTACGGATCTGCTTTGTGGTCGTGGCAGCGCCTTTTAGTTAGACAAGCGGTTTGTTTTTGATTGCGCACGGCACATACTTTATGTCGATGTCTTCCTCGTGGCACGTTTTCCCTTCAATGCCTATGTATGTTGCAACTGAATCGTGGTTTCTTGTCTACTTACCACAAGTGCTTCCAGTAATGCTTAACGGTCGAATTGGTTAAAGCAGTAACTGTTGCCAGCTTTTACTCACAAATGTCTTAGTAATGGCAAATGACTGATGCTACAACGGCTTTCCGTTACTTCCTTCCATACCTTCGAATACTTGGGCCTGCATGATGTCTGCTTAAACTTTGTGTGCATTGCGTTTCAACGTTTTGTAGAAACTTAGTTCCTGTCGACTTACAAAGCACATCATTCAAAGCAATAACCGTCCCCAACTCTTACTGTTACATCACCGGGCAACGCCGGGCTCTACTGCTAGTATTTACAAAAATGACACAAAAATATCTTGAAATAATAAAGAGAAAATTTCTTCAATAAAATCACCCTTGGCTTCAACTATGGCTTCCAGACGAAATTCAGTATCTCCTGCATCTCTTCTGGACGGTCTCCTTCTTCAATTTGGTGAATGCTGCCATAATCCCTGTCTTCAGTTTATCCTTGGTGTTACTTTGTTGTTGTTGGACACACAATAATTAATGGGATCTGCAGTCTGGGAAGTTTGGTAGTCACATGTATGGGGTGATGTGGTTGCAAAAATTGTCTGACAACCATGTTCTCCTGTTAGTGTACTATGGTGCAAAATCCTGTTGCCAGACATATGGCCTTCCAGCAGACACCCGCTTGACCCAGGGCAGAACTGTCTTCACAGTGCACTTGAATATAGGCCTCCGTGTTGAGTCAGAGTCCCCGTGGGAAGATTAATGGAGGCATAACGTCACCATCACTAATGGTCACACCAAACACCTACTTAATCCTCATTAGACTCATCCAACTCTTTCCAAATTCTTTGCACTGTCCACAGATTGACACCCAAACAGACTGAAATTTTCGTATTGAAGTTTCCGGGGCGAAAGCCAAGCAGTACAGCATACCGTTTCCAAGTTTCCAACCGGCCCTACTATAAGGTGCAGACGACAAAATCAAAAATAAACAAAATACATGCACGAAATTGAAATTATAAAAAGGCGACAATTTGCCCATCGCACGCTGTCTGTGTGTCTGTGGAATCAGTAATGGTACAGTGTTAGTATTTGAATAAATGAAAAAGTATTAACCTCTGTTTTCATCCCACATCAGCTAAAAAGGCTTTATCAGTTTTATTGCAATTTTATCATTCTTATTTATGTGAATTCGGCTTCTCAAGCCTAAATATCATCAGAAATAAGAAGCGAGAAAGACTTCACTCAACTGAAGAAGAAATGAGAGTCTGCTTATCGCTCATTCGATCAGACATTGAAGAAATCCCGAAAAACACCAGAAACAGGTTTCACACTAAATAAGCCGCAGAAATATTTGAACAGAAACATGGAAATAAATTAAGTTCATGTTTATGTGTTTGGTTTGGTTTGGTTTACGGCATATCAACACCTCAGTGGGTTCTTTAATGCTGAGTAGATTTTTATTGCTGATAATATTATTTTTCAAAAATGTATTCCTGGTAATAATTTTTCTTCAAAGTATTTCTGCTATTTAAAGCTATTCTTTCACTTTCATAGGTTTTTACCCCAGTTTGAGGGTTAACTATTTGCCCATAGCTGTGAACCTAACAGGTGCTACCACCCCGGGTCAAGGAGGTCCTGAGAACACCAGCAATTGAGAGGTGGTTCAACGCTCATATTTATGTGTGTATTTAAAAAAAAAAAACATGGTTTTATTTCATAACATTTACATGTATCGACTTTAAAAGATTTTCCTGAGTGTGCCGTGATATTTCCATTTGCTTCGAGGTGCGTCGTGGCTTAATCAAGGCGAGAAACACCGCTCGAGACAAATCCTGTCATAAAATGACGTAACTGAAATTCAGATGAAAAACGTACTGGATAATAATTAATAACGTTTGACAATCTGTTAAGAATTCATTATATTAAAACTGATATTTCCAAACGCCGTAAGAGTTACCTCCCTTTTCTCTAAATACTTCCATGGCAACTGTTCGTATAAACTAGACTGGCAACAAGATGTCGTCATTTTACAATTGAACTGGTTAGATGTAACCATAAGTTCTATGCTGACAGTTTCTTTTCTCACCTATGGAACTCTCGTCATCAGTTTTATTGCTATTTTTTACTTCTTATTTATGCGAATTCGGCTTCTCAAGCCTAAATAACATAAAGAATAAGAAGCGAGAAAGACTTCACTAAACTGAATAAGAAATGACGGTCGATTTTTCACACATTCGACCAAACATTGAAGAAATCCTGAAAAAAACACCAGCCACATGTTTCATGTTAAATAAGCTGCACAAATATTTGAATAGAAACATTGAAATAAATTAAGTTCATATTTGTGAGTGTATTTTTAAAAGTCTGTGGTTTTATTTCATAACATTTAAATGTATACAAGTTAAAAGATTTTACTGAGTGTGCCGTGATATTTCCATTTGCTTCTAGGTGCGACGTGGCTTAATCAAGGTGAGAAACACCGCGCGAGACAAATCGTGTCATAAAATGACGTAACTGAAATTCAGATGAAAAACGTACTAGATAATAATTAATAACGATTGACAATCTATTAGGAATTCATTATATTAAAACTGATATTTCCAAACGCCGTAAGAGTTACCTCCCTTTTCTCTAAATACTTCCATGGCAACTGTTCGTATAAACTAGACTGGCAACAAGATGTCGTCATTTTACAATTTAACTGGTTAGATGTAACCATAAGTTCTATGCTGTTAGTTTCTTTTCTCGCATTTCGCGCCTGTGAAACTCTCTTTCGGCTTCTTGCTTCCCAGTCAACTTAAAATTTGAAGATTATTGAATATTGAATATTTGATTATTATTACGACTGGTCAGTTGTTTTAATTATATATCAACTCTGTCTCTTGATTTAATGCCAACAATACTCTTTTAAAAAATAAATATTCATCTTGTAAATAATCTTTTGGCTTGTTGCTTCCCTCACTCTTCAGTTATACAGTGACACGCATAAGTATTGGATACATGTTATTTTCTGTTATAATTCTAGTTTATGTTCGCCATTTTGCCTGATATTTGGTAAGTAATATCTCGTAAAGTTGTTTTAGTTGTATGTGGAAAGAAAATTAAAAACTCATGGTTGAATCCATTTTTCTTTATCAAAGTTCGAAATTACCCTATGCAAATACATGACACTTTTTTCAAATTTCCAATCGAAACTTTGTATTTTAAAAGACTTTACATATTCAAATTTTCGATAGTATTGGAATGTTATCTCTGACCAATCAGAGAAGCACACAATTGTTTACAAGATAGTGCTACTAATCATCTGACTCTTTCATGTGCATTCTGCAATTCAAGGATTAAAAATGGCAAAAACTAAAGAATTATCCAGAGATATGCGAGATAGAATCATTGAACGTCACAAAGGAGGACAAGGTTACCGAAAAATTAGCAAAGAAATGAATCTAGCACTAAGTACAGTAGGAAATATCATCAGAAAGTATAAGAAGTATGGCGACGGTACAGCAAACCTTCCAAGAAATGGAAGACCGAGAAAAATAAATGAAAGTACTTCAAGGTGGATCAGCAGAAATGTGCAAAAAAAACCCCTTCATTACTCGTTCTGAAATTAAAACTGATCTTGAGGGTGCTGGAATTAATGTAAGTAAGGATACCATTAACAGAGCTCTATATCGTACAGGCTTTCATTTAAGATCACCAAGAAAAGTGCCTTTACTGAAAACCAAACATGTCAAAGACCGATTAAAGATTGTCGAAACTTATGAAAAGAAAGGTATGCAGTTTTGGGAAAAGGTAATCTGGTCGGATGAAACGAAAGTTGAACTATTCGGAAGGAACACAGCGACAAGTGTTTGGCGAATAAATGGCACTGCCTTCAACAAGCACAATACCATCCCCACAGTTAAGTTTGGGGGTGGTTCCATTATAATATAGGGATGCTTTTCATCCAAGGGCACTGGTGAGTTACAAGTTATCCATGGTAGAATGAATGGTAGCATGTACAGGGAGATTCTAGAGAAGAACCTTCAGAAATCTGCAACTTCGTTAGGACATGGTCGGAATTTCGTGCTTCAACACGACAATGATCCCAAACATACCGCAAAACTTACAAAGGAATGGTGTGAAAATAATGGTATTAGTACTCTCAATTGGCCAAGTCAGTCTCCTGACTTGAATCTAATTGAGAATTTGTGGAATACTTTGAAGGTTAAAGTTCATAAGCGGAATCAACAAAATATCAAGCAATTAGAGGAATTATGGAAGGAAGAATGGGGTAAAGTAACGGTGGATCAGTGTGAAAAACTTGTGGCCAACTATAGAAAGCGACTGGAAGCAGTGAAACAAAACAGAGGCTACGCAACAAAATATTAAATTGATGTATCCAATACTTTTGCATCGGGTAATTTTGAACTTTGATAAAAAAAAATGGATTCAACCATGAGTTTTTAATTTCCCTTCCACATACAACTAAAACAACTTTACGAGATATTACTTACCAAATATCAGGCAAAATGGCGAACATAAACTAGAGTTATAACAGAAAATAACATGTATCCAATACTTATGCGTGTCATTGTATATGAATTAAGCTTCTCAAGCCTAAATAACATCAAAAATAAGAAGCAAGAAAGACTTCACTCAACTGAAGAAGAAATGAGAGTCTGCTTATCGCTCATTCGACCAAACATTGAAGAAATCCCGAAAAAACACCAGGTATATGTTTCACATTAAAGCTGCACAAATATTTGAATAGAAACATTGACACAAATTAAGTTCATATTTGTAAGTGTATTTTTTTAATCTGTGGTTTTATTTCATAACATTTAAATAAATATCCTTTAAAAAATGCTGGTCGGTGTGCCGTGATATTTTCATTTGCTCCTTGGTTTGCCATTGCTTAACCTTAGAACACTAACCATCAATTAAAGTTACTCCACTAGTAACCATGGGTATATCAGACCCGATTTTGAAAATATCAAAAAATATTAAATATAAATCTTTATTTGAAATATTTTACATGCAGGCATTTCAAACTTTGTACTTTGAGTTAACATTAATAGGAACTGAAAAACATATTATTTAGGTAAGAAAATCAGGTACTGAAAATTGTAATTAAAAATTTGAAAAATGTGCGCTGGGTACTATATACCCATGGTTAGTGTTCTAGGGTTAAAAACGTTGAGAAACACAGATCTACAACATCAAAACCTGTTAGAAAAACATTAAACTTAATCAAAACGGTGAATTAGTGTCGCAATCGCGTGAAATTCAATTTCTTGATCATGCTTATAGAATTGTCTGCTATATGCAGCGTTGTTAAAATAGGCTTGAAGCTGACATTTTTCCATCTGAATCAAGTACGCAAATTCCTTATAACATTGTCGCATTTGGACGGGCATGACATTGCAATCTGTGGTGGGAAATGGCATTTTAATTGAATCTTATTGGGTCCTGATCATGAGGTAGATATGGAAGTCGATATTGAAAATTCAATCCTTAATTAGATTGTAATTGAAGAGCAGTCCCTAACGGATGTTCTCAGTGAACAACGTCAGCGAATTAAAATCATAACGCAATTCGTTTCTGCAAGATTCATTTTAAATCCTCTTCATCACCATCAGTGCGGTGTCAGCATGTGGTCATAGGGTCACTGCGCTGCTGAGCACCTGACCAGCCACCTGTATATATCTCGGTCGCGTTTATTAGTCTGAATCTCTCCTAATGATGTTCCAGTTCACTCAGTGACATTCTAACCCATTCTCTTCGCTGTCTGCTTCTTCTTGCTTTGCCCAAGATGGTATCTTTTTTTTTCTTTTTTTTTTTAAGCTTATCACCCCAAGCAAGGCTGGAAGCCACTAGCACGCAAGGGGTTACAGAAGGTTTGGAGGAAGAGCAGATAGGAGTGGTAAAGGAGAGGATGTGGAGAAAGATAGTGGATTGATCAAGGCAAGGGGGTTACAGAATATTTGGAGCGAGAGCAGATAGGAATGAAAGGGGAAAGGATGTGGAGAAGGGAAGTGGATAGATCAAGGCAACTGGAGATGTCGATTGACGTTATACTTAAATAGTTGGAGATTGTATTTGTCAGGGAAACAGGAATAAGGAAGGGAGTTCCACAGGCGAGATGTGCGAGACATGAAGCTATTGGAGTAGAAGAGACGTCTACATCTAACAGTTTCAACGGTGAAGGGGTGGGAACGGGATGCCAGCCCCGTAAGACGTTTAAATTCATTATTTGTAAAAAAAGACAGAGCGAGGCAACGTCGCATTGTTAGCTCTTATGACGTAGATATGACGTTAAAATTAATATTCTTGGCGATGGTTATGGGTTTTTCCAATGGGCCTGATCCTTGTTTGATGCTCTCTCGAACTGTGTTATTTCTGATGTGGTCTACGTAGGAGATGCCAAGGAGGTTTCTGTGGAATCTCTTTTCTAATACCTGGCTCCCCTGTTAATCTCCCAGACTCTCAGGTACCAAGGAGTATTGAAAAAGCCAATGTACACTACGGTCTGATTTCAAGCAGATATTCTTCTGCTTCCAGATGGTTCTCAGTTTTCTGACAGCTGCCGTTGTTTGAGCAATCCATTCCAATAAGCTCGCCGTTTCTCAATTGGTTCTCTTTGATAAACGCTACCCTACCGTAAGTTGCATACTGAAATATATGAGGGTTGGCTGAAAAGTTCGTAGATCGAGATGTGAATGTAAGTAAACACACCAGCTAGTAAACAAAAATACATACAAGTGTACCAGAATTGTCTATAAGCTGTGGTATTTTTTTTTAGTCTAAGATTTTCCGTTATTCCCGATGTATAATACACCTTCATCCTTAATACGCACCCCTAAAATTGTGCTGAATGTGGGAAAATGCTTCTACTCATGCATAATACGCACCTCTTGTTTGGTCATCAAACCCTATAAATTGTACCTTTCAGATGGCCAGTTACCGACTCTTATTCAAGCTGTAGTTGAAGATATTTATCAAATTTTCCGATCACCTCGAATGTAAAAGGAAACGGAAATACCTATATTGTGCCTACTGCGCAGACTCATTAACCTGTTTTTGTTCGATAAAATGTGCAATCTACTGGATCTGTATGTACGTTTTTTTCTTTTTTGAACAAAAAATGGTTTTAAACAGAATAATATTATTCTAATTTAGTTTTATAAAAATTCTTCTTATATTTCGCATTTGTACATATTGTTTCATATGATTGTATTTGACATCCTTATGGGGTCGCAATCGCCGAATGTTAGTGTCAAATTGTCGTATGTTTGTGGTTACTAGTCATTTCGTAACTGAAATCGACCTGTGAAACGGCAATTTTTGGAAAAATATTTGTAGCTCTGCATAATACGTACCCCTAATTTTGCTTATTATTTTTTAGAAAATATGCGTATTATACATGGGGATTATGGTATATCTCGGTGAACCTATGAACTCAGCCGAACCACATATATACGTTTCTTTGGGTCAATGGGATGTTTGGAGGTCTGGAATAAGGATTCTCTTCTTGCACTATGAAAGACAGGCATGAAAAACATCCAATGGCATGAAACGTTATACAAAGTTTCTTAGTACTTTGTATACCGCTTTGTATAATGACTCTAGGAAATGTTTTAGTAGACTTTGTGAGAGAGACGTAACTTTTCACAGTGACTATAAGAGAAGTTTTGATAGCTGGCGGAAGATCCGGCCTTGTAGAGTTTCCTCGCTTTCCTGATATTTTCCTAGATTACCTGTCTCCAGTATCACTCTGTAGACTACCTTTGTTTCCCATTGATCGTGGCTAAAACCATAGGAAATGAACGTCTCTCTCTCTCTCTCTCAAAGACTCTCTGCATCTTTTCACTGCCCTTCCCCACCGCTTTGGCCTGAAATTAGTTCTCCAACTATGAGGGTTTTTAAAAGGTAATCTTCCATCATTGTCACTTAACTGGTTATTCTAATCATTTGCAACTCAGCTTCAACACTTTGGTTTCGTTTTGGTTTCGTTTATTTTGCTTAAAGTCATATCAACTCCTCACTGGATTATTTAATGCTGATAGGTTTTTGTTTTTAGGATAGATTCGTGTGAATAGAATATGCATTCTTTGTAAGAAATCAGTTTGTAGATCAGAATTCATTGACGTATTTTTTGTAAAGAGGGTTTCTGTCAAGAGTTAAATGTATTGATGGTAATATTTTTTTTCCAAAATGTATTGCCGGTATTTTTACTATAAAAATGTATTTTTATATTTTCATAGTGTTTTAATTCCAGTTTGGGGGGTTAACTATTTGCCTAATGCTAGGACCCTAACAGGTGCCCCCCCCCCCGAACATGTTTTGCTAAAAACGACTGATAAGTAATTGCGGTTAAGATTGAATTTTTCTTCTTTTCTTACATATTTTATTTTCTGGACATAAATTATGCAGAAACTTTTCGAATGTTATGTATGTCTGAGCAGTTTAGGCTCTTCTTTTAGACATTATCAACGATGATTTTATCTTTAATTGTATGGATTTTTAGGTAGAGTTAGAGAATATTTTTATTTTCCAAACACTGTCAGCACATTGTGACCGTGTTCATAGCTGGTGTTATTGTGTGTTTCCTTTTTCTTTTTTTTTTATCAATGATGCTTCCATTATTTTTAGCCTATTTTACATTTTATGTTTATCAGTTCAGCCACGGATCCAGCTTGACAAGGCCAGTTTATACTGAGTAGTGAGTTCGATCCTCACTGGGTGCCCCAAACTTTTGGCCGTGTACCACATCTAAGCTCTGCTTAGAAAAATCTTTGGCAGACACCAACGTGGTGTAATGGTTAGCAAACTTGTCTCGCTAGATCAATTACGACGGAGTAGTGAGTTCGATCCTCACTGGGGACTACCGTCTTTCGGCCTTGTGTCACATCTAAGCCACGCTTAAAAGAACATTTTTGGGTACCTTGATGCCCCATACTTTCGGTCTTATGTTACGCTTAGAAAATCACCATATTCTCATTTTATTATATATTTTCCCCTTTCAAACGTATACGAATGCTTTCATATACACGCTGTTACATTCTTCTGGTCATAACTTCTTCAGTTGGTTTTACACCCATTTGTGGGTCCATAAATGTCTTTGTGGAATGAAAGCGACACAAAAACGTCTTGACGCTGTCTATTCCCCGTAAGATTTCAGTCTTTAAGCCCTAAGTTTCGATCAGATGGGCATGATGAGGAAGTATTCACCTGTTGTTCTTAAGGGTCGAACGGGAAGCGATTTCGTCAAATTCAATTTGACGTTGAAGCGTTGCCTGTTAAAGATGCTGCCTCTTCAAAAGGGGTATTTTTGCTTCAACATATTCAATTCTGCAGATGTGATGTTTGGAAGAAATGTTGTTAGGATTAGGTTATTGCTAAACAAACGGCCCACTGGCTATCCATCGAATATCTACTTTCTTTCCTTGAAAACGACGAAATATGAAGGTACTCGGAATATAATACATAATTTCGGCAAGTTTCTTTACAAACTGCCATCAGACTTTAAACGACTTATTCGACCCCAGGAAAAAGCCACAAAATTTGCAACAGATTGTTTAGTTTAGTTATTATTAGAAATTAATTAGACTACAAAACAAAAGAAAGAAAGAAAGAGCAGAATGCAAAATAAAGAAAGGCAGAGAGAAGGGAAAAAAGAAAGAAAAAAAGAACAGAAAAGAAAGAAAGAAAGAAAGAACGAAGGAAGAGTGAAGTGAAATTAAAAGCAAGAATGAAACAAAAAGAAATAACGGAAAACAAAAAGAAAGAAAGAAAGAAAGAACAGAAAACAAAATAATGAAAGGAAGAGAGAAGTGAAAACAAAAGAAAGAAAGAAAAAAGAAAGAACTGAAAAGAAAGAAAGAAAGAAAGAAAGAAAGAAAGAAAGAAAGAAGAAAGAGTGAACTGAAATTAAAAGCAAGAATGAAACAAAAAGAAATAACGGAAAACAAAAGAATAAAAGAAAGAAAGAACAAAAAACAAAAAAAGAAAGAACAGAAAATAAAAGAAAGAATGTAAGAAAGAAAGAAAAACAAAAAAAAAAGAAAGAAAGAACAGAAAACAAAATAATGAAAGGAAGGGAGAAGTGAAAAGAAAAGAAAGAAAGAAAGAAAGAAAGAAAGAAGAAAAAGAAAGAAAGAACGAACGAAAGAAAGAAAAAAGTAAGTTTGAACGGAAAAGAAAAGTAAGAGCGAAAGAAAAACAGAAAACAAAAAATGAAAGAAAGAAAGAACGGAGAACAAAATAAATCTCTCTCTCTCTCTCTCTCTCTCTCTATATATATATATATATATATATATATATATATATATATACATATATATATATATATATATATATATATATATATATATATATATGAAGAAATATTTAATGTATATTTAAGCAGCATGTTTTCATTCAAACAGGTTTCGATAAATAATTTAGAGATATCATGTCGATTAGTTTTCGTTGTGATCCTTTCAAGTTCGCGGATTCATTTCTGGATGGATTTAGAAAATTGAGTAAGAAAAATACCAACATTTTCTTTCGAATATTTTTTATTTCTCCAAGTATTTTCAATCTCATCTGATACCATCTTCAGGGGGTTAAGTTGTCTGTGAGTATGTATACGTGATTCTGTGAATTTAAAACATCTCAACTGTTCTTTTTTTTACTTCGTATGCAGAATTCTAGATTTCAAAGTTCAAAGTTCACGTGTTCAATTGTTTTTTTTTTTCAGTATAAGTGAAGTAATTTTTGCTCATACGTATATAAGTTTTTTTCATATGCATTTAGGAACTTTGTTCCTATACTTATAGTTGACTTTATTTCCTTTGGACTTTAACTCTCTCATATATATATATATATATATATATATATATATATATATATATATATATATAGCATAATGAGAAGCCACGTATACTTTCTTAATATGTATATATCCACTATTGGGACATATTGTGCACATAGTGGATATATTGGTGAATCTGGAAATAATTTTAGATTTCGCTTCAACAATCATAAATTAACCATACGTCAAAACAATCCTTATTCCCCCATAGCTGAACACTTTAATCAACCAGGACACTCATTAGACAACTGTAAATGTGTATTGATAGATTCTGATTTCAGTTCCACATACACACGAAGAAAAAAAGAAAAATACTGAATTTTAAAATTAAATACATATAAAATAGGGTTAAATAAAGACTTGGGTATTTTAAATCTTTATAAATATTTCAAATATATATATATATATAAAAATATAAATAAATACTTTCACAAAAAACATTCAATTTTTTTTAATATATATATATATATATATATATATATATATATATTTATAACATGGTCTAAGAATTAAAAATTAAAAATATAATATTTACTTTATTTTATTTTTAATATTAATATAACATGATATATGAAATGCAGCATAAAATATAAAAATTTAATTAATAAAACAAATTAATAAATGCAATAAAATTTAATTATTAATATAACACACCACAACAACTAAAATATAAAACATACTTAGAAAAATTCTATTTTCGAAGAAAAATTCTATTTTCGAAGAAAAATTTATAAACGGAAGAAAAATTCTACAAATAGAAAAATATTAGGAGAATTACAAATAAAAGACATAAAGAAAAGTAGAAAGAAAGTAAAATAAATAGAAAACAAAAAATGAAAGAAAGAAAGAACGGAAAACAATGGCCGATTTCACTTAGTTTCTTTTATTTGTTTATGTTTTTATTCCTTTTAGTCACACGTCCCAATTCTTCGTCCTTTAGGACTGAATTGGACGACATTGATGGGATTACACATGCGCATGACGGAGTGGACAAACTGAAATTTTACATTTTGATTTGCGATAGAAATAATTTGTAAAAAGGATTAGAAAGAAGTAAATCTATATTTTTTAAGGTTTTATTGAAATTTTATTTAAGTTTCTACATGTCCTCCATCATTAGCAATACAAAGGGTAATAAGATTTTGCACTTCTCGGAAAACATTTGCCAACTGATTTACAGTAATGCCTGAAATCACATTAGTTATTTTAGCTATACTTAAAACTAGGTACATTGAACTTTATAACATTTTTTACAGATTATTTCTATCGCAAATACAAATAAAGTTATACATTTTTTAAAGTGCATACGAACTTTATGGACACCCTATATATATATATATATATATATATATATATATATATATATATATATATATATTGAACAATAAAAAATATTTAAAAATTAATGTTTTCTGACATACTGGGTTGTATATTAATATATTTTTGTTTAATTATTTCAGTTCGGTTCCTCGATTAGTTTCTGCCAGCATGGCCATCATCAGGAGAAAAAAATCCCTGCTTGTTAGTAGCAGTGAAGTAGTGGAATGTATGACTGTTCTTGAAGATAATTAAATTTATCTATAGTTTAAAATTTGTTCATCCATTTAGCAATAGTGTTCCTATGAGGTGGTTCTTTATTGGATTCAATTCTAAACTTTCTTTGTACAGCAATAGTAGATTTCAGTCCAGCCAACCAAAGGACGCAGTTTACTTTTTCCTCAGTTGAAGCCATGGATCAAATTGATTCTGGAAAAAAGAAAATATTTTTTTTACTTATTTAAATATTGTTGCAAATTTTATGGTAAAGAATTACTCAATAACTATACCTAAAACTAGGTACATTCAACTTTATAACATTTTTTACAGATTATTTCTATCGCAAATACAAAGAAAGTTATACATTTTTATAATATAATTAATATATATAAAGACATTTTTATGTTTATACATTCTTTTTATAGATACAAGTATTTAAGCAAATGCTCTGTTTTATAATAAACAGTATTAAACAACATTTACCGGTCTGAATGTCCGAGAAATTTTCATAGAAAGTTTTCGTTCTCCGACAGGAATCGAACCTTTATCCTATACGAAACCGTCATATAGGCTGACGTACCTTAACCGTTTCGGCCACAGAGGAGCATTCGGTTAGCAAGGTCGATTTTACTGTCTTTAAACTTTAATCTTCCATGAATCTCTCACGTACATTCAAATCTGCTCACTGCGTATCAAATGTAAACAAATGACGTCACACATTATGAAATGGACAAAGTCCGACAATTATTTTAAGATATATATATATATATATATATATATATACACGTATATTAAGTATTCCTTCTTGCATTTCTTTCACTAGTGACAAGTCTGGTTGGCCGAATGAAATACTAATAATGAAAGATCTGGTCTGACATTCCAAAAACTGGCGTTAAGAATATTATAGCTCAATCCTTCTTTCTTACTCAAACAAAGAAATTCATTTCGTGCAGTTATATAGATATACCAGATTGTTACCTATCTCCTGCAAAAAACACAGAAAAAAACAAAAACAAAAAAACACACACGTTTACTTACACAAAGATTCCAAATACCAACTCAAATCACGCACCTAGTCAGGTGACATCATCTCGCCACGATCAGGTGTCCACATGCTAACAGCAAAGGTCGAAGCATGGTTCAGCAGCAGTCTCTACTCACCTTTGTCGATCTCTACCAAGTCACACGATTTTTTCGCTCGGGTGGTATGCAGACGTAATGTAATACTGATGGATAGTCTTCCAAATAATATGAACAAAACAGAGAAAATCACTCGTACCTGTGATCTGAAATCTGAATCGATCAGATAGCCAGGATCAATGTCTTCAGTGGGTATAGGAAACACTTGGATACAGCTCCAAATTGTCTTTAATTTTTTCCCTTATTAATATGTAGTTAGTCTTTTCTTCTACCTATTCTTGGTTTTTACCACTAACTTCCAGTTGAAATAACATATAAGAATATATAAGTAAGCTCTCCTAAACTATTTGAATTTGACATAAAATAAGTTTACTATCGAATTTCAGCTTAGATTTGTTTCGTATTCAGTTTTGTTGTCACACGTTTCTAGGTTGAATATCTGTTGTCCATTAAATTCCAATATCAGAATTCAAATAATTTAACACTGTAGAAAAAAAAAGTAAATAACCCGAGAAATGTTTACTTTCAACGCATCGTTCTATGGCAGACCCGCACAAAATACGGCCTGAGGACCGCGTGTGCCCCCTTGAACTACGTACTGTGGCCCATCGACACTACCCACTGTGACCCGTCAAACTACCTTCTATGGCCCGTGAGGGATTATTCCAAATGGTAAATGTTTTGTGTTCAGAATAACTTGCGCGACTGATCGCATACAAAAAAAACCTGTTTTGTGGAAGCATGATTTTATTCAACCATTGTCTTTGTATCTCTGTTGTGTAACATACGTGATACACGCCCAGGCGATCATGTATCTTACGATACATAACTGACGAGGCAGATTTTCTCCCCACTGTAGGCTGCCTTCCATTTATTTACCCATAAGAAGAGGATTCATACATTTCCCATGCACGTAAGTGAATGTAATGGATTCGACTGGAATTCGAACTCGGGCCTCCGATTCCTCAATCCGAGCCGCTATTCACTACTCCACCGTGCCTCTTTTTAACTGTATGCAGAAAAAAAAAAGATTTTTCGCGATACCTTTTTTCTTTCTCTCTTTATTTTTTATTTTTTATTTTTTTCTTTCTTTCTTTCTTTCTTTCTTTCTTTCTTTCTTTCTTTCTTTCTTTCTTTCTTTCTTTCTTTCTTTCTCTCTCTCTCTCTCTCTCTCTATATATATATATATATATATATATTTTTTCTTTCTCTCTTTATTTTTTTTTCTTTCTTTCTCTCTCTCTCTCTCTCTCTCTCTCTCTCTCTCTATATATATATATATATATATATATATATATATATATATATGCAACCGGCACTTCTATTCCAACAGTTTCTTTTCTCGCACTTTCCGCCTGTGGAACTCCCTTCTGTTTACTTGCTTCCTGGGTAATTTAAATCTTCAAAAATCTAAATGGAACGTCAATCGACATCTTCTATCTTCTTGAATCCCGTTCAACTTTTGTCCTTTCCTTAATCCCCCCCCCTATACTCAGTTTTTTTTACTCACTTTCACTACCCTGTAAACCCATTCTTAATAATGGCTTTTCCACCTTGCTTGGGGTGAAATGATTAAAAAATATCCCGCTTCATCTTTCTCTCTCTCTTTGTACATATATATATATATATATATATATATATATATATATATATATATATATATATATATATATGTATATAGTTGGAATGATGTGAGATTGTGACCCTGTGTTTCACGCCCTTTGCGATCGTTAGACAACACCGATAGATACAACCATAAATAAATCCAAAATTTCAAAATTAATCAGTTTGTCAGACGATCGCAAAGGGCGTGAAACCCAGGATCACGAAGTCACATCAATCCAACTAAATATGTTAGCTCTATCACTGATATTTAGCGCTTTCCAATAAATACCGCGCATATATAATATATAAATAATATATATAATAAATTGCATATCTTTATATACATAATCATTATACATACATATACACACGCACACACACACACACACACAAACATATATATATATATATGCAATCTTCAGGTGCAAAGACTCACTGATATACTTAATAGCTCTGTTATATAACATTGACCACTGTTTTTATAACACCTGAAAAATAAATATATGTCTAAGTGCAATTATATGTGCGTATATGTATGTTTTTTTATCATACTCATATTTATATTGATTTAATAATGGTGTATTTGTGTAGCGATCCCTTTTTTATACAGGTTTCATTGAAGATCACTGACAGGGCACTGAGTGATCTCCTTTTTGGGGGCACATAGCGTGTGTTTAGCGTGTTGATTAACCCATTTTTCATCACTTGTTATGATATATTTAAGGAACAGTAAGTTATAGTTCTTAAAACGAAATGAAACACTAAACACTTTCGTTCTCATAGCATCATATATATATATATATATATATATATATATATATATATATATATATATATATATATATGTATATATATATATATATATATATATAGTTGGATTGATGTTAGTTTGTGACAAAGTCACATCAATCCAACTAAATATGTTAGCTCTATCACTGATATTGAGCGCTTTCCAATAAGTACCGCGCATATATAATATATAAATAATATATATAATAAATTGCATATATAGATATATATATGTGTGTGTGTGCGTGCGTGTGTGTGTATGTGTACTTGTAAAATGTGTATGTATATAAATATAAATATATATATTTATGTACATACAAATATATATATATTTATATTTATGTACATAAACATTACACACACACACACACACACACACACACATATATATATATATACATATATATATATATATGCATATATATATATATATATGCATATATATATATATATGCATATATATATATATATATATATATGCATATATATATATATATATATATATATATATATATATATATATATATATATATATATATATATATATATGCAAGTTTCATTAAAAACGACAGACAAGGTACTACGGATAAGTTTTTTATTTAATTTTTCTTGTGTACGAACAAGAGCTTTCTTTGCTGGACAAAGGGTGTGTAAGTAGTAGCTTGTCTGTCGTTTGTAATGAAACTTGCATAAAAGAAGGATTGCTGCCTATATATATATATATATATATATATATATATATATATATATATATATATATATATATATATATATATATATATATATATATACGGATATGTATGAGAGACGGCTATAAAAAGCCACTCTTGATTTTATATGGCTAATCTGCAGGTCGGGGACATTAAAATCAAGCAGTTGTGTAAGTTTAAATATCTGGGAAGTCTTTTGACAGAGGACCGGAAGTGCGTCATTAATATCCATAGACGTATTGGGATGGCCAAGGACACATTCCAAAAGTTGGGCAGCAGTGTATTGCGAGACACGAAGATTTCTTTGGCTAAAAAAAAAAGTGTAAGACCTGCTACGTGATATCTGTCTTCCTTTACGGCAGCGATTGTTGGACGATTTCCTCAAAAATGAAGAAGAGACTCGAGGCAATGGAGGTATGGTTCTACAGAAGGATGCTAAGGATATCATGGACAGAGCGTGTGAGCAACGATGAGATTTTGGAGAGGATGCAAACAAGGAGGAGTCTTATACTTAACATCAGGAAGAGGCAGCTGAAGTTTCTGGGACACATAATGAGAAAGGAGGGTCTGGAGAATCTGATACTCACAGGTCGAATAAAGGGAAAGAGAGACAAGGGAAAGTAACGCATGGTATACCTGGTTGGCTTAAGCGAGTGGGGTGGTGGCAGAGGGACAAAACTTATTGCGACCCACAAGGGATAGGGGGAAGTGGAGAGCCATGATCGCCTACGTCCTGAAAGGACACGGCCTCATAAAAATGTATATGTTTAAATAATGTGCTGACTATTTTTACGTTACATGTATTGTAGCAATTTATCGTCAACATATAGGCACGGCACTACAAAATAAACTTTTTTCCATTTCAGTGAAACAGACGTTAAACCTTTCTTTCTTTTTTTCTTTCTTTCTTTCTTTCTTTCTTTCTTGCTTTCATTCATTTTCTCACTGAAGTATCGTACCTGATATGGCAGTCTCGTGTTTTCAAGCAATCAAAACGGAATAGACCATTATTTATGACGTAATGGCAGGGCATAATGGTCGTGTGCACTAACTAAGGAAATAACGAAGGGAGGGAGGATCAAGCAGAATTGTAATAGATATATTTTCTTGGTAATTCTCCTGATGGATATGGGAGCTAGTCTTTATAAATTTAAGCGTAATGGCAAGGACTCATCTTTTTGCAGTCGAAAGTTCTACGTTAAGATTTTCTTCTCGCGCACTTCTCGCTTGCGGAAATCACTTCCGGCTTCTTGCTTTCTAGTCATCTTTGATCTTCAAAAGTTTAAAGGCAATGCCAATCGTTATATTCTGTCTTCTTAATTCCTTACATTCAGTAACACCCTGGATATGAGAAACAGAGAAAAGGAAGACCATAAGTAGAATGATAGTATCCTGCTTTTATTCTAAGTGAAGACATTTTGACACTTGAGAATTGGTAGACGAAATATGAATTCTAAGCAACAGTGATCATTACTTGGATTAAACGCAAAGCTATGAAACCTAGCATGTAGGCTCATCTCACACCCCCTCTCTCTCTCTCTTTCTCTCTCTCTCTCTCTCTCTCTCTCTCTCTCTCTATATATATATATATATATATATATATATATATATATATATATAATAAAAAGGCTTAAACACTAATATTCCATGGTCATAATTTATTCCATTGGAATCGCAAAAACGACCCAATTCATCAGACCTACAGATTGGGTCGTTTTTGCGATTCCAATGGAATAAATTATGACCATGGAATATTAGTGTTTAAGCCTTTTTATTATATCCTTACTCTGTCCTGGACATCGAGTTCTACCTGGATCATATCCTCTTGGAATTATTTTTATACACATATGTGTATGTGCATATATAATTGCCTATGTATGTGTATCTTCACCACTAATATTGTCTATATATATATATATATATATATATATATATATATATCACTCTCTTTCTCTCTCTGTCTCACTCACTCTCTCACTCTCTCTCTCTCACTCTCTCTCTCACTCTCTCACTCTCACTCTCTCTCTGTCTCACTCTCTCTCTCTCACTCTCTCACTCTCTTTCTCTCTCTCTCTCTCTCTCTCTCTCTCTCTCGCTCTCCCAGCCAAGCAAGGCAATAAAGCCTCTAAAATGCAAGAGGTTACTGAATGTGGGAAAATACGAGAAAAAGAAAATAGTATTAGGGACAGAAAACAATAAAACGACAGGAATTAAGTAGACAGAAGATAACGATTTATACAGAATTTAAACTTTTGAATACATACATACATACATATATATATATATATATATATATATATATATATATATATATATATATATTGTTAAATACAACAGACAATGAATGTCTATTATGTCTGATCATGAGCTATTCTAATGTTTGTATGTTTGCTTTAATTTCGGGGGAAAATTGTCCAACATTTGTATATTTTTTTTTAAGTTCGTCCTTGATCTAAGCTTTCGGATCACACGGGCCATCTTCAGAATAGTTATTCGCACATTTTAACAAAGATATTCACCATCAAAGCTGATATTTTATGTTGATATAGAAGATTGCTATGCAACGATAACGGTCGCGGAATAGCTGACGCTGGTTGCAAGTCCAAGTTGCAGTTTTATGACATCATCCCACGCGAGATACCGAAATATTGATAAAAGAACCATATGTCTAGACGCAATGTAATGTGTTTTGACTAGCTTAAAATGTAATTTTGTTGAGTGTGGGTTGCTTTGTTTTAATGTAGATGGCCTCTAAAATCTGAATGTTCTTTTTAATGTGTATATGTGTGAGTATTATTGTGTTCTCGACTAATATCTGTCTAATATTATGTACATGGCTATGCTTTCTAAGATTATATATATATATATATATATATATATATATATATGCTTTCTAAGATTATATATATATATATATATATATATATAATTCCTGTAAGTCTTAGAGAGGACCACCATTCTTCGAAACTCAAAGTACTCTAACTAATACCAGAAACCACATCAATTGAGTACTTCCACCAGAAGCAACAACGCCTAAAATGGTTAGCACGCATAGATCGAAGAGAAAATTCCATTATTCCACCGTGCCTAGACAGACTGCAGAAAACATCGCATGAGTTACCTAGCTTGAATAAATGGATGGCGGAACAGGTTTTGAAGAGAAATAAAATATTAAGGCGTACAAAGGACTGGACATTGTGGATAGCCAAGATTGCCAAGATTCCGAAGAGAGAAGAATATGTACAAATATCGAAATATTTATTTGAAATTAAGTTAAAAACGCTACGTAGATTTATTCCGACCCAATATATATATATCGATTTTCTAAGCGTAGCTTAGGTGTGGCACAAGCCCGAAAGTATGGGACACACTCTGAGGATAGAATTCAGTACTCAGTCGTAACTGTTCTAGCGGGACAAGCTTGCTAACCATTACGCCACGCCGAGTCCCCCCACCAAATACACACACACACACACACACACACACACACACATATATATATATATATATATATATATATATATAATTTCATCCACATAAAGGCCAGTTTCGCTGTATCACAGCTCATCAATGCGGCTAGACATCTGAGTGCTTCAAGTCGTGATCGATATATATATATATATATATATATATATATATATATATATATATATCGAGGGAGAGAGAGAGAGAGGTGTGTGTGTTCTAGCTTTTCTTCGACACGTAGCATTTTTTAACGGGAAGGAGTAAGGGGCGGTGAGCATTCTCGCTTTTCCTTGAGCACCCCCCTATCCCACGTATAAATTTGCGTCAGATTATCCTGGAGATATGACTCTCCAAATGTTACAAAACAGACTTCCTTTGCTACGTTTGTGCTATGAAAGCATTTCCTTGCGTGTTCATGCCGGTTCGCGACATATTCAATGTCACACTGTTGCTGTGTCATTGTCAACAGCCTGAAATCCTGATGGCTCATGACTTTATTTCAAATTTCTCACAGTTTTTCATCTACCACCTGTGGTTTCACATCGACTTATGAATAAGCAATCCACGTATATTCAACATGATACATCAATTCGTATATCATCGTGGACTCACTTCAACGTGGTGTAATGGTCAACAAGTTTGTCCCGATAGATTAATTACGAGTGAATAGTGAGAACGATCCTCACCGGGTGCTCCACACTTACCGGCCATGTGACACATATAAGTTACGGTAATGGATGCTGCTGAGATAGCCTTTTCCACGCAGGAAACATTAGACATGATATTGATCGACACAGGGAGCATTGCTCTTGGTTGGAATGCATAAAAATTCTTTCTTTCAAAACAAGTCCACTAATGTTGCTCTTACTAGCATTGGTGAGAGTTTCCTTCCTAACCTTTTGTTTGTTTAACAGCACATCAAATCCCTGTTGGTCATTTAATGGGGAATCTTGCTAGATCAATTACGGCTGAGTAGTGATTTCAATCCTCACTTGGTGCTCTACACTTTTGGCCATGTGCCATATCTAAACTACGCTTTGAAATTCGCCAAATAAATAGGATGCAATAATTTTGGAACATTTTTCTTAGAAACAAATAAAACTAGTTTTAAAGGAGAAAGAATCAAAGAATGAAAGAAAGAATGAAAAATTAAGAAGAGAAAGAAAGAAATCTCGATTTCAGTTACTTTCTCACAGTATATATGAAATAAAGAAGTAAAAGGTAAAAGAAAGGAAGAAAAAGTAAAAGCAAATAAATGAATGAAGAAAAGAGTGAAGAAAAGGAATGAAGAGGGAAATAAAGAATGAAGGAAAGAGTAGAAAAAAAGCAATGAAAGAAAGAGTGAAAAAAGAAGGAAGAAAAGAGTTAATAAAAGAATGAAAAAGTAAGGAAGAAAAGAGTTAATAAAAGAATGAAAATTAGTGGGAAAATCGAATGAAGGAAATAGGGAAAAACAATGAAAAAAGATTTTAAAAAAGAATGAAGGAATGAGTGAAAAAAGCAATGACGAAAATAGTTAAAAATGGAAGGAAGAAATGAGTGAAAAACGGGATGAAGAAAAGACTGAAAAAGAAATGAAGAAAAAAGTGAAAAAAGGAATGAAGAAAATAATGAAAAAGTATGGAAGAAACGAGTAAACAAAAGGAATGAAGAAAAAGTTAAAGAAAGGAATGAAAGAAAGATTGAAAAGAGAACGAAGGAAAGAGTGAAAAAGGAAATGAAGGAAAGAGTGTAAAAAGGAATGAAGGAAAGAGTGTAAAAAGGAATGAAGGAAAGAGTGTAAAAAGGAATGAAGGAAAGAGTGTAAAAAGGATATGAAGGAAAGAGTGTAAAAAGGAATGAAGGAAAGAGTGTAAAAAGGAATGAAGGAAAGAGTGTAAAAAGGATATGAAGGAAAGAGTGTAAAAAGGAATGAAGGAAAGAGTGTAAAAAGGATATGAAGGAAAGAGTGTAAAAAGGAATGAAGGAAAGAGTGTAAAAAGGATATGAAGGAAAGAGTGTAAAAAGGAATGAAGGAAAGAGTGTAAAAAGGAATGAAGGAAAGAGTGTAAAAAGGAATGAAGGAAAGAGTGTAAAAAGGATATGAAGGAAAGAGTGTAAAAAGGAATGAAGGAAAGAGTGTAAAAAGGATATGAAGGAAAGAGTGTAAAAAGGAATGAAGGAAAGAGTGTAAAAAGGATATGAAGGAAAGAGTGTAAAAAGGAATGAAGGAAAGAGTGTAAAAAGGAATGAAGGAAAGAGTGTAAAAAGGATATGAAGGAAAGAGTGTAAAAAGGAATGAAGGAAAGAGTGTAAAAAGGAATGAAGGAAAGAGTGTAGAAAAGGAATGAAGAATATAATGAAAAAGGGCAGGAATAAAAGAATGAAAAAGGAATGAAGAAAAGAGTAAAAAAAGGAATGAAGAAAAGAGTGAAGAAAGGAATGAAGACGAAGTGAAAAAAGACTGATCAAAACAGTGAAAAACGAAATAATGATGAAAAAAATGAAAAAAAGGAATGAAGAAAAGAGTGAAAAGAAGGAATGAATTAAATGCATAAGTTTAAAAACTGAAAAAGCAGTAAATGTAAAGTTGAAATATAAAGATCTCGCTAAGAAACGGTAAAAACGCGGCGAAACGCGCACAAGCTTGCAGAGCGACACACACACGCAGACACACACGAGAAGCAGAAAGCAGAAAGATAAGAGAAAAACGGTAAAATCAAAGAAAGACAAGCAGCTCGAAAGTGCTGCCTATTAAGAAGCGCCTTCTTTGACTGTTATTCCTGATTTTGAATTTGCCGGCCGTACAATGAGGACATTTATATCCAACTTACCATCATCTTCTCTTCATTCTAATCATCTTGACAAGCTAACTGTCCAATGAAGCAATCTTTGCAAAGAACAAGGACATTTATGGGAGCACAATGGGGCTTGCTTTCGCTTTTACCCCATAACCTGCTTCATTGCTCCTTCAAAATACCTATTTATATTGTTATAATTATGAGAACAACTAAGATGATGCCGATAATAACAAATAAATACGCTTCCGTAGTAATGATAATATTCGTAGTAGTCAAAATAGTAGCGGGAAAAGGAGGCCGGCGGTGGCTGCGGTAGGAGAAAATGGAGAAGGTGGTGGCGGTGCTGATAGATAAATATACAGATCCCGAATCCACACTGCTCCTTCCATTCTGATCCCCCACACCTAACCCAACCCAAAATGAAAAGATAGATTCAGGCAAAGAATTTATAGCAGCCCCCTTATTAATATTGATGCCTTCACGCAGCTTAAAAGATTCTAAGGGTAAACTGGGCTACATGGTAGTGGAGGGATATGCTTTCCTTGAAAATCAGCATTTGAAATCCTGGTTTTCAATTGGGCTTGAGCCAAAAGCCACTGGAGCAAAAGCGAACATCAGTTGAACATTTAATTCGGAGCTTCATTTGAAATCAAATCGGCACAAACACAGGAAAAGTAACAGCACTCATATTATTTTTCTAATCATTTCACCCCAAGCAAGGCGATAATGCCACTAGTACTCAGGGCGTTAAATTTTAGTTTGGTTTGGTTTTTGTTTTACGGCATATCAACCTCAATGGGTTATTTAATGCCGACAACATTTTTAGGATAGATTCGTATGAATAGAATATGTATTCTTTGGTTTAGATTGGTTTGGTTTATTTTGTTTTACGGCATATCAACCTCAATGGGTTATTTAATGCCGACAACATTTTTAGGATAGATTCGTATGAATAGAATATGTATTCTTTGGTTTAGATTGGTTTGGTTTATTTTGTTTTACGGCATATCAACCTCAATGGGTTATTTAATGCCGACAACATTTTTAGGATAGATTCGTATGAATAGAATATGTATTCTGTGCTTTAGATTGGTTTGGTTTATTTTGTTTTACGGCATATCAACCTCAATGGGTTATTTAATGCCGACAACATTTTTAGGATAGATTCGTATGAATAGAATATGTATTCTTTGGTTTAGATTGGTTTGTTTTATTTTGTTTTACGGCATATCAACCTCAATGGGTTATTTAATGCCGACAACATTTTTAGGATAGATTCGTATGAATAAAATATGTATTCTTTGGTTTAGATTGGTTTGGTTTATTTTGTTTTACGGCATATCAACCTCAATGGGTTATTTAATGCCGACAACATTTTTAGGATAGATTCGTATGAATAGAATATGTATTCTGTGCTTTAGATTGGTTTGGTTTATTTTGTTTTACGGCATATCAACCTCAATGGGTTATTTAATGCCGACAACATTTTTAGGATAGATTCGTATGAATAGAATATGTATTCTGTGCTTTAGATTGGTTTGGTTTATTTTGTTTTACGGCATATCAACCTCAATGGGTTATTTAATGCCGACAACATTTTTAGGATAGATTCGTATGAATAGAATATGTATTCTTTGGTTTAGATTGGTTTGGTTTATTTTGTTTTACGGCATATCAACCTTAATGGGTTATTTAATGCCGACAACATTTTTAGGATAGATTCGTATGAATAGAATATGTATTCTGTGCTTTAGATTGGTTTGGTTTATTTTGTTTTACGGCATATCAACCTCAATGGGCTATTTAATGCCGACAACATTTTTAGGATAGATTCGTATGAATAGAATATGTATTCTTTGGTTTAGATTGGTTTGGTTTATTTTGTTTTACGGCATATCAACCTTAATGGGTTATTTAATGCCGACAACATTTTTAGGATAGATTCGTATGAATAGAATATGTATTCTGTGCTTTAGATTGGTTTGGTTTATTTTGTTTTACGGCATATCAAACTCAATGGGTTATTTAATACCGACAACATTTTTAGGATATATTCGTATGAATAGAATATGTATTCTTTGGTTTAGATTGGTTTGGTTTATTTTGTTTCACGGCATATCAACCTCAATGGGTTATTTAATGCCGACAACATTTTTAGGATAGATTCGTATGAATAAAATATGTATTCTTTGGTTTAGATTGGTTTGGTTTATTTTGTTTTACGGTATATCAACCTCAATGGGTTATTTAATGCCGACAACATTTTTAGGATAGATTCGTATGAATAAAATATGTATTCTTTGGTTTAGATTGGTTTGGTTTATTTTGTTTTACGGCATATCAACCTTAATGGGTTATTTAATGCCGACAACATTTTTAGGATAGATTCGTATGAATAGAATATGTATTCTGTGCTTTAGATTGGTTTGGTTTATTTTGTTTTACGGCATATCAAACTCAATGGGTTATTTAATACCGACAACATTTTTAGGATAGATTCGTATGAATAGAATATGTATTCTTTCGTTTAGATTGGTTTGGTTTATTTTGTTTCACGGCATATCAACCTCAATGGGTTATTTAATGCCGACAACATTTTTAGGATAGATTCGTATGAATAAAATATGTATTCTTTGGTTTAGATTGGTTTGGTTTATTTTGTTTTACGGTATATCAACCTCAATGGGTTATTTAATGCCGACAACATTTTTAGGATAGATTCGTATGAATAAAATATGTATTCTTTGGTTTAGATTGGTTTGGTTTATTTTGTTTTACGGCATATCAACCTTAATGGGTTATTTAATGCCGACAACATTTTTAGGATAGATTCGTATGAATAGAATATGTATTCTTTGGTTTAGATTGGTTTGGTTTATTTTGTTTTACGGCATATCAACCTCAATGGGTTATTTAATGCCGACAACATTTTTAGGATAGATTCGTATGAATAGAATATGTATTCTTTGGTTTAGATTGGTTTGGTTTATTTTGTTTTACGGCATATCAACCTCAATGGGTTATTTAATGCCGACAACATTTTTAGGATAGATTCGTATGAATAGAATATGTATTCTGTGCTTTAGATTGGTTTGGTTTATTTTGTTTTACGGCATATCAAACTCAATGGGTTATTTAATACCGACAACATTTTTAGGATATATTCGTATGAATAGAATATGTATTCTTTGGTTTAGATTGGTTTGGTTTATTTTGTTTCACGGCATATCAACCTCAATGGGTTATTTAATGCCGACAACATTTTTAGGATAGATTCGTATGAATAAAATATGTATTCTTTGGTTTAGATTGGTTTGGTTTATTTTGTTTTACGGTATATCAACCTCAATGGGTTATTTAATGCCGACAACATTTTTAGGATAGATTCGTATGAATAAAATATGTATTCTTTGGTTTAGATTGGTTTGGTTTATTTTGTTTTACGGCATATCAACCTTAATGGGTTATTTAATGCCGACAACATTTTTAGGATAGATTCGTATGAATAGAATATGTATTCTGTGCTTTACATTGGTTTGGTTTATTTTGTTTTACGGCATATCAAACTCAATGGGTTATTTAATACCGACAACATTTTTAGGATAGATTCGTATGAATAGAATATGTATTCTTTCGTTTAGATTGGTTTGGTTTATTTTGTTTCACGGCATATCAACCTCAATGGGTTATTTAATGCCGACAACATTTTTAGGATAGATTCGTATGAATAAAATATGTATTCTTTGGTTTAGATTGGTTTGGTTTATTTTGTTTTACGGTATATCAACCTCAATGGGTTATTTAATGCCGACAACATTTTTAGGATAGATTCGTATGAATAAAATATGTATTCTTTGGTTTAGATTGGTTTGGTTTATTTTTTTTTACGGCATGTCAACCTTAATGGGTTATTTAATGCCGACAACATTTTTATTGCTGGTAATATGTTTTTCTTCAAAAATCTATTTCTGGGAATATTTTTCCTTGAACAAATCTATAGCTGGTCATATTTTTTTCAAAGAATGTATAGCTGTTTGTATTGCTGGTATTTTTTTAAAGTATTGCTGATAATATTTTTTCATTCAAAAATTATTGCTGGCAATAATTAAATTTTTTTACAAAGTATTTCTGGTATTAAAAACTATTTTTACATAAGTTTGGGTATTAACTATTTGCCCACAGCCGCAACCCGAGCAACTAAGAGGCGGTTCCACGCTCCTCAAAACCCGATCCGAGGCTCTGCTGTTGGACGTAGTTTATCGTCTTACCCAGGATGCGGATGTAGTTTATCGTCATAGCCAAGACGATCAGGGCGTTAAAGAAAGTGAAAGTCAGAGAAAAGATTGGTATACAAGGGATTGAGGAAAGGATAAAAGATGAACGGGATTCAAGAAGATAGTCGATTGTCGTTGCATTTAATTTTTTAAAGATTGTATTTATCAGAGAAGCAAGTAAACAGAAGGAAGTTCCACGGGCGGGGAGTGCGTGAAAAGTAACTGTTGAAGGATAAATGGGTGTTACATTCACCTAATTAAGCAGTAAATGTGTGGGACCTAGATGCCAATCTAGTAACACGCTTATATTCATGCAGTCGGAGTACCAGGGAAACAAGCTGGTTAGAGCAGTCGCCATGAAAATATTTGTAGAAAAGACAGAGGGAAGCCACGTCACATCGGTGAGAAAGTGACCGAAATTAGTAAAATTATATTTTATTCAGTTATAAATTCACCATTATTTCCAATGATTTGTTGCCATTTATAAAGCAGATCTTCGATACCATTTGAGTAAATGCTTTGATGAGAAAATGTTTTCGGTATATATATATACATGTGTGTGTGTGAATATCTATCTATCTATCAATCTATCTATATATATATATATATATATATATATATATATATATATATATATATATATATAGATAGATAGATAGAGAGAGAGAGAGAGAGAGAGAGAGAGAGATGTGAACAGACTCACATAGATAGATAGATAGATAGATAGATAGATAGATAGGCAGGAAAGGAGGCAGAGTTGAACAGATTAAGAGAGAGAAAACAACAGACTGAATGAGGTTACGGGCTGATAGATAGATAGATAGATAGATAGATAGATAGATAGATAGATAGATAGATAGATAGATATGCATTTGGGCAGCGATCCCTCGTTTATACAGGTTTCATTGAAGACGACTGACAAGAAGAAGAGTGTATAAGAACTGTCCCAATGATATGTGAATTCAAGCGCTTTCGGCTAATCACAGGTTGAGTTGAAGGCCTTTTGATCAGCTGAAAGTGCTTGAACAATTGTTACATCGACTATTTTCTAAAAAGAAATCATTTGTGCGCTTTTATGAATGTAAGAACAATACAAAAAGCGTAATAGCATTGCCTTGACAATCGTCTTCAATGAAAGCCGTATATATATATATATATATATATATATATATATATATATAGGGTGACCCCAAAAAAACGGAAACGTTTTAACAATGCAATAAAACCAAGAGTGATGGAAGAAAAATATTTAATTCATAGTAATTGAAACCTTAAAACATGCCATTTAAGAAACAATGATGGAATTTTCATTTTTTTAAAATTACGTCCTGTAGATGGCGTCCTCCTGTACGAATGCATTCTTGAAATCTGCTGTTGAGATTCCTCATTGACTGCTGCAACATCTCAGCTGGGATACTGTGAATTTCATTCTCGTTACTAAAATGGTGAAATGTTTACTTGCTCAAGGTCACTGTCTCGCAGTGTTGCCACTTGCTCATGTCTGGCAATACGCACTTCAAAAATTCCCGTGTTTTGGGGTCACCCTCTCTCTCTATATATATATATATATATATTGTATATCTATATAATAAATGCAAATGCCAGTGTGTCATGTCTCAAACTTCAACTTTACTCCTAGAGGCTGTAGCCCAACATATCATACCATTTTGGATTCAAACCGACTCCGTGAGCAAATTAAACACATTCAGGGCCTGGATCCAGACCCTCAATCGTGAATTTTTGGATCCCCAAGTTTTCATTACTGCGATTGTTTTCACCGAATATTTTACGTAATCTTTTGCGACGAATTTTTTGTACGATAACAATTTATATAACTCGTCGCTGTCAGTAAGTTTGCGAGACCGGTCCGAATTGCTACGGTTGCTTGCGGTTTTGCCATATTTCTCCAACTGCGTCATGGTTCTTGATATGGTAGCTCTTGAAAGACCAAACAGGTCAGCAACCTTAGTGATCGAGGCTCCTGCCATGCGAGCTCTAATAATTTGCCCTCTTTCGAACTCGGAGAGGTCACGCATTTAGCTTAAATTTTACTAAATTCTAAAAATAAATAAGACAAAAGACAGTAAATTAGATAAATAAACATAATTACAATAGATATAACCTGCAATTACGAAATTTTAGATAAAGTTATTAATATAATAGATCTTTAGGAGTGGAATTTGCACCTGTTCCAATTATTTTGTCCAACCCCTATATATATATATATATATATATATATATATATATATATATATATATATATATATATATATATATATATATATATATATATATATATATATATATATATATATATATATATATATATATATTTTAGAATTGGACATAGCCCGACAATAGAAGAGATTCATGGAAGATTTAAGTTTAAAGATAGTAAAATCGACCTTGCTAACCAGACGCTGCTCTGTGGCCGAAAGGTTAAGGCACATCACGCGAAATGATGGTTCCGTATAGGATACAGGTTCGATTCCTGTCGGAGAGCGAAAATTTTCTATGAAAATTTCTCGGACATTCAGGCCGGTAAATGTTATTTAATACTGTTTATTATAAAAAACAGAGCATTTGCTTAAATACATGTATCTATAAAAAGAACGTTAAACATAGTATAAATGTCTTTAAATATATATATATATATATAACGTAAATCATTCGTACGAAAAACAAATAATGAAGTTAATTATATAGCAAGAATCACTCTCGCAAACAATATTTAATAATAAAATACAATCAACCTCGAATCCGTTAATGAATGGTATGATCCTTGTTTATAAATTCCGGTTTTATCAGGTCTTATTTTTGCTACTAGCTCGGCTTTCAATCGTTTCATACGACCATCATCAGGTAGTAAATTAGGTAAGTTTTTTTAAATCCAAGTAATAACGAGACATCGAAAGATAGTGCAAACCGAAAGAAGTGTTTTTTTAGAAATGTGATATCGTTAATTGTAAGAATAATTTTGGAGCGTGCAGTCACGACGCTGAGGTTATATATAGTAAATTACTCGTAAAATATTTCGAGACGAAAGAGTTGACCATTCGAAGACACCAAATCAAAATGTCTCAATCACAACTATCAATGACTAAAAATTACGTAAACTTAACAAAAAATTGCTATCATTACATCTACAACAAATAAAAATTTAATTTTATAATTTATATTACTTAATAAAATTGAAATAATGGTTCGAATTTGACATATTAACAAATATTTACTTTGTTACTTTAATGATAATATAAGCTAATATATCAATTAAAATATTAATTAATAATACAAATACATCATAAAATATTATAACTTCATTAATAATACAAATGAATACATATTACAATTTAATTCATAACATAACATAACTTCTATATAAACCATCTAAAAAAAAATAATTTAATTTCGAAGAAAAAATTTACAAGTGGAAGAAAAACCTACAGCCGAAAAAATGAAAGACGTAAATAAAGGAAAACTTCATGAACGTGAGCGTGTAAAAGACGCGGAACAGATGAAAAAAAAACTAAATTAAAAATAGAAATATCTTTTAAAACCAGAACCCCCTGAAGACTGAAAATTTTACCAAGAAACTACGAAGTCGGGACAAAATTGATATTTAAGAGTTAGTCTTTTCATATATTATTAACGCTCTAGTTTTAATATTATTTTAATATTGAGCACTATATATAAAAATATCAGCTGCTTGTTAAATTTCATATATATATATATATATATATATATATATATATATATATATATATATATATATATATATATATATATTTGTTTATTTAGGCAGCAATCCTTCTTTCATGCACATTTCATTGAAAACAACAGACAAGGTGCTTTTATTTAGTTTTTTATACAATTTCTCATGCGATCTAATATATATTTTATCTTTTCGGATGATAAATTATATAAAAACTGTTCGAATATTCTTTTTATCCGAGCGCTTTCGGCTATACATTTAGCCATTTTCAAGGATTATATTTTAACTGTTAAAATAAAAATAGTTTGTTGTATGTTTTATAAAACGTATATATATATATATACATACATATATATATATATATATATATATATATATATATATATATATATATACACACATACATACATATATATATATATATATATATATATATATATATATATATATATATATATATGATTGTCTTCTGCCCACAAATAATACCTGATGTTATTTTGATTAGGAATCAATTCCTATATTTACAGAATTGTTCTCCTGATAAAATTGTCCATTCTTTATGTTCGTTCTGTGAAAACTCATTCCTTTCAGAAACGTATTCATGACCTTTAACGAGAAATTGCCCTTCAGTTAAATATCTCTGCGCATGCGCGTCTCACAATCTATTTCTTCGTCTCATGTCGTCGCAATCTTCATTGGCCAACTTTTCCTTCTCCTTCTCTTCCTTCTTCTTTACTCTTATTTGATTGTCTTTTTTCTTCTCTAAACGCTAATGTCCACAAATCGACAGATCACTTTCACATATATATAAATATTTTTTCCTTTTTAACGAACGAGGCCAACACTATCTAAGACGTAAGATTCCACTCTGACACGATGAATCAAAAGGAGAAACGAATTATATATGAAAAAAACAAAAAAACAAGTGGGAGTAACAGCAGAGAATAGTTGAGATGTGCGGATAACATCCGCCGTCAATAAGTTGTTTCTAACACGAAAAAAATAGATACGAACTTGTCATGATGTCAGATATATTTAATATTCTCTGAATATACGCACATATGTGTGTGATTTCTTGCTTTGTGAAGGAAATACGAATTATTAAGATGTATATTAATACATCTATTTCGTCTTTATAGTCCAGGATATTATTCAAGCTTAATGCGCTTAAAAGCCAATTTTATGGAGCACATTTTGGTTAAAACATTCTAGCAAAATTGTAAGGATGCTCAAGTCCGATTATCTTCCTCTGAGTAAGATAAATTCACCAGAGTCACGTTGAGTGATTTCAGTTCCTAGAGTGATATGTAGACTGAGAAGAAGCAAGACGTGACTGCACACGGCAGTTGACAGAGCAGAGGAGACTACATGGTTACACTAGGTATATAGAGGACACTAACCGTTTTATATTTGGGAAAATATTATAACTAAGACCCTTTTACTTGTTGCCTTTTCACTGTTTGATTTATTCTCATGTTACAATTTCTCTGCGTGGGGCATAAAAATGAGAATCCAGTGAGTCCCCCGTATTCGCGGGGTTAAGGGAGCAGAACCGGCCACAAATAGTTAGAATCCACGAATACTTGTAACCCCCGTTAAAAGTGCTTATAAGTACCTATTTTGATTGTTAAAACCCCATATACCTTAAACTTTCATCCTAAGCAAATTAGAAACATTTCAGACCCTTTTTAAAATATTTCAGACTCTTTTAAAAACATTTCAGACCCTTTTTAAAACATTTCAGACTCTTTTTAAAACATTTCAGACCCTTTTTAAAAACATTTCAGACACTTTTAAAAACATTTCAGACCCTTTTTAAAACATTTCAGACTCTTTTTAAAAACATTTCAGACCCTTTTTAAAACATTTCAGACTCTTTTTAAAACATTTCAGACCCTTTTTAAAACATTTCAGACTCTTTTAAAAACATTTCAGACTCTTTTGAAAAAAACTTTTGAAAAAAAATATGGGTAATCACACTTAGCGTAAATCTTCTTTCATATGTACAGTAACCGTTTTTAATTACGCATAGATCGATACAACCATTGAAAATACTCTATAAAATATGTGCACCAAATCATAAAATATAAAGTTTAAAACATTTTCTAAAAACAGGAATGTGATGAAACCCCCAGACTTAGCATAAGCCACTTTTAAGACCCCAGCCACAGCCCCTAACAAAGAACAAAACACTACGCATGTTTTTGTGTTTGTCTTGTACAATGAAGATGTACAATTCTACCAATTTGTACCATAAAAATGGACTTTTATAAGTTTTAAGTCACTTAAATAACAGGAAAAAAATCCAAGATTATTTTAAATACGTTCTATCGAGAAAAAAACTAAGTTTAACCACATGGAATCATCAGATCACCCTGATGTCCCCATGTGGTGAGACCCAGGTAGGTAGTACCTGGTTCATTAGAATTTAATTATTTTACTATTGCTCTACGTAGCGTATTGAGCTTTCTTCGTTTTAACTTACTACGCTCTGTTTTTTTTCTTTGTACCAGAGATTTAAAATACTCGACTATTTCTTTCGCCCTCTTCGGAGATTTCTGGGGCTTTCTTTTTTTTTCCCCATTTTTCCTCGGATGCCAATTTATTTTAAAATTGTGCAATCCAGGTTTTGTCAACCACAGAGTTCAAATAGATTTACATTATATATAAAAAGAAAACGTTACTTTTGTCCCATTATATATATATATATATATATATATATATATATATATATATATATATATATATATATATATATATATATATAATTATTTATTCGAAAATTATAACATAATAATCTTGGTTATTGCAATTTATTCCGTATACACCAATCCTATACTTGGATATATATATATATATATATATATATATATATATATATATGTCGAAACAGAAGTAACGTCCCCTTTTTATTTATTAACTTTTATTAAACCAAAATAAATGACAGTATTTTAATTGAGATAATTTATACATAATATCACTTCAAATCAACATGATTAAATATGATGAACAAGATATTTAAAATTGTGAAAATCCTTCACTTTATGTTCAATCAAGGGTTGCTGGTTGGATAAGGGTTGCTGATAAGGTTAAACGGTGTGTTTAACCTTATCAGCAACCGTTATCCAAACGATTTGGGATATTTCTATATTAATTTCAGAAAATATATTTTTAAAATGCTTGTTTTGATCCAGGTATTGTTTTCAGTTTAAGCCTGTAAATAACATCTTTCAGTACACGCCACAAGATTAAATCTGGTGCTGTTAGGCCTAGTGATTGCGATGGCCCCTGTATTGCTCCACATCATCCTGCTGCTGTTAGGTCTGGTGATTGTGATGGCCCCTATATTGCTCCACATCCTCCTGGTGCTGTTAGCTCTGAAGATTACGATGGCCCATGTATTGCTCCATATCATCCTGCTGCTGTTAGGTCTGGTTATTTCGATGGCCCCTGTATTGCTCCACATCTTCCTATCCACTTCACCTCGAAATTAAGATTTAATCATTTTCGAACGCGTGTCATGTTGGGGTGGACGCCATCCTGCTGAATTTAAATATTCTGGTTTCTTTCTCAATTTACAGCATATGTAAATAATTGTCTTGATTAAATGTAGCTTCAAAGAATATCAGCCCTTTTATTCCCACGGTGTTATGGTCTCTCGTGGCTGAGTGGTTAGAACGTTTGCTTTCTTTTCATGAGACCCGGGTTCGAATTCCACCATGGTCGATTTGTCAGGAAGGTGGTTCTTGACGTTAGGAAGACGTAATCTCACCTTTTAAAATTGCCTGAAAACCATACACAAGCCTTGTGGTAGACAAAACCCTGGTTTAGACTGTTAATCTTGTTTGATAATGTGTTCTTCCCCAAAAACTGTAACTAAGGTCCCGTCAGCATAGTTGCAGTATAAACTACAGGTGGTCTCTGTGGGTGTTGAAGAAACAAAAATGTGTCTAAAGAGACATCTGCAATAGGGATTAGCTACCCGCCATTTTGCATATTGTCATCGATGCAATGGTGGCCCAAATCGTGACACTTGGTAAGTTAATATAATTTTCCAAGATAACATGCGGGTTAACATCGCTCCAGTACACACAATTATGGCCGTTCAGTTTAACGGTTGTTTCATATGACCACCATATCTTATCAAGAAACGTCTAATCTTAATTGAATTCATTCAGGAAAATTTCGTTGGTTAATTTAAAAATATATCAACATTTATGGGATTACTTAATGTTGTGTATAATTCTAAAGCACAAAAATAACCCTTTACGTGCCATGAGCCCCATTTGGTGATCTGTTAAAATTAAACTCACTACATGTTATTCCTTGTATTTACATTGAATTGCTTACATACATTGCATTTGCAGAGGTGTATTTTACAACACTTAGCCTTTAAAGTTTTTATTATTAGCCGTAAGAAGACACTTTCTGTCGTAATTTTACATTTCACGGGTAGAAAAATAATGACTATTTTGAAAAGTATTTTTTTAATTATTTCTAATCAATATTATTTTTTGATGTTTTATACACATATATATTTGATGTTCTAGTTTCTATAAAACGACAATGGTAACTACTGAAATTAAACATAAGGAATAAATAAACTCCTAAGTCACCAGTCTGGACCAAAAATAGGCATTAAAAAAATTTGGCAGTTAATGGGTTAATTATAAGTTCGACATGTGTGATTTGCATTTAAGTGAAACGGCAGATATAAGTCTGACGTGCACTAAATTTAGAAAGGTAGACATAAGCTCTTTTAAAACTACATTCAGACAGAGAGACAACGCAGTTAAACATTATTTACC
>OZ038503.1:78214017-78256517 GCA_964036315.1 Acanthosepion esculentum | reverse complement strand
AGATACCGTTGGACTTTATTACTTATTGTTACTACTAACCTACGTTCGTTCTACTACTAATCTCTCTGATGTAAATACCTCTCTGAATATACCAGTATTTTTCCCTACGACTGTGTTTGTTCGTTATTACCATATACTCACGTGGAAATATTCAACATCTCAACAGTGGCGACGAAGGATGTTTTATTGATCTCAACAGTGGCGACGAAGGATGTTTTATTGATCTCAACAATATATAAATCTGATATTAAACTATAAACATCGAAAGGGTCTAGCCATACCTAAACTCCGACCCCAGACCATTCCCCCAGGAATAAGATACATTGTCGCTGACACAAGCCCATTCTCATTAACAAGGCGTCTACCAGAGGAGGACTGACATTGAAAATAAATTTAAAACAATACTGATAGCAACTACAGAACGACTTGAAATAGATTATCCCATGTTGAGATAGCTAAAACAATTACGACTGGGTGCCTCATAATTTCGGACTTGTGCCACATCTAAGCTACGCTTAGAAAATCAGTAGGCCACAATTCTCTATGTTACTGAATAAATATCAAGTTGAGTTAATTTTTGTTTTTTTGCTGTTATAAAAAATATATCGAGCTCTCTGTGGATGAGTTTTAATAATTAATATTACTAGGATCCACCCGGATTATATATATATATATATATATATATATATATATATATATATATGTCTTCTTAATTTATTTTCATTTATTGTTCTCACTGCTTAATAATGTTGTTTCTTTTTCTTATTATTCTTTTACAATCAGTATCCCCTTGTCTTAGTGGCTTTATTGCATATAAATTTTTAAAGATCAAAGTTGGCTAGTAATAAATATATATATATATAGACTTGTATTGAACTCACAAGGCTTTAAATCTCGTCACAACCAACCCTTATCGACTGTGTCCCTGAAAAAGGCCGGAGCTTACAAAGACCGAAACGTTGTGAATATGGCAATGAAGATGAAGGTAACAGTCACAATGCTGTAAGTAATGTAAATGATCATAATACCTCATCTCATATATATATATATATATATATATATATATATATATATATATATATATATATATATATATATATGTGTGTGTGTGTGTGTGCGTGTGTGTGTGTCTGCGTGTGTGTGTTTATAAAAAATAAAAGCATACTTTAAGGTATGCTATATTTATGGGCTAAAATACCCAATATCAGTGATAGAGTGTATGTAAATATAAACTGGACATTGAGGTCTAAATCCAGCGGCGACAGTCTGTTCCATACTTAAACATGCTTATATATATATATATATATATATATATATATATATATATATATATATATATATATATGGGCAGAGAGAGGTGGGCATTGAGGCCAACGTCCAGCTGCGACAGTGTGTTTCCTGCTTAAACGATTGCATTTAGGCATGAAACACACTGTCGGCGATAGGCGTTGACCCCAATGCCAACCTCTCTCTTCACACACACACACACATACATATATATATATATATATATATATATATATATATATATATATATATATATATATATATATATATAGATATATAGATATAGTTAATTTTGTATTAAATATTACTGGACTTACATTTCGCGTATTTCTCTCTATTTCCTCTTTCCGATTATTTTTACAGAGGAAAAAAACAGTCAGCTCTTAGAGTTTTTGCTTTCCGCTGTTGTCTGCATATATCCGGATAAGGCGGCGACATAATCTATTGAATTTTCACGACTGGTTTATTCCCTTTTCCTTTAAGAACCTTTCAAAATGGAAGGATTGTTTAGTCTGCTAGTTTTCATATTTGCTTTTTGCTTCAAAGCTGACTTCTTTATAAATAAATTTTAAGATGAAGAAAACGGAACTGAATTAATTTTCTCTCGAATTGCACAACATCCGCATAGAGTCGATAATTTTGGTCTGAACTTTTGAGCCGAGAAATAATATTATTATACACTGATTTAATTGGACAAGTGTCTTCATCTTGCTTGTTATGGTCGTTTGAATTTTGATTAGATGGAATTAACTTTAACATAGATTGATTTCTTCGGAATTGTGATCTCGTGTTGCTTAATAGTCACAAAACGTGAATTTTGGAGATGAGGAATATTCATTGTTATACACTGATTTATTTGGACTAGTATCCTCATCTTTATGGTTGTTGTCATAACAACTGAATATTATGTCTGGACCTCTGTGTACAGTTTTTAATTTAATCTGAAATCTGACCGCTGTCAACATTTTGGGCTTAAGTGTTAAACCTGACCTCAGTGCACCTTTTTGGCGCTCGTGTAAAACCGGACTTGGGTCTAGATTTTTGGCTATAATGTAAAACACATCCTGGGTCTCCTTTTCAGACTCTAATCTAAAACCGGACCTGGTTCTACGTTTTTTAGCTCTAAATTAAAACCGCACATGGTTCTACTTTTTTGGTTCTAACATAAAACACATCCTGGGACTCCTTTTTAGGCTCTAATCTAAAACTGGACCTGCTTCTAATTTTCAGACTCTAATGTAAAACCGGACCTGGTTCTAATTTTCAGACTCTAATCTAAAACTGGACCTGCTTCTAATTTTCAGACTCTAATGTAAAACCGGACCTGGTTCTAATTTTCAGACTCTAATCTAAAACTGGACCTGCTTCTAATTTTCAGACTCTAATGTAAAACCGGACCTGGTTCTAATTTTCAGACTCTAATCTAAAACTGGACCTGGTTCTAATTTTCAGACTCTAATGTAAAACCGGACCTGGTTCTAATTTTCAGACTCTAATGTAAAACCGGACCTGGTTCTACGTTTTTTTGGTCTCTAATTTAAAACCACACCTGGTTCTACTTTTTTGGTTCTAACATAAAACACATCCTGGGAATCCTTTTTAGGCTCTAATGTAAAACCAGAATTTGATCTACGTTTTTGTTTCTAATTTAAAATCGGACCTGATTCTACTTTTTTGTCTCTAATGTAAAACACATCCTGGTACTTATGTTTAGGCTCTAATGTAAAACTGGAACTTGGTTTAATTTTGTGGCTCTAATTTAAAACCTTGTTTTACTTTTTTGGTTTTAAAGTAAAACACGTCCTGGATCTCCTTTTTAGGGTCTGATGTAAAACCGGACCTGGTCCCACTTTTTTTGGCTCTAATATAAAACACATCCTTGGACACCTTTTAGACTCTGTTGTAAACCGGACCATAGTCTACTTTTTTTGGTTTTAGTTTAAAACACGGCTATGCCTACTTTTATGACCCTAGTGTAATCACGACGTGGATTTAGCTTTTGGGCTCTAATGTAAAACCGGACCTGTGCTTACCATTTGGGCTCTTGTGGAACAAGTTGTCTTCTCGAAATATGACTTTCTGAAACATTTATATAATGTGTATTTGAAATCATAAGCAGAAATATTTAGAATCTGATAATGGATCTAAAAAACAGATACATTTTACGAGGCGATCAGATAAACAATATAGAAAATTTAATATATAATTTAACCGCTGTTTTTAACATTAGATTTACTCGCCATTTTTAACATCTGATTCAGCCGATATTTTTGCCAGTTGATTTGGCCCCCATTTTTTAATAATTGATTTAACACCCGTTTTAGAAATATGATTCAGCAGATATTTTTAACATTTAATTCAGCTACCATTTTAAAATATTTTTTTTAATCTAATTTAGGCCCCTTTTTTAACATCTGATTTAAATCCAATCCTACTTTTTATTTTTTGGGGATCTTTATTCTTTTATGTTGTTTCTCTTTATGTTCCGCGATCAGAGCTTTTTATTCTTTGTAACTCTAAGCCATATTTGTCTCTTTATTATCCCTCCCAGGTCATATTCTGTCATAGAGAAGCTTGTTGGGTAGATTACTCGATGTTTCCCCCTTCCCCTCTTAGCTTCAGTATGTCCTGTGCGTGTCAAATTCACCAAGACCTTTTTCCTCGATTCGATTTCTAGAAACTTTTTCTCATCCTCAACACAAGTGTCCATATTGTTGGCATTTTATGGAAAACTTCTTTATTGCTCACATGTTAAGTCTATCTTCTTCTCAGCAGTCGTCTGTAGAAACATATCTTTGTGGCCCCGAGTGTCTCCACTACATTTATGAGGAAAACTGTCCAGCATTCAATGGCATACAGGATAACTGATATGACATAGCTGTTCAGTACTCTTTCCTTTGCTTTGTTTTCTGTTTGCTCATAATTCTTTTTAGATTTTGGAAGCAATACTTCACGTTTCCAATGCGCCTTTGAATTTCGCTGTCACATTTTTCTGTCAACCCTTACTGAAATTATACAAAATGTTAAATATATCGCATTATCTTAGCGTAAAAAACACTTTACTGACACAAAGATGTTTTTATTTCGCTATTTTTCGGCTTTCTTGTTTCAGTTTTTCTTCGAGAGCCTCAAAGAATGTTTCCCAATAAAATAATCATGGCAAAACATTAGAAATCAGCGTTAAAAACACAGCTGTTGTCATCAGAAATCGATGGGCTGCGTTAATCATAAGAAATTGTTTTTGTTTTTTGTTTTGTTTTTTTCTTGTCTCATCTGTGTAAAATACTTGACTAAGAGATTTCGTGCTTGTACAGAAATTTCTTTTCATTTTTTTAACTTTTCAGATTTCATCTCCATTGTCAAGCTTTTCATCTCGCTTGGTTACTGAAATTGTGTGACAATTTTTTTTTTTTTTTGGTTTTTAATCGATTTGTCTTGACTGTCATTAACATGAAAACATCATTGCGACTTAGATTTTATGTTGACAAAATTTTATATCACAGCCGGCAAACACCTTCTATTGTATTTTTCTGCTTTCAAAACAAATCTGTTGTCATCTGTCAAAGACAGATATTTTTTTTCTCTCTCCTATAAATAACTTCCCTTTGACTTCTGCTGTTTCTTTTGCGCATGCGCGTGAACACGCGCAGTAAAAGTGCCGATTTCGTTGTGTTGGTATTTTTCCATCGTTAGACTTCTTTCTTTCTTTCTTTCTTCCTTCCTTTTTTCTTTCTTTCTTTATTTTTGCTTTTTCATTTTCCTGTCATTAATCGTATTATCGATATTATGACCACATGATATTATAATAAGCTATGTCATATGGGGACAGTCCTCGCTTAACGTCACTTCGTTAGCCGTCATTCTTTAAAATAGATGTTCCCAAGGCGATAGTCGGGAAGCTCTGGGTTCGTGGGGTCGGGAATGCAATTGAAATTATTTATTTTATTTTATATTCTAGCAATTATGATATATTATATATGAGATGACAGTTTTTATATTTATTCTTTTACGAAAATTTCCTTGGATTACACACACACACACACACACACACACACACACACACACACACACACATATATATATATATATATATATATATATATATATATATAATGTCGGATAAAAAATCACTTCATATATATATGTATATATATATTTGCGTTGATGTGAGTTTGTGACCCTAGATTTCTCGCAATTTGCGATCGTTAGCTGACGATTGCAAAGGGTGGTAAACCCAGGGTCACAAACTCACATCTACGCAAATAAATATGTTAGCTTTATCATTGATATTGAGCGCTTTCCAATAAGTACCGCACATATATAATATATAAATAATATATATAGGATTTGCATATATATATATATATATATTACATGAATTATTCATACAAAAACATTGAAGTTAATGATATAAATGGCGAGAATACATCTTCGAAAACAAATTTAATAAATGACATTAACCCCGAACTTTCATCTGTTCCTACAGATATCATCAGGTATGAAAATATATTTGTTTTTTACATCCAGGTAATAACAGGACAACGAAAGAATAGGTGTAACCCGAAAGATGTTTTTAGAAATGTGTTATCGTTAATTGTAAGAAATATTGGAGCGTGCGGTCGCAACGCTGAGGTTGAATTTTTAAATTTTGTGCGTTTTTGTACTAATATGGTAATAGGAGAATTCTTTTGTACTGGTAGGTTTTTCAGTCTATGTGGCATGAACTAAATTGTTCAATAAATAGAGGAATGTCACAGTTATTATCCGAAATCGTAAAATTTAAAAATTCAACCTCAGCGTTGCGACCGCACGCTTCAAAATTTCTTACACATATACACAATAACATATTTCTAAAAACATCTTTCGGATTACACCTGTTCTTTCGTTGACCTGTTATAACCTGGATGTAAAAAAAAAAAACAAATATATTTTCATACCTGATGATATCTGTATGCACAGATGAAAGCTTGTAAAAAAATAAAAAAGACCTTATGCAACTGGAATTTATAAACAGGGATCATAACATTCATCTACAGGTTCGGGGTTAATGCCATTTATTAAATTTGATTGCGAAGATGTATTCTCGCGATTTATATCATTAACTTCATTATCTGTTTTTTGTATGAATGATTCATGTAATGTAAATTGAACTGCACCACATACTTGATATATATATATATATATATATATATATATATATATGCACATTATACATACATGCATACACACACACGCACACACACACACATATATATATATATATATATATATATATTATTTAGCCAGCATATCTTCATTCAAGCATGTTCCATTGAATAATATAGAAATATTATATCTATCTAGCTTTATAATAATCCTTTCCAGTTCTCTAATCAGTTTCTTAATTTTAAAATGAAATTCATGAAGTTAGGCCCCGTAGTTTTTTGCTACCCAAGTACTTTCGATCTCCTCCAAGATAATCCTCAGGACTACATTACAAAGAAAAACTTATTTTCACTGTGATGACGTTGTTTTTAAAACACGCATGAACACGCTCTGTTATAATTATTTTAAATTATGTTAAATATATGTGAATAATTTCTTTTTGTTCAGTGTCACGCATTTCATGAATGTAAAACGGTACAGTGTAGTCCTGAAGGAATAAATAAATAAATATGTTATGTTTTGTAAAGAATTTTATTACTACGTTCGCTGCTATGGACGTATTTATACGTCTAAGCAAAACTGACTTTGTTCGCTGTCGACGTATATATATATATGTATACCTTATCTAGAGCCCGTGAAATGTCGGTCCTTCACGCTAAGCGCTACTTCCAAACGGACACAGACATTTAAGAGCATACATTACGGACTGTTTTCTGTCGTACCTTTATTATATTATGTGATGTGGTTTTGCAGAAAGAGGCTGAGAATGGACTGACCAGGCGAGCAACAAAGAAGTTTGAGAGAATATGGAAAAAAATGAACACCTAAACTTGTTATGACAATGGTGTTCCCCCTGTACACGGCCGAAGAGCCACTCGAGGTAGAGTGTTACAGAGTAAGTGGTGCGACCCTAAGCAAGGTGATAATGTCACCAAGACGCAAGGGGCCACGGAAGTGAAAGAGAATAAAATCCAATCCCAAACACAAAATGAGGGATAAATCTCTACTTCTTTTCAAAATTAAAAACAGACAGAAATTTGTAGGGCACTTAACGAGGAAAGACGGCTTAGAAAATTTGATACTCACAGGACAGATTGAAGGCAAAATGAACATTAAAAAAGCATAACCTACATAACGAGCTTGTGTAAATAGTAGAAGAGGGATTAGGACACAAATCCAAATCCAGGTGGGGGGGGCTTCTCATTCTTCTTGGAAGAACCCTTCCCTCATTGGTCATGTCTCTGGGGTGTATCCGTAATCAACGCGCTTAGATAATAGCGGGTTGGTGAGGTTATTTTACCCATAGTTTGAGGTTTTGAATTCAGAGTTTTCCTTCTTCTATGCCGGTTGACACCTAAGGGCATAGGACCCACTCTACACTGCTATTTACCCATGAGAATAGATGGACACATGCCTTTCTCAATGGTATTTGAACGTAAATGAATGTAATGAACACGACTGGAATTCTATCTCTGTTCTCCGATTCCTCAATCCGAGATCATATCGATTACACTAGCACACTTCCACATGATTTAAGATAGATAGAAGAAACACAACATTTACTAAGAGCTACAGAGGAGAGGAAATTATGGAGAGCCATCATCGGCAATATCATGAAACGACGCGACACGTAGGAGAATAAATATTGGTGGGGTTCACTTAGGCTGTAAAGCAGAGTATGTGATTAAAAAAAAAAGAGTGACGCCCCTGCGAAATCACTGTCAGCATGTTAGAGTCATTTATTTACTGTAAAATTACGACCTAGGAATACTTTCTGGCTCGAGCGTAAAACTCGACTTGGGTGTACTCTTTAGACACTAATGTAAACCCGAACCTGGGTCTACTTTTTTGTTCTTGTTTAAAACAAGACTTGAGTCTACATTTTAGACTCTACTGTAAAACCGTACCTTGGTCTACTTTTTAGGGTTCTAATGTAAAACAAGACCTGGGACTAATTTTAGACTAATGTAAACCAGAATCTGGGTCTACTTTTTGGCTCTAGTGTAAAACAGACATGGGTGGACTTTTTAGACACTAATAAAAAAAAACGGACGTGAGTCTACTCTTTGCTCTATTGTAAACCAAAACCTGGGTATACATTTTTTACTTTAATGGAAAATCGGACCCGTATCTACTTTTGGGGCTGTAGTGAAAAACAAGACTTGGGTCTATTTGTAGACTCTAATGTAAAACCGGACCTGAGTCTACATTTGTCTCTAGTTGAAAACCGGACCCGAGTCCACTTTTTGCATATAGTGTAAAACAAGACCTGGGTCTACTTTTTAGACACTAATGTAAAACCGGACTTCGGACTACTTTTTGGTTTTAGTATAAAACAAGACATGGGTCTAATTTTTTGGCTCTAATGGAAACCCAGACTTGGGTCTACTTTTCGTCTCTAGTGTAAAACAATAGTTGTGTCAACTTTTTAGACTCTAATATAAAACCGGACCTGTCTACTTTTTAGCTCTCGTGTAAAGCAAGACCCGGGTCTACCTTTTAGACTCTAATTTAAACTCGGTCCTGGTTCTACTTTTTTGACTCCAGTGTAAAAAATAGCTTGTCCTATTTTTAGACTCAAATGTAATCTTCGGACGTAGGTCTACTTTTTGGATTCTAGCGTAAAACAAGAACGATGTCTACTTTTCAAACTCTAATCTAAACCCGGTCCTGGGTCTACATTTTAGATCTAGGGCAAAACAAGACGTGGGTATACTTTTAAGGTTCTAATTTAAAACCGGACTTGGGAGTACTTTTTGTCTGTAGTGTAAAACAAATCGGGGTCTGCTTTTCGACCTGGGTCTAATTTTGGCTCGAATGTAAAGCAATAAGTGGATCTACTTTTTAGACATGAAAATAAAATGTAAAACATAACCTGGGTCTACTTTTAAGTCTCTAATGTAAATCCGAACGTGGGACTACATTTTGTCGCTCGTGTAAAAGAAGACCTTCGTCTAAATTCTGACTCTAATATAAAACCGGACCTGCGTCTCCATTTTGGCTCGAGTGTAAATCAAGTCCTGGGTCTACTTTTTAGACGCTAATGGAAAACCGGAAATGTGTCTACTTTTTTACTCTATTGTAAAACAAGACCTGCGTTTGCATTTTAGAATATAATGTAATAGCGAACCTGTTTCTAATTTTTTGCTCTACTGAAACAAGAACACGGTCTAAATTTTATACTTTGTAAACTCAGTCTAGGGTTTACTTTTTGGCTCTGATGCAAAACAAGACGTGGGCCTACTTTTTAATCTGTAATGGAAACCCGGGCCTGTGTCTATTTTTGGGCTCTAGTATAAAACAAAACCTAGGTCTAAATTTTAGTCTCTAATGTAAACCCGGCTCTGCGTCTACTGTTTGGCTCTGGTGTAAAACAGGACGTGTGTCTACATTTTAGACTCTAACGTAAAACCGGACCTGACACTACATTTTGGCTCTAGTGTAAAACAAAACATGGGTCTACTTTTAGATTCTAATGTAAAACCGGACCTTGTTCTAATTTTTGGCTTTAGTGTAAAACAAAACTTGTGTCTAAATTTTAGACTCTAATGTACACTCGGTCCTGTGATTACTTTTTTTTAGTGTAAAACAAGACTTGGGTCTACTTTTTTAACTCTAATATAAAACTACACCTGGGTCTACAATTTGGTTCAAGTGTAAAACAAGACCTTGGTCTACTTTTTAATCTCTGACTTAAACCCGGTCTTTGGTCTACTATTTGACTCTAGTGCCATACAAGTTTTGTGTCTATTTTTTGTATACTAATATAAAACCGGAACCCGTGTCTACTTTTTGGCTCCAGTGTGAAACAAGAACTGTGTCTGATTTTTAGAATCTAATGTAAAACTGGAGCTATGTATATTTTTGTCTGTAGTATAAAACAAGACTTCGGTATAATTTTTGACTCTAATATAAACCCAGTCCTGGCTGTACTTTTTTGGCTCTAGTGTAAAAAAAATGCTTGGCCTATTCTTAGACGCAAATGCAAACCCCTGATTTTATTCTACTGTTTGGCTCTTCTGTAAAACAAAATTTGTGTCTACTTTTTAGACGCTAATGTAACCCCGGTCCTGGGTCTACATTTTAGATCTAGTGCAAAACAAGACGTGAGTCTAATTTTACTCGCTAATATAAAGCCGGCATTGGGACTACTTTTTGGCTCGAATATAAAACAAGACCTGGTTCTACTTTTTATACACTAATTTAAAACAAGACCTGGATCAACTCGTAAAACCGCACTTGTGACTACTTTTTGGCTTTAGTGTAAAATAAACCCTGAGTCTAATGTTTTGGCTCTAATGTAAAACCGGAACTGCATCTCTTTTTTGGCTGTAGTGTAAATCAATACCTGGGTCTCGTTTTTAGAGTCTAATGGAAACCCGTACCTCTGTCTACTTTTTGGTGCTAGTGTAATTCAAGACCTGTCTACTTTTTAGTCTCTAATGCAAAGACGGGCCTAGGTCTACTTTTTGACTCTAGTATAAAACATATCCTGCGTCTAATTTTTAGGCTCTTACCGGACCTAGGTCTATTTTTTGCTCTTGTGTAAAACAAGACATGGTCCAGCTTTTTAGACTCTAATGTTAAACCGGACCAGCGTCTACTTTTAGGCTCTAGCGTAAAACAAGAACTGGGTCTACTTTTTAGACTCTAAATAAAACCGAGCCTGCGTCTCCTTTTTGGTTCTAATGTAAAAGGTGCCTTTGATCTACTTTTTAGACTCTAATGTAAAACCGGACCTGGGTCTACTTTTGGGGCTCAAGCATAAAACACATGGATCTATCTGTATGACTCCTGTGTAAAATACGACATTGTTTTATATATTTGTCTCTTGTGTAATCAATTTTCTTCTTCAAAGATTTCGTAGTGGTAGTACCTGTTAGGGTCCCAGCTATGGCCAAATAGTGAACACCCAAGCGAAACCAACACCCATTGAAAGCATAAAAATATATTTTTATATTATAAATACCAACTATAAAATTTATGAAAATTTAGCAACAATGCATTTTGTCTGTAGTTGAAGGCATACATTTGCGTTGAAAATATATTTAAATGAAATCATAAAATTGTTCAAATTATTTAGATTTCGGCATTAAATAACCCATAGAGGTGTCGACATGCCGCTAAATACAATCAACTGACCAATCGAAAAATGACATTCAGAAACATTTATATAATCTTACACGCGGAAAATAAGTCCAAGGATGTGTATTTGAAATCAAAACGGACATTTTTAGAATCTGATAATAAATATAAAAAATATATTGATTTTACGAGGGGATCGATAACAATATATGTTTAGAAATGTTTAAAACAATTATGGCGACGAAATGACAGCTTCAATTGATTCGTCACTCAAGCCCCTATACCGGAAACGAGAAAAAGAAAGAAAGAAAAGACGCCAAAAGAAACGAAAAGAGAAAAGAGATCTAAAAGAAATATAAAACAGAAAAAAAGAGAAAAGAAAGGAAGAAACACTCTTAAGCGACATTAAGCTAAAAGAAGATAAAAAGAAAATGATCTTTGATAACAATCAGATAAGTCATTGTTTCTCTTACATATTTATACTTTACACAATGTATTTTGTCATGTTGGATATTTGAATTCAGGCCTGACCTAATATTTTCTGTTAATCATCTACTTACCTTTTTTCTGAGAGGATAAATTCCCCCTTCATTTACAATGTCGACTAAATCAGATGGTAAAAATGTTGGCTGTATCAGATGCTATAAATAGGGGCTAAATCATGTGTTAAAAATGGCGAATATATCAGATGTTAAAAATGGCGGCCTTGGCGTTGACCGCCATTTTTAACATCTGATATATTCGCCATTTTTAACACATGATTTAGCCCCTATTTATAGCATCTGATACAGCCAACATTTTTACCATCTGATTTAGTCGACATTTTTAAAATCTGATTTCCCCCCCCCCCCATCGTTTTAACATCTGATTCGATACCCATTTTTAACATCAGATTTAGACGCCATTTTTAACGTCTGAAACCATTGATAACATCTGATTTAGAAGATGTATATATTTATATATATATATATGGCAATTTCCTATTTTTCACAAGATGCACCAGTACAGCCAGGAAACATTGCTATAACAATGCAGCAATGAAAAGAATAAAATAAGAAAGAATTGTCTCAGAAATGCCCCCCCCACACACACGAAAAAAACTTGTGAGCATTAGTATATTTTAAGTGTCGGATTTATTTACAGTATGTACATACGAACAACTATTCTTTTTTGCTGTGTTACGACTCCCCCCCTTCTAGGATTGATGGCAGAGATAGAGGAGGATCGTGGCCTATATAATTATTTCAACGTGTATATAATTAGTGCAACAAATTTCTTTCCGATTGATCAGACAAGGTCGAGCTGGCTGGAATTGCTTAACGAACACACGCAGCGGGTGACGAACAACAGGAACACATTTGCAGAGTTAACAATTAAATACATTTATTACTGAAACATATAATGGGAAAAAATATAAAAAAGCATAACATACTTAGTGAGCCTGAGAAAATAGATGGCGGAACAGGGTTTAGGAGAAATAAAGAAATGAAAAAATTTATTAAGAGCACCAAAAGACATAAATTGTGTCTATATGGCACGGCACATAAAAGTATGTTTAAGTTTCAGTTCTAAAGCTTTTATGCTGGATATGAAAAATATGATATCGAAACAACAGATGGCAGAGAAATATTTTTAATTCATCTTCCATTAAAAAATTATTTTTTATACCAAATAAAATATTTTTGTAATGATACAAGACAGTTATTTTATGTGACCAATGAAGCAAATGCTAATCGGACCCCGAAAGACCACTAATCACGAAGAATGGATGCCCCCTTGGGGAGGTTTAGTTCCTTGAGAGACTATTGGATTTTAACCTATCCTCTGACCTCAAGTGGAATTCGTGCATACGACCCATCGCTAAAGATGCCGGAAAAATGTTCGGTTCTCGGTACCGCCCCAGTAAGGTCCTGACTCCTTGTGCTATCTTCTAGAGATCAGGCAAGAGGCAGATCACGCCGAAAATAGGGTACAGCTGCCATATTTGCGAGGGAGATGCTCGGTCTTCACTGTAGAGTCCAAAAGGGTCTCCACGTCCTTTTGGGTGACAACTTATTTTCCACCCTACAACCTGTTTCCCACAGGCCGGATATGACGTGCCTCTCACCGCTCTATAGCTACTTCCATGGGAAGTGCTCGGCCAAACTATATTCCTTGGTTCCGACAGTTAGAATCTCCATGGTTATGACTCTCCATGCTATTCACGTTGTAATAAACCAGTGTATTACTTGAATCAGGGAGGTGAGCACGTGTGTGTATAGCGGCTTAGCTAGCACAAGCTTTTACATATTTAGCATAGAGTAAGCCCCCGCATATACGCGTTTCAGCATTCGTGGCTTCAGACATTCGCGGATTTTTTTTTAAACGGTTATGTTACGTATGAAAGAAAATTTACGCCAACCAATACTATTTTTCAAAAATGTTTTTAAAAAGGTCTGAAATATTTCTAAAGTGTTTAGGATGAAAGTTTAAGGCATGTGGCATTTTAACAATCGAAATAGGTACTTATAAGCACTGGGGGGGGGTACAAGTATTCGCGGATTCTAATTATTCGCGGCCGGTTCTGGTCCCTAACGCCCTCACTGTACTTTAACACTATTAATTAACGTTTTCTCACACATATTTTTCAATAAATGATTTCCCACTGCATTTATTCGACCTGCATCCTAATATTTTATTTTAACTACATACCTGGGATTATGAAATTTATACAGTGTAACCCGGATATAAGAGACCCGGATATAAGAAAAACTCGGATGTAAGAGAGATCTTCTCTGGTCCCAAATTAGAGCCTGTGTTAATGTATATATAATAGACCAAACCCGGATATAAGAGAAACCGGGATATAAGATACTTCTTCTCCGGTCCCGACAACTCTCTTATATCCGGGTTACACTGTATGTAATTTGTAGAGAAGTGATGGCTAACGAGTCGATGAAATCAGCAAATCCCAAGAGACATTTAAGCACTAAACATGAAGGCATGAGTTCAAAACCAAAAGGAGTTCTTTGAATAAATAGCGTGTTCATATAAAAAGCTGTCAGAAACAGATTTTTAAAGTGGCATACACATCTACTTGTGCTTTTCGGGCTTCTTATAAAGTAGCACTTCGGGTTGAAAAGGCTAAAAAGACACACACAATCGGTGAGGCGCTAGTGATCGACTGTATTAAAGATACAGTATTTACATTAGTCGGACTATTGTCCTCATCTTTGTCGCCATTTTTGTCACAACGTTTCGGCCGTTGTACGCTCCGGCCTTCTTCAGGTGGTTGGAATTTCGAACCGAACCCTTTATTTCGATCACTGGGGTAGACTGTTCTAGTTCCACGAGCCATGTTTGATGGATGTCAGTTATCAGTTATCTCCTGCTAATTAATTTTCCCTCTGAAAGTTCTCCACTGCCTGAACCGGGTATTGAACTCACACTCTTTTGGGTCTGTCACTGGATCTAACCAACGCCTTTTATCCACTGTGCCATGTGTCCGACTAATGTAAATACTGTACATAATACCTCATCTCAGAAATATAGACAGACACTGTATTAAAGATGTTTGCGCGGAAATGCTGGGCGAGCCGACGGCAAAGAAGGCGGCTCAGGCATCACTTTCAAATGATACGAAAGCTGGACGAATTCACGATATGGCTCAAGATATGGAAGACCAATACATGGAACAAATTAAATTAGTAAAATATTTTTCTTTGCGACTTGATGAATCTACAAACTTAGCTAATCAAGCAATTCTGATGGTGTAGGTGTGCTTTGAACATGAAGCTGATTTGAATGAGTTTTTTTTTCCTCTGCTTCACTATCCACAAAAACAGTTCAAAACTCTGAGCAACTACACCGTTAAAAAATGTGTATTGGATTTGAAGTTTTGTGCAGGCGTGTGTTCTGATGATGCAGCCACAATGACGGCGTTCGGGGGTGATGACCCAGACTAAGTCGCATGCTCCAGAATAGAAGTCGACGCGCTGCTTCCTTCACCGAGAAAGTCTTGCAACCACAAAATGTCCACAGAACCAAACAGTATACTCAGCGAAAGTTGTGAACCATATAAAGGCGAATGCTTTAAAGTCCCGTCAAGAATATTTGAGCCACGAAACGAGCTTTTCGGCTTTCTCCAGGAGAATTACCCAAATTGGTCACAGTTGTGCACAGATGTGGATTGGCTAGCCAGGCTGGCTTATTTGGCTGATATCTTCGCCATCTTTAATGATCTCAACACCTCCATGAATGGAAGGATGTCTCCATGTTTTACAATGGCAGACAAGATCGACGGACAGAAACAAAAGCTAGAAGCGTGGAAGATTCGAGTGTCAAGAGAGTCTTACGATATGTTCCATCAATTAGCAACAATCATTAATGATACAGGCGAAGACATCGATATAACATCTCTACGAAATGCAATCAGTGAACACTTGACGAATCTGGCAGACCGGTTTCAGTTTTACTTCCCAGCAGAAGATCCACAGAAAGGAAATGGGTATATCCGAAATTCGTTTATTCCACTGCAAGAAGACTTAAGTATCAGTATAGAGAATAAATTGTTGGAGTTGACTACTGACGAAGGATTGAAGAGGAGTTTCGAAACTACAACTTTACTTGGTTTATCTTGGTTAAAGGTGAAAGCAGAATATCCTGAGCTTAGTAAAATTGCTTTGAAAACCCTTCTCCCATTTCCTTCAACCTACCTCTGCGAAACTGGCTTCTCAGCCATGAGTGTTATTAAGGCAAAGTACGGGAATAATATGAATATTCATTCAACATTGCGCGTGGCACTGTCCTCAATTGCACCACGATTGGATAAACTGACAATGAATCAGCAGGCTCACCTTTCACACTAGTAAATATTAAGGTTATATAATTTTCGTATTTGTGTTAATAAACTGTTTTTTTTTTTTATTGCTTTTTATATGTTTTGACATTGAATTATTTTTGGCAACATAAATAGAAGATAAAAAATAGTCAACTTTTATTATATTCATCATATATATCGTTTCCGGTATAAATTAATATTACCACGAAATATTACAGGTGCGTGACACATTGAGAAAAAATGCCGGTCCGCCATATCAGATAGTTTGAGAAGCACTGGTCTAGAGTACCGTAACTCACGCTAACAGAAAAAGAATTACCACCCCCACCTTGGAAGGATGTGGCATAAGGTCAGTTTAATTTAGCGAGCCCGAGAGCGTGCACCCAGACCAGGTCCAAAAATATACCAGCCCCCGCAACCATCGTTTGCGCTGGTATCGGTATGATTACCATTACCCTCCTCTTTAGTGTATTGAGGGAGTTTCTGCTGAGGACAGCTGTTTCTCTGAGACTACGCACCTGTCAATAATATATTAAGTTGTGCTCCGTCCGCAGACAGAGACACAACCGTGTAGAGATCTATCCAAAGAACACACAACTGGCCGATACTATACTTTGATCCGAGTCAAAAAGCCGAGGGTATTTTTCAGCGCGCCCACGTCGCTACCAAGTGTGACACAAGGTCGAGGTTTAAAGAGAGTTTAACTGCAATGCCGTGCAAAAATTAACCAAGGCCCGTCGGCACTTCTCCTTTTGGAGACGCCGGGCAATCCCCAGAGTGGAGATACTGCTTGGGGATAAGGATCCTGGGGATTAATATTATTTGGACCTCCCTGATTGAATGACAATGGAGATGAGGTCTTCTTAAAGTGAAAAAAATTATTCATTTTCGCTTTAGCTTCGGCCCATATACAAAAATGGTTACCGAGTTGTCTTGGGATTCTATCGCAGACACAGGAATTTTTATTACGCCGTAGCTGTAAAGAAACATCACGCAAGGAAAATATATTCATGTACAAACTTTACTGCAGAGGAAGAATAGAAGTCCCCTATCGTAACGGCAAAAGCTGATAATATTAAAATCATACTTCTGGTGCCTCTGTGGCTGTCTTTGGTCTTCGGCGTCTAGCTTCAGTGAATAGGTGTAATCGACGAATACGGGTCAAAATGGGCGAGGAAAATGCAAATGACTGCAGTAGCAATCCCGGAGTCGAATTGTTGGTGGTTTATAGAGTGTTGAAATGGCTTGGAAATTTACTGTGAATTTATGTTGAAAACACAGCGGACTCGTAAGCTGGTGAAGTACCCGACAGAAATAGATGAATTTATTGCCGCCCACTATAAATTAATTTTTACTTTTTTCCTAGCGAAAATTGTGAATTTCTTTCTGTAGTTTGTTTACATTTTGGCGTAAATTAAAAAATCGCCATTTTTAAGCCTTTCTTCACATAAAGTAGGCTCTTATGGGATATTGGGACTCCATAACTACGAAATATATCGGATATGTAAGTGTGGCATTGTTAGAAAACGTTTTCTAGAGGTTGGATCGATTTATTATGAATTTATTTTGCAAACAGAGCGGGCCCATAATCTCAATGTAAATAGTATAAATAGTTGCAATCTCAGAAATATAGACAGATCCTGATGAAGGACGGAGGGAACAAGGGCCGAAACGTCTTGAGTGTGACAGTAAAGTTGAGAACAACAGTCCGAACAATGCAAATAGTTACAATATTTCATCTCAGAAATATAGACAAATATTTCCATGTCAATTATTTTGATGAGCCTTTCTACCCCCGTACATCGTCTGCATGAATTTAAGCGTGTTTCTAGATAGGCTATTAAGTCTCACAGTTTTAATATGAGACGACCTAGATTCAATCGTATCTTTTTATTCTAATAATTACTTTTCACGCACTTCTCACCTGTGGAACTCACTTTCGATTACTTGCTTCACTGCCACAGACAATCTTCAAAATAAAATCTTTTGAGTCTGTCTATATTTCTGAGATGAGGTATTATATACAGTATTTACATTAGTCGGACTATTGTCCTCATCTTTGTCGCCATCCATCAAACATGGCTCGTGGAACTAGAACAGTCTACCCCAGTGATCGAAATAAAGGGTTCGGTTCGAAATTCCAACCACCTGAAGAAGGCCGGAGCGTACAACGGCCGAAACGTTGTGACAAATATGGCGACAAAGATGAGGACAATAGTCCGACTAATGTATATACTGTAAAAAATCTTTTATTGTACTTTCTCATTACTAAAGTTTTTCATTCGCTTTCATTCCCAGTGAAATGATTAAACATTATTATTAATATTATTATTATTACTATTATTATTACTATTATTACTATTATTATTATTATTACTAATATTACTATTATTATTATTATTACTATTATTATTATTACTATTATTACTATTATTATTACTATTATTACTGTTATTATTATTTCTATTATTATTACTATTATTATTATTACTATTATTATTACTATTATTATTATTACTATTATTACTATTATTATTACTATTATTATTATTACTATTATTACTATTATTATTATTACTATTATTACTATTATTATTACTATTATTATTATTACTATTATTATTACTATTATTATTACTATTATTATTATTACTATTATTATTATTACTATTATTACTATTATCATTATTACTATTATTACTATTATTATTACTATTATTATTATTACTATTATTATTACTATTATTATTACTATTATTATTATTACTATTATTATTACTATTATTATTATTACTATTATTATTACTGTTATTATTATTACTATTATTACTATTATTATTATTACTATTATTATTACTATTATTATTATTTCTATTATTATTACTATTATTATTACTATTATTATTATTACTATTATTATTATTACTATTATTACTATTATTATTACTATTATTATTATTTCTATTATTATTACTATTATTATTATTAATATTATTATTACTATTATTATTACTATTATTATTATTAATATTATTATTACTATTATTATTACTATTATTATTATTAATATTATTATTACTATTATTACTATTATTATTGGTATGGATTTAGAATTAACTTACGTCCTTTGAGTTGATTAGTTTTGTTAATAGCTTAAGTTATTCATTTTTTGTTTCTTCAGTCTTAGCTGTGGCCAGAGACCGTTAAATCTACCCTTACTTCTGAATTTTCGTCTTTTCTATTTTGATTGTTTCCCAGGCAACGATTACCATCAGGCTGATTTCAAGAATATATGTGCTAACTTTTCTTGTTGCAAAATGACCGTATCTTAAAGGAACGCCCCTCACCCAAGAAATCAAATATTTCACCACATCTCTGTTCGAAGTACAAGGAAAAACAAAAGCACTCAATGCCCGCTATTTTTATCTTTAAGCAAAACTGGTATCGTCTACGAATTCTGCTTGCAGTCATTAAGATTTTCCATGAGAATCTTCTGATTTTATTTTCGAATATATTCACGAACTAGAGTCCCGTGAGCAATTAATGTGCCGTATATACAGCAGCAGCTTATGGCCACTTATTTCTCTAATTTTCAACATAAGCAAGGCCCAAAAGCCACTTGAGGTAGAGGAGTACTGAAAGGGGTAGTTCTATGGTCGGCGAGAAGTAAGAAGTTCAGATTATGAGGAAGAGATAGTAATTAACCCTACACTTGGAGAGGCCATATCGTGTTCTTCTCCGATCACCTTGGTCTAAATTACACGGCTTCTCAACCTTTTCTTTTTTGTGGTCCATTTTTGACCCTCATAAGCAAAATAGAAATTCCATGTAAGAGAAAATAAATTTTATTTATAAAAGCCAAATGTAGTAGAAAATATAAATCCCGACTAATGACGACATTACTCCTGGTGTCTCCATAATGCTGCAAATGATGATCAACTATGTCCGGCAGCAAGGCCTCTGACCGGGAGATTCGAGGTTTGCAGAACATGGAATGACCCCTTAACTTATGTTGTTTCCAGAACCACCCTGACCTGGGATTGAAGTACTTGTTAGGGTTCCAGCTAAGCGGGAACGGCGGAGTAATGGATAGGGTCTCGGATTGAGAAATCGGAGAACCGAGTTCGAATTCCAGTTAAGTCCATTACACTTACTTACGTGCTTGGGAAAAGTATAAATCCTCGTCTTCTCCCCCCCCAAGCTATAGGTAAATAGCAGGACAGACCTGATTCTATAGCCTTGGATGACCACTGGTCTGCGGCAGAAAGAAATGGCAACCTACTACGTAAAAAAAATTGCATCGTCAGTCAAGTATCGAAAGATACATGATCGCCTAAGCGTGTATCATGCATGGCACATAACTGAATCGGAGAGCCGAGTTCGAATACCAGTTGAATACATTACATTCACTTACGTGCTAATTCCCTTGGGAAAGGTATGGATCCTATTCTTCTCCACCTCCAGCTTTAGGCAAATAGTAGGGCAGACCTGCTTCTATAGCCTTAGATGGTAACTGGTCTACTGCAGAATGAAACGGCAACCTACTGCGGAAAAAAATTTGCCTCGTCAGTCAAGTATCGAAAGATACATGATCGCCTAAGCGTGTATCACGCACGCCCCATAACTGACTGACTGACCAATAATACATCTTATAGCAAAATGACTATCAATAAGATTTATAGTAATGTTGAAGACGTAGTATACATTGTCAAAATAATTTTATAAAAAATACGCAATAGATTTTTGTAGTGAAATTACCAGCAAGACATTTTTACATAAAATTTAACAGAAATAGATTTTTATAGTATAATTGCAATAATACATTTTTATATCTAAATGACAATCAGTACAACATTAAAAACGTATAAAAGTACATTTTTATATAAAATTACCAATAATACATTATTATAAAAGCATTACTAACAATATATTTTTGTCGTCAAATTACGGACAATACATTTTTTTTACATTTACTAACAATGCCTTTTATTATCTAGAAAACATACGTTTACTCTGCAAGTAAAAAATAGGTATAAAATATCTATAGTTGAAGGCATGCAAGTGCATTTAAAATATATGGAGCTACTGGAAAAAGGAAGGCGATATTTATGCTCGGAATGTTATCAGAAAGAGCAATGCAAATGTAGACGGATGTGTACCTGTGTTTTATAGATTACGCAAATGCGTTCGATAAAGTACGCGACAAAGATCTTTTGGAATTGTTCATTTAACTTGATATATTTGCAAAGGATATTAGAATAATCAATAAGTTATACTGGTAGAAAATCGTCTGCATACAGATAGAAAATGCGTTCAGCAGATATACAAAAATAGGAAGCGATGTAAGACAAGGATGTGTCTTCTCACCAGATTTATTCAACCTATACAGTGAGGTGATTCTGAGAGAATGAGAAAGCCTACTAGCATCTGTTATTGGTTGATATGTTTTCAGGAGCCAAGAGGGAACGAATGGGAACACCATCGGCCAATCAGCCTAATGAGTCATATAATCAAACTCATCCCCCGAATTGTGATGAGTAGAGCGAAGCAACAGAATTAAACCAGAAATAGGACAAGAACAGTGTGGGTTCGGCAAAGACACCGGAACAAGGAACACGGCATTTATGCTCAGAATTTTATCAGAAAGAGCAATGTAAATGTAGACGGATATGTACCTTTGTTTTATAAAGATTTTCTGGAACTGTTCATTTACCTTGATATACATGGAATTGGAATAATCAAGAAGCTAAACTGGCAGCAAATCGTCTGCAGAAGAATAGAAAATGAGTTCAGCAGATATTCAAATGTAGAAAGGCGTGTGAGACAAGGACATCATTAAATACACAAACATAAACAGAAGAGTATGGCAAGTATGCGTTTTTCCACCAGACGTATTCCACCTTTACATCAAGCGAATCCAGAGTGAACGAGAAATCATAACAGGATTTATATTGGCGGGAATATTTTTAACACTGTAAGATATGCAGATGAAACTCCGAAGAAAAAAACTACAGCACCTCCTAGACATTCGGGAAGAAATGACTAACGATGAAGACAAAATATATGGTTGTTAGCACAAGAAACGTCTCGAAATGCGGAGTATAACATGGAAATACCAGAATCAAACAAGTTCGCAAATTTAAATATCTAGGAATTATTTTAATATTTTAACAGAAGATGAGGAATGTCACATTAAAATCTAAAGGTGCATTGGAACTGAAAAACATACCTTCTCAAATCTAAGCAAATTATTAAGAAACAGGAAATATATATATTGATATATTTGAGAAGGATATAAGAATAATCAAGAATATATACTGGCAGCAAACCGTCCGCGTACGAATAGAAAAAGGGGGTTCAGGAGATATACAAAAATAGAAATGGTCTTAAGGCAAGGATGCGTCTACTCACCGGACTTATTCAACCTATACAGCAAGACAATTCTGAGAGAATTGAAAATCTTATCTGGATTGATCACTGGCGGCCACAATCTTAACAACATAAGATACGCAGATGACACAGTACTGATGGGAAAGAAATTACAAAATCTCCTTCAGAAGGAGCGAGAAGAACGGAAATGCGATTTACATGTCAGGGACAATAAAATCAAGCAGGCGTGGAAATTTAAATATCTGGGAAGTGTTTTCACAGAGGACGCTAAGTGCGACGCTGACATCTGAAGACGTATTGAGATGGCCAAAGACGTGTTCCAAAAGCTAGACAGAGTATTACGAGACAGAAGGATTTATTTGGTAACAAATAAGATAGTACTGAACTACTACGAGATATCTGTCCTACTTTACGGCAGCGAATGTTGGACGGTCTCCTCAAAGATGAAGAAGAGACCGGAGGCCACGGATGTATGATTCCATAGAAGGATGCTCAGAATATCGTGGACCCATAGTGTGAGCAATGATGAGGATTTAGAGAGAATTTAGAATGGGTGTAAGACAAGGATGTGTCTTCTCACCGGACATATTCAAACTATACAGTGATGTGTTTCTGAGAGAAATAGAAGTCCTACCAGGATTCATTAGTGGTGGCCACAATTTTAACAATAGAATGTATGTAGATGACACTGTGTTGATAGCAGACACAGAAAGAAAGTTATAAATACTCCTACAGAAGTTAGTGAAGGAAAGCGAGAAGAAAGGGCTACACATGAACTGCTATAAGACAGAATGCATGGTTGTTAAGAAAAAGGGTGAGCCCAAAGTGCGAATTTTAATTCGGAGATACCAAAACCAAAAAAGGACGAAAATTTAAATATCTAGGAAATGTTTTAACAGAGGACGGAATGTGCGACACTGAGATCCGAAGACGTATTGGGATGGCCAAAGATGCATTCCAAAAGCTAAGCAGAGTATTAAGAGACAGGAAAATTTCGTTCGAAACAAAGAAAAGAGCACTTGACTGTTACGTGATATGCAATGTAAATATCTGGGAAGTATTCTAACAGAGAACGGAAAGTGTGACACTGAGATCCAAAGACGTAGTGGGATGGCCAAAGATGCATTCCAAAAGCTAAGCAGAGTATTAAGAGACAGGAAAATTTCGTTCGAAACAAAGAAAAGAGCACTTGACTGTTACGTGATATGCAATGTAAATATCTGGGAAATATTCTAACAGAGGACGGAAAGTGTGACACTGAGATCCATAGACGTATTGGGATGGCCAAAGACGTCTTCCAAAAGCTAAGCAGAGTAATGAGAAATAGAAAATAATCCTTAGAAACAATTAAAAGAGTACTAAACTGCTATAACTGTCCTTAAAGATGAAGAGGAGACTTGAAGCAGCAGAAGGATGCTGAGGATACCATGAACCGAACATTTGAACAACGACAAAGTTTTGGAGAAAATGGATACACAACGAGGGAGGAGGACTTACAAAAGCTGACCCTTACGGGACAGATATAGGGCCCAAGGAAAACAACTCATAACATATTTAGTGAACTTGACTAAATTGATGGCGGATCAGAGCTGAGAAGTAGTAACAGAAAGAAAAAGTTTCTAAAGAGGTACAAAAAAAGAGATTGTGGAGAGCCATGATCGCCTACGTCCTGAGGGGACGCGGCACATAAGGAAGAAGCCGAAACTATAAAATTGTGTACACAATCTTTATATATATATATATATATATATATATATATATAAAGAAATATAGTTTTACGGTGTGCTATATTTATGGGATAGAGTGCTCAATATCAGTGACAGAGCATATGTAAATATAAATATAAAAGTGAATATTGAAGTCAACACTCAGAGGCCACAGGCTGTTTCATGCTGGACCCAATCGTCAGGCCGCGAATGCTGGATTTTTCCTCAGTTGTCCACCCGCCAAAATAACAGAATAGACTTCGGTAAGCAATCTAAACATTGGACGAATAAATAGCTTTATCTTCCCAGACCAAAACAAACTCTTAAATAAGCGACCTAAGCAATACCCCTCCAAAATCTTTAACTACGTTAATAAAACATCAAACAACGAAAAGAATAAATAATACAAAATGAAACTGAAAAACAAGTAAAATAAATGAAAGTCAAATAAATTAACCCAAACAATTAAATAAACAAACAAGCCACTCCCCTAAAAATAACAGGCAGATTAGATTACCCACAACGCACCATTGACCCCTATATATAAATAGCCGAGGTATAATCAAGCATTCGCGGCCTGACGATTGCATCCAGCATGAAACAGCCTGTCGCCTTTTAGAAATAAAACTATCCCAATATTACATTATTTATAAGTTTATTTTTCCATAAAGTATCGTGTTATTTTGTGTCAGCCATGTTTTCGTTTAGGTCTAAAAACCTGAACACTGTTGACCCCAAGGATTTCGGATTAGGAATAGTGGACGTGGATTAACGTTTTCGATCGCTGCAACATGTTTTGATGGGGACAGCTTCTGTCATGAAAACCCGATTCAAGAGGTCGTCGAAAACATTTTCACATCAAAACTTTTTACTCAACAGGTGTCGAACATCTGATTTATAAATGGTACCAAAACATTGGAAATAATGGTGAATTTATAACTGAATAAAATATAATTTTACTAATTTCGGTCACTTTCTCACCGATGTGACGTGGCTTCCCTCTGTCTTTTCTACAAATATTTTCATGGCGACTGCTCTAACCAGCTTTTTTTTTCTCTGGTGCCATGCCTACGTGAATTAAAACGTGCTGTTAGATTGGCATCTAGATCCCAAACTTTTACTGTTGAAATAGTTAAATGTAACTTCCACGTCTACTCCAACAGTTACTTTTCTCGCACATACCACCCGTGGAACTCCCTTCTGTTTACTTGCTTCCCTGATAAATACAAACGTTAAAAATTTAAAGCAACGACAATCGCCATTTTCTATCTTCTTGAATCTCGTTCATCATTTATCTTTTCCTCAATTCCACCTCCCCAACTATATCCAGTCTTTTCTCTCACTTTCACTCTCTGTAAGCGCCAGCGTCGTAGTGGCTTTCTTGCATTGCTTGGGCTGAAATGATTAAAATATTGTATATTTTTAAACATAAATTGATAAAAAAAAGAAATTATTTATGACTCACTGGATTTTTTACGACATTACACCGCCTGCTAGTAAGTTTAAGGCATACGTCTCCAGCGTTTTCAACAAAATCATTTATTCATATAAATTCATTGTATCATTATTTGAATTGTTTTAAAATTAATTGTTTTAAAATTAATTTTTTTAGAATTAATTGTCAAGAAATAAATCTAGCATTACATTTAAACTAGAAATATTAAATGAATAATGTACGTATTATTAATGCAAAACCTCCAGCCTCTTAGTCTATTTTTCTCGCTGACGTTTTCTCCCAGTGACTGACGATACCTTTTTGTGTCCTACTATTTGTTTATCTTTCCGGGCAAAAGAGTTCTCTGTTTTGCATCTCTTCATAAATGCTTATGCAACGAAAGATATCAAATTCCTAAATGTAAATCAAGAAGATATATAAATGAATATACATTGTACATTTTTGAAAAGGCGTAATAATTCAAGAGGTCTTCTTTCTAAGAAATTGAGAAAAGACGTACGGAGATTTATGGTAATATGTAAAATTATAAACAATATAAGAAATTTCTATATATTTGCCGAATTAAATTGTTGAAATTAAGGGGAGGCGGAATGAATTCTTTTCAAATGACTATGAATAGGAACGTGTTCAGTTCATTTATTCAGTCCGGCTTAGATTTTAAGCAATCGGCCCCAAAGACCGTGCGCGAAACGTCTGTTTTTGAAACTTTCCAAATGTTCAACATGTGCAATACAAGACCACCCATAAAAACGATCCAAACAACATCACGAATGCGTCTGTGGCTTTATCGCTAAGGCGACTACTAGCATCACGTCTAATATTAAGAGTACTGTAAACATAAATACCAGAGGAGGTTTATATATATATATATATATATATATATATATATATATATATATATATATATATATATATATATATATATATATATCAATTATGTGGTGCAGTTCAATTTATATTACATGAATCATTCATACAAAAAGCAGATTAGTAAAGTTAATGCTATAAATGGCGAAAAACATCTTCGAGAACAAATTTATTAATATTACATTAACCCACGAATCTCTCGATGGATGTTATGATCCCTGTTTTTAATAAATTCCGGTGGTATAAGGTCTTTTTTTTGCTAGTAATTTCATCTGTTCATACAGACATCATCAGGCATGGAAATTAATTTGTTTTTTTTTTAGTATATCCGGGTAATAACGGAACACGAAAAAGTAGATGTGAATCGAAATATGTTTTTTAGAATTGTGTTATTATTAACGGATAAGAATTTATTTTGGAGCGTGCGGTTGAATTTTTTTGAAAATTTAAGGTAGTGCTTTTTTTTACTAATATGGTAATTGTAGAATTCTTTTGTTGTAGTAGTTTTTTTCAGTCGATGTGGCATGAACTAAATTGTTCAATAATTAGATCAATGTCGCAGTTATTGTCCCGAAAATTTGCACGTCGGATCACTTCTTTTTTAAATCAATTATGTGGTGCAGTTCAATTTTTATTACATGAATCATTTATTCATCGAGAGATTCGTGGGTTAATGTAATATTAATAAATTTGTTTGCGAAGATGTTTTTCGCCATTTATAGCATTAACTTTACTAATCTGCTTTTTGTATGAATGATTCATGTAATATATATATATATATATATATATATATATATATATATATATATATATTAGCCTAAGAAAAGTATGGCACAAGGTATTGTAATACAGTGTGTTTAAAATATGGAAAATCCTTACAGTAGTAATATACTGTATAACTAGCATTCACACTGTCGCAAGAACCCTGGCCACAAACACGCACACACGGACACACACACAAAATATTAAGGTAAACATTTTGTGGGGAAGTATTCAGTCCTCTCGGTGTATTATTTCATTTCTTTCATATATGTTTTTAATGTATTTTACTTACATATCGTTACAATCTGTTAAGTCAATAACGTCACTTGCATTCGATACAACCACATTTTTAAAATTATTTTCGCCCCAAGCAAGGCAATAAAGCCACAAAGACACAAGGGTCTAATGAACGTGAAAGAATAAGAAAAAGAAAAAAAACATTATTAAGGAGCTAAAAGAATAAAAGCAAAGAAGACAGTAGATAACGATTGACGTTGCATTTAAATTCTGGAAGAACAAACTTGACTAGAAAGCATGGAGCTGGAAGAAATTGCGAGAAAAGAAACTGTTAGCGAAGAACTTACGGTTGCATCTAGCCAAATCATCTATCAAATAATGAGACCTTGTTGCCAATCCAGTACTGCACTTAAATTCATAAAGTCTAGGTATCGCAGAACAAAGTTACAATTACCATGAAAGAATATAATCAAAAAGCCACAAGGAAGCTACGTTATGTCAATGGAAAGTGATTGAAGCCGAAATGACAGGTCAGGACCAATAAAATTGCAGATTCTTCTTTGGATTTTATCAAGAATCTATAAACATATAGCAGGAGCAGCAAACCAAATGTGGCAGCAATATTCGAAGTCTGAACAAATGATAGACTTATAAATATGTACGATAGATTCTGGTGATAAAACTTTTCAAGCACAATGCAGTGAACCAACTTTCCCAGCAGCAGACCTAGGATTTGATTTAATATAATATTTCCAGTTTTTATCAACAGGGAATGTTAGACGGCGCAACGATTCACTTTCCTGGAGGTTAGCATAAGACATGCTGATGAAAGGCAGAAAGGAATCTCTCAGATGATTAATAGAAAGCAGTTCTGTTTTTGAAGCGTTAAAATTATCAAGCCATTACTTGCCCCAGTTAACAGCAGATTGTAGGTCTTTTTTTAAAATCAACTGCCATTTTGATCTATAGAATCGACCAGACTTACTATTAAGCCAGGAGTAAAGAATTGCGTCATTACTATAGATACGGAGTTGAGAGCTAAAGCCATCAAGAAGGTCATTGATGAAAATCAGGAACAACGTAGTTCCTTGGATAGAATCTTGGGAGACACCTGCATTAATGCAAAGAGATCTAGAAGAGCGACCGTTCAAGACAACTTTCATCTCGCGATTTGATACGAAAGATTGAATCAGTTCAAAAATTGTTCTAGAAATGCCATAACCTTTGAACTTGTGATGAAGACCGGTATGCCAAACACTGTCAAATGCCTTAGAGATGTTCAAAACAGCGTTCTTATCTAAAGTTCGATAGACTCTTTCAGTAATAGTTTCCTACAATCTTTAGATACGTTCCTATCACAATTATTACGTTCCTTACTTGGATGTCACGTGTTTGAAATTTTTACAAGTATTATAACTAAATCCAGGAACTCTTTGTAGTTACTTGACAGAATTATTTAGAAAGCTACTTGACTGCTGATAAAAAATTGACTTACTATTTATTTAATCTTTTCACACCAATCAGGCAATAAAGCCACTAAGATGCAATGAGTTACTGAGAGTGTAATAAACTTAGAAAATGTTCTTAAGGAGATAAGACAATGAAAGACCATGATTCAAGGAGAGAGAGAGAGAGAACATGTCGATTGACGTCGCATTTAAATCTCTGATGATCGTAGTTGACAGGGAAGCAGCGACGAAGTTCTAATTAAAATAACGTCGACAAGAAGAATAAGGAAATGCATACTTACAATCAGAATGAGAGAGAGACAACAAAGAAAAGACTTCTGGATTGCTATGTGATACGTATCCTCTTATATGGCAATGAACGCTGAACGATCTTCCCAGGGATGTGGAAAAATAAACTAGGGGCAGCAGCGATGTTGTTATACAGAAGGATACTGAGAATTACATTGGTAGAGAGAGAGTAAGCAACAAGAAAGTCTTAAAGAAAATGCCAACAGAAAGAATACATATACTCATAATCCGGAAAAGAAAACTAATATTCCTTGAATATATAATGAGGAAAGTGGGCTTGGAAAACTTTGCCCTCACAGGGCTTACTGAGAGATTGAAGAATGCATAAAGCAACTTACCTGACGAGCTTGTGTGAATGGATAACAGAACTGGGGGGTAGCATATAGAGAAAAATCCTAAGAGCTACACGAGATGGGAAGATGTGGAGAGCCTTGATCGCTTCTGTCCTGAAGAAACGTGGTATATAGAAGAAGAATGAGTAAAAAGAGCTAAGAGAATTTAATACTCAACAGATATAATGAAAGCAATAAAAGCAGTGGAAAAAACTACCCACTTGGCGAGTTTGGTTAAATGGATGACATGACAAAGTTATGTGAGCAAAGGATCAAAAGTTACTTAAAGCAACGGAAGACGAGAAGTTGGGGAGAACCACGATCGTTTTAGACCTGAAAGAACATATTTTAGATCACGGTTGTCAATCTCTTAAATTTCCCCCAAATAGTTTCTGGAAGTACAATAAAATCCCTTATATCTGGAATCCCTCATATCCGGAGTGCCTCATATCCGGAATCCCGCATATCCGGACATGATTTTGATGTGTATATTTGAACTATTTTGGTGATATGTAACTGATTTGAAATTTCTGTTTTTCAGAAAATTTACTTTGGATAATTACTTATGCTTATTTCATCCTAATGGCTTGTATTGGTGCAAAAGATGATGGGAATAAGAAGAAAAGAAGAACTTTGGAGTTATCGCAAAAAGTGTAAATTTTAAACAGACTAGAAGTTGGTAAAAGTTCATTGTAACTAATGGCTGAGTTCAACATAGAAAGTCAACATTGTATGATATAAAATCTTCCAAAGAAACCTTTCTCCAGCGTTCACAGTGTCATAATAAACGAGGAAATTAAAAACATGATTGTGATAAATCTTGCACTGAAGTTGAAAAAGCTATTGAAAAGGTTGTCAGTTTTATGGAAAGAAAGCCACCATTCAGCTATGACGATTGCAATAACGCACGCAGAGTTAAAAATTCAAGAACAAAAGCAAAACGAAATGCGGAAAATGTTGAGAATAACATTAGAAGAGATAGAATCAACATGCAACAGCGATTAAAAAATCCTCGTTAGATTATTTGTTTTGCATATGTGACATACTTAATTTAATGAATATTCATTAACATTGCATAATTTATTTTCCTTATAATCAATTCCGTTATATTTCACTCACCATTAGCTTATTTTATTTTTTTTTTTTTTGCTGTAAAACATTGGAAATAAATGTTAAACTTCATTTCAGTTCTTTTATTTTAATTTAAGTATAACCCCTCATATCCGGACTTTGTAACCAATTCCTCATATCCGGAAGGCCTCCTTAGTCCGGTTGTCAGGGCTTCTACTGTATGATACTTAAGCCGTACGTATCTATGATTACAAAGGCAGTTTTTCACCAAGATGGTCTTTATCAAAGTCATTTTGGTGCCAAGCAGGAATCAGCTGTCTTGCTTATGACCCATTTTTGTTTTTACTTATCTCTCAGTTCGCTCCTTTTCCCGCCTTTCTACAATTTGTCCTGGATCAACAGAAGCCCTGAAGTGCTATTATAATCAGTTCGTTCTAGACAAGTCAGAGGCCAAACGTTTCAGGTTGCAATTGAAATGATGATTAGTGACTCCCCATCCACCCCTTTCTCATACTCTCCCTGCCTCATTATCCACCCCTTTATCCTTCTTTCTGTACCTTGTTGCCTCCTTATCTCTTCGCTGGTCTCTTGTTCATATACCTGATTGGGTCCTAATTCCGTATTTTCAGGGTACATGCTTTCAAATCCAGTAACTATGCAAATCGATGGTTCAGAACTACGGACACCTTGAGGTGTTTTTCCTTCGTTTTTATCAAAAGCTAACTTTCATAATTCTGAAGTACGGAAGCCTTAAAAAAATGTTTAAGTTTTAATTTTATCTTGCAGAAACAAATCACTACAAGAGTTTTCAGACATTCCCTTCATTCGAATCATACTAATATTTTTACAATCAATAGGAAATTAATTATAATGAAAATATATTTCAGTTGCCCCCTCTTCACATTACGAACGATCAAGGTTTTAGTTCTGTTTATTTTTTATATTACCACCATTATTTCGAATTTTAAAATTCAACAGTTGCTGCTGATTCATATTTATTTGAATTCTCTGCCAAAAATAAAGCTACCTGACTAGTTCTGCTAAATGAAACCAAACCATATTTTTATTTCTGTTAAGTATATATGAATAATTTCTTTTTATTCAATACCACAATGGTTATTACTTCTGAAGAAAGAATTAAAAAGAAATATTATATTTCTATTATATCATATTATAATATAATAATATTAATATATTATTAATAATAATAATATAATAGATTAATATATTATATTACACTATATTACTATTATATTATTACCCCTCAAGAAATAATTAAAAATAAATAAAAGATTACTATTATATTATTATAATGTATAATATTATATCACTATATTATATTATATCATATTATATTATATTACATTATATTACTATTATAATAGTATTATAATTATTATTATAATACTATTATTATATTACTATTATAATAGTATTATATTACTATCATATCATATTTTATATTAGATTATATTACTATTATAATATATTATATTACATTATATTACTATTATATTATATTATAATATAATAACATTAATATATTATTATTAATAATAATAAAATATATTAATATTATATTGCTATTATATATTATATTGCATTATATTACAATTATATTATATTACTCTCATATATTATAGTACATTATATTAATATGATATTATATTACATGTTATTATATTACATCATATTACTATTATAATATAATATAATAATATTAATATATTATTATTAATGCTAATATAATACAATATAATATATTAATATATTATATTACATTACATTATATTATATTACTGTTATATATTATATTACATTAATATGATATTATATTACGTTATTATATTACATTATATTACTATTATAATATAATAATGTTAATATATTATTATTAGTAATAATATAATACAATATAATATATTAATATATTATATTACATTACATTATATTACTAATATATTATTACTCCTGATTAAATAAATAAATAAAAAGATATAAAATAAATAAAAAATAAAAATAATAAACCAAATCATGTATTTATTTCTATTAAGTATATATGAATAATTTCCTTTTATTCAATGTCAACGGTTATTACTTCTGAAGGAATAAATAGATATGCTATATTTGTAAAGAATCTTCTTAATACTTTCGATGCTGTGGACGTACTTATACGTCAAGGCAAAAAATGTCACATGCCTACTGTCGACGTATATATACGTTTTCCAGACGTCGTGAAATGTTGGTCCCTAAGGCTTAGTGCTATTTCCAAAAAGGTGCAGACATTTAATAGCGTACAGCACGACCTGTTATACGGCGAACGTTTATTATATTAAGTCATCTAGTCCTACAGAAGGGTGTTGAAAATAGAATGGACCGAACATGCGATCAACGACGAAGTTTGAGAATAAAAGGAAGCAACAAGGACTCTTAGTACTTCTTTTTTTTACAATGATGTTCATTTTGCACAAATCCCAAGAGCCACTCGAGGTAGAGGGTTACAGATTTAAAGGGAGATTTTAAACGGATATGTGTGGAAGATATCAGCTAACACTATACTTTAACTGATTTCTTGAACTGATTCAATCTTTCGTATCAAATCGCGAGATGAAAGTTGTCTTGAACGGCCACTCTTCTAGATCTCTTTGCATTAATGCAGGTGTCTCCCAAGATTCTATCCAAGGAACTACGTTGTTCCTGATTTTCATCAATGACCTTCTTGATGGCTTTAGCTCTCAACTCCGTATCTATAGTAATGGCGCAATTCTTTACTCCTGGCTTAATAGTAAGTCTGGTCGATTCTATAGATCAAAATGGCAGTTGATTTTTAAAAAAGACCTACAATCTGCTGTTAACTGGGGCAAGTAATGGCTTGATAATTTTAACGCTTCAAAAACAGAACTGCTTTCTATTAATCATCTGAGAGATTCCTTTCTGCCTTTCATCAGCATGCCTGATGCTAACCTCCAGGAAAGTGAATCGTTGCGCCGTCTAACATTCCCTGTTGATAAAAACTGGAAATATTATATTAAATCAAATCCTAGGTCTGCTGCTGGGAAAGTTGGTTCACTGCATTGTGCTTGACAAGTTTTATCACCAGAATCTATCGTACATATTTATAAGTCTATCATTTGTTCAGACTTCGAATATTGCTGCCACATTTGGTCTGCTGCTCCTGCTATATGTTTATAGATTCTTGATAAAATCCAAAAAAGAATCTGCAATTTTATTGGTCCTAACCCTGCATTTCGGCTTCAATCCATTGCCGTAACGTAGCTTTCCTGTAATTTTTTTTTATAAATATTTCCATAGTAATTGTTCTGAGGAACTTTGTTCTATGATACCTAAAATAGGAGATTGGGAGTCGGTTCTAAAACGCAGAGATTCGTTGCAAAGGAGATACTCGATTAGAAGTCTCACCTCACCAATGGAATTTGAAGGGAATGAGGGTGGTTCGCTGCAATGGGCGCGGCATGTAGGGTCTTAAACGCGAAGGTTAGAACTGGTGGACCTAAGGAATCCTCAAGGACATATGGCACAGTGGATAAAGGTGTTTGGTAGATCCAGTGACAGGACACAAAGAGTGTGAGTTCAATATCCGTTAAAGGGAGTGGAGAACTTGGAGAGGGGAATTAACAGGATATAACTGATAAATGGCATTAAACATGGAACTAGAATAGTCTACCACAGTGAGCGAAATAAAGGGTTCAGTCTGACATTCCAGCCACCTGAAGAAGGCCGGAGCGTACAACGGCCGAAACGTTGTAATAAATAATGGACAGATGAAACATGACCTTGAGAAAATCAGAAATGGTTATACAGAAGGATACTGAGAATACAATGGACTGAACATGAAGTTTTAGGAAAAAAGTAACACTTTGACTTAGAATCATAAGGTGTGAGTTGAAATACCCAGGGCACAAAATGAGGAAAGAGGACTTGGAAATTAGACACCCACAGGAGATGCTGAAGGTGAGATGAAGAGAGGAAAGAATTGAATAACCAAATAACGAAGATTTGTAAATCGTAAACAGAAAAAGGATTAGGGGAGCCTGAAAAGAAATGGCACTGGACGCTGCACAATCCCCTCAAAGATGAAGAAGAGACTAGAGACAACATAAAGGAGAATGCTGAGAAGACCATAGACTGAACACTTGATTAACGAGGAAGTTTTAAAGAAAATGAAAACAAAAGAAAACACTTATACTTAACGACAGTTGTAATTTATAAGACACTATCAGTCTTCGCTCGCTCGCTATCGCTTCGCAAAGTAAGATGTATTCACTAATTGAAATCTTTAAACCAAAATTTTAAATGAACATTTCATTCATAAATTGGCTTCTTATAGTTAAGGAAAGTTTTATAAATAGATGCCAACTAGTTGAAGGCCCCCCAAAAAATGCAAATTTCAAACACTTTTCTGCACTATATAAGATGATATTCCTAAACAGAACTATTTATGATATGAAAATCAAAACAATCCTCGAATAAAAGAACAGTAATAAAGGACAGTTAATTAATGAAATAAACTTTTTTAAAATCAATATGCAAATTAGGTAATCTGAAGAGTGATATCATTTAAAAGTAGATAATATATAATTCAGATATTGAGCCATTTAGTGTTTAAATTACTGTAAAGTAAAGCCTGGGCGTTTAATCTCAGAATCTGTGGAAGTATTCAATTCCAATTTGGTATGTATTCATATAGATTCCATAATATTGGTTTTACTTAGTCAGCTATTATGTTTTTATAACTCGTTGAATATATAACTAATTTTTATTTCTATTTTCCCATCTTTATATTAATTTTATAAATTATCCCCTTTTCTGTCATCCATTAAATAAAAATAATTGTTTATACGGAAAATAAGCATCGACGTACACTAAATCGTCTTTAATTGGCAGCAGAAGAATTATCGTTGAACTCTTAAAAGGTAAGATTAAACATTAATTCAACATTTAAATGCAGCGACCAATTTTGAGTTCTGTAGTTTATTGATGCCTATCGGATTTACTCCTTCCCAGCTATTGTGATGATGGCCAAACCAAGAGTCCTCCGCAGGAGCTAGCTTAAATGCCGCCCTATAAGGCGACTTTTAAGCTAGTTTATAATAATACGCGCAATTTTGGATACAAAAGGAAAATAAGAGTAACTCCCTTGAACCATGAAACTAACGATAATGGCTAGTATAATATATTAATATATATTTTTAATCTTGCATAATCTAGCAACCTTGAATCTGAGCTGCACCTAACTTTGAGTCATTAAAATCGGGTCAGTTGGAGTGGAGGAGTTGCTTGGACACACACACATATACTGTACTTTATATATAAGGTAATAAGGAAAAAGGGGTTAGTTAATTTTACCCTCGCGAGACAATGAAGGCAAGAGAGATGAAAGGAAACAGCGATCAAACTACCTAACAATCTTGTGTAAATAGATGTCAGAACAAGTATTGGGAAGGATAGTGAAAAACAGATATTGCTAAGAGCTACAAAGGAAAGGAAGTTGTGGAGAGTCATGATCAACCTACCGAACAACCCTCTGAAAATGGATGGCAAGATAGGGACTTGGGAAGGATAGTGAAAAAGCAGACATTGCTAAGAGCTAAAAAGGATAGGAAGTGGTGGAGACCCATGACCAACCCACCGAACAAGCTTGTGTAAATGGATTTTCGAACTGGGACTGGGAAGTATATTGAAAAGTCAAATATTGCTAAAAGCTACAAAGGATAGGAAGTTGTAGAGAGCTGTTACCTAACTACCTAAGAAGCTTGTGTAAATGGATGTCATTACAGGGATTAGGAGGGACAATTCAGACGCTTTTATAAGAACCAAAAAAGGTGTGGAGGGCTATATTCACCCATGTCCTGAAAGGACACGGCAAATAAATAAGAAGTGATTGTCTGGTACAATAGAAGCAAAGGGTGGTGGTAAATGGTCAGAAGCAATTCAGAGCAACAGAATTTAGGAAGTTGAGGAGAGCTATGATCATCCACGCCTTGAAAAGTCATGGCACATCAAAAATTTGATAGATGATAGAATAAGGACAAAATGGGGATAAAATGTCAAAAGTTAATAGTCAAAAAATAGGAAATTGTGGAGAGCCGTGGTTACCTACGTCCTGAATGAACACGGCACATAAAAGAAGTAATTATATAGTACAGTAGGGGCAAAGAGTGGTGATAAATGGTCAATAGTTTTTTAGAGCAACACAAGAGAGGAAGTTGTGGGGAGCCATGATCACCTACATCCTGAGAATGACCACATAAAAAATAAATAGATGGTAGAGTAAGGACAAAAAATAATGATAAAATGTCAGAGTTTCATAGAGACACACAAAGTCAAGAAGTTGTGGAAAGCCACGATCACCTACGTCCTGGTGGGTACATAAAGAAACGATTGCATGGTAGAACATGAAAAAAGATATATAGTAAAGAGCTAAATGATATTTCGAGTCACAACTGACAGAACGCTGTGGAGAGCTACGATCGGACACTTCCTGAAGGGACATGGCGCAGAAAAGAGGAGACAAAGAAAAGAGAAAAAAGAAAGAAAGTAACGTGAAGGAATAAAGAGTAAGGATGAAGGAAAGAGAGTATATATTAAAAAAAAGAAACAGATGAAAAAAAAAGGCGAAAACGTGCGAATAGAAGCGAGAAATAAAAAAAAAAAACCACACACACAAGGAAAAACAAATAAATAAATAGCTATTGTTTCTATAAAGCAGCCGCCATTTCAAATCACGCGAGATTTGGCGAGATTCTATTATCTGACAAAAAAAGAAGTAAAAAAAAAAAAAAAAAATGAAAGAATTAAGAATTTTTTTTTTTTTTTAACTCGTTGCCATCAACGTCTGAGACGTTACATATGCACCGAGAATTGGAACACGATCATTATTTCTGTCAGGGGGGAGCGAAAGTGAAAGCCATTTGGCTGTATCTGCTTTTGCTGCCGATGCTGGGCTATGATTGTACTGGTAGCAGAGTTATTCCCGTTAATGATCTGTTATCTCTATTACCGTTATTATGTTGTTAGCAATGATGTATTGTACAGAATACAAAGATCGCCAGAGTCACTTTAATCACCCGTGGCATTTCGCGTACAACATGCATGTCTGTGATTAATGCACGACTGTATCTATTACATGCTCCGTACTGCGCTTGTTCACACACACTCACGCACGCACACACGCACGCAAGCACGCACGCACGTGCACACAGACAGACGAACACACACACACACACACACATATATATGTTTTGATAATTGTGAGTGCTGAAAAGTTCTCAGCCAGACCCGCTTCACAAAATCTGACCAATTGACCAAACAATTGATTTTGGAATCTCTTCTTGGTAAAACCAAGGGTATTATATCTCACTCATTCGTTTCTCTCACGCAGTCTCTCCGCCTTTCACTTTTTGCTCGCAGTCACTCTCATTGTCTCCGGCACACAGGCTTGTTCTCTCTCGCCCTCACGCTTTATTTCTATCTCCCGGACTCAGATGATATACACGGGCGCCCGCGCGCACACACACACACCACACACACACACACACATATATATATATATATATATATATATATATATATATATATATATATATAATTTATTCGAAAATTATAACAAAACATGATATAAAATCAACTTTTCGAATAAATTATATTTGCTCTACTCTGTATTGAGCACTCTGATAAGAATAGTATGTTTGGTTATTGGAATTTGAATTTAAAGCATAACGCTACCAGTTCAGTCGGTCATAGCCTCATGTGAATTGCCTTATGTAAGGAAAGTGCATTTTTTGTTGGCATATATTCTCAATCAAGGCCGGTTGTTATTAAGAAAAGAAAATAACAAAGAAGGGATCGCAAATCAAATACTCGGAGTCGCTAAAAATAATAGCCACAATAATAAAATAGAATGTCGGACGAAAAAATCCATTAAAAATTTACATAAATTAATATTAATTTATATATATATATATATATTTACTTAAATTTATATATATATATACATATATATATATTTACTTAAATTTATATATATATATATTTACTTAAATTTTTATATATATATATATTTAAATAAATATAAATAAATTTAAGTAAATATATATATATATATTTACTTAAATTTATATATATATATTTAAATAAATATAAATAAATTTAAGTAAATATATATATATATATATTTACTTAAATTTATATATATGTATATATATATATATATGTGTGTGTGTGTGTGTGTGTGTGTGTGTGTGTGTGTGTGTGTGTGTGTGTGTGTGTGTGTGTGTGTGTGTGTGTGTGTGGTGGAATAATGGATAGCGGCTTAGATTAAGGAATCGGAGAGCCGAGTTCGAATTCCAGTCGAATCCATTACATTCCCTTACGTGCTTATACCCTTAGGTGTGAATCTTCTCCTTCTCCCTCTAACTATGGGTAAATAGCAGGACAGACTGGGTTATATAGCCTCGGATGGCAACTGGTCTAGGAGAAGGAAACTCTGAATTCAAAACCTGTGGGGTTGTGCACCTCTGTATTCGGCCCTTCAAAAAGCGTGGATAGGTTTTGCACAAAACCTTCACCACTATAATCAAATCTCATATTCTCAAATTCTCATATTCAGTTGTATAGATATTAGTTTGTAACCCTGGGTTTCACACTACTGTGATCATCAAAATTATTGTCGCAAAAGCGTGAAACCCAGGTTACAAACTAATATCTGAATGTTAGCTCTGTCACAGATATTGAGCACTTTCCTCTAAGTTCTGCGTAAAATATGAAATTTTTCTTTGGTCTGATTGATGTTATACATTGATAATATCATTCACTATTAAAGTTACATTTAGTGTGTTAATTTCATTTAGTTGGCTTCCAAAACTAGTATTCACTATTTTTTATATCAGCGAAACCTGATATAGAAAATAGTGAATACCAGTTTTGGAAGATAGTAAAATTGTGAGATGGTAAGAACTTCTTGAATTTTAAGCAGCTCAATTTAATTTCACTGTTTATAATAACAAAAATACCAAATCAAACACGAGTACCCATGATATATATAACGTGTAACATATATATACAAAACAGAGCCAAAAAATTAAACTAATTATTTAATACAAACAATTTAAAACCGTCAATCTTAGAGTTAAAAATAATAATTCAACTCTTAGATCAAAATTAAATACAACAAATATTTACGAATTTAAAAATCCATTAAGAAATTGTGTTCCTGATCAATAAAAATTCGTAAGCAATTATATTGGCCACACCACATTATGATTAACAAGAAGACTCGCGCTACATCTTTTTGACCATAGCTCAATTAGGTCTCATTTAAATACTCCTGGTGACATAACGGACACTATTTGTGACATACTTGTTGATAACACAAATATAATAGTATCATCTACATGTAAAAAAAAGGCTAAAAATAATGGAAGCCTTATTAATAAAAACAAAAAATGTACTAAAAAACAAACACTTAAAAAAAAATAGGTGATATTTATTTCACTGAAGTCCATAAAAAAAGGCTTCAGATTTTTTGAGGTTCAGAGGTCTAAAGATTTGAGGCCGTTTTTTATCGACTTCAATGAAATAAATATTACCCATGGTTTTGAAGTGTTTGTTTTTCATTGTATAATAATTTTGCTCTGTCTTTTACATAAAGCTCTCAACGGATTATATCCTCTCAGAAATTCCATACGGATTACCAATAATTTTAGTATATATATATATATATATATATATATATATATATATATAATATGAGGTATTAGAAATTATTAACATTTAGAAATACGTTTATGAAAATATGTCCTGAAAATAATATCCGATAATGCATTTCACTTCATCAGATGGATAACGAAAAATGTGTTGTGTGTGTATGCATTCATGTGTGGTAAGTACGCACAGGCGAAATTCATTATCGAATATTATTTTCGACAAATATTTTCATGAATGTTTTCCCAAATGTCAATAATTTATAACACTGTAGGGATTACATACCCACATTTATTACATACAGTATGAGGTATGTTTGAAATGAGGTATGTTGAAATGAGGTATGTTTGAAATGTTCACAAACGCATTCATTTCTCTAAATCTGAAAAAAATATTCTCAGATATTTTCTTCAGAGTCTGTCAATATTTCTGAGATGAGGTATTATGTACAGTATTTACATTAGTCGGACTATTGTCCTCATCTTTGTCGCCATATTTGTCACAACGTTTCGGACGTTGTACGCTCCGGCCTTCTTCAGGTGGTTGGAATGTCGAACTGAACCCTTTATTTCGCTCACTGTTCTAGTTTCACGTGCCTCAAGGGCACATGGCACAGTGGATAAAGGCGTTAGTTAGATCCAATGACAGGACCCAAAGAGTGTGAGTTCAATACCTGGTTAAGGCGGTGTAGAACTTGGAGAAGGTAATTAACAGGAGATAACTGGCATCCATTAGACATGGCACGTGGAACTAGAACAGTCTATCCCAGTGAGCGAAATAAAGGGTTCAGTTCGACATTCCAACCACCTGAAGTTAGAATCGAAATTTAAATTTGTTCTTCTCTTCTTTTATTTGCTTTGATTTCCTCTTTGTTATTTGCTTTGATATTGTTTTTTAACATATCTGAATTGGGCGCTTTTGTGGATTATATTCCATACTGTTTTGGCTTTGGTATTAAAATTAATATTGGACACAAAGTTCTTCCATGAGGATCGTTAATTAATTGTTTTGCGTGCTTTAACTATTTATTATTTCTGAGATGAGGTATTATGTACAGTATTTACATTAGTCGGACTATTGTCCTCATCTTTGTCGCCATATTTGTCACAACGTTTCAAGGACACATGGTACAGTGGATAAAGGCGTTGGTTAGATCCAGTGACAGACCCAAAAGAGTGTGAGTTCAATACCCGGTTCAGGCAGTGGAGAACTTTCAGAGGGAAAATTACCAGGAGATAACTGATAACTGACATCCATCAAACATGGCTCGCGGAACTAAAACAGTCTACCCCAGTGATCGAAATAAAGGGTTCGGTTCGAAATTCCAACCACCTGAAGAAGGCCGGAGCGTACAACGGCCGAAACGTTGTGACAAATATGGCGACAAAGATGAGGACAATAGTCCGACTAATGTAAATACTGTAGATATTTTCTTGTTTATCATTTCACTTTCTCTTTTCTCACTCACAAACACACTTTCTAACTTTTTTCACTTCCTCCTTCTCCGATAGATAGATAGATAGATAGATAGATAGATAGATAGATAGATAGATAGATAGATGGTTACCACCTAGTTATCGAGTATGGCTATTGCAAAATATTATTATCATTAATCATTTGTGTCTTACTATATGAAGCAATGCCTGTGCGTGAGATGATTGCATTACATAAAACCCAGTCACTACGCCAAATTAGAATGAACACAGATAGAAGAATTGATTAATATCATTGGATGGTGCGAAGACGCAGGTGCTACAGTAGAACTTATCTTCAGCACTTTTGATACCTTAATAAAGCTAATGGGTTCAAAACTTCCAGCGGGCATGCCGGATACGGTGAGACCATTCCAGATATTTCTACACA
>OZ038503.1:78206517-78211517 GCA_964036315.1 Acanthosepion esculentum | reverse complement strand
CGCCATGAGCAGATATGAATGTATGTGAGAGATTCATGGAAGATTAAAGTTTAAAGACAATAAAATCGACATTGCTCGCCGAACGCTCCTCTGTGGCCGAAACGTTTAAGGCACGTCAGGCTATATGACGGTACCATGTAGTATACAGGTTCGATTCCTGTCGGAGGACGAAAATTTTCATTGAAAATTTTCTCGGACATTCAGGCCGGTAAATGTTTTTTAATGCTGTTTATTATAAAACACAGCATTTACTTAAATATTTGTACCTATAAAAAGAATGTATAAACATAACAATGTCTTAATATATATATATATATATATATATATATATATATATATATATATATATATATATATATATATATAAAGAATTAATATAGTTATTTTTATACAATATTAGGATTACTTCAAGCATTATTATAGTGGATGATTTTATTTGAATAATAAGCCTCAATTTGCTTTTTCTACTTCCATACGTTACAAACTAAACTAAGCATATCTGATTATTAAAGGATAAAAAAAATTTCTCGGATTTTGACGTCATTCTGTTTTTTTTTATATTTTTGTTCGTGTCCGTTATTTTGTTTGCTCGTGCTAATCTCGAAAAAAAAACACAATATAAAATTAATTATTTTTATCCATAATATAAAATGTGTTAAAATTATTCGACTTTTTAACAAGATAAATTTCAATTTGATATAAAAAAGATTTTCCACAAAATATTATCGATTTATTTTGAATGTAATGATCTAATAGGACGTGTCTTTAATTTCTGTTTAGATAGATTGTATTTACGTCTAATGTTTCTAGTTGAATTGCATATAATCCATTATTGTACATAATTAAATTACAATAAAATTTGTATTTTATATGAATACTTCCATACTTTCCCGCCAAATTTTAACCCTTTGAGTCCTGCGTTCCTGAACAATTTTAACCATTCTGCCTGTGCTCCTGATTCAAAATTCGCAAATTATTGGTATGTAATGTTTCGCGGTAGATATAAAAATATTTCCAAGTGTTTACCCAACGTTCAACCAGTAGCTGGGTATTAAGTCATTTTTCTCTACCACCGATAAAACGGTGGTCAGCGCTCAAAGGGTAAATTTAAACGCGATGTCAATCGCTATCTACTGTCTTCCTGATTACACTTTCCTCTTCCCACGTATTATTAATGTTTCTGTTCTTAATTCTTCCAAACGTTGTAACCCCTTTTGTCTTAGTGGCTTTTCTGCCTTGTATGTGGTGATACCGACTTTTAAAAAAGTAAAAACAAAAATAAGACCTTATGAAAATTAAGAGCTAATAGAGTGGGCGAGGTCCATTTATCATAGATTAGGGGTCGGACCTAACAGACATCCAGGGTGGACATAAGACCATTTCACTGAGGAACGCCCGACATTAGGATATAAAGTCCAGATTAATAAACATTCATTATGCATTAGATAAAACTAAACTTCCTAAAATTCAGAAAGTGAATCTTTATCAAATGAGCGCCACCTATCCCAGCGTTCATTTCGAACAGGGTGGTTCGCTTGTTGGAGAAAGCTACTGATTTTCTCAATCAGATCGATTAAGTCTCAACGCTGTTTTCTGCGCGGTTGTTATTAGTAAAACGGAAGAAAAATCGATAATACACGTAACGCGGAAGACACATTCATGTACGCATGCGCGCGTGTAAGACAGACGAACTGAGAAGAAAATGAATGGATTATTTCTGAACAGGATCTCTGAAGCGTTGCGTTTAATTGCTTTTTTATTTATTGCTTCAATTAAATTACTTCATTAATAATTAGATGAAATAAATAGTTATTAACAATGAAACAATTACAACCGAACCGGAAATTTATTAAATTTGGCTAAGTCTGACACAAGGCCATTTGTATTGAGCTTTTGATGAAACTGAACTTATTACAGGAGTTATGGTCTAGCAAAAATAAGACACTGAAGATGACATTTTGCTAATGTCGAAAGTACTCAGGAAAAAACGGATATAAATCAACATGGTAATTTTCTTTCTTCCTTTGATGAGGATACGAAGAATCTCGTCCGTAAATATGATAGGATCCTATTAAGAATAAGTAGACAAAACTTGTCTAAATTATTTAATGGGAGATGACTTAATGAAAACATGCTGCCAAAATATACGCAATATATATATATATATATATATAGATATATATATATATATATATATATATATATGCTCCTGAAAAAATTATTTCGGTTGAGCTCCTCGGGGAGAAAAAGGGAAGTTGTAAACAGTGACTATTACTGCTACTGATGCAAGACTCTTCAACAAGATGAATCCTGTTCTCCGTTCACTGGCGTGTTTGTCTAAAAATAAGCACGTCTCAATTCACCTTCATCCCTGGCGTGCGCCAATGGCTTAGGGGTAAAATCTCCGACTGATACCAAATCGATCCCGGCTTCAGATAATAGGATGTGTAGCCACACTGATGAGCTGTGAAACATGGAAACAGTCTGTCTGCGGATGACAATATACATATATATATATATATATATACATATATATATATATATATATATATATATATATACATATATATATATATATATATATATATATATATATATATACATATATATATATATATATATACATATATATATATATATATATATATATATATATACATATATATATATATATATATATATATATATATATATATATATATATATACGAGGGTCATTCAATAAATAAGTTGAATTTTTCGGTATAAGGACTTCTAATACAGATAGAAGCTTACTCTTTTTTATTTTATTTTTGTTTTACTTCTTTTTCACATGGATTTAATTTCTTTTGCAGATTAAAAAAAGCTTTGAGAGTTTTGACGATTAACAAAGATGGCCGACCAATAAGCATGCTTCAGGATTGAACAACGATCAGTTATCAAGTTTTTGGTTGCTGATGGGTGCAAACCAGTTGAAATTCATAGGAGAATGTCAACTGGTATGGTGCCTCAAGTTTCAGCCAAAAAATGTCTACAAGTGGGCTAAATTGTTTAAAGAAGGACGGAGCAGTGTTGAGGATGAAGGCAGGCCTGGGAGGCCTACAGAAGTGAGGTCTCCTGAGGTGATCGAATCAGTCAATGACCTCATTCAGTCTGACAGAAGCGTGACAGTCGATGATATTGCAAGGACTTTGAGCTTATCTGTTGGGACAAACGCAGGGGTCATCAGTCAGAAGGAGTCATCTTGCATCATGACAACGCAAGGCCTCACACAGCAGCCCAAACTGTGCAGATCATCAACGAGCTGGGCTGGGAACTGCTCCCTCATCCCCCTTACAGCCCAGACCTTGTCCCTTCAGACTTTCACCTGTTTGGTCCCTTGAAAGCGTTCACGAGAGGCACGAAGTTTAAAAGTGACAATGAAGTCAAAAGTGTTGTGAGCGACTGGCTGAGACATCAGTCCAAAGATTTTTACGCTGAGGGAATACGGAAGCTTGTGCACAGATGGGGAAAATGTGTGACAGTGCTGGGAGACTACGTTGAAATATGTTTAAAAAAGAATGCTTCTATCTGTATTAGAAGTCCTTACGCCGAAAAATTCACCTTATTTATTGAATGACCCTCGTATATATATATATATATATATAGTTTTAAGGTATGCTATATTTTTAGGTATAAGCGTTGTAAATATAAACCGTGGAAACATAGAAACTCCGTATACAAGACAACATCGCAATCGTTTCTAAACATTTATGGGAAATTAAAAAGAGAAAATAAACCAAAAATATGATGAAAAATAATTTTAAAAAAACACCCTCATCCTACAACAATAAATGCCTAAACAGTAAATTCTTTCTGGAGTAGAAAATGACTATAATTAGCTTCCCAGATGATTACAAACTACTAAATAAACAATCAGAACTTATCTGTAAATACAGGCACGAAAATAGATTATTACGTTACTTAAAATGAAAAAAAAAAATTAACAATGAACAGGAAAAATACAAATAAATACTTAAGTAAAATAAAATAATCAAAATATCTAAATCAATAAGTAAGTAAACAAATGAAATAAATAATAAACGAATTAAGAAACTGCGAATATGTACATAAACACTTATTAGTAACAATGGACAACCAAATGTAAAGTAATCAATAATGGATATAAAGTTAATAAACAACTTTATCAAATAGTTAGTAATAACTGCATTCAGATTCACAATTATTTCCACTCAATAGCTTCTAGAATAATGTGAAACATAAACGTTAGCGCCTATCCAAAGTGTGGTATCTGCCTTGGACAGATAAACTACTTTGTGTCTCTGAATTGAACTTAGAACATACTACCCATAATTCATCATTGACCAGCATACATATATATATATATATATATATATATATATATATATATATATATATATATATATATATATATATATATATCAATTATGTGGTGCGTGTTCAATTTATATAACGTAAATCATTCATACGAAAAGCTTTTCGTATGAATGATTTACGTTATATAAATTGAACACGCACCACAGAATTGATATTAGTAGCAAAAATAAGACCTGATAAAACCGGAATTTATAAACAAGGATCATACCATTCATTAACGGATTCGAGGTTGATTGTATTTTATTATTAAATATTGTTTGCGAGAGTGATTTTTGCTATATAATTAACTTCATTATTTGTTTTTCGGGGTTGGACAAAATAATTGGAACAGGTGCAAAAGACCTATTATATTAATAACTTTAACTAAAACTTTGTAATTGCAGGTTATATCTATTGTAAATACGTTTATTTATCTAATTTACTGTCTTTGTCTTATTTATTTTTAGAATTTAGTAAAATTTAAGCTAAATGCGTGACCTCACCGAGTTCGAAAAAGAGCAAATTGTTGGAGCTCGCATGGCAGGAGCCTCGATCACTAAGTTTGCTGACCTGTTTGGTCTTTCAAGAGCTACCATATCAAGAACTATGACGCAGTTGGAGAAATATGGCAAAACCGCAAGCAAC
>OZ038503.1:78041517-78204017 GCA_964036315.1 Acanthosepion esculentum | reverse complement strand
AGGAACGTCTTCCCAGAAATATACAGAAATACTATATGTACTTATTGTGTACACTTTCTTGTTATAATACATTCTTGTTCTAAGTACATTTTGTGTTGCATTATTATTCCATGCAATAGGCGAGATTCAACATTGAGTCAAGACTCAACAATATATATATATATATATATATATATATATATATATATATATATATATATATATATATAATGGATCAGTTTTAATATTTTATATTATTAGGATACACGTTGATTACATACCAACGGATTTATTACCTGTACTATATATGTTTTAATTTTATATATTTTGGGGATTAATGGATTATCAGCCTGGATTATGGAATCAAACTCGAATCCATTACTTACGTGTTAATCCCCTTGGGAAAGGTATGAATCCTCTTCTCCCCCCAGCTATGGGTAAATAGCAGGACAGACCGGGTTCTGTAGTTTTGGATGGGAACTGGTCTACAGCAGAAAGAAATGTCAACCTACTGCAGGAAAAAAATCTGCCTGGTCAGCCCTATATCGAAAGATACATGATCGCCTACGCGTGTATCACGCATGGCACATAACTGACTATATATATTTACATAATAGCTGGCCACTCGTATTCGAGGATACCCGTCTATTAGGGCGGCTATTGCAGACGCTCGTTCAGTTTGTTCAGATTTCACATGTGGTTTATACTGCAACTATGCTGAGCAGCCCTTAGTTACAGTTTCTGGGAGAGAGAGCATGTTATCTCGCGTGATCAACAATCTGAACAAGGCCAACACACTCAAACCCTCGGTAACGATGTCTTGTGACTTTGTCTTAGCAGAGCTCTCGACGGTACCCAAGGGTTCCGTCTACCCAATTTCACTGACAAGTTATGGTGACGCGCGCTGGGATCGCTAACCAGACCGATAACGTCAGGAAGTCTACTTCTGAGATTCGAACCGGAGTCTCATGGTCAGAAAGCGAACTAGGCCACGCGCCCATCTGTACAAAAAAGAAGGTTCTAATGTGTGTGTGTGTGTGTGTGTATATATATATATATATATATATATATATATATATATATATATATACAAAGAAATAATTACGCATAGAATCAATCAGCAATATTAATGCGATTATTGGTGATATCACATCGCTAGTAGAATATATTGTATGCATTAAAATACTGTTATTCCATAGAATGATGTGATCCTCATCCATAAAACTGTTGTCAGTTGTTTCCAGTTTATATTTTTTTAATATGCTAGTACTTTCGAATAATCCTTTATTCATCCTCAGGCATATTTTTCCATTAAAATTAAAACTTGGAGACGAAATAATTGTTTGTCGACCGAAAGATGTTTTTTTATGAATGTGCTAGTATTGACGGTTGTATACAATATCGGAACGTGCAAAGTCGCAACGCTAGGTTTTTCAAATTTTAAGTGAGAATTTTTTATTTCAATTTTTTTGTTGTGATGTGGTAAATCCACGTATACTATTTTTACAAGTGTTTTCAGTTAATATTTAGTTGCATTGATGTAAGTTTGTGATCCTGGGTTTCACTCTATTTGCGATCGTCAGAACGAAAAAAAAACCGCTCTCTAGTTTCGGAGGACTGATTTTAAATTCAACAACAACAAATACATAGACAAAAACAAACAAGCGGAAATATAATCTCTGGATTCTGCACATTTGTGTTGATAAGGCAATGTAATTCAATTTGATTCATGGTCCCCAGATATCATCAGAGATCCCAAGCCATTTTTATTCACATGCAGGTTTGTCTTTATTTAATTCTAACCTGAGGATAGAAAAAACATCAGTCGTTTTTTTCCAATATGTTTTATAATATTACTTTTTGTTCCGTATACTATTATATATCCCCCAATATATATATATATATATATATATATATATATATATATATATATGAATATATATATATATATATATATATATATATATATATATATATATATATATAAAGACATATAGTCATAAAATGTGCTATATTTATGGGATAAAGTGCTCAACATCAGAGATAGAGCGTGTGTAAATATAAAAGTCAACATAGAAGTCAACACTTAGAGGCGACAGTCTGTTTCATGCTAGATGCAATCGTCAGGTTTGACGATTGAATCTAGCATAAAACAGACTGTCGCCTCTAAGTGTTGAGTTCTATGTTCACTTTTATATATATATATATATATATATATATATGAATAAATATAATCCCAGTAACTTATTTGTGTTTAATCATGAAGGAAGAAATCTTATACGTGATTACGAAAGGATCTTATTGAAGATAAGTAAGTAAAACATGTCTAAATTCTTTAATCAGGCATGTTTAAATGAATATATATAAGTGTTCAGTTGGACGCCCACTCTTACGCTACAAAGGTAAATTGAAAGACAACTGGAAACGTCTCAACTTTGATCTGAAAACCTGGGAAGCCCAAGCATCAAACCGAAAGGAGTGGCATAAGACATGTTTCATTAAGTTAAAGGGTTTTGAAGATAGTAGACTGAAGCGCCATGATCAGCTTCATCAGGCTCCGAAGCAGAGACACTATCAAAATCCTGCTTTAACAAATTTCATATGTCAGAGTGGCTTTGTCGCCCGCAGCATGGCTCGGCTAATATCCCCCTTAAGAAGGCACAAATGAAATATGTCTTTCCCTTACCTGATTTTCTCCACAATAGACCCTGCTAGTATGCATAAGTGTAAAACAAAAGGCACCATCCAGTGCTGACCCTCATTTATCGTTCAGGATAGGAGAATCCAATATATATATATATATATATATATATATATATATATATATATATATATATATATATATATGTTGGATTCTCCTATCCTACGTGTGAATTTCCCGATAATAATTGTGACATTACTATAATTATTGAACAATTTAGTTCATGCCACTTTTACTACAAAAAAGAGCCTACTTCTATACTACGAGAACGCAAAATTTCAAAATTCAAAATTCAACCTCAGCGTCGAGTCTGCACGCTCCAAAATTATTCTTACTGTTAACAATATCACAGTTGTAAAAAAAGACTTCTTTCGGTTTACACTTTCGATGTCTAATTATTACCTGGATTTAAAAAAACTTAACTAATTTACTACCTGATGATGATCGGACGATTGAAAGCCCTGGCTAGTAGAAAAATAAGACCACTCAACACCAGAATTTATAAACAAGGATCGTACCATTCAGTAACGTATATGATGTTGATTATATTTTATTATTAAATGTTGTTTGCGAGAGTGATTCTTGCCATAATCAGCTTCATTAATTGTTATTCGTATGAATGATTTATGTTATATATATATATATATATATATATATATATATATATATATATACATATATACATATATATATATATATATATATATATATATATATATATATATATATATATATATAAACGTTACTTATAGTGGATACTCGTATTTGAGTAGATGCTCCATTTATTTATTAAACACTATTTATTTTCGCCTACCGGCCTGAAATTTCGAGCAATCACATTATCGGAAATAGGCGCTCACCAGCAGGGTTCTAACTTGCATTTCCCCTGGGGAATCCGTCATTAGATCTGGCGTGCTTTGGGCCTCTCCTCTACGGAATGCATCAAAGACCAAGCAAAGTTAACTAGTGCATTTTCACATATTTCTCTAAGACTCTGGAACTCCGTAGCCGAGAGGTCGAAGCACATCAAATCTAATGCATTCTACAAATCTAAAAAGAATTAAAAACAACAAAACTTATTATCAGGAATAACATATCTCGCCTACGAAATCAAAACTATATCAGACTAAAATTATTTATTAATTGAGGGAACAGTTTTCCCGACAAAACCAAATCCTCTCTCTCTCTCTCTCTCTCAATCTCTCACTCTCTCTCTCTCTCTATCTTTCTCTCTGTCTCTCTCTCTCACTATATATATATATATATATATATATATAGATAGATAGATAGATAGATAGATAGATAGATAGATAGATAGATAGATAGATATATCTGTGTGTGTGTGCATGTGTGTGTTTGTGTGTGTGTAGGATACAACACCAACTCTCGAGACGACTAACTCAGCATCTCTCTGACAATAGCTCAATGGGAATATAGTTAAACGAGCATAGAATTATACGCAACATATAGATATATATTTCAAAACAGATAGATAGATAGATAGATAGATAGATAGATAGATAGATAGATAGATAGATAGATCGGGGAAAACAGATAGATAGATAGATAGATAGATAGATAGATAGATAGATAGATCGGGAAAAAACAGATAGATAGATAGATAGATAGATAGATAGATAGATAGATAGATAGATCGGGAAAAACAGATAGATAGATAGATAGATAGATAGATAGATAGATAGATAGATAGATAGATAGATCGGGAAAAAACAGATAGATAGATAGATAGATAGATAGATAGATAGATAGATAGATAGATAGATAGATAGATCGGGAAAAAACAGATAGATAGATAGATAGATAGATAGATAGATAGATAGATAGATAGATAGATAGATCGGGAAAAAACAGATAGATAGATAGATAGATAGATAGATAGATAGATAGATAGATAGATAGATCGGGAAAAAACAGACAGATAGATAGATAGATAGATAGATAGATAGATAGATAGATAGATAGATAGATAGATCGGGAAAAATAGATAGATAGATAGATAGATAGATAGATAGATAGATAGATAGATAGATAGATAGATAGATAGATAGATCGGGGAAAAACAGATAGATAGATAGATAGATAGATAGATAGATCGTGAAAAAACAGATAGATAGATAGATAGATAGATAGATAGATAGATAGATAGATAGATAGATAGATAGATAGATCGTGAAAAAACAGATAGATAGATAGATAGATAGATAGATAGATAGATAGGTAGATAGATAGATAGATAGATAGATAGATAGATAGATAGATAGATAGATAGATTGCGAAAAACAGATAGACAGACAGATATATATATTGATAGATAAAAAGAAAGAATTTCGTATACGAATGGAGGAAGTTTGTATGCCTCCCTTAATCTTTTTTATAGAGATGCCGGCCTCGTGTGTGTGTCTCGTCGCCTTTCCGCGTGCATTTGTATGTGTGTGCTCGTAAATGTGCACATCCGTGCGAAGAACCGTGTGGACAGGGAAATAAATTTCTACCCAATATTGTTAACTACTATCACTTAGCACTAATCTTCTTTTAAGTATTGGCGTTCTCTAGCTAAATGACAATATTATGTTCTCCAGTGCGCATGTGCACTAAGCAAACATGTAATCTAACACACGCATCCATTCATCTCTGTTATCTGAAATGCAAGGGACTTACAACAATCAATTCTCCCTGCCCCACAACCTCTTACCCATGTCTAGAGTCCTGTCTTGTCTCACTAAATAATGCCAGATATCTTCTCCTTAACTTGGACAGATACTCCGAAGCTAGAATATTGTAAAGATATAGCTCAGTGGTTGAAGCGGAGAGACAAAGGCTCTATTTTTTATATCCTTGAATTTTTTTTTTTTTTTACAGTGAGGTTCAAACTGTACAAGGCTTGGGAGCCACTCGATGTAGATGGTTACAGAGTAAGTGGTGCTATACTAATTACCTTACTGTCTTCGTTATAATTGATACTAGGCTTACGGCCATATTACGTTGAAACACCGGTTCTCGTACAAACAACGAAGTGAAACATCCTCGAGTTTGGTCAGCAACTTAATGGGTGACGGCTTGGGAATTGGAAATCGGTCAGCTTACGCCTTGGGAGTGGTATGAACCCCTCCTCCTACCCCCAATTAACTGGGGGGACTTCTTTTTTTTTTTAATCATTTAATCCAAGCAAGTCGGAAATGCCACTAGTACGCAGAGTGTTATAGAGAGTGAAAGTGAGAGAAAAGATTGGGTGTAGGGGGTGGATTGAGGAAAGTATAAAAGATTAACCGGATTAAAGAAGATGGCTATTGACGTTACCCTTAAATTTTTGAAGATTATATTCTTCAGGGAAGCAAGTAAGCGGAAAGGAGTTCCACAGGCTGGAAGTGCGAGAAAATATCTGTTAGTGTAGAAGTGGCAGTTACATTTAATTATTTCAACAGTAAAAGCATGGGACCTAGATGCCAATCTAGTAGTACGCTTAAATTCATGTAGTCTGGGAACCAGGGTGAAAAGCTCGTCAGATCAGTCGCCATGAAAATATTTTTTAGAAAAGACAGAGGAAACGCCACGTCACATCGGTGAAAAGGTCAAGTTCGATCACATTGCCGATACTACTTTGGAATATGTGAAGAACTTCGAGAATAGTAGCAGGAACACCAGACCCGATATGGTAACAGTATTCAAAGAATGGTAGATTTGTAAATGTGCATGATCGATTCTGATGATAAAAACCTTCTGGCACAGCAGATTTACCCAACTTTCCTTGGAGTAGCTGCAGCCGTTCTATACATTATTCGGACTATTGTCCTCATCTTTGTCGCCATATTTATTGCAACGTTTCGGCCTTTTAGTATCTGTCTATATTTCTGAGATGAGGTATTATGTACACTATTTACATTATTCGGACTATCATCCTCATCTGTCGCCATATTTATTACAACGTTTCGGCCGTTGTACACTCCGGCCTTGTCCTTGAGGACATCTGTGTATGAATTTCTGGGTACTATAAACCTAATATCTTGAGGACACATGGCACAGTGGATAAAGTCGTTGGTTAGATCCAGTGACAGGACCCAAAGAGTGTGAATTCAATACCCGGTTAAGGCAGTGGATAATTTGGAGAGGGGAATTAACAAGAGATAACTGATAACTGGCATCCATTATACATGGCAAGTAGAACTAGAACAGTCTACCAACAGTGAGAGAAATAAAAGGGTTCAGTTCGACATTCCAACCAACCGTAGAAGGCCGGAGCGTACAACGGCCGAAACGTTGTAATAAATAAGGTGACAAAGATGAGGACAATAATGTAAATAATCTACATAATACCTCATCTCAGAAATATAGACAGGTAATCATTCTACTTCAAATCAGTTCAATAAATCATTATTATATCCTAAGTATTCTTGTAATCTAAAAATAATTTCTGGAATTAAATAGCTTGCAATTGGTTGATAAACTATAAAAAAAAATCAATCAAATAATAAAAATTATTAATGCACGTGAAAATTTAATTGTTTTGCTATTTGAATTTTCTGAAGAATCATAATTCTCAAGTTAATGATTGAATAAAAACATGGCGAGTTCGAGCGCTACAACTTGCCCTTTTAGCCAGTTTCCATAGGCGAACTGGTAGAGGCATATTTTAGCTCAGGCAGTGGCTTCCCACGGTGGAATAATGGATAGCGGCTCGGATTGAGGAATCGGAGAACCGATTTCGAATTCCAGTCGAATCGGCTGCATTCGCTTACGTGCTAATACCCTATGGGAAAGGTATGAATCATTTTCTTTCCCCCCCCCCCCCTGCTATGAGTATATAGCAGGCCCGACTGGGTTCTATAGCCTTTGATGGCAACTGATCTACAGCAAAGATACATGATCGCCTAAGCGTTTATCACGCATGGCACATAACTGGATGATGGAATCAATGATTGATTCTCAACCCGGGTTGAGCAACAAAATCATAAAGTTGGCGACCTTAAATTTTTTCAATTCTAAAGAATCAGATAATTCTCAGATTTTATTGAAATGTTGAGAAATTATTCGGTAATAAATAGAATTATTTTTAAAGTTTATTTTTTATATTGTTAAGATATTTATCATTCTGTCATATTCATTATAGGTTTTCTTTCTTCCACAGTACAAGGGAAGGACCCAATAGGCATCAAAATCACTGTACTTGCAAAGCGGCTTTTAATTTTCTATATATGAAATATAATATGTCCAAAGTGCACGTAACAGTTTAATGTCACTGCCAATAATAATAATGACTAGTTTTAACCTGTGAAAATTTCACGGTTTTGCTATTTGAATTTTCTGATGAATCATAATCTTAAGTTAATAACTGAATTATGACATGGCGAGTCGAACTACCCATGGAAATTCTCGTATTTGTCACGTAAAATATCTTAGCGTAGTAACTTTAAAATATTACACTAACAATCATGAATTTTAATACAGGGGTACTTCGACGAGGTAAAATGGCCAGAAAACTTGTCCTGCAAGATCAATTATGACTGAATTCGATCCTCACTGGGTGCCCTATTGCTTCGTCCTTGTACCACATCTAAGCTACGTTTGCAATATAATTTCGTTCACTCCGACGTGTTAATGGTTAGCGAGCCTGTCTCGTTGGAACAATTGCGACTGATTAGTGAGTTCGATCCTCACTGGGTGCCCCATACTGTCGGCCTTGTGCCACATCTAAGCTTCGCTTACAGTATCATTTAGTGCACTCCGACGTGTTGTAATGATTAGCGAGGCGGTCTCGTTGGAACAATTACGAATGAGTAGTGAGTTCAATCTTCACTGGGTGCCCCATAGTTTCGGCCTTGTGTCCCATGTAAGCTAAGCTTAGAAGATCATTTAATGGTGCAATGGTTAGCGAGGTTGTCTCGTTGGAAAAAGTACGAATGAGTAGTGAGTTCGATCCTCTCTGTGTGCTCCATGCTTTCGACCTTGTGCCACATCTAAGGCGCGATTAGCTTCGGAAATCATATATATGAATTCAGGTCATTATTAAAGTAGAAAGAGTGTACAAATGAACACATTCAAGCGTTATTGCCTTCACTATCATCTCCTTCTTTCTTTGTCAAAACCAAAGAGCGCTTTTGATATATCTTTTCTTCGGTTTTGTTGGCAGGGGGCAGGCAAGATATTACCGATCCGTTTTCGCTATCAAACAGGAATGGGCCATTGTTTATTCGACGTAATAGTAGGTTGTAGCAGACGTGCTAACTAACTAAAGAAAGAAAGAACAAGCAGAATTATATTATTTCTCTGCTATGAAACACCAACTGGTATTCAGTTGCTCAGACCTAAATGCAACATACCTTTTGAATCTCAATAAAACATTTAAAACGTAATGCATGGTTGTCAGCAATAGAGACAGACGAAAGTAATAATATATAAATTTTGGCAATCTTGTACGTTCGTGTCCGAAAAGAAAACGTAGTGTCATAAGGACTGTTTTTCCCTTGACACCGGTATTATTTTAACTACCTTCACTCCTTGGCAATGTTTATTATTTTTAAAAACGATAATTAGAATTGTAATAAAACCTAAACGTATGATGAAAGTGAATTTATACATTTCCTTTCTTCGGAAGAATTGCCAGTAAAATAATAAACACTATTTATTTAGTAAATTTTTTATTTACACAGTTTATTAATTACATTGTTTATTGGGGTGGTTGGAAAATATCGACCAATTACCAATTGATACGAACTTAATAAAATGGTAAATAATGATTTATTTATAGTTGATTCATCATTATCAACATCATCATCACCCCCTTGACTTTTGTAATCGTAGGGCGGATCCGAATGCCGAAGCCACACTAACTCTTTTCCACAACGGTCTATTAACGGAAGCAATTCTGGTATAGTTATATCTGTCCAATGTTGGTCCACATATTTCAATAATAGAGTAAATGTTTATAAATTTATGAATAAAAATGTTTTCATATTTATTTCATTATGAATTAATAAATGATAAATATTCCAGTATTTATATTATTCGGACTATTGTCCTCATCTTTGTTGCCAAATTTATCACAACGTTTCGGCCGTTGTACGCTCCGGCCTTCTTCAGTTGGTTGGAATGTCGAACTGAACCCTTTATTCCGCTCGCTGGAGTAGACTGTTCTAGTTCCACGTGCCATGTCTGGATCTAACTAATGCCTATATCCACTGTGCTGTGTGTCCTTGGACACGAGGAACTACAACAGTCTACCCCAGCGAGCGAAATAAAGGGTTCAGTTCGACATTCCAACCACCGGAAGAAGACTGGCGCGTACAACAGCCAAAACGTTGTAATAAATATGGCAACAAAGATGAGGACAATAGTCCGAATAATGTAAATAGTGTACATAATACCTCATCTCAGAAATATAGACAGATAAATATTGCATTGCATTAGTTTCTATAAAATTGTATTCTATTTTAGAATGTTGTAAGTAAAAAATTATTCTTGTAAATAAACAATCTGATAAATAGTGTTTAATATTTTTGTTTTAATTGCATGAATTGACATTCATTATAAATTTATTTTACCGGATATTTTCACACCTTCTTTTTAGCCATTTCAGATTATTATTATTATTTTTATTTCCTTTGATATCTGGCGTTTACACATTTCTTTACTGGTCCCGCCCAGGGACCTAAGGTTAGAAATGGCATCATGACACTTTCCACTTCAAAAAAAAAAAAATAATAATAATTACATAGATAAAGCCCTTCGTAAAGTGTGGGCTGTACTTGTCAGAACAATTTTTTGTATCTCTTTGAGGCATGGACTTCCAGGGATCCCTTCAATCAGCCTACTGGAATCTTTTCCAACCAGTCCAAAGGCTCCAACTACAACAGGAATTGTTGATGTTCCCATGTGCCACATTTTTTAAATTTCTATTTCAAGGTCCTTGTATTTTGACAGTTTTTCGAATATCTTCAAAGATACATTGCAGTCTGCAGGGACTGCCATATCAATAAGGAGGTACTTATTTTGTTTGTGGTCTTTAATAACAATGTCTGGGCGGTTGGCTTTGATTGTTCTGTCAGTGTGTATTGTGTAGTCCCATAGAATTGTAACAGGTCCTATCTCCGTAACCGGGTCAGGGTGGTGTTCGTACCAGTTTCTTTCAGTTTCCTTCCCATAGGAGTTGCAAATTTTCCAGTGCAGATATTGGCCCACTCTGTCATGCTGGGTTTTATATTCAGTGGGTGCCAATATCGTGCAACCTGATATAAGATGATCAATGGTTTCTGGATATTTGTCACAGAATCTGCATCTTGGGCTAACACAGTATTTTAGTATATGTGCTTGATAATTCCTAGTTAACAAGCATTGGTCTTGTGCAGCAATGATAAAACCCTCAGTTTCACCTTTCAACCCTGCACTACGTAGCCACTGATGGGTGCGGTTTTTGTCTACGTCAGCTTGTTTGGTACGGTCAGAGTATTGGCCGTGGAGCGCTTTATCTTGCTATTGTTTCTTTATCTGGTCGGTCGCATTTGTCTTTGCATTCTTTTTTAAGTATTTTGCAGCTTCAGCCGGTGTACAGTGATGTATTTGAATTTCTGTGCCCATTTGAAACTCCATTTTGAATTTGTCGGCTTCCTTTACTACAGAGTAAAGACACTTACTAATTTCATGTTCCTTGACACATACCATCATCCAGTCTTCTGTATTTTCCAAGTATCTTTGGAGGCCTTATTATTATTATTTTATTTCCTTTGATATCTGGCGTTTACACATTTCTTTCCGGGTCCCGCCCAGGGACCTAAGGTTAGAAATGGCATCATGACACTTTCCACTGAAAAAAAAAAAAAAAAAAAATTACATAGATAAAGCCCTTCGTAAAGTGTGGGCTGTACTTGTCAGAACAATTTTTTGTATCTCTTTGAGGCATGGACTTCCAGGGATCCCTTCAATCAGCCTACTGGAATCTTTTCCAACCAGTCCAAGGGCTCCAACTACAACAGGAATTGTTGATGTTCCCATGTGCCACATTTTTGAGATTTCGATTTCAAGGTCCTTGTATTTTGACAGTTTTTCGAATATCTTCAAAGACACATTGCAGTCTGCAGGGACTGCCATATCAATAAGGAGGCACTTATTTTGTTTGTGGTCTTTAATAACAATGTCTGGGCGGTTGGCTTTGATTGTTCTGTCAGTGTATATTGTGTAGTCCCATAGAATTGTAACAGGTCCTATCTCCGTAACCGGGTCAGGGTGGTGTTCGTACCAATTTCTTCCAGTTTCCTTCCCATAGGAGTTGCAAATTTTCCAGTGCAGATATTGGCCCACTCTGTCATGCCGGTTTTTATATTCAGTGGATGCCAATATCGTGCAACCTGATATAAGATGATCAATGGTTTCTGGATATTTGTCACAGAATCTGCATCTTGGGCTAACACAGTATTTTAGTATATGTGCTTGATAATTCCTAGTTAACAAGCATTGGTCTTGTGCAGCAATTATAAAACCCTCAGTTTCACCTTTCAACCCTGCACTACGTAGCCACTGATGGGTGCGGTTTTTGTCTACGTCTGCTTGTTTGGTACGGGCAGAGTATTGGCCATGGAGCGGTTTATTTTGCCATTGTTTCTTTATCTGGTCGGTCGCATTTGTCTTTGCATTTTTTTTTAAGTTTTTTGCAGCTTCAGCCGGTGTACAGTGATGTATTTGAATTTCTGTGCCCATTTGAAGCTCTTTTTTGAATTTTTCGGCTTCCTTTACTACAGAGTAGAGACACTTCCTACTTTCATGTTCCTTGACACATACCATCATCCAGTCTTCTGTTTTTTCCAAGTATCTTTGGAGGCCAATTGTTGTACTTTTGTAGGATAGTTCTAGTTGAACTAGTCCTCTGCCTCCTTCGGATCTGGGCACATACAGGCGATCAATATCAGCTTTGGGATGATGCATGCGGTAGCAAGTGAGGAGCTTTCTCGTTTTGGCGTCCATTCGCTTAATTTCAGCTATGGTCCAGTTAAGTACATTAAAGCTGTATTGCACCACAGGAACAGCTAAGGTGTTTATAGCTGATATTCGGTTTTTTGAGTTTAGCTCAGTATTTAGTACCAGGCGTACACGCCTGTAGTACTCCTTTCTTACCTTCTCTTTCATTTGGGAGTGTTGTATGCCATCTCCCTCACTAATTCCTAGGTACTTATAAGCTTCATCATGCTCCAATTCTCTAATCTTCGTGGCAAAATCTAAATCTATTAAGGGTGCTTCTAAAATTCTACCTTTCTTAAATGTTACTTTAGCACATTTATCTAATCCGAAGCTCATGCATATGTCGTCACTAAAGTATTTTACAATATTAAGTAGGCCCTTCAACTCATTGTCGTCTTTGGCAAAGAGTTTGAGATCATCCATGTATAGTAGGTGATTGAATATGTTGTTATTTATTTTGTAGCCATAGCTACTGTTGTTCAGTTCATGCGTAAGAGGGAGTAAGGACAAACAAAACAGAAGTGGAGACAAAGAGTCTCCTTGAAAGATTCCACGTCGGATATTTAGTCGGTTGGATATGACAGTGCCCCTGGTGTGACTAAGGTATAGTTTGGTGTTCCACATTCCCATGCTGTGCTTAAGGAAATTTAATACCACAGGGGAGACTTTGTACATTTCCAAAGTCTTAAGGATCCAAGAATGTGGAACACTGTCAAAAGCTTTACGATAATCAATCCACGCTGCACTGAGATTTCTACGTCTGCTCCTGCAATTTTCCAGAATCATTTTATTTATTAGTAATTGGTCTTTGCAGCCATATGAACCCCTCCTGCATCCCTTCTGTTCCAGTGGAAGAATGTTGTTTGTTTCTAAAAAGGAGTAAGCACGGTTCGTCATGACAGACGTGATCAACTTATACGTTGTGGAGAGACATGTTATCGTTCGATAATTTTTCGGGTCATCTGTTTCATTTGTTTTTGGTATGAGGTATGTAATACCTTCAGTAATCCATTCCGGGATTTTATTGGGATTATTTACAATCGTTGATAATGTTTCCGCAAGTATTTTGTGGATAGACGAGAGATAATAAAGCCAGAAATTGGGAACCTTGTCATTTCCCGGGGATTTCCATTTTTGCGATTTCGTTAGAGCTTGCCTAACATCATCTGTGGATATATTTTCCCATTCTTGCAGAGGTGTATCCAACATTCGTTCTTCTTCACGCCGGATCCATTCAGCTTTAGGGTTATATTCTTTCGGGCTGCTCCAAATATTTTCCCAAAATGTCTGTACAGTATCAATCGATGGTGGCCTTTCGACATGTATAGGTTTTTTTCCAATTTCCCTGTAAAATTTCTTAAGGTCCGTTTGGAATATTTTATTTTGGCGATAGAACCTACAACGTTTTTCGTATCGCCTTGTTCTCTGTGCTTTTAGCTGAAGTTTCTGCTTCAGCATTTCCGTGGTTGGTGGAATGTCAAGTAGTGATTTAATTTTGTGTTTCCTCTTGATCTTTTTGCACTTGCGCGTGGAAATATTAGGGTTTCTGGTGAGCTCATCTAATATAGAAAGCTCACATCTGATTTGTTTTATTTCTCGTAACAATTTTGCTTTCCAAGCTGGTTCTCTACGTCTGTTAACTTTATTTATAGTCTTGATCCCAAGCTTCAGAGTCGCTGCTAAAGCTGTTGCGTATATTACGTTGTTAATTTCTGTGATGTTTCCCGGTGGTTTATCTGTTAACAGTGTTTCCAGAGCAGCGTTGTATATTTTCACAATATGCTTGTTGGAATTCGTCATATGGATTTTGGGTAGCTGGTCTCTTTCTGACAACTGTATGAAAGTTACTTTGCTGAGTACTTGGATTACGTGGTTTTTCGCTTCGGTGATTTCCGCTTTGTGGTTTTCAAGGAATTCTAACATAATGTACCTGGAGTCATCTTCAGAAACATTGTCTGGAGAACTGCAGGTTGAGTTTAAGATAGAGTCTTTAATTTTATTTCCTGGTAGGTTATTTCGTATTTCATTTGTTTTAGTTTTTACCTCATCCTCTGTCACACTACTTATATCTACATTCATCTCATTACATTTTGAGTGATGGATCATAGTATTTTGTCTTATATCTAATTTTATCCTATCTATTTCTGTCTTTGAGAGTCTGTTGTTTCGCATAATGTCCCTACGGACATTAGAAAGCATGTTTGGATTTAGGTTAGGTCTTATATCCTTTCCCACCATACTTCTCCATATTTGGTATGTTTGATTGGTGGTGTTCTTTGTTGGGGTTTCGAGAGCAGTGAAGAAAGATGTCATGACTTGTCGATACTCTTCGCGGGTCCATTTAGTTCGTTTTCTTTTTATTAGTCGATTTGGTATTGAGTCACTTGATCCAAGGTTGGCAATAATCCGGTTTTGGTGACCTAGTGTCTCTTCGTTCGTGGAGGAGTTTGTTCCAGTAACAGATTTTTCGTCCTCAGACTGGTTCCTCTCTGAGGGACGCGGCCCTTGTTGACCCGGGTGACGACCGATCCGGTATGAAATTTCATTCGTATTCGTTAAAATTTATTATTATTATTATTATTATTATTATTATCAGTATTATCATTATCATTATTATTATTATCATTATTAATATTATTGTTATTATCATTATTATTATTATTATTATTATTATTATTATTATTATTATTATTATTATTATTGTTTTTATTTCCTTTGATATCTGGCGTTTACACATTTCTTTCCGGGTCCCGCCCAGGGACCTAAGGTTAGAAATGGCATCATGACACTTTCCACTGCAAAAAATAAAAATAAAAAATAATTACATAGATAAAGCCCTTCGTAAAGTGTGGGCTGTACTTGTCAGAACAATTTTTTGTATCTCTTTGAGGCATGGACTTCCAAGGATCCCTTCAATCAGCCTACTGGAATCTTTTCCAACCAGTCCAAGGGCTCCAACTACAACAGGAATTGTTGATGTTCCCATGTGCCACATTTTTGAGATTTCGATTTCAAGGTCCTTGTATTTTGACAGTTTTTCGAATACCTTCAAAGACACATTGCAGTCTGCAGGGACTGCCATATCAATAAGGATTATTATTAAATTATTAAATTAGATTATTAAATATTATTATTATTATTATTATTATTATTATTATTATTATTATTATTATTATTATATTACCATTGATTTCTAGTGAATACTAAATATATGCATTGTTTTTTTAAAATTAAAATAATCATTGCCGAAGATTGAAGGTACTTAATATAATAGCGGTGTCAAAGGAAAAACCGTCGTTAAAAGCAAATTAAAATGTGTAATTAATAATAAAAATGGTAATATTGTTACTTCATCCATTTGTACCATGAGCTGGTTTTTAAAGAAACTTAACGTTTTTTATGAATAGTCTAATTATTAACTAAAGTACCTGTTTGTGGGTGTGCGATTATGAGGATGCGCGTATCTGTATTGGGGCATTGGGGGGGGGTTGACTTGGAGCGAAAAGCATTAAATAATATGTTTCGCGCGTTTCCACACTTAATGGGTAGAGACAATGATAACAAGAAGTAAAATCGGGGGAGAAAATTTGACACATTAGAAAAAATCGCGCCCAGGTTGTTGGGTTATGAGCGGGCCGTGGGCAGTGCAAGGAGAGTATTTCAGGGAGGCAGGTAATGTGTGACAAATATGGGACGTGTTTCACGGAGAATTAGCAGAAACAAAATCGGTTGAGAAGAAACGAAACCTATGATCATATCAAGTCGGAAGCAATGGGGAAGGAAAAACAGGGAGCGTGTTGCTAAGCGGGGAGAATATGTTCGATTAAGAATAATGGATATTTGGAACGCTGGGGGGGAAAAAAGAAGAAAAATCGGAAAGAGGGGGAATAAGACCAAAGAAGCAGAAGAAAAAGATGAAGAAAAAAAAGAAAATATTATTATTATTATTATTATCATTATTGTTATTATTAATAATAATAATAATAATAATAATAATAATAATAATAATAATAATAATAATAATAATAATAATAATAATGAGTCTCCTGGACTCTTTTCCAAACAATGTTGTAGTTGGAGCCCTCGGATTGGTTAGAAAAGATTCCAGTATACTCATTGAAGGGAAGAATACAAAGATCTTGAAGTGGAAATATCAAACATGTGACAACTGAAGATACCAATAATTCCAGTTGGGGCTGGAGCACTCGGATTCATTGGAAAAGGTTCTGATAGCCTCATTGAAATGGTCTGTTAGTTCATGTCTTAAGAAAATAAAAAAAAATGTTTCCATGGGTACTGTTCCCACGCTCCGTCAGGTGGGAACTGTACCCATGGAAACATTTTTATGTTTTAGGCTTTATCAATGTAAAATGTGTATGCTCTTAGATTTAAAATGATCAATGGAAATTGTCATGAAGCTATTTCTGACCTTGGGTTTATGGTTAGGACCCAGAATAAAAAGAGTATACAACAGAAATAAAAGAAAATAATAATAACAACAACAATAATAATAATAATAATAATAATAGCCACTCCTACAAATAGTAAAACACCAATTTCACTCCATTAACAAAGAAGCCGCAAAAAACAAAAAGCGAAGTGAATACCATCTACGCCAAATGAGTAAAACAGCAAAAAAAAACTTGGCCAAATGAAATTTTTTAAAATAATCACTGGGAGAAGAAGGCGTTGCATGGTAAATACCTAAAAAGTAAGAAAGAAGCAGGTGTGTACCAACAGAAAATACATCAGTGGCTGAGGAGTACCTGAGGGAGAAGGCCTAATTATTGCAGCTCAGGACCAAAAGCCTCGCAACCAGATCCTATCGCTGTCACATAACCAAGGAGGGAACTAACCCGAAATGGTGGAACTGCGGAAAATATGATGAAACTGTCGACCATATTATTTCAAGATGTCCGGAACTAGCAAAAAATGAATTTACCCACAGACATAACAAGGTAGCGATATATGCGCACTGGAAGATATGCAAGAAACACAAAATCGAAACCACTGAAAGATGGTATGATTACCAACCAGATACACTTACCCAAAATAACGATGTAAAAATCCTCTGGGACATGGACAATTCAAACTGACAGGGAAATAACAGCCAACAGGTCCGATATTGCCATAAAAGAGAAGACATTCGAGAAGTGTATGCCTATTGACATAGCCGTACCATCTGAGAGAAACACCGCATGAAAATTACGAGAAATTGTCAAAGACCTGGAGATCGAGATTAACAGGATGTGGGTAATGAAGACTGAGACTGTAGCAATAGTAATCAGAGCTCTGGGCCTCGTGAGAAAAGGAATGGAAAATTTACTAACAGTATCCCGGGTAACATCAACATACAAGTTGCCCAGAGGATCCCCCTATTAGGAACATCTCGTATACTAAGAAAAGTGATATCAATTAAATAGCAATTCTCCTATAGGGCTTAATGACCATAGTTTAGACCCGGATCTACAGGATACAAAGCAGGAAACATAACATACACAAATAACAATAATAATAATAATAATAATAGTTACAGTAGTTGTAGTAGTAGTACAATTTAGTAATCTTAGGTTTTTGTCCTTAAAAATGTTCAGGGGAAAATGTCATTTTTGACCTTTGGTTTCTGGTTAGGACCCGAAACGAGTATTCACCAAAAATCAAAGGAATAATAATAATAATAATAATAATAATAATAATAATAATAATAATAATAATAATAAGGGCTTTATCTATATAATTTTTGTGTGTCTGTTTGTCAGTGATGTCATGATGTCATTTCTAAACCTAGGAACAAAATGTGTACACACCAGAAATCAAAGGAAATAAAATTAAGAAGAATAACAATCTGAAATAAGCTAAAAAGAAGGCGGGAAAAAAAAATCCGGTAAAATTCCTTCTTCAAAAAAATCAAAAATAAAAATTAAAAAAAGCTTGAAACAAATTTTATGTCAAAACGGAAAATTGAAAAATATTTTTTGCAAATGAAAATGAAATACCTTATCTTGATATCGAAATGATAAGAAGGTATTTTATGTGCAAAATTCTCGATGCGCAAATGTTAAGATAAGATTATTTTTGCTACATGACGCTAAAATCTATCAGATCGTCATTTCAAACTTAACAACGCAAACGCTATACTGGCTATCGCTCGTCTTTTTGTGCTTGAAAATGGACCAAGAAGGTGGAGACTACACAATTTCGGCAAGTTCCTTTCTAAGTTTTCACGCACTGTTAAACAGCACATCCGACATCAATGCAACAGAAGAAAAGACTTAACAGGTATACTTTTAATAAATTATTCTGAGCTAAAAGAGATCCAGGTTTCACTCCTGTCGGCAACTGGAGTTGTCTTCAGTAGGACTTCTCAATTTAGACAGGTTGTTATAAATTTTACTGTTAAATAAAATTTTAAAAAATGTGGGCAACAACCCTAACACGTTTACCCACTATAAATGACGTTTATAAATAATGTTGGATAAAAAAAACTTTAAAAAAATTATATATATATATATATATATATATATGAAGAAATATAGTCTTAAAGTGTGCTATATTTATGGGATAAAGTGCTCAATATAATCGTCAGCCCACGAGAGCTGTCATTTTCCTCGGCTATTTATATAAACGGGTCAGTGGTGCATTGTGGGTAGTCTATTTTGGCGGTTATTTTCCCGGAAGTCGTTTATTTGTTTATTTATTTATTTGTGTAAAATTATTTTGCTTGTTTTTATTTAATTTTATTTTTTATCTCATATATATATATATTTTATTTTGATCGGTGTTTTTATTAACGTAGTAATATATATATTATATTATATATATATATATAAATATATATATATATATATATATATATATATATTTATATATATATATAATCACTAATAGAATGATATAATTTACTTATAGGAGTAAGAAGAGAATGATTCACTTATTTATAATTCTCTTATATGAATAAAATAAAAATAAAATAATTCATTTATAGTGATTAACTAAGCATAGCGTATATGTGGCGCAAGGCTGAAATAGGGAGCACTCAATGAGGATAGAACTCACTACACATTATGAATCCTTACGCATAATTTCATGGATTGTTTTCAATTCAGTCTTCGGCTTTTACGTCTATCAGAACTCAAACTCATTCCAGACCCCCAAGCAGATTTCCTATATACGATCCATCACTAATGATGCTGGAAAAAATGATCGGTGCCACTTACAGTTCCAAATAAGTACCTGATACCTACTTCCTGAATGAGTTTTTTAATCATTTCACCCCAAGCAAGTCGGCAATGCCACTACAACGGAGAATAGGGAGAATTGAGAAAAGGATCAAAAATAATTGTTCACGCAAAAAAAGAGTCATATATATATATATATATATATATATATATACGTTTATAAATAATCTTGAATAAAAAAACAAAAAACTTTCAATAAAATTACATATATTAAATATATATATATATATATATATATATATATATATATATATATATATATATATATATATATATATATATATATATATATATAATTCTTGCGAGGAGTTTTCGCTTCTTTCCGCCACCTAGGCCGTGCTTAGGATCACTGGTAGGCCACCATCGATCTACGACGTGAGAAACCAAGATATATATACATATATATATATATATATATATATATATATATATATATATATATATATATATATATATATATAAGTAATGAAAATCTTGGTAATCCGTATGGATAATACCACACTATCTCTCACCACTCTCTATATCACCTTACAAAAGCTTAATACTGCCCTTTTGTTTAAATTCCTTTTTTCCTTGGGAATAAGGTCTGATGATCCAGAGAAAAAGAAAATCTCTGGTGAAATAAATTATGACAATGGAACCATAAAGTGGTCTTTTTTCTTTTAATTAAATTATACATATATATATATATATATATATATATATATATATATATATATTATGGTCTGCAGATTTGCATTGAACACTGTTTTGGAAAAATAAAAATATTCATAAGAACACCGGATTATATAACTTATTGTTCTTTCTCTTTATTATTGTCATAATATATATATATATATATATATATATATATATATATATATATATATATATATATATATATATATATATATATTAGGGACCTCTAAATAATCGTTATTCTTAAGGTTTAAAATTAATTTCAAAATAGGAAAAAGCTTTTATTTTACTTTTAATTTCAAGCTAATAGATTAAATTTAATATTTCTAATAAGCAAAATACGTTGCTCTATTTTAAAAACTGATTTCAATTGACTGGGTGGAGCTTTTTTTGTTTTTTGTTTGCTAAATTAACCGATTAGCGCTCTTTTTTTAGTTATCTGTCTTTCCAAAGTAATTTTCTTTAATAAAAATCTTCCATACTTTCTGAAAATCTGATTTGAAACAACGATTATTTAGTTTGATTATAAAATATGCCAGAAATGCATTTTTTGCCCGACAGTAGCTGTGTTTTTAACCCGACATTAGCTGTTTTGACGTCATGACAGCCTGATTACAGATCTATTGTTGTTCTACGGAGACTTTATCTGTAAAACATAATTGAACGTCTTTTTATATGATTTTTAAGTACTCGTTTAACACGGAAGTATGTGCTATTATGATCGACTGAAAGCTCTATTTACCTCCGGAAATTTAACTAATTTTTATTTCGGGACATAGCCACATAATTTCACGAATATAATGTCAGCGCTGTTTTATATATTTTTGTACCTCCCCAGTAAGCTTTAAAATTTTGGAAAATATTCCAAGTAATTAATGTTTTATTGAATTTTAATTAATTTGGCTTTAAATTTTTTTCTGTTAATGTCGTGTGTCCATGCATCTTTATTTACAAAAATCGGTTCGTTCATATAACACAAAAAAAATCAAAATTCTTTTTAAAATGTTGGGGGTCGCTGAATTGTCGTAAGCTTTTCCATTTATGATTAGTAAATATAGTTTTTTACTTAACAACAATATCATCCGGAATAAATTAATACAGAAATTTTAAAGATTTGAAAATTTGAAAATGTTTATAATTGAAATATTAAAAAAAAATGAAACAGTTATTGTAAAACGTCATTATTTATCGAATTTTCTTTCTTAAGATAATAGTATCCATAATATATTTTATTCATAAAATCAATAAAAAGCCTTTCTAATTAAATAATGTCGTAATTTTATTGCATTTTTTATTTTATGATTCAAAGCAAATTTTCTGAAACTGGGATCCTGTTTCACAAAAATTAATTGATGATTTAAATTATCCAAGGACTTCTGGTTAGAATTAATATAAACGTGAAGGGAAAACATTTTTATCAAGATTTTCTAAATTAGAAACATTTAAAAATGAGTTCGCTCATTTATGAATAAATCCTGAGAGTTTAATTAAAATTCTACAACTATTTTATTTGTGCACGAATTTCAAAATAAGTGTGTTTTTTCACGGCAAGACGCTAAAAATTCCCATACTAAATTATGGTAACTCACTGACGCAAGAAAAAAATTAACCAAAATTTTGAAGGAATTATAAAGGAGAATTTAAATCATCAATTTTCTTTGGTCAAATAGGCACCCCAGTTACAGAAAATCTGTTTTGAATCATAAAATAAAAGATGCAATAGAACTAGGAAATTAATTAGAAAAGATTTTAATTGCTTTTATCAGTAAAATATATGGACATTATTGTCTTAAGAAAAAAAAAATCGATGAATTAGAAATTTGTAGTAGAATAGTTTTCAATTTAAAAATAATAATTTATAAACATTTAAAACTTTAAACAATTTTCTAAATTATATATTAATTTATAGTGGCCAGGTTTCCAAACATCATCATGCTGTCAATAAATCACTCAAGACGTCAAGCAATATCCACACCATCTTAAAAAAATTATTTTTCCCGATATTTTGAAATGAAAATGAGGAATATTTGTTTCAATTCAAATAAATTAAAATTTAAATCAATTATCTTTTCTCAAATAACATTTCCGAAAAGTATATTTTATTTTTGAAAGATTTTTAATATCGAGAATTATGCTGCGTTGACAGGTTTGTCAATATGGCCGATTTTATCAACATTATTGATGATCAGAAAAAAATAATTCCAATCAATTTAAATTCGGTTTGAAAAGCCGCCAAAGTATTTGCTTATTGGGAATATTAATTTTAATCTGTTAGCTGGGAATTAAAACTAAAATGAAAGCTTCAAGAAAGCTACTACGATTGAGCTTTTTATTTCATTTTTCTTGCGTTCGAACAAGAGCTTTCTTTACAGGACAAAGGGTATGTAAGAACTGTGCATATGTTTTATGTTTCCGACGCTTTCAGCTATACCTTTAGCCACAATGTGCCCACCCTATTCGGAAATTAAAAACATCCCTACTACACACTAAGACATACACATAATGCACACACTCAATTAAGCTGAAAAATCGAATCATCCTTGATAATGGCTAAATGTATAGCCGAAAACGCTCGGAAACATAAAACATTTGGACAGTTCCTAGACACCCTTTGTCCTTTAAAGAAAGCTCTTCTTCGTACACAAGAAAAATTAAATAAGAAGCTCAATCGTAGAACCTTTTCTGTCGTTTTTAATGAAACATGCATATATATATATATATATATATATATATATATATACACACACACACACACATATATTCATGAATCCCCAAGAAGATAGAATCCAGGTAGAACTCAATGTCCACGACAGAGTAAGAATATAATAAAAAGGCTCAAACATTAATATTCCATGGTTATAATTTATTACATTGGAATCGTAATCACGATCCAATTTATCAGACCTACAAATTCAATTTAAATTTGTAGGTCTGATGATTTGGATCGTGATTACGATTCCAGTGTAATAATTTATAACCATGGAATATTAATGTTTGAGCCTTTTATATTATATATTTATAGATAGATAGATAGATAGATAGATAGATAGATAGATAGATAGATAGATAGATAGATAGATAGATATTCCATAAGATGACAATTCATTATTTATGAAAGCGCAGGGCGGGAAGACATAAAGAAAAATGATTTAAAGATATATCTAACTAAAGGTATCGAACAGAGGCTTAAAGCCTTGGGGTTATTCATGAGGTCCAGGAGAGCTGAAAGTAATGGTAGTGTATTTAAGTCGGTTGATACTTTAGTAGGCGTTTCCACTCTAAGCTGTGTAGAGGGTTGGGTGTCTGGCTTACGGAGGGCGAGGACGAAGGTAATGGTTGTTCTTCAAAGCCGGGGTGCGGGGTGAGGGGTAAGGGATCGGTTGAAGTTGACGGTCAAGTCACGTGACTACGGCTTGCTCGCCTCGGCAGTGGAGGTGGGGGGCGAGATTTTATTTCGTTCTCGCTCGTCAGTTTCACCACGCCATAACAACAGTGGCAATGGGTTTTGATAAATTCATATCGCGTCGACTGGCGACGAGGAATTGGCGCACGGAACGCGACAGCAGCTTTGATGAAGATGAACAGACGTTGTAATTATACTCTTCTCAGATCAACCAGCGGCGGCAGCAGATTTCCAACGACTGTTTTGTGGCGGGGGTGCCGAGAAGCTGTAAGAATGACGCAAAAGAAAAGAAAGAAAAAATGAGAAAAGAATCCACAGAAAAAGCGCGCACGAAAGAGATGGCGAGAGAAAGTAATTTTTTAATGCCAATTGTATAGACTATATATACACAATGTTGAACAGAAATGTCGGTGAAATTCAATTGCTAATCATAACCTAGAGTTTCTACAGTCACCATCGAAGCTGAGGCCGGCGCATACTACACACGAACCATACGACCGGGGTGAGGGTCAAATCCGATTGGGGGGGTGCACGTGCTGGGCTTTGTGATTCTAGCTATCTTATCAATATTTAAGTAGAATGGAGGGCTCTATGTCTTCATTAAGTTTTCTGCAGTTAGACGAAATAAACACTTAAAAGAAAAAACGTTTCATTCTACTCAATATTCTACTGAAATTAACGTTTGAAATAATAAAATATTTCATATTAAAAGTAAAATTTAATAAATTATTTGCACACACAGACACACGTACACACACACACACACACACACACATATATATATATATATATATATATATATATATATATTTCGATTCTAGCCAGAGGCAACCGGACGTCTAGCCACACTGATGAGCTGTGATACAGCGAAACAGTCTGTCTGTGGATGACAATATATATATATATATATATATATATATATATATATATATATATATATATATTCAAGCAGATCTGGTTAAATGATATAGACGTATTATGTCTATTTAATTTAGTCTTAATACTGCTTGTATAAAAATACGCTGCCTAAATACAAACACAAATACACACATACACACACAGATATATATATATATATTGTGTGTATTTTGGCAGAATGTTTTCATTGAGGCAAGTTTCATTTGAGTTTAAAAACACACCCTGAGGATGACATTGTGTTAATGTCGAAAGTACTCGGAATAAAACAATATGTATTAACACGGTTATTTTCTCTTTTCTTTTAATACTGACACCAGAAAGCGCCTCCGAGAATACGAACGTATCCTATTGAAAAAAAATAGAAAAAAACTTGTCTAAATCATTCAATGAAACACATATATATATATATATATATATATATATATATATATATATATATATATATATATATATATATATATATATATATATCCGTTATTTTTAGTTTATTCTACAGGCGGGGTGGATTTTTTAAATCTTTCTTGAAGAATTCATCTTTTTATAGTTTATCTGTTATAACCAGTTACACAAATATTAAGATTCGCTTTACCCCCCCCCCACACACACACACGCACACACACATTATTTTGAGGTAACTGTATATATATATATATATATATATATATATATATATATATATATATATATATAGGTACCTCAAATTAATTGGATATCTTTATAAGTTTAAAATACATTTAAAAAAATGAAAAGGCTTTCTTCAACCTTTAATTTTAACTTTAATACCCAGCTAACATATTAAAATTAATATTTATAATAAGCAAAATACTTTGGTGCCTTTTCAAACCGAGTTTAAATTGATTGTAATTGTTTTTTTCTGAATATGAATGACTAAAATCTATGAAATTGTCCATATTGATAAACCTATCAACACACCATAATTCTCTTTACTATATCCATACATACATACATACATACATACATATATATATATAAATATATATATATATATATATGTATATATGTATGCACACACTCACACGCACACACACACACACACATATATATATATATATATATATATATATATATATATATATATACACACAAACACAGAGTGAGATGGGTAAATTCATATTTTTACTTTTGCGCATGCGCGTTGTTTCATTGCTTTTATTTTTTTGATTGTACAGTATAATAGGGTTAGATGGACACCCTCGGTGAGTAAAAGAGCTTCCTCGCGCAATTCACTCCAATACGAACATTTCAGTGTTTGGGTGTCGATCCGAGGACAGTGCAAATAATTCGGAATAAATCGGGTGTGTCTAATGGTGATTTCGAAGGTGTTTGGAGTGATAACTAGTGAAGGCGACGTTATGCTTGCATTCATCTTCCTACAAGCCCTCAGACTCAACACGGTGGCCTACATAAAGTGCCTTGAGTAGGTCCTGCTGCCCTGGCTCAAGTGGGGTGCTGTTGGAAGTGCCTATGTCTGTCAACATAATGCAGGATAATCTAGTCATGGCTGTCAGACAATTTCTGCGACCACATCACCTCTTACATCTGGCCACTTGATTCTCTAAGCTCCAACACCTTAAATTATTATGTGTGGGACCCAGCTGAGCGGGAGACCAACAAAACACCTTGTAGCATCAAAGATGAACTGAAGAACAACGATTATGCAGCATTCAATGACTTAAACAAGGAGACCGTCAAGAAGAGTTGCAAATGATTCCGAAATCGTCTGGAGGCCGTGGTTGAAGCTAGTGGTGATTTTATTGAACAAATATACACTTTAGATATTTTGATATAATTTTCGTACCGATATATGTTCAAATGAGTTGTCAGTATTCCTATTTGCATCATTTAGACAACAATTTATCCATAGCACCATATATATATATATATATATATATATATATATATATATATATATATATATATATATATATATATTATTTTAGGATATTACATCGAAAACATGTTGAAATCGCTACACAATTGCAGTGGAGTTTCGATGCGTATAAAATGCATCTCATCAGGTGATTGTAAATTACAGGTGAGGGAACTATTTATTTCTAAAATAAAATATCGGATATGCAGAAGTTTTGTACAGTTTCTACACACTTTGTGCCCAGAAAAGAAAAAAACCTCTAGGAACAGAAGAAAAATTAAATAAAAACCTTAATCATATTACCTTGTCAGTTGTCTTTATTGTATAAAAGGGGGATTGCTGCCCAAATATACAATATATATATATATATATATATATATATATATATATATATATATATATATATATATATATATATATGATGATGACAAAAATAGTAGCTCCTGAAATTAATTTCGGTTGAGCCCTCTGGTTTGGGGTGTGAATTTGTAAACAGTGACTATTTATGCTAATACTGCACGACTCTTCGACAGAATTGAGTCACTCTCAGTCACTGTGTGTTTATCCGAATCTAAAAATAAACACGCTAAAATTCACCTCCATTCCGTACCGTACGCTGATGGCTTAGCGGGTAGAGGTTCCGACTGACGCAAATTCAGTCAGGTTTCGATCGTAGCTAGAGGCAACCGGACGCAACGTAGCTAGAGGCAACCGGACGTCTAGCCACACTGATGAAACAGCGAAACAATGTGGATGACAAAAATATATATATATATATATATATATATATATGTGTGTGTGTGTGTGTGTCCAGAGAGAGAGGGGGGAGAGGGAGAGCGTTAATAGAATTAATGTGGGGAAACTTATCACACAACTGTGTGGTGTTATTTCAGTCATACTGAATTCGAAGTTTCGTGAAAACAATGTTAAGTGATAAGTGTCTGCACATTAATTGTATTAAAGCTCTCTCTTTACCGTTTGATATCGAACACTTTATGACAAAAACCTGCCTATGACCAGTAAATTAAGGGAAAACAACCAGGAATTTTGGCACCTACAAACCCTTACAATTTAATAATAATAATAATAATAATAATATATATATATATATATATATATAGTAAGGGCATGTGGTAATATGTGAGTGGCAAACATATATGAATCGTCATGTATATGTGTATATGTATGCACAAGTATACAAAAAAGGTTCTAATATATGTATGCCATTATGGTGTGTTTGTACGTATACATATATGCAGGTATGGAAATATGATAAAAACTCTCTGTTATTTCGGGGGACTGATTTTAAATCCAACAACCCCAAAGGCATAGATATCGATAAAACATTTATGGTCTCCACTTATCCTCAGAGATCGCAATACACTTTTCTCCATACAGTTTTGTGTTTCATTCTAACCTGAAGAAGCCAGAAGCCTGAAGACAGCAAACGCTCTCATGGAAACACGTCTTTAATAAATTTTCCACTTTCTCATAGTCTTCTCTTTTGTTTCGGATACAGTTATACATCCTATACATGCAAATATAATTTCATAATCTATTTGTTTTTTGCGTTTAATCAATATTTTAAGAATATTTATATATTTTCCATAAGTAGATTGGGCCAATATCTTAACATTAGATTATAAATATTAGTATTAAAATTTTGACAACAGTCAGTTTTCAATTTGTGCCTGACGATTGTCACTTGCATGAATCTCAGAGTTGCATGAAATGGTGACTAACCAATATATACCAGTTACGATAAATATATATATATATATATATATATATATATATATATATATATATATATATATATTATAATTATTTTTTTTAAATATGATTCCACCGCTACATAGGAATTACCAAGTTTCAAAAACAGAATCTAAAAACTTCCAATTCAAATATATAAATTAATTTAAATTAAATTAAATTAAATTAAAGTAACTAGTTTTGTCTCATCCTTAATCGAATTTTGGAATAACTAATTTTGAAATTTACGGAGCTTTATAAGCATATACATTAGTAATATTAGTTTCTATGGAATCGGGGAAAACCAGTCATTTTAATAAGGGGACTATTGTATCAACATATTAGTTACTTTCGAAAAAAGTAATGGTAGGGTCGGGGAGCCTTTTTCAAACGAATGATGACATCCGTTCAACGCATATCGTCTGGTCTTTTTCAACGATATGAAGTTTTTGGTACTTTTGTTACGCCGTTAAATTTGTATTTGTATAAATAAAGATTTTTTCCTAAAAGGGCTGTTTGTATATGAATACGTCGTATTGAACTACAATTTGTTTTTTGGTTGACGACTTCTTAAAGTGTGTTTGTTTTAGCTTATGATTGGGTTAAGTTTTTTAATTGAACTTGTTTATAGATTTTGAAATTTAAAATTTTTTAAGCTAATTATTAAAGGCGAATAATTGTTGGTGACGGCAAAAAACCGTTATTTCATGTATCTGATTTTATAAATTTTCGTTTTTTAGAAACTTAATAATGTGTAGTTTTCATGTAGGCATAAAGGGCATGGGTCATCCCAGGTTTTACAAGTTCTTGTTCTATTTATTATTTTCCATTTTACTTTTGACGTTTTATTCATTTCTTTCAAATGTCAGAAATATTTAGATAGGGTTGTCTGATTTCTATTTCTAATACTATTGAAGGAGCTTTTGTGTTGTCTCCACCTTATTTTAAATTCATTCTTCGTGGATCCTATATATATCTTTTCAATGTTTGGATTCTCAATGGATGAGATTGTGCATTTGTATACCACAGATTCTATGCGGCATTTATTATCCAACGGGCAATTTATTATTTATGATGTATTAGCAGGATCTTTCTTTCATTCTTTTTCTCACTGAAATCTAAGAGCCTCTCTGATATGTCTTTTCCCTCTTTCTTCGCGATCAAAACGGAATAGTCTATTATTTATGTTGTATTAGTAGGGTGTTTCTTTCTTTCTTTTTTACTGAAACCTAACAGACTCTCTGACGAACTCTTCATTCATTTTCAATCATTTAGGTATTTAATTATCCGGAATAAACTGGACAAAAGCGTGAAGTTAGTGTTTCAAAATTGTTATTTGTTGATATAAATGCTAAATGTCTTTCAGAAAATGACGTTTTTCTTTATTCTTTTCCGATCATTTAAATATTCAATTATCCGGAATAAACTGGACAAAACACCGAAGAAAATGTTTCAAAATGTTATATCACGATATAAATGTGAAATTTATTTCAGAAAATAAATTTTGTTATCATTCTGTTTCGATTATGTAAATATCCGGAGTAAACTGCACAAAACCCTGAAGAAAGCATTTCAAAACGTTATTTGATGATATAAATATTAAATGCCTTTCAGAAAATCACTTTTTTCTTTATTCTTTTTCGATCATTTAGGTATTCAGTTATCAGGAATTTTGAACCATCCGAACATTTTTTTTTCAACACCTCTCCCAATGTTTCCGGATAATCCATAATGTACTGTAAAACCTTTTTTTTCTAAACGTATTATGCGTTCTCGTGATGTAGGAAAATAAGAAATGTATAATTACAATCAGAAAGAGACAGTTGATATTTCTGGAACATAATGTGGAAAGAATGCCTAGAAAATATAACACTCACAAAACTAATTAAAACAAGAGAACCAGGGGAAAACCACGATTAATCTAATAAAAAGAATAAGAACAAAGAAGTATGATAAAAGGTCAAATTTACTTACAGCAACAGAAAGGTGAAGTTGGGGAGAGTAATGACCACCCATTTCTTAACTGGGCTTGGCACATGTCAAGAATAATAGAGAAGATCATATTTACAATAGGACCTAATGTGAAAGAATAAAACAAAAATTGGCCCATTCAAAACACCAATTATTTTTGTTGGCGTTTTAAAAAAAAGTAATTCATGTTTCATTTTAGGATATTTTAAAAGGAAACAGCTTCTCCTATGTGCCGTGGCCCTTCAGAACGTTATCGATAATGACTCTCCACAATTTCCTCTACTTTGAAGCTCATTTGTCTTTTTGTTATTTCTCCTAAACCTTGTTACGCCATCCACTTACTCAAGGTCCTTAGGTAGGTTATGCGCTGTCTTTCTCTGCCCTCTTGCCTTCAATCGGTCCTGTGAGTAACATATTTTCCAAACCTTCTTTCCTCATTATACGCCCTGGAAATTTCAACTGTCCCTATAACGTTAAGTATAAGTGTGCTTTTTGTTCCCATTATCTCTAAAACATGCTCGGTTCATGGTACTCTCAACATCCTTCTGTAGAACCATATTTCTGTTGCTTCGACTCTTCTTTTTTTTATCTGTGAGGAGATTGTCCAGCATTTACCGTCACGGAGGATATGACATAACAGTTAAAACGTCTTTACCCTATACGCCTTCAAGAAAGTTCTGGAGTAAACGACATTTTCCAAGTTCACTTCAGAGCTTATTTGTCCCCACAGTAACTTTTGAAGTTTCAACAAAAGGGGTCTATTTTAACGCTCTTTCTTTTGTGGATAATTTAAAGTAACATATAAGTTAATAAATTGCATGCTTAAAACGTAAAATATATAATGAACGTACAATACCAGCTATAATATTATTTTCCGAATAACCGAACATATACATATATATATATATATATATATATATATATATATATATATATATATATATATATATATATATATATATATATAATTATTTATTTGAATATTACAACATAAATATGTTATAAAATCACGACAAAAGTAGCCATTTTGTTTCAACACTTCTAGTGTCTTATCAAGTGACGATGTAGAATATCATAACCATCTACATCGTCACTTGATAAGACACTAGAAGTGTTGAAACAAAATGGCTACTTTTGTCGTGATTTTATAACATATTTATGTTGTAATATTCAAATAAATAATTATATCTGCTCTACTCTGTATTGAGCACTCTTTAAAGAGTATTAATTGTTGGTTATTGGATCTCACTCCGTATATACCAATCCTAAACTTGTATATATATATATATATATATATATATATATATATATATATATATATATATATATATATATATATACATACACACACATACACAGACAAACACACACACACACACACACACACACACACATATATATATATATATATATATATATATATATTAAATTGTGTATATTTAGGCAGCAATTTTTCATTTTCATTATTTTAAGTAAGTTCCTTTCATATTGTCTGCTAAGCTTAATAACATTATCATTGAAAGACGAAAGGAAATCACCATATTGATACATGTTTAAATCCAATCTAATCTTTTGGCTTACATATGCCATTATCAAAGATGACAATTACATTTCAATATATCAAACAATACACGGACGAAACAATAATGATAGTCTGCTTTTGTTGCATGAAAAATTTCAAAGCAACGACAAACTCGTGTATACGAGACGCGGAAGCGAAAATTGCGTCGCAGCTCGTGACGTCACACATGATTACGCGAGAGTGAAAACGAGATTTATTAAGTATGGGAAGCCATTGGTATAAACCAATCGCTTCTATTAAGCTTATCAGAAAATATGAAAGGAACTTACTTAAAATAAATAGACAAAACTTGTTTATATTATTTAATGAAACATGCATCAATATATATATATATATATATATATATAGAGAGAGAGAGAGAGAGATAGATAGATAGATAGATAGATAGATAGATAGATAGATAGTCTTAAGGTGTGCTCTATTTATGGGATAAAGTGCTCAATATCAGAGATAGAGCGTGTGTAAATATAAAAGCGAACATTGAAGTCAACACTTAGAGGCGACAGTCTGTTTCATGCTAGAGGCAATCGTCAGGCCTAATGATTGCGTCTAGCATGATTTTATAGGGTCAGCAGATCATTGTTCAAACATATATTGTTAAATATAACGGACAATGAATGTATGCTATATTTTATCATGAGCCGTTCTAAACTTCGTATAATTGCTTTAATTTCGGGAGGAAATAAAGACTAAACATTTGCATATTTCTTTATTATACTGGCTATATATATATATATATATATACTGGCATATATATATATATATATATATATATATATATATATATATATACAGTGTAACCCGGATATAAGAGACCCTGATATAAGAGAAACCCGGATATAAGAGATATTTTCTCTGGTCCCAAATTATAGCCTGTGTTAATGTATATATAATAGACCAAACCCGGATATAAGAGAAACCCGGATATAAGATACTTCTTCTCCGGTCCCGACAACTCTCTTATGTCCGGGTTACACTGTATATATATATATATATATATATATATATATATTTCGACGTTCCTAGGAGCCGACAGCCCGACACCAGCACATGTGATTTGATTATAGTGGTGAAGGCTTTGTGAAGAACCAACCACACATTTTGAAAGGGCGAATACAGAGGACTGGTGCACTACGTGGCACACGGTCCGCAAACGACCCTCTGCAGGTTTTAAATTCAAAGTTGTCCTTCTTCTAGACCAGTTGCCATCCGAGGCTATAGAACACAGTCTGTCCTATTTACCCATAGCTTGGGAGAGAAGAAAATGATTCATTCCTTTCCCAAGGGTACTAATACTTAAGTGAATGTAATGGATTCGACTGGAATTCGAACTTGGTTCTCCGATTCCACAATCCGAGCCGCTATCCCTTACTCTACCGTACCTCCTTCCATTAGGAAAAATGGATAGTTTTATGTTTTTTGTTTTAGCATTCTGAAACATTTCATATCATTTGATGTATATATCTTCATACATCTGTAAAGGATGCTTAGAATTCCCGTTATCATAGTCCCGATGGCTTGAGTAAGAACGCGATACAAATAACGCTTACGTTTGCATTTGTTCCTTGTACATAAGAAGTATTACAATTCTTTATACGTATTCGCTAATATACATTTCAAAATCCAATTCATAACATATATGTGCATGTATTTACGTCTTTCAATGAATATTAGACATTATATGTTTATATGTAGAGAATTTTTAAAAACAATATTTGGATATGAGCATATGTCATTGATGTTTGTGAGTAGATTTGTATTATTTTTGAAACTATGTATAAACTCTATATATTTGTATAGGTACCTCCACAAAATGTAAACAAAAAGAGCATAGCATGACAAGAACGGCCTTAAAGTTGATTAATTTTTTTTTATCTGCTTAAGTAGATATATCATTATTAAGGAGAAATAAAAAAGTATTTTTTGATTATTTTTTTTATTTTTTTACTCATTTTTAGCATGTCCGAAATTTTAGTTAAAAATCTTGTTTTTTTTTGTCAGCGAAATTACTAAAAAAAAACTCGATATCGGCCATTTTATAAAAAATTTTGTAAACTAAGTTAAAATCCTACTTTAAAATTCGTCCAAAAATCAATTATACGTTTTTCAAAATTTATTTGACGAAAATTAGCAAATTTAAAGATTATTTAATATATTTTGAAAAAAACTTTTGCTTACTTTCTTCGAAGAAAAATGTTGTTTAAAATAAAAAGGAGGCGATCTTAACATCGTTGACTATTGACAGGTGATGAATGATTGCTGTCATCACATATCGACAGATTACGTGAGATTCGAGTTATCATACGGAAGGACATAATTGACGTAACGTTTTTTTACATGAACCAGCTTATGTAGTACCTCGTAATTATTAAAGTAAAAAAAATCTTTCAGCATTCCAATTTCTTTTATTTTGTTTTTTTATTACTGTAGCTTACACCATAAGTTTGTTGATACTATCTGTAGAAATTATAAATTCTATGAATAAATTAAAATACAAGTGCTGCACAGCTTTTTGAGGGCAACTATAGCCCCCCCAAAGTCAATACAGATCTGCTATGATAAAACATTTCTATCCCAAGTAAAAATCATCACAAATATATCAAAAGTTATTTTGTTACACTACAGCCTATTTTCTCTGAAAAAATATATTGAAAAATGACTTTTGTCATCATCTGAACAAAACATCAAGGAAACTTTTGATCTGCACCCCATGAAACTAGGTATTTCCTGAAAGCAAAGAATGCTCTTTCATTTCTAAGTAAAATTGTTTGGTGTAAAAATGATTATAAAATATTTTTTTTATGTGTTTTTTATTTTATTTTATTTTAAAAAATAAGCGATAAGGAAAACAGTGTTGAAATTAAGCGAAAATTGACTTTGACATTGCTGGGTCAAAGACCAGCCAGCCGACAATAACAAGCTGTCATCACCTTGTAAAAAATCCCATTTTTTTAAAATCTGTTTGAACAATGGGTTGATGTATTTTTGCTTTTTAACACCTTTTGAGCAGGGTGATGACAACAACACTTAAGGAATGATTATGAGCTGCAGGCAGAATGGACCGAGAACTGAGAAATGCTCAACATGTGTTTCGCACGAAGAATTTGCAATAATGAAATCGACGTTCAGCTGAGAACGCTTACACTCAGGCCACGCGACGTTTTATTGCTTGTGACCTTCCGTACTTTTTAATTACAGCCATTTTAACGATTTTTATGAAGACAAAATTACATATCTTAATTACTGCGGATCTTCTGATTAGTCAAAACGATACAATTTACAAAGCGCTAAAAAAAGATCTATCTCATTTAGGAAACCCGATGCGGCTTTTAACTAATTTTATAATATTTTAACAACTTAAATGTAAAAATCTGTTATAATTAAAGAAATAACAAATAATTGTATTAAAAACTCATTTTTCATCGAAAAAATATTTTGCTTTCAGAAAATATTGTCCATATTCATAAAAACAACTAAAAGAAAATAAAAGCATTTGAAATTAAATAATATATTTGTTTTATTGAGTTTTGTATGCTACAATTCAGAGCGGATTTTCAGGTAGTGCGGATCCAATTAAAAAAAAGAAGACTTGATTTACACTCCTCAAAGCCTTGTAATCACTAAACCTGATGCGATCGAATTTCTCGCGTATTCATAAAATTAGTTATGGGGGTTTAATAATTATAAAAAAAAAAATTCTGCCATGACTTTAATAAACAAAAAACGTATTTATAAAAAATTCGATCATCTGTGAATACTTTCTGAAAATTTCATTAACATCCGACAATTATGTTTATTTTTGCAAGATTTTCCAAATTAATGGGTGTCATACAAAAAAACGTGCTAAAAATTGTCTACGTTATTTTACTAGTTCCGGTGAGACAAAGAGAAACCTGGTATTTTAATCAAAATTTACAATGTTCTAAAAAGAAAGAAAAATTTTAAAAAATAATTTTAAAAAATTTGGTCTTTCCTCTTCATAATAACATCAGCATCTAGACGATAAAATTTTGTTAGTTTGGCGTCTTTTTCGTCATGCTACGCAATTTTTTTAGCGATTTCGTGGAGTTACCTATATTTGTATATATATTATATTAGGATGTTTGTATTATAATTTATGTAAGTGTGTATAGCTTGTGCCGTCAGTGAGGTAATATATGCATATTTATTAGTAGTATAAATTTTGGTTTTGTTATTATACTGATTTATTAGTGAGTATCACTTAAAGTGCGTTAAATATATATATATATATATATATATATATATATATATATATATATATATATATATATATATACATATATATATATGTGTGTGTGTGTGTGTGTGTGTGTGTTCTATTAGAAAAATATCACTCAAACCTTGTTATTTTATATATATATATATATATATATATATATATATATATATATATATATATAACGCAATTTCAATGCTGCTGTCTAATAAAACCCGGCCCCCATATATATATATATATATATATATATATATATAGTTGGAACGGTGTGAGTTTGTGATCCTGGGTTTCACGCTATTTGCGATCGTCAGACCCCAGAGTCACAAACTCACACCAATCCAACTATTCCAGTCGAATACATTACATTCACTTTTGTATTAATACCTTTGGGAAAGATGTGAATCATCATCTTCTTTCCATAGCTATGGGTAAATAGCAGGGCAGACTGGCTACTACTGCCTTGGATAGCAGCTAATACTTGGGAAAGGTATGAATTCTCTTCTTCTCCCAGCTAAATAGCAAGACAGACCGGTTTCTATAGCCTTGTGTGGTATCTGTTCTAGGAGAAGACAACTCAGAATTTAAAACCTGATCCTCCAGGTTGGAATTGTGCAGTGGGCTAACAACCCACCCATTTAAAAAAAATGGAATTGTTATAAAAACCGCAATGATATTTTGCTGCCCTATGTTCCTCTAGGAATTTAGTGGCATCATATATATATATATATATATATATATATATATATATATATATATATATATATATATATATATATATATGTAAGTGTGGTCTGAGATCTAGGGAAAAAAGTAATTCCCTGGGGAAATAAATTATAACCAATGGACCCTTAAAGTTGTCTGTTTTCATTGAATATATAAAATGGAAATTAATAAGAAAAGCTAGAATATTAAATGACCCATGTCCTTTGTACATACATGAGAAACTATATATTACTAAGTTTATAAAAATAAAAATTTACAGAATCAGAAAAAATAATTAGCTATTTTTTGCCGTCATTGTCAAAAACTTTCCTTAAGTAATATTTTAAAATATTTTTTTTTAAATGTGACCTGTTAATATACATAATTATATTTGATATGAAAAAATAATTTTATATACTGTAAGAAATTCTAGTACATTTGTTTTAAAAAGAAATATATTCTATTAAAAATTAAAAGTGAAAATATTTTACAATTGTAGTTAAATAAAACGTATTCTAACCTAAACATCCCAAAAAATCTTTAGAAAAGCCCCACCCTAAACTCAACCGCTTTTTCGAATGTAACTAATAACTGATACAACAAAAGTTAATAAAAATGAACACGCTACCACCCCTTATCTGAATGATTGGATTTGTCTGTATCCTTGGAAGCAGCGAATTATGAATTTTTCTGTGCGGTTAAAACAGTAAATTTAAACAATAAGTTACTAGAAAATTCGCTTGAGGATGAAATGGAACTAATATTTTTAATTTAATTACAAAATTAAATTCGAAGTTTTTAGCTTCCATTTTTGAAACATGGTTATTACTGTGTAGCGAAAAAATATTTTAAATCAGTTAATTTATAATATATATATATATATATATATATATATATATATATATATATATATATATATATACTAATAGTATTTTTAATGCATCATTATGGTTGTCAGATGTACTTTTGTTTGAAGAATATTCCAACTGTAAATTCATCTTAAAGTTGACACTGATTCACCTTGTCTATCCTCAAATTTTAAAATTTTGATAAAGAAGGAATAATTGAAAACTGAATAGTTTCTGAAATCTGTCCAATTCATTTTTTTCAAACATCTTTTTTAAGAAAGTATTTAGTCAAGATGATGATAATTTTAAATATTAAAAAAAATGCATTTTATTTATTTTACTATTTGATAGTGATATTTTATTATTTTTTTAACCTGTGATAAATTTTTTTTTTTTTTTGAAGTAAGAAAAAATGCTGCTTTTTAATTCTGGAGCAAAACATTCCTCACTTTCACTGTAGGAATGATTTAATTCCTTCGTTTACCTTTTCCCTGTTTTGAAAGAACTTTCAGAAATCTGAAACTAATATAGGCTAAAATACGAATCTGTAAATGGGACAATGAAAAACAAAAGTATTTGATAGTCGGTTGAGCCGACAAAGCGTTCTCTCAGAATATAAATAAAAATCTTTCTGTCATTAGATCTAGATATTTAAAAACTTCCTTTAGTATGAGATAATTACATATATTTATTTTACGAATTTTGTAAATGCAGTAAGTGTTTTAAATAATGTATAAGCAACAAATGGAAATGTTGAACTGTGACAATTTATTATTATGATAAATAAAATAAAGATACCATTTAAGTTAGTCGAAATGTTTTACAACTCATTTCTATTTACTGTTAAATAAAAAAGTAACTTTTTAGAAAATATTTTTTCTCTCCTCTAAATGTATTTGAGATAATGTTCAAACAAGAATATCTTTGATTCCCTAAAAGATTATGTACTCTGATTTTCATGGATATTTAAAAAAATAAATTATTTTATCCACCTGTCAATATTTTAAGAATGTTACTACGTTAAAATATTAATGAGAAGGAAAAAAATTGTTTATTTATTCCATTATTTGATTAATAAATGGATTGATTTAAAAAAAATTATTTTTATTCCATTATTTGATTAATAAATGGATTGATTTAAAAATTTGTAACATTTTAAGAGAAGATGGCATTTATTTTTTTTAAATCTTCAAATAATTTCATAATAATATCATAATGTACGTGGGAATTTACAAAATTTCTATCAAGTTAACTTGTCGGAGTTAGCTTCTCCTCATTTCCTTAATCCTTCAACAGGGGTCTCTCTCCCACGAGTATAAATACTGGCTGACCTTTCTCTCTTTCTCTTTTCCGACTAAGGCCCCGGGCGGCCATCTCACGTGGAGATGAGGTAAAATCTCTTTTTCGACTCAGGCCTTTAGCCGCAACCTTGCGCGGAGGCGAGGTAAAACTTTCTCTTTTTCACTTAGGCCAATATGTGACATCTCACAGATACAGCGTTTCCCATATTCTGGGAACATGCTAAGGTCAATACACGTACGTACGGACACTCAACACAACACACACACATAACTTCTCCATACAAACACTACGTAACTTTTCATGTCTTCGTGTATTAATATATTTGTTTACCCATAATATATATTTGTTTACCCATAATATATATTTGTTTACCCATGTATATCGGTCTTGTTTGTTTTCTTTGTCTTCTTTGGACTTAATTAATGTCCGACATTCTCATATAGCTGGACCGGCTAGCAGGAAATTTTAACCCAGAGATATCTCTTCACATCACCCTCCAACGGTCCGCTACAAACTTACTAAAGCGACAAAAGCTTTCATTTTAAAATCAAGATTTTTTTTCTTGAATTTGGTTTCAGATGAAAAACCATTAATACAGAAAATGGCTAAATTCTTGCTCAAGATTACTTCACATATTGATGTATGCTTTTTTATACAATTTTTCATTATATTCCAATAAAATAAATATATATATATACACCCTTATGCAATTTATTTGAAACAAACCGAATAATTCCGTTATTATTTACTTTTTTTTAGTATTTTTCCAATGAAAGATGACCAGTGCACATGTTAGTACTTCGTAAGTCCATTCCCCGAAGTCGTTCCTTGCAGAGTGGCCACAGATTTTCGATTGGATTTAAATCAGGAGAGTTTCCGGGCCAGTCTAGTACTTTGATTTACTCACTGGTAAGGCTTGCCAGTGTGTTCGTGCAGTGTTACAATTTTTGTGCGCTTACTTGGAGTAACGTCCATCTCAGACAATGGCCGTAGGACAACTAATCGACAGTCAAAACAATAGTGTCAGTACGTGATAAAAATCTGATCCAATCACGGATGACTCAGTATTTCTCAAGGCTAAACAAATTTCGTCATACACCCTTAAAATATTACTGCACACCACTACAAATGACCTAATCTGAGGAAAAAATAGAAATCGATTACACCCTGTCACTCCAGTGGGTCTAAATCTGACCGAAAGGTGAAAGAAAGGAATCTAAAGTGGTTGTTTTAATTAATTTGCACACGGGTGTATATAGTCTAGGAGATATCTTCGTCCGAGTTTGACTCACACTGGCAGCCTCACGATTGCAGCGTTGTGTCAGATTTGGAGCAATATTAATAAAACTAGTCGAGCAGATATTTTATATCTTTGTGACTTCGATCCTCATTGGGTGCCTTGAGCTTGCAGGTTTCTAGAAGATGGTCAGTGATGATCAACGAACATTTACAATGATGATATCTCTCGTGATATTCTAAACATCTAGCATAGATATGGCAAAATGACAAAATTATGGAGCACTCAGTGAGGATCGAACTCACTACTCAAGCGTAACTGATCTAACAAGACAAGTTTACTAGCCATGACGTCAGAGACATTCAAAGCGTAGCTTAATTTTGGTATAATGACCTAAAGTGTGGAACACCCAGTGAACTTTGAACTCACTATTCAGTCGTAAGTGGAGTTAGCAAGACAAGTTTAACCCTAGAATACTAACCATCTATTTAAGTTACACCACTACTAACCATGGGTATATCATACCCGATTTTGAAAATATAAAAAAAAAACATTAAATATAAATCTTTATTTGAAATATTTTACATGCAGGCACTTCAATCTTTGTACTTTGAGTTAATATTAATAGGAACTGAAAAATATTTATTTATGTAAGAAAATGAGGTAATGAAAAATTGTAATTAAAAAAAGGAAAATTTGCAATGGGTACTATATACCCATGGTTAATCTTCTAGGGTTAATAACCATTATATTACACCCAAAAAATTAGCGTAGCTTAGGTGTGACCCAAGGCCTAATGTATGGAGCGCGTAGTGAAGGGCGAACTCCCTACTCCGTCGTTAGTTCATCTAGCAAGACGAGTTTGTTAACGATTACACCACGTAGAAGAACGACGAACAGAATACCGATCAGAGATATAAAAACCTGGTTTATACTCGGATTAGAACACCGACCGCTAGCCCCAGTTGCAACCGAAATTGCCAGGCAACTACTCATTGCCATTATTGACGAGCTCCCCTGTGCAAAAACCTCGAATATTATCTACTTGTATATCTACTTTCGCGCCGTTTCATGTTTGTTTACATATTAATGAATTATGGAAATGAGTCCCCCAATTTCAAATATAACAAATGCTTTTCCTCTTGGGATGGAAGAAATTACATTTCCGCCAATCGCATTTAAACCATTCCGATATGCATTACTAAACCTATTTTCTGATAAATCTCCTGTTATTCGTCAAAAACCTTTGACATTTTGGATTTTGATTTCATTTCAATTCGCCGCTAGCGTCGAAGTTTTAACTTTTCATTTGATTTTTGATCAGTTTTAATTAAAAGCCAGTCTTCTTCAGAAAATTATTTTAATTAATTCATTAAACTATTGCAGTGAATAAATTAACGGATACATATATATATATATATATATATATATATATATATATGTGTGTGTGTGTGTGTGTGTGTGTGTGTGTGTGTGTGTGTGTGTGTGTAAGCGCAAACATACATGTATATGTTAAGAAAAGGAGAAATATCGATAGAAACAAAAATATGTGTAAATTTCTCTCTCTGTCTCTCTCAGTCATTCTCTTTGTCTCTCTCTGTTTCTCTCTGTCTTTCTCTCTTTCTGTGTCAGTGTCTCTCTCCCTCTCTCTCTTTATATATATATGTATGTGTGTGTGTGTGTGTATTTGTAAGCGCAAACATACATGTATTTATTAAGCAAAGGAAAAACAGCAATAGAAACAGAAAAATATGTGTAAATCTCTGTCTGTCTGTCATTATCTCTCTCAGTCTGTCTCTTTGTCTCTGTGTGTCTCTCTCTCTTTATATTTATATATATATATATATATATATATATATATATATATATATATATATGAAGAAATATAGTCTTAAAGTGTGCTATATTTATGGGATAAAGTGCTCAATATCAGAGATAGAGCGTGTGTAAATATAAAAGTGGACATGGAGTTGCCTGACGATTGCACTAGCATGAAACAGACTGTCGCCTCTAAGTGCTGACTTCCATGTCCACTTTTATATTTATATATATATATATATATATATATATATATATATATATATATATATATATATATATATATATATATTAAAAAGAAGAGAGGTACCGCAAACTTTTTTGGTTGTAATGTGGGTTTTTTAAAAAAATATTATTCTTTATTTTTTTTAAAAACCCACATTACAACCAAAAAAGTTTGCGGTACCTCTCTTCTTTTTAATATACACACTTTTCTCTCGTTGGAACCATTATAACCTCTTCATTTCATTTTATATATATATATATATATATATATATATATATATATATATATATATATATATATATATATATATATATATGTATGTATATATGTGTGTGTGTGTGTGTGCGTGCGTGTGTGTGTGTAGTGTGTGTTACATTTAATCAATTCTTCCCAATCAAGGCAACTATTCTACTAAGACGCAAGGGGGCTATTGGGAGTGAAAGGGAATGAAAAGATTTCAGGAGGTACCGTAAAACCCAATATTAAACCGGGAACAAATGATAAGCCTGTACGCGTTCAAAAGACAGGAGAGGAGTGTGAACCGGACGATATGTGATCATATCTATTACTATTGAGGAGAAAAATCAAATAAATTAGAAAAAAATGACTAAATAATTATTGAAATTCATTTAAGAATTCAGGTGGAGAGGTTGGAAATATAGAGCTGAAGTAAGCTGTAGAAGGAAGAAGGAACCGCAATCCTAATCAGGAAACAATGGATAAACCTCTACTCCTGTTCAAAAGACCGGGGAGAAATAGTAACCGGTCGATCTCCCAAAATATTCATAGCAGTTTCTAATTATATATATATATATATATATATATATATATATATATATATATATATATATATATAGTTAGTTAGTTAGTTTATGAAAAACTAGGTAATCCGTATGGGTGGACCCAAGGAGGATAAAATCCAGAGAGCTCAATGTAATTCAGAGCTAATAATTTAAATAAAAACAGACTACTTTAGGTTCCATGTAATAAATTATTTCACCACAGCCCTTTTAAAGGACCGCGGATCATCAGACTTTACTTCCAAAGGTTGAAACGAAAAATGAAAAGAAATTTGCACATTTTTGACGGGCAGTATTGAGCATATGTAAATTAACGAAGTGAGGAAGAAATGTGTAAATTTCTTTTTATTTTTCATGGAACCTTAAAGTGGACTGTTTTTATTATATATATATATATATATATATATATATATATATATATATATATATATATATATATATATATATATACACACACAACCAAGGTTACCAAGTGTTGCCCATGAATTATAACAAAATGATACTAGTGATGTACAAATTAGCTGGGAAGAATTTAAGCAAAGATAAAACCGATTTTATTTAATTTATTACAATTTGATTTTAGTCTTTATTTAAATAAAGATATAAAGAAAATGATTCTAATTTATTAATCTATTGTAGTTAATAAATTAACGAAGATTTAATATATATATATATATAAGTAATTCATTGAGTCTGAAAGAAACCTCTACAGAAAGCACTGGACGGCCGTTTCGTCCTATATTTGGGACTCATCAGCAGTGTGCATCCACTACCGAGAATTAAAACCCTGACAGCCAGGTTATCAAGCAAACGTCATACCAACTGCTCCAACGGGCCTCGGTGACGGAGAGGTAGCAAATCAGACTCAATATACCGCCGCTGGCTCACATATTCCGTGGTGGAACTCAACTGAAGTTCTCTGTAACCACAGGACTGTGCCCCCGGGAGCCACGACTACTATCACCAAGCCGCTCAAACTGAAGCATTAGAAGCCGGATCAAGCAATGATATACACATGATAGAAATTGTAAGGAGGATTTGATAATTATAATTAAGTAATTCATTGAGTCTGAAAGAAACATATACATATACATATATATATATATATATATATATATATATATATATATATATATATATATGTATATTATTACTTCCAAATTTATTTTTTATGCATACGTGTAGTTGAGAATGTTTATTTGTAGTTTTAACAGATATCTTTACCAAAATTACATAAAAAAATCTTGAAATACTAAAGTATATATTTCTTCAATAAAATCGGCATTTGCTTCAACCACGGCCTCCAGACGACTTCGGAATCTCCTGCAACTCTTCTGGACGGTTTAAGTTGGTGAATGCTGCTTTGACTTTAGTTTATCTTTGGTGTTACAAGGAGTTTTGTTAGTCGCTCGCTCAACTGCGTCTTACAAGGGAGTTGCAGTCTGGGGAGTTAGGTGGCCAGATGTGTTGGCAGAATTTTTCTGACAGCCATGATTGGGTTTTCCTGCTTGTGTTGTGTGGTGCTGTTGCCTGACATAGGGTCTTCCACCAGCCATCCTCTTGAACCAGTGCAGTACTACCTATTCAAAATGAGGGCTTCGTTTTGATTCTGAGTCCCTGTAGGAAGATGAATGGAGGCATAATATCACCATCACTAGTGATCACACCCAAACACCATGATGTTGATTGTCTTCGATTATTACGGGAAAATATCTTTCATTTTAACCAGAGTAATTGAAAATTGATTTTTTTTATAGTTACACATTAGCCGCACTAATCGGGAGATTTCTATTTTGTTATTTTAATCATTTAATTGTTTTTAAAATAATGAGTGTAATTTGTATGATAAAAATGAAAAGCTAATTTTTACAAAAAATAATGAAAATTTATATTGTACTAAACTACGTACCCTAGTAAAACCAATTGTACTTTGTACCCCTTTACCTGTTTGAACTTATCTCCAAAATTTAGTTTCGATCGGTCAATGTATGGCTGATTTAGAGGCTGTGACAAACGGACGGATGAACTAACGAAAGTCACAGAATTTTATATATAGATAGATTAGTTTTCTAAAATCTCTGCTCAGGTAAAAAGTTAAGGAAGTTGGTATGCAAAAACTGTTACAGAAGCTAAACATTCGCAATGTATCTTTTTTTAAAATGTATTCTAAGCGCCTTAAATAAACTGGCCTTGTGTAAATATTTCTTTTTGGAGTGAAATTCCAACTTTTTTAAGTGTTTGCCTTGTGATTCGCTTACAGTTCTCGCAAACGCAGGGCGAACTGCAAACTGGATTCTTATACATAAAAACTCAATGAAAAGATATGCCAAAAAAAAAACAGTATTGCATTTTTATTAATTAAAAAGTACCGGCAGCCCTCGATTAATGCGTTTTCGATTAATGCGCTAAAATTTTTATATACCAAAATTCAATTAGTACATATATAATACTCGATTAATCAGTAAAACATTCTTCAGTTTAACCATAGCAATTGAAAATTGATTTTTTTATAGTTATCGAAGTACAAATTAGCCACAATAATCGAGGGATTTCTGTATTTATTATTTTAATCAAAGTTGTTTTAAAAGAATCGGAGTCTTTTGTATGTTAAATAATAAATGTTAATTTTTACAAAAAAAATATGAAAATTTATTTTACCAACCTATGCACCCTAGTAACACCAACTGTACTTTGTACCTCTTTACCTGTTTGAAATTATCCACCAAATTTAGTTCGATCGATCAATGTATGGCTGATTTAAAGTCTGTGACGGACGGACAGATGAACGAACGAAAGTCACAGAATTTTATATACAGTAGCGGCCATAATATAAGGAACGGAAACAACAAAGACATAAATATGTGTATTACTTAAAAAGTAATGCATGATTAGCAATGAAATTTTTACCGAATAAAGATTAGGGTGTAATGCATAAATATTATACAAAGTTACAAAAATTTACATAATAGTTTTTTTTTAAATAAAGATTAAATGGAACAAAGGAAATAAGCTACTGGACAAAAGTTAAGGAACGATCTTGTTAATACTTGATTATGAACAAAATATCAATAAAATTTAATATTTGGTAAACATCCCCTTATTTTCAATGACTTCTCTGCATCGTCGACCACATGATTTAATTAATTTCTTGCAAAAATCAGCAATAATTTCCTCCCATTCGTCTTTCAATAACTCCCATAGGTGATTCTGGTTTTTCGGGTTTCTTTTCTGAGCCCTTTCTCCAATTATCTTCCAAACATTTTCTATTGGATTCAGGTTGGGGCTCTGGGCTGGCCACTTCATTAGGGCGATTCCTCCTTCTTCAAATAAAGCCATAACCTTCCGAGCCTTGTGGCAAGGTGAATTGTCCTGCACGAAAATAGGAGATTCATAAAGATTATGGTGTAATCTTGGTACCACATACTGCTGAAGAAGCCTTTTGTAAATCTCAACATTGATATTGCCATGTACGCGGATGATAGGGCCAACTCCTGTAGAAGAAGTCATTCCCCACACCATCACACTGCCGCCACCAAACTTAACGGTTTCTTGACACATTGAGAAGACAGTCTTTCACCTGTTCTACGGCGTACGTAAGTTTTGCCCGCAGAACCAAATATAGTAAACTTGGACTCGTCACTGAAATGAACTGTATCCCATTGTGCGTCAGTCCAAACATGTTCTCTCGCATACTCCAGGCGTGCCCTTTGGTTTCGCTTTGAAATGAGAGGCTTCGAAGCTGGAATACGGGCATGCAATCCTGCATTTTTTAACCTGCGAGCAACCGTTTTCCGTGAGATCTTATTATCTGTCTTTTCATTAAATTTACGGGCAATTGATGTAGCAGTTTCAAAACGGTTTTTTGTAGATATTCTAACAATTCTTCGATCTTCTCTTTCGATGTTTTTGGAGGTCTGCCGGTTTTTGGTTTTGCATCTAACGTTTTATCGGTTTTATACCTGCTAATTACACGATGAACGACACTTTTAGACCTATGAACAATATCAGAAATTTCTGAAATTGACTTTTTTTCTTGATAGTTAACGATAATGAGTCTTTTTTTCTTCAAAAGAGAGCGTTTTGCGTGTAGAATTTGCCATATTGCTTAAAAATAAAGTCCTCATGATAAATGAACTTTTACTTATTGTTGAAAAGCTCCATCGAGTTTTTTAACAATGTAAATTAAAAGTTATGCAAATTATTAACATCGTTCCTTAACTTTTGTCCAGTAGCTTATTTCCTTTGTTCCATTTAATCTTTATTTAAAAGAAACTATTATGTAAATTTTTGTAACTTTGTATAATATTTATACATTACACCCTAATCTTTATTCGGTAAAAATTTCATTGCTAATCATGCATTATTTTTTAAGTAATACACATATTTATGTCTTTGTTGTTCCCGTTCCTTATATTATGGCCGCTACTGTATGTCTACAATTCTCAAAATGCATGTGTATATGTATGTATGTATGTATGCATGTATGTGTGTGTGTGTTTGTGTGTGTGTGATCGTATCTTGGTTATGCTTTTCCACAGTTTTCATTCGATTTCGATGATTTTTTTGTTTGAGAGATAATTCTTCAATGCCGGTTTTGAGTCCAAATTCTCTGGAAAAAAATTACAACCTTGAAGGTGAAAAATAGAAAAAGTTTTTCATTTTGCGCAAAAATCAATGGCAAAATTTAATGTCTGTAAAAGAACCAGCGTCCAATCAATTTAGAGAGTTGAAATCTAACGCAAAAGATTATTAGAATTATAAAAGAAATTATATTATATATAAAGTTATAGTTTATCATTATTATGACGGTCCACGGAAGAGGTTCCTTCTTTGCAAGATTGAGAACTCAAAAACGGACCTTTTCAGTCTCCCCTTCAGATTGCTAACACTCCCCTCCCACTTGGGGATGTGCTTCAGTTGCACGGAATTATGTTGTTACTAATATTGAACGATTAATGCATTCGAGAGATTTTTGTATTTTATTATTTTAATCACTAAGTTGTTTTAAAAGAATCGGAGTCTTTTGTATGTTAAATAATAAAAGTTAATTTTTAGAAAAAATGAATGAAAATTTATTGTACTAAGCTTCGCGCCCTAGTAAAATGGCTATTTTAGAGGGCGTGAGACAGATTGATGGAAGACACAGAATGGAGATATTTTTTAATTTAAAATAAATGAATTGTTGATAATAATTTTAAAAATACTTCTCACATTAAACAAAAATGTATAATCTTCTGCAAATCATTTGCTATTAATTTATTTGCTTTGCAGAAGCATTCGACAATGCGTTTTCGTGTCTTATAAGTAACATAGGAGTTGTTTGGCTCTTATGTTATCCGTGTTCGATTTTGTCGAATATTGCGTTTAATTTTGTCACAACATAGCATTTATTTTAACAATTTGCGGTCACCATACATATTAAGCTACCGACTATTTCTTGGTAATGTCTTTCATCTCCTGGTTCAGCATTGCTTTCGACAACTCTATTGACATCCACTTTACTAGGAGTTGATCGGGGGTTTAAAAATCTTGCAATCCAAATTTCATTAGAAATTTTTCTATTTCCAAAGAAGATATGGATTTTTTTATTTATTTATCAGACATATTTTATCACTTTATTTGTAGTGGATCCACATTCGGACGACCGTACGTAAAAATCGTATCTGCCTGCTCACGATATGAACAGCCTTTCATTGTTAAACGGAACACCTCTCAATTAACTCACTACTACACACGTTAAACGTTGAAGTAAGACTATCAAAAAATGTACACGAGTGAAAAATGTAACCTAGTCTACATTGCAACGCAGCGCCATCGACCGTAAACTTTCTTTAAACTTAACTCAAAAACGAAGGATTTGCCGACATACGTTTATTGTCCTTTGGCTCGAAGGCCGTTGTATATTACCATTTGCGCGGCCGTATGTAAAAATTATATCTGCCTGACCACGCTATGAATATCCGGCCATTGTTAAACGGGACACTTCACAGTTAACTCGCTACTCCAAAAGCTAAACGTCGAAGACAGACTAACGTGACAACACAGTGTCGTCTACTGTATATTTTCTTTTAAACTTAACTCAAAAACGAAGGATTTGCAGATATATAATTATATGGATATTTGCCCCTGTTTTGGTGCGCGGAACCTGACATCAGAGTTTGTAAAAGTAATTTTTTTATTCCCCGCAAAAATTACGACATTTTGTACTCTAATAATCTAACCAATTCTCGCTCAAATAATGTCAAATAGTTTGTGGTGCCACGGATGCTGTCTCAGCAATGCGACGATAAATAGCAGCAAAGGTTGGGTGACTCGGCCGCTTTCAAACTGGAAACGCAATCTGATACAAATGTGCAGCCTCACGTCCATTACCATACGCGCATCATATGTAAGAATCATATCTGCCTGCTCACGATATATCTGCCATTGTTAAACGGAACACTTCTCAGTTAACTCCTTACTACACAAGTTAAACTTTGAAGGAAGACTAGTAACAAACCACAAATCGGCAATAAACCATCGGCAAATGTTCTCCTGTTGTGAGAGATCAGAGGGCGAAAGACCCGGCACACGTTGCAAATGATACGGATATAAGAGCTGCTCTTGAAGTAAGGTCCATTCTGTACGACATGCTAGGGCCACTTGACGTGTGCTGATACATGGATCGTCTACGACAACCCGCCGAATGTGTTCTTCGTGGACAGGCGTACGAGCAGATCTCGACTTTCCTCGATCCATACTTTGTGGTACCACGAGTCTTGTCTCGGCAACGCGACGATAAACAGCAGTAAAGGTTGGATGAGTCGGCTTCCTTCGGTTTTGGAACGCAGTCTGATACAGCCGTGCAGCCTCACGTCCATTACGATTCGCGCTGCTGTACGTAAAAAATCATATCTACCTGCTCACGATGTGAGCATTCTGCCATTTTTAAACGGAACACGTCTAAGTTAACTCACGACTGCACAAGTTAAACGTTGAAGAGAGACTAGACACAAATGTACAAGAATGACAAATATCTCTGAGATGAGGTATTATGATTACTTGCATTATTTACATTATTCGGACTGTTATCCTCATCTTCATTGACATATTCACGACGTTTCGGCCGTTGTACGCTTCGGCCATCTTCAGGTGATTGGAATTTCGAGCGAACCCTTTATTTCATCCACAGGGGTAGATTGTTCCACGTGCCATGCCACTTCCCGATGTCTCAGTTATCTCCCTTTCACTCAACTCTCCAAGACATCCAAAAGAGGCATGGCACGTGGAACTAGAACAAACTACTTCAATCGAAATTCCAAACACGTGAAGATGGCCGGAGCGTACAACGACCGAAACGTTGTGAATATGGTAATGAAGATGAGGATAACAGTCCGAATAATGTAAATAATGCGAGTAATCTTGATACCTCATCTTAATATATATATATATATATATATATATATATATATATATATATATATATATATATATATATATATATGTATGTATTTAATGAAATGGACAAAGTCCGACAATTATTTTTTAAGACATTTTTATATTTATACATTTTTTTTTATAGATACAAATATTTAAGTAAATGCTCTGTTTATAATAAACAGTATTAATGACATTTACCGCCCTGAATGTCCGAGAAATTGTCATAGAAAATATGCGTCCTCCGACAGGTAAATTCAGGCCGGTAAATGTTGTTAATACTATTTATTATAAACAAAGCATTTACTTAAATATATGTATCTATAAAAAGAATGTATAAACTTAAAAAATGTCTTAAAAATTAATTATCTGACTTTGTCCATTTCATAATGTGTGACGTCATTTGTTTACATTTGTGTGCGTATTGAGCAGATATGAATGTACGTGAGAGAATCATGGAAGATTGTAGTTTAAAAACGGTAAAATCGACCTTGCTAACCGAAACGCTCCTCTGTGGCGAAATCGGTAAAAGCACGTCAGGCTATATGACGGTTCCGTATAGGATACAGGTTCGATTCCTGTCAGAGGATGCATATTTTCGACAATTTTTCGGACATTCAGGCCGGTAAATGTTGTTTAATACTGTTTATTCTAAACAGAGCATTTACATAAATATTTGTATCTATAAAAAAATGTATAAACATAAAAATGTCTTAAAAAAGAATATATATGTGTGTGTGTGTGTGTGTGTGTGTGTGTGTATGTGTGTGTGTATGTATGTATTCGCTGAATTGAATAAAAATAAATACTAAAAATTTTGAATCTTTAAAATCATTTAATAACAAATTTCAATTTTCTTAGATTAAAAAAATCTTAAATAGCTTTAAAATAATACAACGAAATTATCACAATGATCAAATGTAATCAACTGTCGGTCTGACAGAAGTTTCAAATTTTTAAATATTCATCGGATAAGTAGAAAACGTCGCGCATGCGCATTGCCTACCCTTATACACTAAGGCAGAATCAAGATGAACACGAAAAGAGATTCACGCAGCACATTAAAAAAAAATGTGCATTTACGAATGGCAGATGGACAATGTATTTTGAGTGATTATTAAGACATGTAACCCAACCTGGCCACTGTTTTACATGCGGGTCAGTCGCGCGCCATCTATCACGACGTAAGCCAATGAGAAGTCAATTTACGTCAGCGAAAATGAAAAGACGTACAAACGGATTATGGATGACGTCAGCGGAAGTAGAATGGTACTGTGGAGATGAAGAATACAGATTGTTAGTTTGAATAAAGTCTTTTTTTTTCCCCTTTGTTAACATTAATTTTCTTTTCTTTTTATTGTTTTTTGGTCGCACGGTTTAACTGATGACATCTATGTCAGACCATTTTCCTCTTATTGGTTCAAGTTGACATCTTCTGTGACCCGATATACCGTGTCTAATATCAAAATTGTCCAAATCCTGTAAAAACTAAATTGTCTATTTGTTAGATTAAGCTTTGAAACGTTGTATCTTAGAAATGATTAAAGGTATGTTACTGGAATTCTCCGAGGTTTTTATAAGATTATTGGACTCTACTTTGATTACGATTACACTCAAAGCTGAACAGAACAATCGTGGTGAAATCAATCATAAACGAAAATGACATGTTTATCATTAATTGATAATGATCGGAAGACCTTGAAAGATTGAAATAAAGTTCAAATACATACATATATATATATATATATATATATATATATATATATATATATATATATGAAGAAATATATTCATTTCATGCTAGACGCAATCGTCAGGCCACGAGTGGTATTATTTTTCTCGGCTATTTATATATACGTGTCAGTGGTGCATTGTGGGTAGTCTATTTTGGCGGTTATTTTACCGGAAGTTGTTTATTTATTTATTTGGGTTAAATTATTTTGCTTGTTTTTATTTATTATTTTTTTTTTTTTTTTTATTTTTTATCTTATACATTTATTTAATTTTTTTATTTTAATTTTAATCGGTGTTTTTATTAACGTAGTAAAAATTTGTTTATATCGCTTATTTAATATTTTTGTTTTGTTTTGGGAAGATAATTAAAGCTATTTATTCAATTTTGAGGTTGATTGTTGTAGTTTATTCTAACTATTATATAAATATATATATATATATATATATATATTATTTCAGGATCATTTTACAAATTGTTCAAGATTATCTTCGATATCTCTAACCTTCTAACTTTCTGGCCTGGAGTAACACGGTGCCTCACGGGTTTCACGTACATGTTCATTTTCAATCCTTTTTCCCTTCTAGTTGGACTGTCATAGCTGAAACTTCACTCTCACATACCAATCGTCTTATGAATTGATCTCTTTGGCGCTAAGTTGAAATGATGATCCCTCTTGCTGTTGTGACTCCCTGATCCAGTTTTTCTCTCTGCTGATCCCTCTTTAAAAAAAAAAGTAATCACCGTCTCTTGATGATTCTTGAATAGACTTTGAAGATTGAAGCCAGAGTATGAATGCTGGTAGCATTACTGAATGATCATTATCCTCTCACCATTGCACATTTGGGAAGACAGTGTGGCGAAAACAGAACGCTTTTAAAATCTTCTCTTTCTAGCTGAATAACTCAAATGGTGTCAAGATGATTAAACGTATTATCTGAAATCCTGGATAAAAAGAAATAGTTCTGAGATGAGGTATTATGTACTACTATATACATTACTAGGACTATTGTCCTCATCTTTGTCGGCATATTTATCACAACGTTTCGGTCGTTAAGTATCTGTCTATATTTCTGAGATGAGGTATTATGTACACTATTTACATTATTCGGACTATTGTCCTCATCTTTGTCGCCATATTTATCACAACGTTTCGGCCCCTCAGTATCTGTCTATATTTCTGAGATGAGGTATTATGTAGCCTATTTACATTATTCGGACTATTGACCTCATCTTTGTCGCCATATTTATCACAACGTTTCGGCCCCTCAGTATCTGTCTATATTTCTGAGATGAAGTATTATGTACACTATTTATATTATTCGGACTATTGTCCTCATCTTTGTCGCCATATTTATTACAACGTTTCGGCCCTTCAGTATCTGTCTATATTTCTGAGATGAGGTATTATGTACACTATTTACAGTATTCGGACTTTTGTCCTCATCTTTGTCGCCATATTTATCACAACGTTTCGGCCCCTCAGTATCTGTCTATATTTCTGAGATGAGGTATTATGTACACTATTTACATTATTCGGACTATTGTCCTCATCTTTGTCGCCATATTTATCACAACGTTTCGGCCGTTGTACACTCCGACCTTAATACAAGGACACATGGCACAGTGGATAAAGGCGTTAGTTAGATCCAGTGACAGGATCCAAAGAGTGTGAGTTCAATACCCGGTTAAAGCGGGAGAGAACTTTCAGAGGGGAATTAACAGGAGATATCTGATAACTGACATCTATAAGACATGGCACGTGGAACTAGAACAGTCTACACCAGTTAGTGAAATAAAGGGTTCAGTTCGACATTCCAACCACCTGAAGAAAGCCGGAGCGTACAACGGCCGAAACGTTGTGATAAATATGGCGACAAAGATGAGGATGATAGTCCGAATAATGTAAATAGTGTCAGTTAGTTTAGTAGGTTTTTTTAAATTTTTTTTATTTTTATTTCGATATTAAACATTTTGTGGGATGAACAATTATGCCTTAACACGATTTGGACAATTTTGTTGTTACACTCGGTATTTGGCTGTGTGTTTATTATGTTCTTTGGATATGTGGTTGTTGACTTACATACTCGATTCGGATGAAACAATTTTCACTTAAAACTTCATCTTAACACCCGCTTCATCTTAACATCAAGCTTCGGACAAACTGATTTTGCAGGTATGTCTGTTAAACTATACCGATTTTAATTCTTTTTACTAAAATATTGGTATATTTTACCCCGATATTGGTTCATTTACACCAATGTTTTAGTAAAAGTTAAATCTGTAAAGTTTAATAAACCTGCCAGCCTGTCATGGATATGACGATAAACTACATCCAGCAGCAAGGCCACTGATCAGGACGTTTTGGGGAGCGTGCAGCCACCTCTTAATTGCTCTTGTTCCTAGGTCCACACTGACCCGGGGTGGTAGCACCTGTTAGGATCCTAGCTATGGGCAGATAGTGAACCTCCAGTTAAAAATCAAAACACTGGAAAGTATAAATATACATTTTTATAGTAAAATTACCAACAATACATTTTTTATAGAAAAATGGCCAGCAATATATTTTATAGTAAAATTGAAGTCATGGCATACATTAACAAAAATATTAAATTAAGTTGATAAAAAAAAGAAAAAAAAACAATTTGCTATGATTAATCTCATAGCATTTAAGGAGAAACACATTTTCATTTCTAGTTTGATTTTGATTAATACGAGAGTCATTCAATAAATAAGTTGAATTTTTCGGTATAAAGACTTCTAATACAGATAGAAGCTTACTTTTTTAAATTTCTTTTTTGTTTTACTTCTTTTTCACATGGATTTAATTTCTTTTGCAGATTAAATAAAATCTTTGAGAGTTTTGGCGATTAACAAAGATGGCCGACCAAGAAGCATGCTCCAGGATTGAACAGCGGTCAGTTATCAAGGTTTTGGTTGCTGAAGGGTGTAAACCAGTTGAAATTCATAGGAGAATGTCAACCGTGTATGGTGCCACATGTTTCAGCCAAAAAAATGTCTACAAGTGGGCTAAATTGTTTAAAGAAGGACGGAGCAGTGTTGAGGATGAAGACAGGCCTGGGAGGCCTACAGAAGTGAGGTCTCCTTAGGTGATCGAGTCAGTCAATGACCTCATTCAGTCTAACAGAAGGGTGACAGTGGATGGCATTGCAAGGAATTTGAGCTTATCTGTTGGGACAAACGCAGGGGTCATCAGTCAGAAGGAGTCATCTTGCATCATGACAACGCAAGGCCTCACACAGCAGCCCAAACAGTGCAGACCATCAACGAGCTGGGCTGGGAATTGCTCCCTCATCCCCATTACAGCCCAGACCTTGCCCCTTCAGGCTTTTACCTGTTTGGTCCCTTGAAAGCGTTCACGAGAATCACGAAGTTTAAAAGTGACGATGAAGTCAAAAGTGTTGTGAGCGACTGGCTGAGACATCAGTCCAAAGATTTTTACGCTGAGAGAATACGAAAGCTTGTGCACAGATGGGAAAAGTGTGCGACAGTGCTGGGAGACTACGTTGAAAATTTTTTAAAAAGTAAGCTTCTATCTGTATTAGAAGTCCTTATACCGAAAAATTAACCTTATTTATTGAATGACCCTCGTAATCTTACAAAATCAAACGAAGAGTGAAAATTTGAAACGAAAAAAATAGTAAAAGAAAATAGAGTAAAGTAATTATAATTTAATCATGGAATAATGTTATTCTCTTGAATTAATTATAAACTTCGAATTTTTAGATTTAGATTTAGGTATTAAATGACCGATACAGGTGTTGATATGCTTAAAAAACAACCTAAATTAATATACAAATATATTGACTTACTCGATTCTGTTTCAAATTTGATACCGGGTCCACCATCTGGAAAAATGTATTTTGACAATATTTGAATGACATATGGGCCAGAGTGGTAAATATATATGAAGTATATTGATATTAATATGGTATAAAAAAGAGCACAAAGTCAAAGCGGGTGCAGGTGAAGGTTAGTTTTCAATTTGTTTTATCTTAAACTTAGCCACGATTACTGACCCAAACATACCACAGTATTACTTACACCAGAGGTTCTCAACCAGGGCTATATTTACCCCTAGGGGGTAAAAAATTATATAGTCGGGTGTAAATAATTGAAGTACCTGATAATTTAAAAAATAATGTTTTGGTATTTTTACTAATGACTAATTTGCACAATTTTTAATCACAAATTAGTCAGTACTAATCATAAGCATTCATTAAAAAAATAATTTTTTTTAGTATTTTCCGAAAATTTTTTAAATTGCCAAAAACAAAAATACTAAAAACATTTTTTTTTGAATGAATGATTACGATTAGTATTAATTTGTAGATCTACTAATACAGCGGATAAAATGAATATTTTTTTTATTAATGACTACAAACGTTAATAAAAATACTGAATTTTATACAGAGTACTAACTTATACTAAAAAAATTAGTAGATTAGTACTAAATAAGAAATCAGTATTTTGAGTGTCGCTTAGTATTTGTTTTTTAGTCACAGTATTTTGACAAAAAAAAACCCTTAGTATTTTGAATGAAAAAATCATTCATTCATTTAGTCACGAAATTGTAAATCAATGCTTTATGATGGCTATGAATTTTTTGTATGAGAGTAGGGGGTAAATGGAAAAATACATAAAGCCGAGGGGGTCAATGATGGAGGAAAGGTTGAGAATGGCTGACTTACACGAAAACAACACATTCTTACTTACCATTCTTAATACAACCACCATAATACCTCAAGTCTCTATGTAGTCCTAACTACTTCCCGTAAATACAATTTATCTGGGGTGGCAGGATAAAATAACAATATTTAAAAATGAAACCCCAATGAATATTTACAATAAATATAATTTATATTGTATGATGAAATCTCGTCAAAACACATTCTTAATTACCATTCTAATACAGATACCATAATGCCTCAAGTCTCTGTGCAGTCCTAACTAGTTCCCATATATACAACAGCAAGGTTTATGCCCTGATATAGTAAACACCTAAAGTCAAAACACTAGGAAAGTATATAAATACAATTTTATAGTAAAAAATACCCGCAATACATTTATATAAAAACATTACGAACAATACAATTTATAGTCAAATGAAAATCAATATATTTAATAGTTAAATTGAAAACATGACATGTATTGTCAAAGAATTTTTAAATTAAACTGAAAAATCGCCAAAATATCAATTTTTTATGTCAATAGAAACAAGTTTTCACTTCTCGTTTGATTGTGTAAAATTATTTGATAAAAAATTAAATGTAGCTAAGTAATTATCATTTAATCAAATAATAATGTCATTCTCTTGAATTAATTATAGTTTTCATATTTAGATTTAGGCATTAAATAACCCATAGAGGTGTTGATATGGCGCTAAATAAAAACCAACTGACAAATGTACTCACAAAGAAACAGAGTGTGTGAAAAGGGCGGTTTTTCTCTTGACACCTCTATTACTGTATACTGACTCTTTTTGCGAGTACACTTGTTAAACTTTGACAAATTATTCTTGAAAATAAACAATCTATTAAATAAGCAATGTTTAACATATTCATTTTCAAATCTCGTGAAAAGACATGTGTAAATTCAGATGTTTTTAATCTATTTATGTGGCGAGAGGAAAGGAAAGACTAGACCTATCTGGCAGCTCGGCTTCAGTTACTTTTCCACCACCGTCAGGTTACCTCACTTTGCCTTTTCTATAAATACTTTCATGGTAATTCTTCTGATGAGCTTTTCACTATGGTGCTATTGTTGTCTTTATCCCTCCACCACCACCCACAAAGAAGAATTTTATATCTAAGGACTAGTTAGAAATAGGACTCAGGATAAACCTTTCCAAAACGGAAACAATGATCTAAAATTGGAATAAAACCAATGATGGCGCCTAACCTGAATCAATCATAAAAATGAAAACTTCCTCTATGAAGTGTTCTAAGAAATAGGACTCAAGATAAACCGTTCCAAAATAGAAACAATTATCTGGAATTGGAATGAAAGCAATAATGGCACCTACCCAGAATCCATCAGAAAAAATCAGGATGTGGAATTAGTAAATGCTACATACTTCAAATACCTCGGCGTATGGATCACTTATAACAGATTTATTATTGGAGAAAAGAAAACTTAACATAGACTAGGTGGCGTGAGAGGTAGTCTCTCCCAATGGAGCAAATTGCTACGAAACCAAAACAGCAATCTGAAATAGCCTCTTCAGATCGAGAGATTTTTTATGGATGTCAGGCATGGAGCTAAACTCGTTCAGAAATGTCTAAACAGATCCATACAACCGGAAAGATCAACGGTGAAAAAAGAACAAAACAAAAAAACTTTGAATCCTGGAGCTCTTAGCAAAGATCCTTTTTCTTGAAAATCGTTGACTGACGCTACATAATCGCAAACAAAGTGACTGTACCAAATAACAGAAGATCCATCATTTAAGGATTATCAGCAACAACAGAAACAACTAGAGTGGATACCTCATGTAATTGGAAGAGAAAATAATGACATATTTAATCTGTTGATATTCCACACTACTTCAAACAAAAGTTTAGGAAAGAGTAGTGGGAAGAGCGATAACAGCTACTGGACTTTAAAAAAACAACATTTTCCTGGAAAAATTATCATAAGAGAAAAATTTTATAAATTTCAACTGATACCAGTATTGGCTGCTCAGTCAATGAAAGCAAATGTTTCTTTATAACGAAATGGCTAATATTACCATTACCCGGTTATTAAGGATCACATGACAAACATTTATAAACTTCAACTGATAGCAATACTGTCAATGAATGTTAAATGTTTCCTTATAGGGAAACGGTTAATATACCATTACCAATGCTATTAAATTCTTATTTGGTTGAGATATTTTTAGCAGACGAAATGCATTTATATTGTTATGAAGTCCTTTATGATAATATCTGGTCTTTTAGATAAGCCGACGCCTTGTTGCTAAAATCCCAGTATAAAGTATTATTATTATTATTATTATTATTATTATTATTATTATTATTATTATTATTATTATAAAACGCTACACGGCAGTTATTAGATGTCCCAGTGAATTTGTGCGCAAAAGATTTTAAACGAGACAAGAAGTCTATAACACGTTGGCCGCAGTTGGATAAAGAAACCTGTATATTCTGACGCATTGCTAGCCGCAAAAATGACAACAGATTAACCGGTCAACTCGCACGCGAAGAGCCTGACCAACCCGCATAAACGCAGCGGAAGTCATAAAGGAACTACGTGTCTCAGACATGCGCAGACACAATATAAATAATGTGTTTTAAACAATCACTGTGGGTTGAAAGAGCATTGTTTCCGGTATGGAAGCTGGAACATTTTATTTCATTTTTCTAGGGTTATTACGTTTGATGTTAGGCCAGATTTCTATATTAAGGAAAATAAAACGGTAATAAATGGCATTATTATTATTATTATTATTATTATTATTATTATTATTATTATTATTATAAGAAAGTGCTGAAAATTTCTCGTCCTGCCAAAGAAGCCTTTCAAAAAATATCTTGTTTTATCAATTGGTTAGTATTTTGAGATGTAGTTCGGACCGATGGCTATTTGGCACATTTTTGCATCTTTTCTAACAATTATTATTATTATTATCATTATTATTATTATTATTATTATTATTATTATTATTATTATTATTATTTCTTTGGGTTTCTGTTGTATACATATTTCCTTACGGGTCCCAACCAGAGACCTAAGGTCAGAAATCGCATCATGGCATATTCCCCTGATCTTTTTTTTTAAATAACAAAAAAATAAAGACTAATATCACAGACATTTGTACATAGATAAAACTCTTCGTAATGTGTAAGCTGTACTTGTGAGTACAATTTTTTTTTATTTCTTTAAGGCATGGGCTACCAGGAATCCCTTCAATGCGTCTATCGGACAATTTTCCAATCAATCCGAGAGCTCCAACTGCAATTGAGATTATTTATATCTTCATGTACCTCATTTTTGAGACTTCCACTTCAAGATCCTTGTATTTTGATAGGTCTTTGAAGATCTTCAAAGATAAATAACAGTCTGCAAGGACGGCCATGTCAATATGAAGGCATATTCTGTTTTTGTTGTCTTTGATCACGACGTCTGAACGATTAGATTTTATTGTTCTTTCTCTGTGTATTGTAAAGCCCCTAAAATTTTTACAGATCCTATCTCTATAACCGAATTGGGTGATGTTCATACCAGCTCCTTGCCGTTTCCTTCCCGGAAATTATTATTATTATTATTATTTGCTATGTTTCTGTTAATTACTCATTTCCTTCCGGGTCCCAACGTGAGACCTAAGGTCAGAAATGGCAGCATTACATTTTCCACTGATCATTTTTGTAAAAAACGAAAAAACTAAAATAAAAATAAACACAAAATTCACATAGATCTTCGTAGTGAGTGAGCTGTACATTTGTTTGCATTTCTTTAAGGCATTGGCTACCAGGAATCCCTTCAGTGAGTATATCAGAACCTTTTCCACTCAAATCGAGGGCTCCAACTAGAACTGAAATTACTGATGCCCTAATGTGCTACATTTATTTTAGATGTCCATTTCAAGCTCATTTTATTTTGATAGTCTTTTGAAGATCATCAAAGATACATTACACACTGATGGGCTTCCATATCAATAAAAAGGCACATTCTTTTTTTGTCGCCTTCGATTATTATGTCTGGGCGATCAGCTTTCATTGTTCTGTCCGTATTTATTGTAACGTCTCATAAAATTGTTACAGGTCCTATCTCTGTAACAGGGTCTGGGTGATGTACATACCACTTACTTGCAGTTTCCTTCCTGTAAATTATTATTATTATTATTATTATTATTATTATTATTATTATTATTATTATTATTATCGTTTTATTTCCTTTGATTTCTGATATGTACTCATTTTTCTGTGTTCCGCCAAGAGACAGAAATGGTATAATCACATTTTCCGCTGGGCAATTAAAAAAAATCACACACACATATTTTACATATATAAATCCCTTCGTAAGGTGTGGGCTGTACTCGTGACAAAAGTTTTTTGTATTTCTCTATGGCATGGGCTTCCAGGAATCCCTTCAATGAGTAAATTGGAATCTTTTTCAAACAATCCGAGAGCTCCAACTACAATAGAGTTTGTTGATGTTCTCATGTGCCACATTTTTTGAGATTTCGATTTCAAGACCCTTGTATTTTGATAGCTTGTTGAAGATCTTCAAAGATACATTACTGTCTGCAGGGACTGCCATATCAATAAGGGGGCAATCTTTTGTTCGTGTTCTCTAATAACGATATCAAGGCGGTTAGCTTTGATTGTTCTGTCTGTGTGTATTGTGTAGTCCCATAAAATTGTAACAGGTCCTATCTCCGTAACCGGTTCTGGGTGGTGTTCATACAAAATTCTTTCAGTTTCCTTCCCGTAAACGTTACAGATTTGCCCTGCAGATATTGGCACATTCTCTTATGCCGGGTTGTATATTCAATGGGTGCCAATACCGTGCAACCGGATACAAGATGATCAATTGTTTCTGGATATTTATCACAGAATCTGCATTTTGGGCTAATACGATTGATAATTTGTAGTTAAAAAGCATTGATCCTGTTGAGCAAGGATATGATTATTATTATTATTATTATTATTATTATTATTATTATTATTATTATTATTATTAAAGTGTCGCACATTGGGTTAATCAATGAAAATACTGTTCTTGTCAACAAACCTCACAAGGCACAAGAACTTTATGGAGAATCTTTGCAGATTAAACAATAGCCGATTTCTCGAGTTCCACAATCTTGGTCTCAAATGCAATTTTTCCTGAGCACTCTTTCAATTTATAGGTGGTGTTACGAGTGCAACTGTCATGTTTTATAGCTTTTTCAATTCCCTAAATTCCGGTATTTTTCAGACTTTTCATTTTTTTTTTGTGTGTGTTTAAATGGAACAGCTAAATCAATAATTTCACACACGCTTGGTTAAGGTCTGGTCTTCTTGATCCAATGCCATCATCTCTCTGAACCAAGATTAATAATATTTTTACCACAGCCTCTGGCTGATATTCACATCATTTCTGTTTCACACTGAAGCCAAATTTACGGCATATTATTATTATTATTATTATTATTATTATTATTATTATTATTATTATTATTATTATCATTATTGTTGTTGTTGTTATTATTATTGTCTTTATTATTATTATAGTTATTATTATTATTATTGTTATTATTGTTATTATTGTTGTTTTTATTATTATTATTGTTTTTATTTCCTTTGATATCTGCCGTTTACACATTTCTTTCCGGGTCCTGCTCAGGGACCTAAGGTTAGAAATGACACTTTCCACTGCAAAAAAAAAAATAATTACATAAAGCCCTTCGTAAAGTGTGGGCTGTACTTGTTAGAATAATTTTGTATATCTCTTTGAGGCATGGACTTCCAGGAATAACCTTCAATTAGTCTACTGGAATCTTTTCCAACCAATCCTATGGCTCCAACTACAACAGGGATTGTTGATGTTCCCATGTGCCACATTTTTGAGATTTCTATTTCAAGGTCCTTGTATTTTGACAGCTTTTCGAATATCTTCAAAGATACATTGCAGTCTGCAGGGACTGCCATATCAATAAGGAGGCACTTATTTTGTTTGTAACAATGTCTGGGCGGTTGGCTTTGATTCTAAATCCCTTTGACTCAAATTAACTTTAATTGTTTCATTTGGATTTCCCTTTTCTCTTTCCTTTCTCTTCCTTTTTTACCTATATCTCAGTTTTGTTATTATTATTGTTTTTATTATTATTATTATTATTATTATTATTATTATTATTATTATTATTATTATTATATTAATAGTAGTAGTATTCTTTTCTTTCTTTCTTTGTTGGCCTCTTTTATTATTACATTTTTTTTCTTCGTGTTCTTTGACGCAGATCATCATCCAGTCTTCTATCGTTTCCAGGTATGTTTGAAGACCGATTGTTGTGATTTTGGAAGACGGTTCTAGTTAAAGTAATCCTCTGCCTCATTCGGATCTGGGCACATACAGTCAATCAACATCAGCCTTAGGATGATGCATGCGGTGGCAATGTGAAGCTTTCTCGTTTCGACATCCATTCACTTAATGTCACTTATACTCCAGTTAAGGATCTTGACATTGTATTACATCACAGGGACAGCCAAAGTGTTTATGGCTCTCATTCTCTTTGGTGAATTCAACTCGGTATTTTACACCAGACACACACGTCTGTAATATTCTTTTCTTATGCCTCCTTCATATGGGTATGCGGTATTCCATCTCCTTGTCTGACTCCTAGGTATTTATAGACTTCTTTTTGTTACCAGTTCGCTAATCTTTGCGACAATATTTAGATTTATGGAATGTGTTTCTATAATTCTCCCTTCCTTGAATGTTTCTTTTGCATATTTATGTAATTCGAAATTCATACCGATGCCATTATTGAAACATTTTACAGTGTCCAGGATAGCCTTCAACTCATTGTCGTCTTTGGCAAAGTGTTTGATATCATCCATGTAGAATAGCGGATTAAAGCTTTTCTTTTCTTTTTTTACTTTGTAGCCATAGTTATTACCATTTAGTTCTTGTGGAAAGGGGATTAATAATAATAATAATAATAATAAGAAGAAGAAGAAGAAGAAGAAGAAGAAGAAGAAGAACAACAACAACAACAACAACAACAAGGACAATAACAAGGACAAGAAGAAGAAAAAGAAGAAAAAAAGAAGAAAAAAGAAGAAAAAAAGACGAAGAAAAAGAAGAAGAAAAAGAAAAAGGAGAAGTATAAGAAGAAAAAGAAGAAGAAGTATAAGAAGAAGAAAAAGAAGAAGTATAAGAAGAAAAAGAAGAAGTATAAGAAGAAAAAGAAGAAGAATGAAGAAAAAGAAGAAAAAAGAAGAAAAAGAAGACAAAGAAGAAAAAGAAATAGAAGTAGAATTATAAGAAGTAGAAGTATAAGAAGAAGTATAAGAAGAAGAAAAAGAAGAAGAAGAAAAAGAAGAAGAAGAAAAAGAAGATGAAGAAAGAAGAAGAAGAAAAAGAAAAAGAAGATGAAGAAAGAAGAAAAAGAAGAAGAAAAAGAAGAAGAAGAAAAAGAAGATGAAGAAAGAAGAAGAAAAACAAAAAGAAGATGAAGAAAGAAGAAAAAGAAGAAGAAAAAGAAGAAGAAAGGAGAAAAAGAAGACGAAAAAGAAAAAGAAGAAGAATTAGAAGAAGAAGAAGAAGAAGAAGAAGAATTATAAGAAGAAGAAGAAGAAGAATTAGAAGAAGAAGAAGAAGAAGAAGAAGAATTATGAGAAGAATTATAAGAAGAATTATAAGAAGAATTATAAGAAGAAGAATTAGAAGAATTAGAAGAAGAAGAATTAGAAGAAGAAGAAGAAGAAGAAGAAGAATTATAAGAAGAATTATAAGAAGAATTATACGAAGAAGAAGAATTATAAGAAGAAGAAGAATTAGAAGAAGAAGAAGAAGAAGAAGAAGAAGAAGAATTATAAGAAGAATTAGAAGAAGAAGAAGAAGAAGAAGAAGAAGAAGAAGAAGAAGAAGAAGAAGAAGAATTAGAAGAAGAAGAAGAAGAAGAAGAAGAAGAAGAAGAAGAAGAAACGGGGAGAATAAAACAAAAACTGGAATATCGCAGTACTTCATAAGGTTTTCAATTTTTTCTGACTTTGTTATGATGCTGACCAGGAGCGGCCACATTGATGGGAAGTTTTTGTTTTGTTTTGTTTTGTTTTCTTTTTCTTTTTTCAACTATAGTGATGTCTATTAGAGTTTTCTGATTGATGCGATCGGTTTGAATGTAGAAATCCTACAATATCTCCAGTTAGCCGGTTATCAGTCAAGTTTTTAATTGGGCACCACCTGCAAAGTTATTCATTGTTTTTATCAAAAACTGTCATTATATGACGCACATCTGGCTGTGGGGCATGTGTTTGGTATAAACTTGTCAAAATGGGTGTGTCATAATTTGCATATTAGGCGTCGTTTATTTGTAAGCCCGCGTCATTTTGATAGACTGCTGCTCTCTCAGTAGAATAATAATAATTATTAAGGTGTGTATGATGTTGATCACTCCTCCACCCTTAAAAAATAAACCATTCCTTTGTTCTTTTCATCAATAGGTCGTATCAAAGACTTTTCGAAGTAATCCTACTGTTTCGAGCAGGTAAGCATTTTAATGGCTCTAATTTCAGATGTTAATCAGTGTCTGCAAGATGTTTTTACTGGGGTTTTGTATAACTGCAATTACTTAAAGTATTAGGATTTAAAGTATTTAAAGTATGAAAATTTAAAGTATAAAATTTGGAAAGGCTTAACAAAGAAATTATTTTTTAATCGCTATCACCCCAAGCAAGAAAGTAACGCCACTAAAACACAAGGGGCTACAGGGTGGGAAAGAATTAGAAACAGAAACATTAATGATGAACAGAAAGAGAAGAGAGTTCTCAGGTGGACGGCAGATAGCGATTGACATTACATTTAAATTTTTGCAGATTAAAGTTGGTTAGAAAGCATGGAATCGGAAGGGGTTTCCACAAGCAAGAAGTGCGAGAAACGAAATTGTCAGCATAGAAGTTACGGCTATATCTATCCAGCTCAACTATAAACTGATGAGATCTCGACACATGTCTAGTACCGCATTTAAATTCAAAAAGTCTAGTTACCATAGTAACAAGCTCATCCGAACAATTACCATGAGAATATTCCTAGAAAAGACATAGAGAGGCAACCTTACGACGCTGGGAAATTGACTGCAGTTTATCTACCAGATCAGGACCAATAATATTGCTGATTCTTTTTTTGGATTTTATCAAGGAGCTCAAGGTAAATAGCAGGGGCGCCGGGTAATATGTGGCAGCAATATTCTAAGCCTGGATGAATGGTAGACTTATAGATATATAAGATAGGTTCTGGAGAGAAAAATTGTCTCATTCTACATAGTGAACCGACTTTCTTAGCGGCTAAGTTAGAAACGGATTCACTATAGACTTTCCCCTTCATATCAGCAGAGAACGTGAGCTCGAATAGGCGCAACGGGTCAGTTTCCTGGCGGTTAGCATCAGCCATGCTGATATAAAGCAGCGATGGTCTATCTGATGATTAATGGAGAGAAGTTTAGTTCTGGAAGCCTTAAAAGTAACAAACTATCTTTTGCACTATTAGCTACAGACTTGAGGTCCTTTTGGAGATGCTATTTTGACCGTGTCAGACTGATATGCTTTACTCTCGAGGCAGGAGTAAATTGTCTCGACAGCATAGACATCAAGTTGAGGGCTGATGTCATCAGGAAGATCATTAATGAAAATTAAAAATAGGATAGGACCAACAATGGAGCCCTCGGAGTCACCCGCGTCGAGGGACACCCGCGTTGGGGGAGACCCGCGTTGGGGATAATTTTCATTTCACGATTTGAAAGGAAAGACTGGATCAGTTCAAAAAAGGTGTCCGGAGACTCGGTAACTTATTAGCTAGCGGAGTAGACCTGAATGCCAGATATTGTCAAAGACTTTCGAGATGTCCAATGTAACAGCCCAGGCTTCACCGTTTTTATACAGAGCATGATATTTTCTGCAAATATTGTCAGTACATCAGTAGTTGCTCTGGAGAAACGGAAGCCATATTGCTTGACATTGGCTTCCATTTACGGACTGATCAGGATATGAGCCCTGGATGGAGGCCTGGGTGACACCCGCTTTTATACGAAAGGGTCTAGACGAGGGGCCGTTCAGGATAACTTTCATTTCACGATTTGATTGTAATGACTGTGTCACTTCAAACATATGACCGGAGACACCGTAACTTTTCAGCTTTTGGAGATGACCTGCATACCAGACCTTGTTGAAGGCCTTCAAGATGTCCAATGCTACAGAACGGGCTTCACCATTTTTATACAGAGCATGATAAACTCTTTCTGCAAATATCTTCAGGACATCAGCAGTTTCTCTGGAGAAACGGAAGCCATATTGCTTGTCTGAGAAAAGAGGCACTGCGATGAGAGATGATGAACCAATTCAGCTTTGATTAAGCTCTATATGCCTTTCCGCAAAAGAGGTAGAACTCTAATAGGCCAATTGTTGGAAGCTTCGGACTTTACAGTACCAGCGTTCATTGGAGCACTGGGATGTTTTACCAAGAGTATTATTATTATTCTTGTTTGACTTGATATCCTCTCCAATACATAGATGTTTCGGCTGGTTGACGATCATATCTCAGCTCCTTGCCGCAGTTTACAGACACAACACTTTCCTCGGCACAGGAATTGTTCCAAGCAGTATTGCCAGTATCCCCAAGATGTCCTGTGGCAGAGAAATATTACTGGGAATAGTTCCGAGTACTCTAGTCACAAAAGGGACAAGTTGAGCCGCTGCTTGGTATATTTCTCTGCTTGGCGCTACCAGGTCTTCGTACCTCCGTACTTCTATCTGTTCTGCCTTCACGATTTGCATATCCCAAAGTATCGCAACGTCTATTGGCATCCATTCATGAATATTTTTGTACACAAGTGTGGTATCAGGGCGATTTCTCTCCAAGCGCTTGTCAGTCAAGTTAGTAGTATCCCATATTATTATTATTATTATTATTACTATTATTATTATTATTATTATTTCATGCAGAGCACTTTTCTATGAAATTGTTGCATTAGTTTTGTTTAAATACACTACCCGCATTTTCTAGCTATTATTTTTGGCACACAAGAATTGACGCTTGATGGCAAGCATAAGTCGAACATCGTAAATACGCGAAGATTAATGATATATCCGCTGCTCGGTGGAACGAGTGTCGGCAAAAGGCGTCGACACTACTTTAAGTAGTGGCAATCGCTAATCTATTTCGCACTTTTTCCTTTCGTTTTCTTTTTCTTCGATCTTCTCCACACTAAGAATAACGGACTGTCCCTCTCTCGCGTAAACAAATTTATCAACCTTCTTTTAAACCCCGCTTCCACTTCAGCCACGTCTCATTAGGTAGTCATTGCTTTTTTTTTCTTTCTTTCTTTCTTTCTTTCTTTCTTTGAAGACGAAAGAAAGAACACTGTTCCTCGATTCGACGGGACGGCTGCAGACAGAGCCTGTTAGAAGCGTGTAGACAGGATAACCGAATTGGTTAATGCCAGAAAACAAATCAGCATGTACTTGTCTAGGCATTCATCATTTTGGTCACAGAGGCATACAATGGATGAAATATTTAAACAAGGAATGGTTGAACCACGCAAACCTCAAGACTAACGGCTCTTCTTCTTAAATTGCTGTCAGCGATTGGTTTGGGCAGTGGCGTGAAGCGACGGCGGATACATGACGGAAAACTAAAACAAAATCATGAACTTTAATGGAATAAACTGGGTCTTTCTCTCCAGAAAGCTGTGGATCCTTCATCCAAAACAATATCACAGAAACCTATATCGATAGGGACAGGCATACACACACACACATACATTGTCCTGGGTAAGACGATAAACTACATCCGACAGCAAGGCCTCTGATCAGGAGGTTTTTAGAAGCGTGGAACCAATTCTTAATTGCTGGTGTTCCCAGGTCCGCCTTGACCCGGGGTGGTAGCACTTGTCAGTGCCGCAGCTATGGGCAAATAATTTACCTCCCAAAAGGAGGTCAAAACACTATGAAAGTATAAAAATAGGTTTTAATACCAGCAAAAATTGTTTTTGGAAAATTAATACCAGCAATACATTTTTGAAATAAAATATTACCAGCAATAAAAAACACATCGGTATTAAATAACCCATTAAATTTGATATGCCGTAAACCAAACCAAACCAAAACCACACATACACTAACGTGTACGTATATATATATATATATATATATATATATATATATATATATATATATATATATATATATATATATATATATTATATATATATATTTATATATTTATATATATATACATACATCGCATATTTGGTCATCAAACCTTCTTTAGTATATGATTTATTGAATGTGACGGAAAGTTTGCATTTGATAATTTTTTTATTCAGTTTTCCTACTTTCAGTACAGTTTTTTACAAGTTCTAAGTGGGGAGATTGCTTTATTAATTTATTTTGTTTTATGCTGTATCAGCTTCAATGGGTTATTTAGTGCCAACAAGATTTTTAAGATAGGTTCGTCTCAATAGATTATCTATTCATGGGTTTGGTTTATTTTGTTTCACGGTATATCAACACCTCAATGGGTTGTTTAACGCCGACTAGAATTTTAGGAAAGGTTCGTATGAATAGAATATGTGTTCGTTGGTTTGGTTAATTTTGTTTTACGGCATATCAACACTTCAATGGGTTATTTAATGCCGACTAGAATTTCAGGATAGGTTCGTATGAATAAAATATGTGTTCGTTGGTTTGGTTAATTTTGTTTTACGGCATCTTCAACACTTCAATGGGTTATTTAATGCCGACTAGAATTTTAGGATAGGTTCGTTTAAATAGAATATGTATTCTTTGGTTTGATTTTTTTTTACGGCATATCAACCCCTCAATGGGTTATGCATTGTTGGTATTTTTTCATAAAAATGAATTGCTGCTATTTTTAATATAAAAATATATCTTTATATTTTCATAGTGTTTTGACCGCAATTTGAGGGTTAATTACTTGACCGTAGATGGGACCCTGGCAACCACCCCGGATAATGTACCTGGGAACAATAATAATTAAGAGATGGTTCCACGCTCCTCAAAACCTCCCGCTCTGAGTTCTTGCTGCCGGATGTTGTTTATCGTCATACCCTGGACACTTGAAGTAGGTAGAATGTATCAATATTGTCTCAAGAGCTTTTGGTTAATCTAATTAATTAGCCATTTAAGTATATTTTTGTGTTGGCATTCTATGCTGTATTGTATGGAGGTCTGGCAGTTCCATTTTGGTTACGTTCAAAAACAATCCAAATACCTTGCATCTAATTTCAAATACATTAATGTTTATCTATACTACTTATATACATAAATACATACACACACACATACACAAACACATACATACACCCTTGTGCAAATTAATTAAAACAACCGCTTTAGTTTCCTTTCATTCGCCATACGGTCAGTCTTAGACCCAGTGGAGTGACAGGGTGTAATCGATTTCTATTTTTTGCCTCAGATTAGGTCATTTGCAAAGGTGTGCAGTAATATGAATCTGTTTTCGGGGTGTATGAGGAAATTTGTTTGGCTTTGAAAAATATTACATCATCATACACCACAATATCGCATCCTCTCAAGGGGGTCCTACAAAACGCGCCCCATGCCATAAAAATCTAATGATTATAAAATTTATACTTAAAAATTTATGGATGACTAAATATGAGAGGGGAGGGAAATGAACCCAATAACAAACTAAACATCAACACAAAATAACTAAACATAACTGATGCTAGTAGGGCCCGTCCAACCCTCAAAAAAGAGAGGCCGCTGTATTCTGCCCAATGGACAAAATCAAGAAGCTCTCTCACTCATGTTCCATTCCTAGTTTATCACTATCTTTGCACGTGCGCAACAAAAAAAGAAATGATCTCCTTTTGGCAACATAATGTTGTTCTAACAGCAAATATACAGATATTTGACCTGACTAATTAACATATGACATTATATTAATATCTACTATTTAAATAATACAAAGCTAAATTATTATTTATATAAAAGTAATATTTTTAGCAATGCATTTATAATGAGTTACAATTAAATAAATTACATTATTCAATCGATTTATAATTTTATTTGTAAAAAAAATATAAGAAATGATGCTATTCATCATGGGCAGATAACTATTCTTTGCTGAGAGTATGATGTTAATTTATAATTTTAAAAGTTCATTTAACACCGGCACTCACGGGGCTGATTAATGTAGAGTCTGTTGCCTCAAGTCTCTTCTTCATCTATGAAAGAGATTGTTCATCATTCACTGCCGTATCGGAGGACTGACGTTATGTAACAGTTCAGACCTCTATTTTTTGTTTCTAATGACATTTTGAATTCAGTGCAAATAAGATTTTTATTTTTTTTCATCTTTTAGAACTGCTTTGTGCCTATATCTGCATAATCAAATGCAACCTGTTTGAATAGTTCTCACTGGGTCATCATTCCTACCCAATCGATTGTTATAACACTTCCCAGAAATAAAGATTTCACTAGACATTAGTAACAGCAGTTAGTAAATTTAGTCTGGTATGAGGCTACAAGTTAAGAGCGCTCAACACGCTATACGGCGACAATGAGCTGGTAGCCAAATTTACTTTACATTGCCTACTGTGTTTGGATGTATATTTCCGGCTGCAACAACGAAAGAAGGCGGGGCCAGTATGCTATTTGTGATTTCTAATGCGACTTCATTTCAGATGCTTATCGCCAAGTGTGATCGAATATACATTTCCGAAGACAAAGGTGCCAACGGGCTATGAAGAATTCGCAGAGGCCATTGACTGGAAAGATATCAGACGAATACAAGATTCTGGCAAAGATGAAGAATTACACCAGGCATCGGTAGAGGAAAGAAAGAGGAAGTCAATAAGGAAAAAAAAAACGTAAAAGAAAAGGGGAGGATAGACGATGAGAAACGGGGGAGGGAGAGGAAGGCGATGGGAACGTGTAATCATCGTGTTCTGGAGATAGATTGCCGACATTTTGTCATGGTTACAGCTTGTACGAATCGGCAGTTATTCATTGGTTTATCGAATAATGTAATCTCCCCCCACCCTCCCCCCGGCCAACATTTTATAGATCAAAGATTAATCCGATCATGGTGAGGTAGATGATATATGTGTATTTATACATTTATGAAGAGAAAGCGACAGGTGAATCATAACACACGCAAATATACATACATATATATATATATAGGAGGCACGGTGGAGTAATGGATAGTGGCTAGGATTGAGGAATCGGAGAGCCGAGTTCGAATTCCAGTTGAATCCATTACGTTCACTTACGTGCTTGGGAAAGGTGTGAATCCTCTTCTTCTCCCTCCAGCTATGGGTAAATAGCAGGAGAGAGAAGAAGCCTTGGATGGCAACTGATCTAGGAGAATGACAACTCTGAATTCAAAACCTGCGGAGGGTCGTTTGGGGACATGGGGCACTCAGTGCGAAACCTTCGCCACTATAATCAAATCTCATGTGCCGGCGTCGGGCTCTCAGTTTCTAGGAACTGATCTGCTTGACCCTCATACGTCGAATTCGATGGGAGTCGATTATATATATATATATATATATATATATATATATATATATATATATAGTAGAAGTCTTATAAGAATAAACATAAGAATAGACATAGAAACATATCATTTAATCTATCTGCAAAAACTAAAATTGGTAAAATAATTTTCAATTTATTGGAACAATATTTCCCAAAGACTAGCAAACTACACAAAATATTTAATAAAAACAACGTAAAACTAAGCTACAGTTGTAGCCAAATGTAGCGAATTTAATTAACGGATATAATAATAAAAAATAGGGATAATCCACACGCTACTTTTTCTAGATGTAATTGTAGAAACAAAAAGCCTGCCCACCTCCAGGGAAAATGTCAACAGGAGTGCGTGGTGTACGAAGTTAAAATATATAAGGACATAAATAACTACAACAACGATATAAACCCTAAAGTATACATAGGGGCTACTCAAAATGTGTTTAAAAAACGATATTACAACTATATGAGTAGCTTTAATAATGAAAAAACCAAACATAGTACTACGCTTTCTACCTATATATGGAAATTTAGACGTGACAATAACAAAGACCCCATCCTGAAATGGGGAATATTAAAAAGATGTTCTAAATATAGAGCAGGTTATTAATTTTGTAAACTATGTTTTGAGGAAAAATTAGCTATCGCTCTATATAGGGAAGCCGATCATTTATTAAATTCTAAAACGGAAATTCTAAGCAAATGTAGACAAAGAAAACGTTGGTTGTTAGACCAGGTCTCCTCTCGCTGGTAATAATAATATAAAACAATAATATTTTTTTTTTTTACTTCGATTGAATAAATAGTTACTACCCCTATTTGTCCGTGTTTTTCTTTTTAAAAAACCCTCCCTCTTTCGTCATTTTTTAGAATAAATTGTTCTCCTCAACCCTCCCCGTTGTTTGTTTTTTTGGTCACGTGGTTATGGTTTTTTTGTTTATTGACTATAAGTTCGGAACCGTCATATAGCCTGACGTGCCTTAACCTTAGGATACAGGTTCGATTCCTGTCGGAGGACGAAAATTTTCTATGAAAATTTCTCGGACATTCAGGCCGGTAAATGTTGTTTAATACTGTTTATTATAAAACAGAGCATTTACATAAATATTTGTGTCTATAAAAAGAATGTATAAACATAAAAATGTCTTAAAAATAATAGTCGGACTTTGTCCATTTCATAATGTGTGACGTCATTTGTTTACATTTGTTTACATCCAATATATATATATATATATATATATATATATATATATATATATATATATATATATAGTTAGTTAGTTTACGAAAAACTAGGTAATCCGTATGGGTAGACCCAAGGAGGATAAAATCCAGAGAGCTCAATGTAAATCAGAGCTAATAATTTAAATAAAAACAGACCACTTTAAGGTTCCATATAATGAATTATTTCACCACAGCCCTTTTAAAGGACAGCGGATCATCAGATTTTAATTATTAAATTTTTAGTGTTTTAATGTAAATTCTTTGTGTATGTTTCTAATCGACTATTTCATATTAAATCCCCAAATTTTTGTAATAAAGTCTTTAAAAAAAACTTTAACTAACATATAATTAAATTCCTTAGACTGTTTAAACATTCAAACTTATATAAAAAGATTATTTATGAACTCTCAAAGTAAAGCAAAAAACAGCGTCCATTCCAAAGAAAACTAATGACACTTTATCACAACTTCTTTCTCTCTCTTTCTCTTTATGCCTTTTTGACCCATCCCCCTCCCATATCAATATATAACTCCCGTTAACAGATTTAATGTGTCAATGTCTGGTTTTCCCTCAAACAATTTAAAGTCGAAAGAATAGAAGTGTTACATCTAACTCAATCATGTCTCTCTACGTCCTTCACCCTCTTTCACTCCCTCACTTCGTTAGTTTACTTATTACTGCCAGTCATAAATGTGTAAATTTCTTTTCATTTTTCATTTCAACATTTGGAAATAAAATCTGATGATCCACCGTCCTTTAAAAGGGCTGTGGTGAAATAATTTATTATATGGAACCTTAAAGTGGTCAGTTTTTATTTAATATATATATATATATATATATATATATATATATATATATATATATATATATATATATATATATATATATATATATATATACCTCGCTAATTTGTTTGTTGTTCTATTCATACGGATAGCCAATAATTCGGTGTTTATCGGTTGTGTTGGTGTTATGTCCTCGGTTTTTGGTTCAGTCCTGTGTCTATTATTCATATATATATATATATATATATATATATATATATATATATATATATATATTTACTACAGAAATTTTCTACTTGCTGGTAGCAATGATCTACAGAAATTTCTGTAGGTCACTGCTACCAGCAAGTAGAAAATATTTTTTCTCCTGATGATGGCCATGTTGGCCGAAACTAGTCAAGGAATCTAAATGAAATAATAATAAAAACGAAAGACTATTAATATACAACCCAGTATGTCTGAAGATTTTAATTTTTTAATATTTTTTATTGTTCAATATATATATATATATATATATATATATATATATATATATATATATATATATATATATATATAGTAGACCGCATGTTTTATTAATCCGAAAAGATATTTATCTCTTTGAACGTTATTTTTAGTGGATACTCGTATTTGAGTAGACGGAATGTTTAATTATTAAACAGTATATATATTTATTTTCATTTCACGAGAAATCTTATTAATGAAAGGGCGTGATATTTTAAATAAGATTTCTCGAAGGTCGGTAGATGAAAAGAAATAAATATACTGTTTAATAAATAAACGGAGCGTTTACTCAAATACGAGTATCCACTAAAAATAACGTTAAAATGATATATATATATATATATATATATATATATATATATATATATGTGTCTGTGTGTGTGTGTGTGTGTGTGTGTGTGTGTGTGTGTGTGTGTGTGTGTGTGTGTGTGAAAAATTTCGCAGAGTTAACTTGTGGAAAAAGACAATATGTATAAAAGTAAAAGAGAATAGGAAAACTGTATTATAAGCCGGCGCGTTTCGTCCAATGTGGACGATGTTGCGTTGACAGATTCAACCGTTTTTGTTTTTTTTTTATTTCTTGAAATAGTTGTGTACGTTGGCTTAGGAGAGTATTAATTCTCTTACAACAATAAAAACAATATTTCTACACGTGAAAATACTTGCCGTAATTTTCAGTTGACAATATGAATAAAATAGCGTTTTCTAAATTCTTCTATTTGCTAATGACAGTTTGTTTGTTGTTAATAGTTACCTGGTTTTCAATGAATTCATTTCGTTTTTGTCTTGAAAAAGTCCACAGTGGACAAAACGCGTCGGCTAATAATACAGTTTTCCTATTGTTTTTACATATATATATATATATATATATATATATATATATATATATATATATATAATTAAGTAAACCGAAAGAGCCAGACAAACCTACCTAGGTTTCACCTACGCGGATAGTCAGGGCGGACTGGCTAAAGAGGTCCTATAAGAACAGAAAATATAGCCTACAACACAAAAATATGACCATGTGACCAAAAAAAAAAACAACAACAACGGGGTGGTAAATCCTATTTATTCAAAAACATAAAAAAAACTATTTTAGTAACCAGCGTTTTCTATGTCTACACTTAATATTTCTGTTTTTAAACTTAGCAAATTATTAGTTTCTTTAAATAAAGCAATGGCTGATTTTTCCTCAATACAAAGAGGACAAACCTTATTACCTGCTTTATATTCATGGCATTTCTTTAATATTTCCCATTTCAAAATGGAGTCTTTATTATAGTCATGTTTCATTTTCCATATGTAAGTAGATAACGAAGTATTATGTTTGAATCTTTTGTTATTAAAACTACGAATATGGTTATAATAGCGTTTTTTTTTTTTAAAAACTATTTTGAGTAGATCCTATATATACTTTGGGGTTTTCATCAGTTTTGTTAATTCTATCCTTGTATATTTTTACCTGGTATACCACGCACTCTTGCTAGCACTTACCCTGGAGAGGACAGGCTTTCTTATTCCTACAATTACATTTGGTTCGTGGTTTATCCTTAACTTTTCTCATGTTGTATCCATTAATCAAGCTAGCCACATTGGGCATACAAACTATAGATTAATTTAACATAGTTTTTGTTAAATATTTTATATAATGCACTAGTTAGTGGGAAATTTTGTTCGAGAAGTCTAAAGAATACTTTGCCTATTTTAGTTTTCACTGTAGAATTATATGGGGCGTTAAACCCTAGTATATTTCTACTTCTAGTTCTGCGTTTGTTTTGCATTCTATGGTCATCATTTATATTAATATATTCTAGTTTATTGTTATGTCCACTTTTCATTAAAGCCTCTTCGTAGATTATTTTGTCTGCATTAAAAATATTGCTTTTTGTTATCTGCTTCAAGATATGTGTCGGGTGATTAGAGCCTACGTTTATGTATTGCGGGTACTGATTCTCCTTTCTATATGGTGAAATATTACCATCCCACAAATCTAATATAATACCCAGGTAATTGGTAACTTTTAAATCTATTTCTATATCTAAGTTGAATCCGATTTTTTTTTTTAAACCAGTGAAGCTTTTTTCAGATTATGTCATATTTCCTAGGGTTACTTTTGTCAACTATAATTAATCCATCGTCCCTGTACAGACCATGGTTATTAGGGTCCACATGACTGTTTAATTTATTAAGCAAGAAGCATCCAACTAACTCGCTTACCTTAGCGCCGTCATATGCTTACTTGGGTATTATTTTGTTCATTCACAAGCTAAAACACCTAAGGTTTTACCGGACGAGTATAGCTACTTACATTTATAAGTTTATTAGTGTTATATATATATATATATATATATATATATATATATATATATATATATATATATATATACTACCAGCATGGCCCGGCGTTGCCCGTGCTTGATTAAAAAATCGTACGACTCATACAGCAATCGCTATCACTTGACTTAAAATATTTTTGCCCTTCCTTGCCTTTAAAGGAGTGCCCTTTGCCGTGCTGATGTTGCTAGATGCCTTACTTCTTGCCTATCTCACACTGCGAATTTTTTCTAAGCTCTATACTAAACATTAAATCTGTTCCGAAAAAAGAACTAAACAAAATGAACACAAAACGATCAGCTTTAAAAAAAAGACTCGTAACTGGAAAAACAGAATGAAAAAAGAATGTTACCAACAAATACTTTTTCACATCCAACACAGTTCTGCGGAATCAGAATCAACGTTGAGTTTAAGCAAGCAAATGAGCCAATTGGAGTAAAGTGCCATGCAGTTTTAAATTTTTCCCACTTGTGACGAATGCCGCTATCGATTTTTTTGCATGCTAGCATGCTAGTTAACATTCGTGTCAGTCAGCTGTTGGCTCTCACGCTGGCCAATAGAATTTTCCTGTCTATTCGTGGCAGCCAGCTATAGGCTCTCACTCTGGCCAGTAGAAAATGGCCGCAAACTACATGAAAACTGCCGTAGAAGCATGAAAAAATTATTTCCACTAGCGATGGAAATTGGGAAATGCAAAATCGGTGTTGGCCTTTTTGCTAACTTGGAGCATGTGCATGTAAATTTTGGTGCAAATCCGTCAAACATTGCGGCCGTGCATTCGTTACACACACACACACACACACACACACACACACACACACACACACACACACACACACACACACACACCTTCCTGCCTTATATATATATATATATATAAAGTTCGTATTAATATTAAAGGGAGTTGGCACCATGCTGCTCCTCTCAATGATAGCCTTAACTACCGGTGTTGCTTTGCCGCACGCAGTAAAGCAGGCCTGGCTCTCCATTCGCGGAAACATGTGGCTATTGATCCTCAACCACTTAAGCGAAACGGCTCAACCAAATGTTCCATTTGTCTAAAATTTTATAAAATATGGTTATGAACGCAAGGCAAAGGCGGTTTAAAATCAGGGTTTTCTTCCACAGATTGACTGACTTCCTGGCTTGGGACTGGATTTAGTTTTCAGAGGATATTTGAGATGTATGACACTTAAGCATTTTATAGACAGTGGGAGCTAGTCCGCACTACCACCTTCGGTTATAACAACCATTGAACGTATATAATGTACGTATATAGGCGTCCTGAAATAGACACACAAATACAGAAAAGTTAATTAATTTTAGAAAAAGTTAGCAGTAACTAAGAGATTATGAAGTTATTATTTATAAAATACAATAGAATAATTTATGCTAACTTTTTGAAAGTACTATCTCCTCGGAAAGGGACAACGCAACACCGCTGACAGAATACCGCCGACCGAGCCAAATCAAGACTGAGACAATTATTATTTCTTAATTATTTTAGTAAAGTAAATCGTAAAGAAATGTATTTTTAATAAAGTAAAAATATTCACTGATTAAGGTTTAATCCTTAATAAATTAATTTTATTCGGTTATAAAAAAAGTTGTCTATATTTCTGAGATGAGGTATTATGTACATTATTTACATTATTCGGACTATTGTCCTCATCTTTCTCGCCATATTTATTACAACGTTTCGGCCGTTTACGCTCCGGCCTTCTTCAGGGGGTTGGAATGTCGAACTGAACCCTTTATTTCGCTCACTGGGTTAGACTGTTCTAGTTCCACGTGCCATATTAATAGATCTCTGTTATCAGTTATCTCCTGTTAATTCCCCTCTGAAAGTTCTCCACTGCCTTAACTAAAGGCGTTAGTTAGATCCAGTGACAGGACCTAAAGAATGTGAGTTCAATACCCGGTTAAGGCAACTCCGGACCGAGACAACTCAACACCAGAAAAAAAGTTGTTTTTTTTTTCTGGTGTTGAGCTGCCTCCGTCCTGAGTTGTCCCGGCGCTCACTCGGTGGTGTTGAGTCGGCGGTGTTGAGTTGCCCTGCATTATCACCTGAACTATCAATTGATAAAAATTGAATACGAGTAGAAAGTTGATAAATATACCTTTATGCAAACAAAAACAGAAAGTAAAAATAAGGCATGCGATCTTCAGGATAGTTATACAAAAACAATTAAATACGATTATAGAAAAATACGTCAAATTCTTTACTTGATTTTTTCCTTACCTCATCTCGTAGCTCTTGTAGAACATCACAAATCTGTTCTCTTGCAGTTCTGATCACGCAGTCGTATATTTCTTGAGTCGTCTATTAGAAAAGCACCTCCTATTCACGAGACTTCTTTTTGTTCCCAACATCGTGATTGGGATTCATTCCGTAACCTTATAGGAGACGCCCCTTGGATTGATATTCTTAACCTTCCTATCGAGTATTGCGTCACAGAGGTTTCTTCTTGGGATAAAGCCGACATTGATACTTTTGTACTTTCTCGCAAATACCATATAACATCACAATCTTCTCCTTTTCAGCCCCTATAGTCCACTGGAATCACTTTCTCCGTGTGTACCACTGTGATAATTCCGATACCAACAGATCCCTTTTTATGTCTGCTTGAAACCGTTGTAAATGTGTCCTCTAAGTGGCTAAGTTTTAATTGCTGATAGAATCAGGCAACAAATTTGACTACTGGAGGCTCTGTAATTGAGTGAAGAGAGAAGGAATAGAAGACTTACTCCACTTAGAACTGAGTCTCTATTTAGTGATATGCATATAACTTCGTCATTGCTTCCTGCTGTCATCTCTAAACTAGATCCTTACAAAGCACGTGGACTTGATGCTATCCCTGCAGAAGTCCTTAAGAAATGTACTCCTATACTAGCTCCAGTTCTTTCTAAACTCTCCAATAAATGCTTCGCTGATCCTTGCATTCCTGTTTGTTAAAAATCCTCTTCTGCAGTATCAGTCTTTAAGAGCTCAAGCGAACCATTTGATCATTCCAACTATCGAACTATTAACCATCTACCTCTTTTTGGCAATGTACTAGAGACTCTAATTCATTTTTCTAATTTTTTTTCTCGCTTGTGGAACTCAATTTCGGCTCCATGCTTTCCAGCCAACTTTGAGCTTCAAAAATTTAAATGAAATGCCAATCGTTATCGACTGTCTTCCTGATTACTTTTCTATTGTTCACGCCCCTTAATAATGTTTCTTTTTTAACTTATTATTTCACACTCAGTAACCTCATCGGTCTATTAACCTTCTACCTCTTTTTGGCAATGTACAAGAGGCTCTTAGTAACACTGAATTGGTTATAAACATCATATACATTACGTGTTTTAGAAGCTTGTGCAACTTTCTTTCGGTTTCTTGCTTCCCAGTCAAGTTTGATCTGCTAAAGTTTAAATGCAATGTCAAATGTTATCTTCTGTCTTCTTAATTCTTATTCTTTTACAGTTCTCTTTCCTTAAAAGTATATTTTCTCAGATCTCAAATTGTCATTTAAGAAGCAGTTCTAACAAATTTCATATTAAGCTTAGATGAGTTGTGATTGAGTTGATTGGTTGAGTTATATAGCTTGATTCGTTGAATTTGTCGGAATGTTCCACTCCTTTTTTTTAATATTTGACGTTATCTTCTGTTTCTGGTTGAATATGAAATAATTCGGATAATGGAGGATCGTAAAAGTATTTTCAATGTATTTCTGCTCTTGCGATAGGGATAGTAGATAGATCAATATTTTTTTTTAATCGTTGTGTTTGTCAGGAGGGACCGCTTGTTTATTTTGGAATATTTTATGAAACTTCCTTCATATAGAATATAAAATAGTTATGGCATCTGTGGAGCTTGAAAGTATTTTCGATATATTTCTGCTCTTCATGTAAATATTGAGGGCTGCAAACTCTGAATGCTCTTAAATGGAATCCAGTGATCATTTCGGATTTTATCTTGTTGTTGAGATGGAAATAGAAGTTTATTAGGTCATTTTTATTAGTTGATTTTCGGAGGACACTAAGCTTTAAGCTGTTGGCAATTCGATCTAACATGATGTCTAAGAAAGGTATAGTATTGATCTCTTCTATTTCGTATGTAAATTCTATTGTATGTTCGGCTTTGTTTAGTTTATCTACTAGATCAGTTAAGTCAGTATCACGGAGATAGATTAATAGAGTATCATTACTATATAGGAAGTAAGTTTACTTTTTTAGGTAAAATATTTTGGAGAGGAACAGATTCGAAAAATTCTAAGAAAATACACGCTATCACAATTAAATTTAGAATTTATCTAAATTCAACATAAAATTTTTAAGAACTATATTTAAAACAATAAAAGACTTAATACAAAAGAAAACAACCAGTGAAAACTTGAAGGGGGAATTTATTCTATCACCTGTAAAGTCTGTCAGAAATAATATATTGGAGAAACCTCAAAAAGTTTAAATAAAAGATTATAGGAACACCGGTGGGATATTTAAAAAAAAAAAAAAAAACACATTACACGCATTAGTTGCTCGCCATAACGAGAATGACCACAATTTTGATATAAAAATATTATTCTACTTTAAAGAGAAAATAATTTACTAAGACGGAAATGTTTAGAAAGTGGTTTAATTGCTAGATCATCCACAGTAAATTTACGCCTAGGTACTTACAGCAGATTATCTATTTGACAGATCTTCTGTTATCACAATAAGGGCGCATTTAATAACACAATTGATGAAGTCGGCTAAACAATATGCCCAAAACAAGAATTTTTAAAAATTTTCAGCGTCTACTCTGCCTCATATACATGCGTAATCGCAACAACCTAAACATCCCTTTAGTCTGATGAAGTCCTAAAGGAAGAAACGTGTCACGCGAAAATTTTTCATATCATAATTTTACACTATTTACATTATTCGGACTATTGTTCTCATTTTTGTTGCCATATTTATCCCAACTGTGCCATGTGTTCTCATCGACACATGGCACAGGGGATAATGGCGTTAGTTAGATCCAGTAACAGGACCCAAAAGAGTGTGAGTTCACTACCTGGTTAAGGCGGGGGAGAACTTGGAGAGGGGAATTAACAGGAGACAACTGATAACTGACATCCATTAAACATGGCACGTGGAACTAGAACAGTCTACCCCAGCGAGCGAAATAAAGAGTTCAGTTCGACATTCCAACTTTCCTGAAGAAGGCCGGGGCGTACAACGGCCGAAACGTTGTAATAACTATGGCAACAATGATGAGGACAATAGTCCGAATAATGTAAATAGTGTACATAATACCTCATCTCAGAATATAGACAGATACTGAAAGGCCGAAACGTTGTAATAAATATGGCGACAAAGATGAAGACAATAGTCCGAATAATGTAAATAGTGTACATAATACCTCATCTCAGAAATATAGACAGATCATAATTTTACCTAAAATTGTTTTTGATGTTTCAAAGTCCTTGAAAAATCCAGAGTCGAATATGCAAGATGATAAGTCCTGATCTGGCATCTAGTCTACAATCGCTTTCCCACAGACGTGCTGTGGCTTCCCTCTGTCTCTCCTACAAATATTTTCACGGCAACTGCTCCGACGAGCAACTTTCTCTGGGTCCCGGACTACATGAATTTAAACGAGCCACCAGGCTGATATCTCGGTTTCACCCTTTCACTATCGAAACGGTAACCGTCTCTTCTTCTGAAACAGCTTCTTCTCCCGCACTTCCCGTCTGTGGAACTCCCTTCCCCTTACTTGCTTCCCCGATGACTGTAATCTTCAAATATTCAAGTGTAATGTCAATCGATATCTGACACCCCGAGCTTGTTCCCTATCTTTTTCTGTAGCCTTTCCTCAAACACGCCTCGTTGCTCTTGTTCTCAATCTTCTGTAACCCTTTATGTGCTAGTGGCACTCCTGCCTTGCTTGGGGTGAATTGCCTTAAAAAATATTAATTATTTGTTGTTTTCCTATATATATATATATATATATAAGCGTATATTTTGGCAGCATGTTTTCATTGAGATATGTTTCGTTGAATAATTTAGACATGTTCTGTCTAATTATTTTCAGTTGGATCCTTTTATCCTTTTATATTCACGGATAAGCTTTTTGGTGTCGTTATTGAAGGACGAGAGAAAATCGTCGTGTTGATACATATTTCTTTTATTTCCGAGTACTTTCGACATAGCACAATGTTATCATCAAGGTTTTCTCTAATACAAGACAAATATTGTGGTGTTCATTATTGTCTCCGACAAAAAAGCTTATCCGTGAATATAAAAGGATCCAATTGAAACTAAATAGACAGAACATGTCTAAATTATTGAACGAAATATATATATATATATATATATATATATATATATATATATGTGTGTGTGTGTGTGTGTGTGTGTGTGTGTGTGTGTGTGTGTGTGTGTGTGTGTGTTTAGGCAGCAATCCTTCTTTCATGCACATTTCATTGAAAACGACAGACAAGGTGTTTTTATTTTGTTTTTATACAATTTCTCATGTGATCTAATAATTTTTTTCTTTTCTGGTGATAAATTATATAAAAACTGTCCGAATGTTCTTTTTATCCGAGCGCTTTCGGCTATACATTTAGCCATTTTCAAGGATTATATTTTACTGTTAAAATAAGAAATAGTTTGTTGTATGTATGTTTTATAAAATGTTTCCATGTTCAAAGTTAATATTATTAAGTGTTGGTTTGTTTGTTTTTATTAATAAGGCTTCTATTATTTTTAGCCTTTTTTTGCATATAGATGATACTATTATATTAGTGTTGTCGACGAGTATGTTCCGAATAGTGTCCGGTAGGTCTCCATGAATATTGAAATGAGATCTAATTGAGCTATTGTCAGAAAGGTGTAGAGTGAGTCTGCGTGTCAAACATGTTGTAGTGTGGCCTATATAATTATTCACGAATTTTGATTGATCAGGAGTACAATTCCTTAATGGGCATTTATATATGGTCGGTGTGTACTATATCATGACATCTTCCAACCAGGAAGTCCCAAGCCTGGCTGGGGGCTCCGAGCAGTGCTTTGTGTGACCCTCGCCATCTTATCAACATTTGCCTTTTTCTACCTACATTTATATACATTACAAATGACTGTTAAAGAATGAAAGATTTTGACGTCATTCTAGTTTTCTTTTAATAAGTCATGAAAAACACTTTATAAAATTCACTATTTTTTATCTAAAATGTTGAATGTGTTAAATTAGTTAACTTTTTAGTAAGAAAAAATTTCAAGTTAAAGTTAAAAATTGGCGTAAAATATTATTGATTTATTTCAGATAGAATGATCTCTATCTATAAAAGGCAGGATGTGTGTGTGTGTGTGTGTGTGTGTGTGTGTGTGTGTGTGTGTGTGTAACGAATGCACAGCCGCAATTTTCGACGGATTTGCACCAAAATTTACATGCACATGCTCCAAGTTAGCAAAAAGGCCAACACCGACATTGCATTTCCCAACTCCCATCGATAGTGGAAATAATCGATTTTTTCATGCTTCTACGGCAGTTTTCATGTAGTTTGCGGCCATTTTCTACTGGCCAGAGTGAGAGCCTATAGCTGGCTGCCACCAATAGACAGGAAGATTCTATTGGCCAGCGTGAGAGCCAACAGCTGACTGACACGAATGTTAACTAGCATGCTACCATACAAAAAAAAATCGATAGCGGCATTCGTCACAAGTGGGAAAAATTTAAATCTGCATGGCTTTTTACTCCAATTGGCTCATTTGCTTGCTTAAACTCAACGTTGATTCTGATTCCGCAGAGCTGGGTTGGATGTGAAAAAGTATTTGTTGTTAACATTCTTTTTTCATTCGGTTTTTCCAGTTACGAGTCTTTTTTTTAAAGCTGATCGTTTTGTGTTCATTTTGTTTAGTTCTTTTTTCCTAACATATTTAATGTTTAGTATAAAGCTTAGAAAAAATTCGCAGTGTGAGATAGGCAAGAAGTAAGGCATCTAGCAACATCAGCACGGCAAAGGGTACTCCTTTAAAGGCAAGGAAGGGCAAAAATATTTTAAGTCAAGTGATAGCGATTGCTGTATGAGTCGTAAGATTTTTTAATCAAGCACGGGCAACGCCGGGCCATGCTGCTAGTATATATATATATATATATATATATATATATATATATATATATATATATATATATATATATATATATATAACACTAATAAACTTATAAATGTAAGTAGCTATACTCGTCCGGTAAAACCTTAGGTGTTTTAGCTTGTGAATGAACAAAATAATACCCAAGTAAGCATATGACGGTGCAAAGGTAAGCGAGTTAGTCGGATGCCTCTTGCTTAATAAATTAAACAGTCATGTGGACCCTAATAACCATGGTCTGTACAGGGACGATGGATTAATTATAGTTGACAAAAGTAACCCTAGGAAATATGACATAATCCGAAAAAAGCGATTGCTGTATGAGTCGTACGATTTTTGAATCAAGCATGAGCAACGCCGGGCCATGCTGCTAGTTTATTATAACATGTCTCTAATTTGTATTTAGATTCATTGGATTTATTTTCAATTTTTCTAGTTGAATTGTTCACTTATATTGTATATGACCCATTATTGTACATAATTAGGTTACAATAAAATTTGTATTTTATATGAATACGACTTTACCATTATTGTTTTGTAGTAGAGTAGGGTGCCCCGTAGGATAAATTGTGGGAAGAAGAGACCCTTGCACCAGCCTGCCCTGCGCGAACCAAATGTCATACGAACTTTGTTTGGCTCATACTAAATCTCGAAACAACACTATATACAATTCACTATTTTTTTTATCCAGAATGTTGAATGGGTTAAAATTCTTCAACTTTTAACAAGGAAAATCTTAAGTTGATCTTAAAAGTTGCCGCAAAATTTTAACATGGAATGATCTCTTATGACATGTCTCTAATTTGTATTTAGATACATCGGATTTATTTTCAATTGTTTAGCTGAATTTTTTACCTATATTGCACATGATCCATTATTGTACATAATTAGGCTACAATAAAATTTGTATTTTATATGAATAACTACCTTGTGAAAATTGAGATGTAGTAGAGTAAGGGTCCTCGTGTCATAGGCTCGAGGTGGGAGTAAGAGTCCTTCGAACCGGCCCTGCTTGCCTCATTCTTTTATTGACAGATCAAATGCTTTAAAATCTCTGTATATATCTATTTCTAAATATGGGCATATAAGACATTATTTCGGCTACATCAGGTTTGCACAATTAAACAAAAGAGTGAAGGGCCATATTGATCGCAGAAAATTTAATGGCCTGCCGTAAGAGTATTTTTTTCTTTTTTTACAGTAATTTAATGAGTTTGAAATGGAAACAAATAAAGAGACAGGGGGAGAATATTCTTCTTTTTTATTCTAAGGGGAGTTAAAATGGATTAATTAATCAAGAATAAAGACAATGAGTTATTGGGTTTTTTTAACTTAATTATTTCGTACGCGATAATTCACCGAATTTATCCTCAAGGACACATGGCACACTGGATAAAGGAGTTGGTTAGATCCAGTGACAGGACCCAAAGAGTGTGAGTTCAATACCTTGTTAAGGTGGTGGAGAACTTGAAGAGTGGAATTAACAGGACATAACTGACATCCATTAAACATGGCACATGGAACTAGAACAGTCTACCCCAGTGAGCGAAATAAAGGGTTCAGTTCGACATTCCAACCAGCTGAAGAAGGCCTGAGCGTGCAACGGCCGAAACGTTGTAATAAATATGGAGACAAAGATGACGACAATAGTCCGAATAATGTAAATAGTGGAAAATTGTTCTGATGAATTTTCCACTTTCATGTTTCGGCCCGCATGAATATAATGGTAATACTAGATTGGCAATTAGGTCTCACCGTTTTACTGTTGCACTAGCTAGGTGCAAACGTCTCTTCTGATTTAATAGTAATCTCTTTCAATTTCTTGCTTTCCTGCCGCTTACAACCTTTAAAAATTTAATTGCAACGCGATCTTCTGTCTCTTTGTTCTTATATTAACCTTTCTCCTCACTAAATTCTTTTCATACTCTTTCACTCCTAGTAACCCCTTTCTTCTTAGTGGCATTAGCACCTTAGGGGGGAAATAATATATATATATATATATATATATATATATATATATATATATATATATATATATATATATATATATATATTCCGGTTTATACGTTATTTTTATAGATACAATTATTGCTCTGTTTATAATAAACTGTATTAGCAACATTTACCGGCCTGAATGTCTGAGAAATTTCATAGAAAATATGCGCCCTCCGACAAGTATCGAACCGGTATCGAACATGGAGCCCTCACATAGCCTGACGTGCTATACCAGTTTTAGCTACGAAGTAGCGTCTGGCAAGCAATGTCTATTTTACTGCTTTAAAACTTCTCACGTTTTCACTCGAACGTCCATATCTGCTCGAAGCGTATTTTAACGTAAACAAATGACGTCGTAAACTGGTATCGCATGTCTGGCTATATGGCGGTTCCGTGTAGGATACAGGTTCGATTCCTGTCGGAGGACCCAATTTTTTCTTTGAGATTTCTCAGACATTCAAACCGGTAGATGTTGTTAATACTGTTTATTATAAACAGAGCGCTTACTTAAATATTTGTGTCTATATAAATAACGTATAACAATAAAAAATATATGAAAATAAGTCCATTTCATTATATATATATATATATATATATATATATATATATATATGACACCCATTCAAGTTAAATAAATACCCATTCCTTTCAGACAAACATACCAAGATGTATTCATGGAAATATATCGGGGCAGCAGCTTTGCAAGCACTGTTATTGCCCTGTTGGCAATGGCGCCTGCAGCGATGAGATATGCCGGCGGCAACACGACGATCGGAGAGGCGACACGCAAACCGGGCGAGTAAGTATTGCTAGGGTTTTAAAGTCTCCGAAGCGAAGGGCCTAAATCTCCTCTATGCCCAGAAGAGGTAGTTAGCGAACAGTAACTGTCAGATTTCTCGGCCTATGAGTGCCGCATCCACGCGATTGCTAATAACTGATAAGGCAACACGCACGCCTGCCGACCTGACGACCCTACTGGAGACATTACGACTATGGCGATCGTGTTCGATACGTGGAGGAAGGAAAATTCTGGGAAGGCGGGAAATATCGTTTGAGACAGCCAGGTGGCGCTGGTGTAGTTTACGTTTCTTTCTGTATCATTCCCCCCTGTTTTTTTTTTCTTTCTTATTATTTTAATGACCCTTAGTTCTTGTATATTTTTTTTTCGATTCTGCCAACCTTCCTTTCTTTTAAATATTTTAAAATTTATAAGAAATATTGTTCTGGTTTGAATCGGTGAAATATTTATCTTTTAGAGATTTTTAGATTAGCGGTTTCATTACTAGTTTTATCCTAACTTAATAGTGTTACTTTTTGAATCAGGAATTCTTACGATTACTTTTTATTGCTAGTTTCACTCTATCTTATTATTTTTTTATTTTTATTTTATAAAGCATTTCTCCTACTAGTATTTTAGTAACAATTTTAGTGCATTTTGTTGTTGTTGTTTAGAGAAGGAATTTTTGCTATTGTTTTTATTATTAGATTTTCTCCATCTCATTACTGTTGCTTTTTAGATAAAATATTATTTTTTTATAAATAATTCTTGCATTTTACTTAAATTATTATTTTTTTTACACGTAATTTTATTCCGTCTTATTGTTGCTAAATAACAACAACAACAACAATAATAATTATCTAAAAGGTTAAAATTATTATTTTTATTATTATCTTTTAACTAATTTTTCTCCATCTCATTACTGTTGTTTTTTTTTACATATAATATGTTTTTGTAAATAGTTCTTGCATTTTAGGTAAATTATGATTATTATAACATGTTTTACTCTGCCTTATTGTTGTTTTTTTCTTTTTTATTATTATTATTATTATTATTATTATTATTATTATTATTATTATTATTATTATAATTACCACTATTATTATTAATCTAAAAGGTTAAAATTATTATTTTTGTTATTGTTTTATTACTAGTTTTTCTCCATCTTATTATTGTTGCTTTTAGGATAAAATATACAGTGTAACCCGGATATAAGAGAGTTGTCGGGACCGGAGAAGAAGTCTCTCATATCCGGGTTTCTCTTATATCCGGGTTTGGTCTATTTTGTTTTATTAACACAGGCTCTAATTTGGGACCAGAGAAAATCTATCTTATATCCGGGTCTCTTATATCCGGGTTACACTGTAATTGTATAAATTATTCCTGTTTTATAGGTAAATTATTATTATTATTTATAACCAATTTTACTCCGTCGTATTATCATTGCTTTTTAGATGTAAAAAATACTATTATTATTTTGTTATTAGTTTTACTCCATCTTACTCTTGATACTTTTCCGCTGGAAAGATTAGCAAATTTTATATTTGCTTTTGCTTTATTTGATTAACATCTTATCAATCCCTTATGTTCATTTCATCCCGAAATTTAATTTTAGTGGCAGCTTGAGTAAATCTTTTATTCTTTTACAAAATATGTATTTTTCTCTTTGAATTCATCTTTCAGTTTTTTAGACCAGAGTTTTGGGGTTCACTATTGGCTCTAAGCTCGGACCCTAACAGGTGCTACTACCCCGGGGCAGGGTGGCCATGGAAACAACAGCAAATATAAGCTGGTTGCATGCTCATCAAAACCCCCCGTTGCTGCCGGATGCGGTCTATCGTCATACCGAGGACGGAGCAATGTTTAACATGATTGCAAAGAAAATAAAAGAAAATAAACAAAGGTGTGCCAAAAAGAATTTTTTATCTCTTGAGACTGGTATTATTTTGTATAATTTCTCAGCATTTTTTTATTGTTTAAAAAAAATATTTATAGAATTTTAATAAAACCCAAACATATGAAACTGGATTGATAACCTCAGGGTCGAATTTATTTCAGTATCATTCAGATTAATTTGCCAGCATTCGCTCTACAGCAGGAACGCGTCGGAGATTATTTACAACCTTTAACCTGTTACAGCACACCATGCTGTTACAGTTACCGTCACGGAAAAAATGAAATCAGCGTTCAGAGTTCAAATACTGGCCATTCCTGTTTCGTTCACTTCGCACTAATACCTTTGGAAAAAACAAGAATCCATCTGCCTACAGTTAAGGGTTAAATAACATAGCAATATGGGTACTGTTAACTTGAGCAGCAGCATGTCTATCAGAAGGAAAACTCCGAATTAGATCTCCCATAAATAATTGAACTAACCCTTCTCTTTATCCACAAAGGCTCTACCAGTCTAGCAGAAGGAAAACTCTGATTTGAAAACCCCATAAAAATAATATGACCAATTGCATAATAATACAAATTTAGCTTTGAAAGAAGAATGAGTCTATCTGAAAAAAAAAACTCTAAATACAAAACCATCCTGAAGAGAGGTGGGCTTCGTAATGCTATCGTGCCCTAGACACACTATTGCTGCCTTGGCTGTTCTACATTGTTGATCCAACGGTCCAGATCATGGCCGATAAAATTGCAGATTCTTCTTCAGGTTTTATCAAAAAAATCTACTATTCGCTATTTAGTTTCCTGTTTGTCCTGAGTTTGATCCTTGATGAGTGCTCCATACTTAAGACCTTGTGCCAGACTAAGCCAAGCTTAGTAAATAGTAGCATGAATCATGTTCCTTGTACATTTCAAGAATCTCTCGATACATTTTTTTAATCGATTTCACATCAAACAAGGCAGTAAAGCCACTTGATCGGACCTCGGAGGTCATATAATGTTTTTTAATCGCAATCACCTCAAGCAAGGCCGTAAAGCCACTAAGACACAAAGGATTATTGGATGTGGAATAATTAAGAACAGAAACATTATTTATGATCGGGAAGAGGAAAGAGTAATCAGGAGATGAGTAGCGATTGACATTGCATTTAAATTTTTGCAGATTAAAATTGGCTGGAAAGCATGCGACCAAAAGGGGGTTCGACGAGCGAGAAGTGCAAGAAAAAAGCCGTTAGCGTAGAATTTAAGGTTACATCTAGCCAGCTCAATAATAGTAATGGATAAGATAAAGAATAATAAAATGTATACAATCTTTCTCGTATGTTTTTTTATAGATTTGTGCAATGAGTGTCCAGATAATTAAATTAGAAAATACAAGAAGTGTCTGGGGTTTTCTTAGCCTGAATTTTTGTCGAGTTCTAAGTGATAAATCATAAATTTATGGCCAGAAAAGGAAAAAGAGCTGAAATTTTCCCTGACTCACGTGTTGACGGACTGTCCTTGTTAATTGCTTGTCCGAAATGAGAACGTCACGTGTTTGTGTGTGTAGAGGAGAAAAGAGGTGTCTATTCTCAATGGTCTAAAAAGGGTGATTTTTTTTAAAAAACATCGATTTCACCCCAAGCAAGTCAGTATAGTCACTAAAACACAAGGGATTACTAGGTGTGGTAGAGTTAGAAATAGGATCAATTTCTAGGAATTGAGAACTGAGGGAGAGTAATCGAGAGAACAGTAGTTAGCAATTGACATTGCATTTAATTTTTTGCAGGAAGCATGGAGCTAGAAGCGACTTCCACAAGCGAGAAGTGCGGAGAAAAGAAACTGTTAGCATATAACTTACGGTTACATCTAGGCAACTCAACGGTAAATTGATGAGACCTCGTCGCCAGTCTAGAACTGCGCTTAAATTTATAAAGTCTAGGTAACATAGCGAAGAGATCATCCGAACAGTCACAATGAAAGTATTTATAGAAAAAGACACAGAGAGGCAACCTTACGCCGGTGGAAAAGTAACTGAAGCCGAGCAACCAGATCAGGACCGATGATATTGCTGATTCTTCTTTGAATTTTATCAAGGCGATAAAGGCAAATAGCAATGGCACCGTACCAAATGTGGCATTAATATTCTAATCATGGATGAATGGTAGACTTATGGATATGTATGATAGATTCTGCAGAGAAAAAATTGTTTCGCACGACACAGTGAACACAAGCAACTAAACCAAATATGGCTACAAGGACCCATATTAGACATGTTAACACCATCTGACATTTTGCAGTGCTTATATCGGATAGCACCAAGTATTTTAAACAGGAAATTTAAAGCCACTGCTAAGGTAGTGGCCTGTTACCTACCGGCGGAATTGGTCCACGTTGGAGAGTTTTACGCTCGAAGATGGTCCTTGGTTCTGTTGACCTTGTTCGCCATAGTCTATGAATATAGAATCCAGCGCAGTACGTAATCTGTTCAATGAAACAAAGTTAAAGATTAACACTCACGAGTCAGACACTCTACTGGATCTGACTATATTGCCAATAGCAGCAGCAGCTGTTCCGTAATTCTTCAGTCTTCGATATCAGAGGTTGGCAGTGAATATTCGGAAAAAACATGGCTGCCTTTATACACGTCCTATTTAATATTTTGAGCCTTCTGATTGGTTAAATCTTCTATTAGTGAACTATAAAATGAGTCAGGTCATTTTGGTTGGCTCACTAGTACATAGAGTACCCAAAAACTTTAACAGGTTCGACCTCACGTAGAACTCAGATATAGAATCCATCGACACTAGAAAAAATAAATATTCTTGGAAGGATCTGCATTTACATGTGTCAGACCGGACCAAAAATAGAGTATTGCTGTCATATGTCATTTGGAGCTGCACAATCATTCCTTTCCTGCATAGACGCGTTTCAAAGGTGTTTCTTAGGACTTGTAAATCGCATTAAGTATTGTAGAAATTAATATTCTCTAAGACAATGTTACTGACCATTACCCAAGAGTAATGAAGCAAATTTAATATTCAAAAATGGAATATTGCTGCTATATGTAGACTGGAGCTGTCCAATACTTTCTTTCCAGACTCGACAAAGTTCAAAAGCGTTTCAGCGGCGTTTTAGGTAATGAATTATATTCACCTTACTACCACTTACCCACAGTTTAGAAACTTTGCGCACTTACCTTAGCGAAACTCCCGTCCTGGATATGACGATAAACTACATCCGCGCCCTGGGTAAGACGATAAACTACGTCCAACACCAAGGCCTCTGATCAGGAGGCTTTGAGGAGCGTGGAACCACCTCTTAATTGCTGGTGTTCCCAGGTCCACCCTGACCCAGGGTGGTAGCACCTTTTAGGTTCACAGCTATGGGCAAATAGTTAACCCCGAAACTAAATTAAAAAGCATTATAAAAGTGTAAAAATAGGTTTTAATACCAGAAATACTTTGTAAAAAATTATTAACAGAAATAATTTTTTGAAAAAAAAAAAAATTACCAGCAATACGTTTTTGAAAAAATATTACCAGCAATAGGTTTTGAAAAAATAATATTACCAGCTATATATATATCGTTCGAAGCTTACTGGACATACAACTAAAACTGTTAATAAAAGTTCTAACTCTTTATTTTCTCTAGTTACTACTTGGCACAGGTGGTATCACGGCTGTGACTGGCGTAGACGAGCTCTGATTAGCTTGGACAAGCTATAACCAGCTAAGACTAGCTTAGACCAGCAGCCCGAGTGGAAACACTCGAGTCCCTACGTTAAAAACCGACCTTGTGTAACAACCTGACTCAGTAGCAGGGTCAAGAAAATCTCTACTACATGCGACAGGTGGTATCACGACGATGACTAGCTGAGACGAGCTCTGGCCAGTTTGGACAAGCTCTGACCAACTTCGACCAACGGCCCGAGTGGAAACACTCGGACCCTCACGTTAAAAACCGACCATGTGTCAAAACCTGACTCTGTGAGTGGTCAAGTATATCTCTACTACCTGGGACAGATTGTATCGCAGCTATGGCTGGCTTAGACGAGCTCTGACCAGCTTGAACAAGCTATAACCAGCTAAGACCAGCAGCCCGACGTTAAAACCGACCTTGTGTCACAATCTACATTTTCAGTGCTCATTCCAGCACTTCATAATTTTTACATATATATATATATATATATATATATATATATATATATATATATATATATATATATATATATATATATATGCATGTTTCATTAAAAACGACAGACAAGATACTACGATTGAGCTTTTTATTTAATTTTTCTTGTGTTCGAACAAGAGCTTTCGTTACAGGACAAAGGGTGTCTAGGAACTGTCCAAATGTTTTATGTTTCCGAGCGCTTTCGGCTACACCTTTAGCCATTATCAAGTGTGATTCGATTTTTCAGCTTAATTGAGTGTGTGCATTATGGGTATGTCGTAGTGTGTAGTAGGGATGTTTTTAATTTCCGAATAAGGTTAGCACATTGTGGCTTTGTTCGTAGTTAATATTGTTAAGAGTTGGCTTTTTCTTTTTTATTATAAAAGCCTCCATTATTTTTAATCGTTTTTTGCAGGTGGATGTAGTTAATATATATATATATATATATATATATATATATATATATATATATATATATATATATATATAATCTGAAAGACCCAGGAAACACCTACCTAGGTTTCACCTAAATTTATCTTCAGGGTAAGCTTAGCCGTAAGATCCTTTCAGGTGAAACCTAAGTAGGTAGTTCTTGGCTTTTTAGGATTTATTTTATTTAACTTTGCTCTGCTTAGCGCATTGAGCACTCTACGTTTTAACTTAGTCATGCGCTTGGTGTTTTTTCTTTGGACTGGAATCTTAAGTCACTGGACGTTTTTTTTTTTGGCCTGTTCAGAAATTTCTAGTTCTTTCTTTCTTTTTCTATTTTTATTTATATATATATATATATATATATATATATATATATATATATATATATATATATATATATATATATATATATATAATATTAGTAGTAGTAGTAGTAATCATATAAGTATAAGTAACTACACTCGTTTCGGAAAACTTTCGGTTTCTTGATTTGCAAAAAATCAAACCAATATCGAAGGCAAAAAAGGTATATAAAAAAAAGAAAAGGCCGAGAAGATGAACGCCTGTCGAAAACAATCGTTGAGCATGCAGGTCCAAAGAATAAAACCCGACACGAGTACGTAACTAACTAAATAATGTTCTCAATACAATAAGTAGAGCAGACCTAGTTAAACCTAGAGAGCCAGACAAACCTACCAAGGTTTCACCTAAGCGCATCGTCAGGGAAAAATATATATATATATATATATATATATATATATATATATATATATATATATATATATGATAATTCTTCAAGAGCCAGGAACTACCTACCTAAGTTTCACCTGAACGGATTTTCAATCTCCGTTCAGGTGAAACATAAATAGGTAGTTCTTGGCTCTTTAGAATTTATTTTATTTAACTTTGCTCTGCTTAGCGTATTGAGCATTCTACGTTTTAGCTTAGTTACTCGCTTGTTTTTTTTTATTCTTTGTACTGGGAATTTAAGGCACTAGACGATCTTTTTCGCTCTGTTCTGGTGTTTCTAGTTTTCTTTTTCTTTTTAATAGTTTTTTCGTCGGATACCAAATTCTTTTGATATACTTAAAAATTGTGCTATCCGAGTTTTTTACCAACCGAGTATAATTATTAGTATAATACTTTTATACACATATATATATATATATATATATATATATTCTCTTTGTTTAATTTTATTTGAAATCCTCTTTTCTCTTACATCCTAGATTTTTAGTCCTAATGCCAACACTCTCTCTAATTTCTTTCTATTTGATGTTTTTCTTTCTGCTATTTATTCTCAATCTGATTCATTTTTCATTCTTGTTTTTGTTCGCTTTATTCATTCCCATTATTGTGATTCATTCATTGTCTCCATTATTAATCTTTATTCTAAATAAATTCTTCATTCACATACTTGAAACATGTTTTTTTCATTCATTTTTTTCATTCTCATTCCCAAGCCCTTTATCGTCATTCTTAAATTTTATTCTTATTCCTTCTCTCATTGCCATTTCGCAATACTTACTCTCATTCTTAATTCCACTTATTCTCTTCATTCTTCATTACCGTTCATAGACCTCATTCTTTTTCATTATCCTTTCTTGCAATCATTTTATTCTTTCTTGTTTTGTTTTTTCATATTTATTCTCGTTAATTATTTTAATTCTTATTCGTGACTCTAACTCATTCATTGTTTTGATTTGCTTTGTTTTATATTACGGCATATCAACACCTCAATGGGTTATTTAATGCCGACAAAATTTTTTATTACTAGTAATATTTTTCATCTATCTATCTCAGTATATATTGGTTTGGTTTGTTTTACGGCATATCAACACCTCAATGGGTTATTTAATACCGACAAGATTTTTATCGCTGGTAATATTTTTTTACAAAAATGTACTGCTGGTAATATTTTTTTCTTCAAAAATATATTGCTAGTAATTATTATTTACAAAATGTATTTCTGGTCCTATATTTCCGCAAAAATGTACTGCTGATGTTGAAACCTATTTTTCCACTTTCATAGTGATTTGACCCCAGTTTGGAGGTTAACTATTTGCCCATAGCTAGGACCCTAAAAGGTGCTACCACCTCCGTTCAGGGTGGACCTGGGAACACCAGCAATTAAGAGGCGGTTCCACCCTCCTCAAAAGCTCCTGAACAGAGGCATTGCTGTCGGATGTACTTTATCGTCTTACCCGGGACGCGGATGTAATTTATCGTCTCACCCGGGACGCGGATGTAGTTTATTGACATACCCAAGACGACTCATTCATTGTCTTTACACCCTTGTGCAAATTAATTGAAACAACTGCTTTAGTTTCCTTTCTTTCGCCATACGGTCAGTTTTAGATCCACTGGAGTGACAGGGTGTAACCGATTTCTATTTTTTCCTCGGATTAGGTCCTTTGCAGTGGTGTGCAGTAATATGAATCTTTTTTCGAGGTGTGTGATGAATTTTTTTCGGCCGAGAAAAATATTGCGTCAGCAATGATTTTATCAGATTTTCATCACGCCCAGACACTATTGTCCTAGCTGTCGATTAGTTGTCCTACGGCCATTGTCTGCAATGAGCGCTACTGCAAGGAAATGTACGGAAATTTGTAACGCTGCACGAACACACTGACAATTGAGCAAATCAAAGTACTAGAGACTGGCCCGGAAACTCTCTTGATTTAAATCCAATCGAGAATCTGTGGTCAATCTGGAAGAAACGACTTCGTGGAAAGGACATAAAAAGTACTAACATGTGCACTGATTCATATTTCATTGGGAAAATACAAAAAAAAAACGTAAATAATAACGGAATTATTCGTTTTGTTTCAATTCATTTGCACAAGGGTGTAATTGCATTAATTTTCTTCATTTCTTTTTAGTCATTTTCATTATTTTTCATTCATTATTCTTCATTCTCATATTTATCCTCATTTTCGTTCAATGTATTCCCTTAGATTCTTGTGTCTTATTCCCATTTTCTTCATTATTGTTTTTATCCTTTTTTTCACTCGTTTTATTCATTCTTCCCCTTCATCTGAATCCTCATTTATTCATTTTTATTCTCATATTAATGTCTGTTTAATTCGATAATCCTAATTTTCATCACACCGATTCAATTCCAATTCAAGTTTTCACAGTAGAATTATTTTTAACTCTTTGAGCCCTGCGTTCCTGAAATTTTTTTAACAATTCTGCCTGAGCTCCTAAGTCAAAATTCACAAATAATTAGTATATAATGTTAAACGTAGATATGAAAATAGCTACAAGTGTTTACCCACCGTTTAACCGGTGGGTAAACACTTGTAGCTATTTTCATATCATTTTTCCCTACAACTGTTCAACCGGTGGCTGGGCATTACGTCATTTTTCACTACCACTCTTCAACCGGTGGTTGGGCATTACGTCACTGTTCTTTACCACTGTTCATCTGGTAACTGCTCATTAAGTCATTTTTCTTTACCACTGTTAAACCGTTGGCTGGGCATTAAGTCATTTTTCTCTACCACCGTTCCATCGGTGGCTGGGCATTACGTCATTTTTCTCTACTAGTGTTTACCTAGTGGCTTGGTATTAAGTCATTTTTCTTTACCACTCTTCAACCAGTGGCTGGGCATTACGTCATTTTTCTCTACCGCTGTTCAATAGGTGGCTGGACATTAAGTCATTTTTCTCTACAATTGTTCAACTGCTGGCTGGGCATTCCGTCATTTTTCTCTACCGTCGGTATAGCGGTGGTCATGGCACAAAGATTTAAATCTAATTTTGGTAGCAGTCTACAAGTTTAAGGCTTCTGCTTTGGATCGAACTCATTATTCAGTAGCAACCATCTGTTAAATGATTCCAAACTTTCACTCACGTTCTTTCTTCATCTTCTTCTTCTGTCTCATCCACCCCACTGAAGTTTCTATCTCTTTCTGACTAAACGCCTTTTCTCCCCCCCCCCAATATTTTTTTGTTTATATCTTGCTTATCTTCTCAGTAGTTTTTATTTTCTTTGTTTCTGACTTGTTTTTATTTCATGATAATAATTTAACGGAAAGGTCGTCGGGGAATTTGTCATCGAAGTATGTTTACCAAACTAAACTTACAAGACATCTGTTCCACTCTTCGAGTACACCTGTATTTTGGACGCGCGCAAATTATTGAAAATAAGACAAAGATTACATTTAAAAATATTTTCCTTATGAAATTAAATTTGTATTAGTAAAATTAATAAAAAGACAATTATTTCTTTATTAGATATTTGCAAGGTTGAAAAGAATGTTTCCAGTTTTTTTCTTTTTCACAATAATATTTTATATCAATTTTTTTTAATACTTTAATTCCGCCATATTGTTTTTTCACTGACATCCAAAGAGCTTTTAAATATTGTTCATTCAATCATATCATTTGATGCAAAAGTTCTGATCATGTTTTTGATAAAATGTGTCATTTATATAAATTCATAGCATTATTATTCGCTCATTAAAGAATATTCCTTTGCTTTCTATGATCTCAGGTTGAAATTCAGTTAAATTGTATAACATATAATATGAGGTTGATGCAATAGTTTCAAGTATATTATAACAAAATATTTTATTCATATAAATTATGAGTATTATTATGTAGTCAGCAAAGTAGCTTTCTTAGCTTCCTATGATCTCAGGCCAAATTTCAGTTAAACTTTGTATCCTATCAAATGAGGTCGATGCAAAAGTAACCAGCGTGCGTTTGATGCGGTATTCATTTAAATTCATAGCATGTTTTTTTATCAATATTCTGCAACTAGCAAGCCTAGCGGTTACACCCGTTGCAGAGCTTCCAAATTAACTCCATGAGCGTTTGCTGCTATGGTTTTAAAAAGAAATTTTATGTTCTTATAAAATTTAAATTTGGCCACATTTTCAAAATGGTTTTAGCTCATTATCTGAAAATAAAGATTATTTTTCAAAATGATTTCCGTTTTTAATTTAAAATTTTTAATCTTTTCACATTTTCAAAAGTAATTTTGTCCTGAAAATGTTTTTTGCCTGTTTTATGTCTTTATATGTTTATCGTATCATTTTCAAAATTTGTCACATTTTAAAAATTATTTTTGTGTTTAAAAAAAAAAAGGACTTTTGTCTCATTTTGAAAAATGCATCATTTTGAAAACGCCGTCATCGAAAATGACTTTTGTTATGTCATGCAGCACATTTAAAGGTCAACTTACTTGCCTAGAAATAAATTTAAAAAAATGTTCTTTTTGTTCTAATACGTCATTCAAACGAGCCATTTGTTCACTGTAATATCGGACAGAACACACGATTTTCAACGAAAAAGACGGCCCAGGGTATGTGGTACGTATTTAGGATCGTAAAGCAAGTCAGATAAGAAAATTTACCTGGGTAGTGTAGTATCAGACGACGAGGGCATCTCGAGGTTGTGTAATGTTTAGCAAGCTTGTCTCGCTAGAACAGTTACGAATTAGTAGTGAGTTCGATCCTCACTGGGTGCCCTATGCTTTCTATCTTGTGCCACGTCTAATTTACGCTTGGAAAATAACTATAAGTGTGGAAATTCCTCTCGAGGAGTTTCTAACACATTACTTGTCATCTCTCAGTTGGGTCTCTGTCCTTGGACAGAGTTGCACCCGGAGGCGCCTCCGTCAAAGGACAGAGTCGCAATTGAGGAAAATTATACTGAGAGGTGCCGAGGCCGCGCCCTCTCATTACACCAGAGAGAGGGATCAGTGCTCGCACCGAGGCCAGCGCAACCGACGGTTGCGGGTGCTGCAGGCAATTTTTGTTCCTTGCTCGGGTTCCGCGCTCGGGTCCCCACCTTAAAAAAAGACCTTGTGTCACATCTCGTCTCAGTGGGGAGATAGAGTAAATACCGTGTAGCATCAGACGACGAAAAGTGTGATACAGAAAAAAAAAACATTAAAGAAATAACGATATAAGCCTTACAGAAAGTATGTGCTGTCTTAGGAGATAGGAAAATGTCCCAAGAAGGAATGTATGTCATAAGCAACCGGTCTGTTATATTTAATCTCCTAGATGTCATTAAATATTGACCAGTTTTCTCAGGATAGAGAAATTATCTAAAGTAACAGAGCATGCAACTCGACAGATAACTGCCAACAATAGCATTGGTAGAATATGTGATTTGCTTTTAAGGAGAATAAAACTTTCTTGAACCCCTATTGAGGAAAGGCGGCTTGGAGAAATCAACACTCGCAAGATATATTGACAGAGGAAATCAGCGTGTCTTCCACTTAATGCCGTGTTTCTTAACCTTTTTTTTTACTTCAAGGCGCATTTGCAGAATATCTAAAACTTAAGGAAAAATGATTCCTGACATTTAGAAACAGGTAAATAATAAAGAGGTCTCGTGAAATAAGCAATTATTTTTAAGAAATTGGATTGTATATGTTGTGGTAGGATCCACCTAATCTGCATAGGTGACTACCAACTATATAAATAATGGTTGGTACCGGAAGACAGGGGAGCGAATACAGAGATCCAGCTAGAGACTCTGCCCGACTGCGACTTAGTCAACACATTCTCCAGGAACGTCTTCCCAGAAATATACAGAAATACTATATGTAAATATTGTGTACACTTTCTTGTTATAATACATTCTTGTTCTAAGTACATTTTGTGTTGCATTATTATTCCATGCATTAGTCGAGATTCAACAATGAGTCAAGACTCAACAGTATATTTAAATATGCTTGTGTGGAACTTGAAGAAATTTACTTTTAATGCTGTTTATTATTCGTTTAGCGTTCCCAAAGAGGATTAACGGTACAGTTAACATAAAAAAGGATTATTGAAAAATCTGCTTTTTTTTATTTTTTTTTTTTTTTGAGAAGCTGATAATGTCTGATTCCTTGAGGAAGGCAAAATGGAAAGGATTATCAACTCTTTCTTAAAGATTAAGGAATTTAGCAACCAATTTAAAATATCAAAGAACAAAACCTTGGCTTAGACATGGAAGACATAAACTTGGTATCTCTAGCTTTTTATAAGTAATGATTTTTTTAAAAAAATAATTCTTAAACTACTCTTCTGTTAACTTAGGATGCACATGGCTATCTTTCAGAGCGCAATAGTGCGTCCAGGCCCATCGGTATTGAAACACTTACTTAATAAGTCAGCTTAAATGAATGACAGATCAAATACAGTAGTAAAGTAAGGAGTCGACCGCCGAACAATGCGAACGACACTTTCCTTTGCCAGGGATATATACAGTTTTAAATTTAGAATCATACTTCTCCTAGACCAGTTGCCAGTCTGTCCTACTATTTACCCATAGCTGGTGGGATATGAGACGGATTCATGCCTTTCCCAAGGGTATAAGCTCGTAAGTCAATAGTCAGGATGACCGAGTCAATGCAAACAATCCTTAAATGCGTCGTATATGCTTCGCCAGAGCTTCATGCAGTTTTGAATTTAGAATTATCCTTCTCCTAGATCGATTGCCAATCTGCCCTCCTATTTACCCATAGCTGGGAGAAAGACTCGGATTCATGCCTTTCCCAAGGATATAAGCTCGTAAGTCAATAGTCGGGATGATGGAGTCAATGTAAACAATCCTTAAATTCATCGTATATGTTTCGCCAACGCTTCATGCACTTTTGAATTCAGGATTTTCCTTCTCCTAGATCGATTGCCAATCTGTCCTACTATTTACCCATAGCTGGGGGGAAGGGTTGGATTCATGCCTTTCCCATTACAAGAGAATGTAATGAACTCGATTGGAATTCGATCTCCGTTTCCTCAACCCGAGCCTCAATCCATCACCGTGTCTGCTCAATTTTCAACAATTCATAGCAATGAATTTCTTTTGAATCCCACCAAAATAGAGATGAAATTTATTTTCCGAAAATATTTCGTTTAGGCTAATCTACAAATAATTTTCGTCTTTTTTCGATTCTTGAAATCAATCTGCTTTTTGTCCATCGGTGACAATCTTGTCGCAATTGACATTTTTCAATGTCAAGCGAAAGAAAAAAGTGAAACACATGGTTGTCAATCTGCACAAGACATAAAGAGCCGGGAAAAATTGAAAGAGACGTTTGTGGATTTCTGTAAAGTTGGGAATCAATGTCTTTTATTCTTATCCATCTGCATTTATTTATCTTGTATATATTTACACTCACATGTGTATTTTGTATGGCTCGCAAATGGTCTCTCTTCGTTTTCATTTCAATTTTCTCTTTATTGCTTCAAGATAATCACCTTATCTATCTATCTATGTTCATTATCTATGTTCATTATCTACATATCTATCTATCTATCTACTCTAGTCTGTCCATATTTATCTATCTATCTATCTATCTATCTATCGCAGTCCATTATTTATCTCTCGCAGTCTGTTCATTATCTATCTTAGTCTGTTGATGGCTTGCCTACAAGCAGGATCGTTCATAACCATTTCCGACTCTCACCCGTCGTAGTGCAGTTGAAATGCACGGAAACCAAGTTGCATCTTTGTAGTGAGTAAAATGGTTTTGTCTATATGATAAAATTATAATAAACAATTATCGCTCTACTATCGGTATCGAGCCCTCTTTTGGATTAATGCTGTGAATGTTGGAATTTATATATTACTTTCGTTCTCATCGCATCGGGTATATATATATATATATATATATATATATATATATATATATATATATATTCATCCTTGTCGGCCCATATCTATCTATCTATCTATCTATCTATCTGCTCATTATCTATCTTATTCTGTTTATATCTATCTAGCCATACATGTGTCCCAATATCTATCTATCTATCTATCTATCTATCTATCTATCTATCTATCTATCGCAGTCTCTTCATGTCTATCCATCCATTCTAGACTGTTCATTATCTAGCTTAGTATATATATATATATATATATATATATATATATATATATATATATATACATATATATATATATATATATATATCCTTGTCGGCCCATATCTATCTATCTATCTATCTATCTATCTATCTATCTATCTATCTAGCATGTCATCCACCGTTTCTCTCCCTTTCTCTTTCTCTCACATTAATTCATCTCTTTTCCCAGAGCCAAGATGTCGACCCATAACCCTCCCCGGAATAAACAATACAACCAACTCCGACCACCGGCTGCAACAAAAACGTCACTAATCTCCAACATGCCCACCTAAACGCACACATGCACACACGCACCTACACCTTCACCTTCAAGGTGATTATTGCATAAATACCGCGATGGTGTCTCAGCGAATGGAGTCTATGATGGCCTCACAGTTAGTCCGTTTGCCATCATTACGTGCGACCATACTGTTATTATCACACATTCGACCCCACCCTTGGCGTACTCATGTCTGCCAGCCTCCTATGTCTGTATCATTAGCAATGGCTTGGACTGTCAAAGTGCAGTCATCATCGCCTTTGTCCGCCATTTTGCAAACAGAGACGATCGACTGATGGCGGGTTTTCGGCTTTAACGCGGGACATGAAGACGCCATTTTTGGAAAAAATAAAAATTCGAGCTGAAACATTTGCAAGTCTTCCATTTATTTATTTATTTATTTTACTGTCTTTTTTATTTATTTATTTATTTATTTTTACTTGATAATAATTTTACCTTTTTAAGTTTTATAACGACAAAAAATGCTTTGGTGGAGAAGGACAGGATTTTAAAATGACAGGAACGATATTAAAAGGGAGACTCGTTTTCGTTTTGTTTTCAAATTTTAAAAGATATTATTGATTGATAGCGTTCTTTTCTTCTTCTTTATTTATTAGCTTATTGAAAATTGTTAGCTTTTTCTCCGTTACTCTTTCTCTTCGTTAGTTAAACTAAAATAGCGATTAAGGAAACATTAAAAAACGACTGACGATATTAAAAATAAAAAAAAGTATTATATCATTTTAATGGCGAATGTTCAATCCTTTATTATTTAATGGAAAATCATAATAGAGGAAACGGCATTTATTTTTTTATCGTTTTTTTGTCTTCCTCTTAATAATAGATATTCTTCAAAGACATAGAATTACTGGTTAATTAGAAGAAATATCGCTAAATACGTTGTTTTGTTTTTTCTTTTACAAATAAATGACTGCTTTAAAAATAAAAGTTAAAAACCCGTAGTTTCAGATTTACTCTTTAGCGGGTTTCGTAACTACAAAGTTATACATAAAACTGCTTTAATCTTGAGATAATTACCGTATTTGCCGGCAGATAAGACGTAGGCTTTAAAATGTCGCTGTTTCATTTTTAATTATTTCGCCCTGAAACTCATCTCGAATTCCTGTATAATATTCATCATCATCATCATCATCATCATCATCATCATCATCATCATCATCATCATCATCATCTACTAACTATGTCCTTTCAGGACGTGGATATCATGGCTCTCAACTATTTCCTGTCCACTGTAGTTCCAAGCAACGTTAGTCCTGCCTATGACGATAAAATAAATCCGGCAGGTTTTGAGGAGCGTAGGACCACCTCTTAATTGCTGTTGAGCCCAGGTCTACCCATAACTGCGGTGGTAGTACCAATTGTTATACATGTTCAGCGTAGTCTGAATGTAGAAAATCAACGTAAGTAATTTGTTCAATAAAACAACACCAATATCTAGTAGCAGCTGTTCAGTAATTCTTAACGTCTTCCATATCAGAGGTTGGCAGTGAATATTCGGAGAAAACAACATGGCCGCCTTTATACACGTCGGATTGAATATTTCAAGTCTTCTGATTGGTTAACCTTCTATTGGTAGACTATAAAATGAGTCAGCTCATTTTGGTTGGCTCACTAGTATACAGAGATGTATCCAAAAATTGTAACACCAATTAGGGTCCCAACTATCAGCAAACAGTGTACTGCTTCCGAACAAAATCAAGATACTATGAAAGTATAAAAATACATTTTTAAAGTAAAATTACCAGCAATATATATTTATAGTAAAATTATCAACAATATATATTTACAGTATAATTTCCAAGAATACCTTTTATCGATAGTTGAAGCCATAAGATTGTGATCAAAATATATATATTTCGTCATTAAATATCCCGTAGAGGTTGATATGCCGCTAAACAAAACCAAGCAATCAAACATCAAAGATCTCTTTCATGATATGAAACTATAAAATGTCATACAATTTCTTAAAGAAATCAAACTGTATTCCAAAATAGAACTTCAACAAAACTAGAACATAAAACACATCCACCACCACCTCTTGTAATTATGGCCACACAAACATGCATAAACGCATAAGGTGAGTATCATCTACCATGTACTCAACTGTGAAAGCAGAATAACATATATCCGCAGCAGGAGGAAACCCGATCTCTGCGGCTTTCTGGGTAATGAATTATTTTCCACTATACCACCCCTTTCCCCTTAAACGAAACGTTGCAAGCCTCATCTGTTGCTATTTCCATAGAAAGTGTTCAGACGAACGACATTCCTTAGTTCCACCAGTTCTAACCCTCACGATTAAAGTCCGCTATAGGACGCACATTGTTGCGAACTATGCTCCTAACCTTCGTGTTTCAGGGATGAGATGCAAAGCCCACACGAACTGCTTATCCCTACGAACCGCTAATTTGTGGTACTAACTCCCAACATCGTGCCTCCCCGATCTTAACCTGTTCAAGTCTAGGCTTACCTGTTATCTTCCTCACGTATCCTCATAAACTGTTCCCCTTACCTTTTACTTTGTAAGTCTTTACCTCGAGTGGCCCTTTGGCATTTACAGGGTGAATATGATTTTAAAAATTAGCAGAGTATCGGTTTATATTCATACTATTCCTTCCTCAAAGTATCTTCCCAGATTTTCTAGGAACTAACGCAGCATTTCTGCCGAAATGTGCATTCATCATTAAAGAACAATTCCTCTTTTGGTTTTTAATGAATGTCTCGTTATCCTCGTCCTATAAGAAGTTTTATATGATGCGCTTGTAGCGTTTGTCTCACGATCGGATCGTTTGAATCGAATTTAATGTCAATAACGAGCATTTGTTCTAAAAGAAGTTGATCTGTGATGACCCCACTATATAATAGGCTGGTCGCAGATGATATCAAAACAGACTTTGCACTCAGTGTTGCACCAGAGATTCAGAGAACCCAAGTAAATCAGCGGGCCGACCTGACAGATAACCTCTAAGCCACCCGATGTAGAATTACGCCTTCACCGGGTGTCAGTTGTTGCCGCCGACATGCAAACAGGCTGTCGACTGAACTTCAGTTAGGATCTGCACACGTGGTATAACAGGATGACATTTGGGGGGGGGGGCGATCATAACCCCGAATCTTAAAATCCCGAATATCGAAATCCTGCAATTGAAAATCCCGAAATTTGAAATCTCCGATTTATAAAATCCCGAAAGATCAGAATCTCGAAATTTAAAATCCTGACACAGTGAAAAGCGCACATTGGGCCGAAAAGTTTGAGAACGACTGCAATAGACTTTCAAAGTATGGAGCGTCGTTGAGTGTTTAACCATTCATTGTTACTGGAGAAAACTTAGGGTTTGCTTGGTGAATTATTTGAAACAAGTGTCTATTTGTTTAATATTACATGATAATCTTTTGATATCAGTATATTCAATTTTCAAAATCCAAATAAAAGAACGAGAATTTACTTATTGTCTTTTAAATAAAATATATCCCAGTTTATTGTTTACAACCCACTGCCAGCGATCCAAAATCTGACCGACTAAAGATCAGAACTTGTTTTCGATTCCCTTCTTGGCTGTGTCGAGAACATATCGTTATCTTCTAATGTGATAATTATGGGGGATCAGTTTAACAATATTAAATTGATCCCTCATTTTATGCCTAGTCAAGTTCTATTATAACTGTGTTTGTCCCTCCTTTCGTTAGTTTGCACAACCATTATGCCCTGCCAATAACTCATAAATAATAAACTATTCGACTTTGGTCACGTGGAAAGTGAGGAAAATACACTGCTTGGTTACAATGAATAAATGAAAGAAAGAAAGACAGACAGACAGACAGATAAGAAAAGAAGAGAAGAGAAGAGAAGAGAAGAGAAGATAGAAGTTTTAACATCTCCTGCCAATGGATGCCAATCATAATCCCGAATCATAAAATCCCGAATTTCGAAATCCCAAATTTATAAAATCCCGAAAGATCAGAATCCCGATATTTAAAAACCTTGAAAAATCAGAATCCCGAAATTTAAAATCTTGAAAGATCAGAATCCCGAAAAGTAGACTTTGGGAGAAATTTTTAAAAAATTGGAAGTACCTTTATTTCTAAACATTTCAACGGCGTTTGAATAGTGTTTATACATTTAAAACATTCAAAATTCATAAAAATATAAAACCAGAATATGGCATAGGTGATGGGAAAATTTAGAAGGCATTGCTCATGTCGGTGTTTATCGCATTATTGGAGAGTTTCAAAATAACTAGCAGCACGTAGAAAACGATAGTATTCTCATTCTCCGAGGAGAGTCTGGTCCAAAAAAACTTGTGTGTTTTATCGTGATGAAAGGTTTAAAAATATAGTTAATGATCGTGAAAACCGACCATATCTTATAGACTATCTTAGGGCTCTCGCTAATAATCTTTCATTCTAAATTCTTTATATCTTCTGGATTTATATTTTATAATTAATTTTGAATGTTTCAAATGTATAAACATTATTCAAACGCTATTTTGTAAATGTTTAAAAAATAAAGGCATTTCGGAAAAAATATTTTTTAAGTTCTTGCAGACTGTTTTTCGGGATTCTGACCTTTCATGATTTTAAATTTCAGGATTCTGTTCTTTCAGGATTTTAAATTTCGGGATTCTGATATTTCAGGAATTTGAATTTTGGGATTCTGTTCTTTCAGGATTTTAAATTTCGGAATTTAGATCTTTCAGGATTTAAACTTTGGGATTTTGATCATTCAGGATTTTAAATTTCGGGATTCTGTTCTTTCAGGATTTTAAATTTCGGAATTTAGATCTTTCAGGATTTAAACTTTGGGATTTTGATCTTTCAGGATTTTAAATTTTGGGATTATGATCTATTAGGATTTTAAATTTCGGGATTCTGTTCTTTCAGGATTTTAAATTTCGGGATTCTGATTTTTCGGTATTTTGATACATTTGGGGTTTCAAATTTCGGGATTTTAAATTTCAAAATTTCGACATTCGGGCTTTTAAGATCCTGGATTATAACCGAAATCTGGTAGCTAGATATATAAACGCGCCAGTCGGGAGGGTGTCGAAAGAGCGTTTCTTACATCTTCGTGAGAAGAAGAATCCACGTTCGGAGAATAGTCCCCAAATGCTCACACCTATCCGCTGATATTAACTGACGAAGTTCGGTGTTGAATAAACAAATAAATAATTTTACGTATGAAAATTTTAGTATCATGTCATTGTTAATCAATATAATGATAACATTCTTCTTTTATGTGCTATGTGCGTTCAGGATGTAGGCGATCATGGCCCTCCACATCTTCCCGTCACTTATATGTCTTAATAGGATTTGTTTGTTATTTCTTCGAAACCCTATTCTAATATCCCTTTGCTCAAGCTCATCAAGTAATTTACGTGCTGCTATTCCTCTGCTTCTTCATCTGTCCAGTGAGCATCAGATTTTCTAAGCCCTCCTTCTTCATTACGTGCCCCAGAAATTTCAACTGACACTTCCTTGTGTTAATTATGTTTTCTTTTTCCTTCCATTTTCGCCAAAACCTCGTTGATGCTCACAAGAGCGGTCCATGTATCCTCAGCATCTTTCTGTAGAACCACATTTCCCTTGCTTCAAAACCTCTTCATATTGGAGGAGATTGTCTACTATTCTCTTTCATACAGGAGGACAGATATCACATAACAGTCCAGGGCTCGTTTTTCTTGCATTTTTTTCTTTTTGTTGTTGTTGTTGTTGTTGTTAATAACGAAATTTTCCTGTCTCTTAATACTCTACTTATCCTTTGGAAGACATCTGTGTCTATCACAATACGTCTTCGGATCTCAGTGTCACACTTTGCGTCCTCTGTTAGAATACGTCCCAGATGTATACACTGCATATCACGTAACAGTCCAATACTCTTTTCTTTGTTTCTAACGAAGATTTTCTGTCTCTTAATACTTTGCTTAGCTTTTGGAATGCATCTTTGGCCATCCCAATACGTCTTCGGATCTCAGTGTCACACTTTCCGTCCTCTGTTAGAATACTTCCCAGATATTTACATTGCATATCACGTAACAGTCCAGTGCCCTTTTCTTTGTTTCTAACGACATTTTTCTGTCTCTTAATACTCTGCTTAGCTTTTGGAATGCATCTTTGGCCATCCCAATACGTCTTCGGATCTCAGTGTCACACTTTCTGTCCTCTGTTAGAAACTTCCCAGATATTTACATTGCATATCACGTAACAGTCCAGTGCCCTTTTCTTTGTTTCTAACGACATTTTCCTGTCTCTTAATACTCTGCTTAGCTTTTGGAATGCATCTTTGGCCATCCCAATACGTCTTCGGATCTCAGTGTCACACTTTGCGTCCTCTGTTAGAATACGTCCCAGATGTATACACTGCATATCACGTAACAGTCCAATACTCTTTTCTTTGTTTCTAACGAAGATTTTCTGTCTCTTAATACTTTGCTTAGCTTTTGGAATGCATCTTTGGCCATCCCAATACGTCTTCGGATCCCAGTGTCACACTTTCCGTCCTCTGTTAGAATACTTCCCAGATATTTACATTGCATATCACGTAACAGTCCAGTGCCCTTTTCTTTGTTTCTAACGACATTTTTCTGTCTCTTAATACTGTGCTTAGCTTTTGGAATGCATCTTTGGCCATCCCAATACATCTTCGGATCTCAGTGTCACACTTTCCGTCGTCTGTTAGAATACTTCCCAGATATTTAAATTTCTGTACTTGTTTTATTTTAGTATACCCGATGTGTAATTTGCATTTTGGGTTCATTCTTTTGCTGACAAGTTCAATAAGGTCAAACTGGTGGCTGATCACAAAAAATGATCATCAGTCTGTTCTTAACTGGGGCAAATAATGACTTAATTTTAACGCCCCCTAAAGAGAACTGCTCTCTATTAATCATCTGGGGGATCCCTTTCTACCTTTCATCATCAGCCTGGTTGAGGCTAACCTCCAGGTGAGTGACTCGTTGCGTCTTCTCGAGCCAAATTCTCGGCTCACATGAAGTAAAAAGTCTATTGAATCGATTACTAGTTCTGCTGCTAAGAAAGTTGGTTCACTGTGTCGTGCTAGATCATCTTTTATCACAAGAATCTATCATACATATCCATAAGTCCATGCTTAGAAGTCGTCCATGCTTAGAATATTACTGCCCCATATGATCTGGTGCTTCTATATATTTAGAGATTCTTGATAAGATCCAATGAAGAATCAGCAATTCTACGGACGATAATGGGTGTACCCCTATTCCCATAAATACAGTAGTTGATACTGTACGTGGCCTAGATTTGGAGATTCGTCTCCGGCTGTGCTGGTCAAACTCTCTGCCTCCGGACAGAGAGGATCCCCAGACGAGGCTTTGTCGAAGGATAGAGTCTCGTCTCAGGAAACAGCTATCCGACCCCGTTTTATACTGTGACTTGCGGGGAATTTTTGGCCTATCCTCCGGGCTCGGATACCCCACATTAACTTCGGCCTTGTGCCACATCTGGCCCCGCGGGGCGGTTGGTAGATATCCTAGAGTTGGAGATTCATTGTAGAATTCATTTTACTCACTTCTAGCAATTGACTATTATTTCTCCGCACCGCTGGCGAATCCTATATGTGTTGTTCTTGTCCTAAGTATTATCATTCATTACCAACCTTCGTTTGGTTATTGTATTCAGTAACCTTCCCTAGGTAACAACAATTATTGATCCTAATTTGGCGTCTCGGCTTCAGTCACTTTCCCACCGGGGTAATATTGCTTCCCTGTGCCTTTTATAATTATACTATCAAGTTAATTGCTCGGAAGAGCTTTTCACTCTGATACCTATACGTAGGGTCTATGGTTCTTTTCTCGCTCTTGTTGTATAGCTCTCTTCTTGATTTTCAAATATTTAAATGCAATGTCCTGTCCTCCTGATTACTCTTCAATTAAGAATGTTTCTGTTTCATAATTCTTTCACATCAAGTAACCCATTGTATCTTAGTGGCTTTACTGCATTATATGGGGTGAATTTGATTTTTTAAAAATAGCCATAAATGATCTAACTTTTTTCTCTGGGTGATTTACTTAATATCACAATGTGCAACATTTGTACGCACTTAGCCCTTTTAAAATGAGTTTAGATCAGTCCAATGTAAGATACTGTATATTATATGGATTTAAAAAGAGCTCTTTAGCAATGGATGCAGCAAGAAATATTTGTTCTCTCTATGGAAAGCTTTAAGTATCCCAACATACCAATATTAGTTTGACCATTTTTGATCGAGGAAGTTTTCTCTCGACGGTTGTTACCCTGTAGCTAAACAACTGTCAGTATTGAATTTCTGCTAAACCGTATCTATTCAGGACACAAGCGATCACAGCTCTCCACATATTCCTATCTCTTTTGAGCCCTGACCCTTTTTCTCTCTTTGCTAAGTCTAATGCCACATTAATTCACCCGAGCTCGTCAAGTAAGTGGCTCGCTGCCCTTCCCCCCCCTCTCTCTCTCTCTCTCTCTCTCTCTCTATATATATATATATATATATATATATATATATATATATATAATATGATTAGTGGGGAATAAGCTTTCCAAAACCTTCTTTCTCATTATATGTCCAGTTAATCTCACCTGTCTGTTACTGCTGCTTTGTATAAGTGTTCTTTCCTTTGCAACTTTCTTTAAGACATCCCTGTTGCTCCGTCCATGGAATTCTCAGTATCCATCTGTAGAGCCCACAGTTCTGTTGTCTCTCATTTTCACTTCATCCGTAGGGAGACTGTCCAGCATTCAGTGCCATATAAGAGGATGAACAACGTATAGCATTGCAGCTCTCTTTTCTCTGTTTCTAACAGGTTTTTTTTTACGTTTTTCAGCATCTCGCTTAGCATTTCGGGTGCTTCATTTGCAAGCCCAATGCCTGTTCGATTCTCAGTGTCGCATTTTCCGTCCTCTGCTAAATCGCTTCCCTCATAATTGAACTCTAGTACTTGCTTGATGCTTAAACCTCGAATTTTTACTTTGCATCTTTTTCTCTTTCTGATGACCATAGTTTCGCTTTTCTTGTAGGTGTTGCTTCCTTATTTTTTCTCTTTCGATTTCTTCTATTATACCACCTCAGAGGTCCTGAAGTTTTCTTCACAGATATTTGAACTTCTGCACCTGCTTCATGGTTATATCTTCAATTTCTAACTCGCATCTCAGACTTTTTCCTCTTACTGATGACCATTCTTTCTGTTTTCTTGTAGTTTTATCTTCAGTCCTTTTTATCTCGATTTCTTCTGCTACCCTGTCTCGGAGTTCCTGTAGTTTCCTTTACGAATCCTGAAGGAACTCGGCACATAGAAGATTAATAACAGATCGTTAGGTAAGTGGTATATTGCCTTTCCCTATCTCTCTTGCCCTCAGTATGTCTCGTGACGGTGAAGTTGTTGAAGCCCTGCTTCCTCATTATGTATGCAATGAATTTCAGCTGTCTTTTCCCGATTCTGAGTAAAAGTGTTCTTTCTGATGCCATTTCTTTAAGATATCATTGTTGCTTTCTCGCTCTGTCCATGGAATTCTCAGTATTCTTCTGTAGACCCATATTTGTGCTGACCAAATTTTTGTTTCCTTATCCGTAGGGAGATTGTCCAATATTTACTGCCATATACGAAGATTGATATCACATATCAATCCACCACTCTTTTCCCTGTTTCTAATAGATTTTTACCATTTCTCAGAACCTTGCTAAGCTTTTAGAATGTTTATTTTGCTAGTCCATTGCATGTTCGAATCTCAGTGTCGCATTTTCCGTCCTCTGTTAAATTGCTTCCCTCATAATTGAACTCTAGTACTTGCTTTTTTTTTCTCTTTCTGATGACCATAGTTTCGCTTTTCTTGTAGGTGTTGCTTCCTTATTTTTTTCTCTTTCGATTTCTTCTATTATACCACCTAAGAGGTCCTGAAGTTTTCTTTCCAAGTCAGCCATCAACAGTGTCATCTGTGTGTCTTATATTGTTAAGATTACGGCCACCGATGATAAATCCTAGTAGGGTCTCCACTGCCTTTAGGATAGCGTCGCTTTAGAGTTTGAATAGATCTGGCGAGAAGACCCATCCTTGTCTCACGCCCCTTTTTATTTTTGTGGAGATAATCACTTCATTTTCTGTATAAGTTCTGGATGTTTCTACCAACTTTTCTAAATAGATCTAATTTACTAGCAGTTCAAATAGATCCTTGGTCCGCGTTTTTCAAATGCTTTTGCGTAAATTCTCCTCCTTTCTCATAGTACAATGTAATTACTTTACGAATATCCTAATATATAAGGAGATAATACTTCAATAAGTCTGCTGTTTAGAAACAAAGAAAAAGCTGTTAAACTCATACGTAATAATCTTATCGCCTGTAAGTCAATGAATGCGTGACAGTTTACAAAGAGACGAAGACGAGACTTGAAGCAAAAGAGACGTAGTTATACTTAAGAATGAAGTTGGGTAGAACTATACGCTCCTAATGCTGTCTAATAACAAGATCTGGACAAATTTTTGGGATACCGTAATAAGCATTTACAAAATTTCTTTCAGGTTATGAAATATAACTGTCCCATTTGCTTACACAATTAGAAATATTTGTTTTGTGTATGTATATATATATATATTTGTGTATGTATGTATATATATATATATATATATATATATATACATATATGTGTGTGTGTGTGTGTGTGTGTGTGTGTGTGTGTGTGTGTGTGTGTGTGTGTGTGTGTGTGTGTGTGTGTGATCGTTCTGATAAGGAAAGAACTCCCGAATTTGTTGGTGAGTGCCTTAGACTAACACGGATGCCTACATCAAGTGCCTTGAGGAGAAGTACTTTCATGGGTCAAGAGGGTGGCTGCTGGAAGACCATATGTCTGACAACAGGACTCTGCACCATGCCACACAAGCAGGAGAACCCAGTCATGGCTGTCAGTAATTTTTTCCAGTGAGCAACTGTCCCGAATAAGACCCTAAAATTCAAATTCTTAAAATTCGGTAATTTTTATTTTTTTATTTTGAATTAATTTAATTAATTATTAGTTATATTATTAGTTATATCGGAATGCTTCTATCTAACGTTAAAAAACTACAAATTGTGGGCTATTTATAAAATTATATGACAATTGACACCGTACAGGGAAAAGCGATTTCATCTGTAATGAAGATGTGTAGAACTATACGCTCCTAATGCTGTCTAATAACAAGATCAGAGGAAACTTTTTGGGCTAACATAATAAGCTTTCTATAAAAAAGAAAAAAACGAAATGATATAATTGTCTAGAGCAATTTTTTTTAGCTTCATGTAGAAATGATACGACAATAATTATTTTTTATATGGCTATTCCGTTTGAGCTAACGTTATGAATTTTTCCAAAAAATATTTTAACTATTTTTTTTTCATTGCTCCAATTTATTTTCGTACAAAAAATGGCATAAAAATCAGAAAATAGACCCTCAAATGCCATTCAAGACGAACAATAAATAGGGGAGGTGACTAATAAGCTATTATACTGTGAAGTCAGATAAAACTTTAGTTTGTTTTTTTTTTATTCTTGTAAAAAGAGAGTTAAATTAAGAATTAAAAAAAAAGAAATAATATTTTGTGCGGACAGCAAGCGAGGAACCAAATGAAGAAGAGGAAGAAAGGTCCCAGTTTGAAAGGAGAAGCGGGAGTAGGCGCGTAAAATGAAAACTGGCTTCATTGACTAAAACGTTGCTGAGAATTCTTCTTCGATGAGACGAGATGAAGGCGGGCGATTGGATTTGCAGGGTGAGGGGTAAATTGATAAAGAGAAGTGGATATCAGAGATGATTGCTTAATCTTCACGTTTACCCGCCAGTGTGATTTAGTTGCAATTTTTCGTCATAAAATTTGCAAAAGTCTATTAAAATTTAGGAGCATCTCTGCGAGAAATGAACAAAGATCTCCCCGTCTCACTTTCTTTCTCTATCACTTCTCTGACACACTCACTCACACACACACACGCACACACACACACACATGTACGCGCACACATACACACAAACATACATTCACATAAAAAACGGTCATATATAATTTACACAATATATATATATATACACAGTTACATATAAGACGAATATTTCAAGGAGACTAAAAAAATATCCCATGAACCCATAGCTCGATAGCAAAATATTTGAATAATCGTCTACTAAACCATAATACCAGTGTTTTATATATATATATATATATATATATATATATATATATATATATATATATATATATATATAATTGTGTAGTGATTCTTTCATTGTCGTAATATCCGAATGTATATATACATATATATATCCAACAAATATATATAATTGTGTAGTGATTCTTAAATGCTTTAGTTGTAACATCCTTTCATATATATATATATATATGTATATATATATATATATATATATATATATATATATATATTTATTTATATATATATATATATGTATATGTGTATATATATATATATATATATATATATATATATATATATATATATATATATATATATATATATATATATATATATACAGCAAAAACACTGAGGTCGCGATGGGTAAATTGTCGCCAATTTATAATTTTTTATTCCGGGCATGAGTGTTTTGTTGACTGCACAGTATAGTAGGGTCAGTTGGGCACCTTCTATGAGAAAAAGATCACCAATCCGCGATTCATTTCGCCAGAAATTTGGAAACAGTATGCTGTATTGCTTGTCATTCGCGCCGGAAGCTCCAATATGAACAATTCAGAGTGTTTAGGTGTCAATCTGACGTCAGTTCAGAGGAGTCAGGAAGAGTTGGATGAGTCTCATGGTGATTACGAAGGTACGGCGGCTCGGAAAACTGACTCTGATCGTTCTGATAAGGAAAGAACTCCCAAATTTGTTGGTGAGAGCCTCATACTAACCCGGATGCCTACATCAAGTGCCTTGAGGAGTAGTACTTCCCTGGATCAAGAGGGTGGCTGATGGAAGTCCGTATGTCTGACAACAGGACACTGCAACATACCACACAAGCAGGAGAACTCAGTCATGGCTGTCAGACAATTTCTGCGACCACATCACCCCTTACATCTGGTCATCTATCTCTCCAGACTGCAACCCCCCTTGATTATTAGGTGTGCGGCGCAATTGAGTGAAGTGACCAACAAAACTCCTTGTAACACCAAAAATGAACTGAAGGTAAGAACTATGGTAGCATTCACCAAGGAGACAGTCCAGAAGAGTTGCAGGAGATTCCAAAGTCGTCTGGAAGCCGTGGTTAACGGTAATGACGATTCCATTGAATTAACTCTTCAGTATTTCAATATATTTTTGCGTAATTTTGGTAAATATTTATATCTGTTTAAATGAGATGTCAATGCTGTCTTCATTTTTTTTTTTTTGGCGTTATTTAGACGACAATTTATCCATCGCACCCTGTATATGACGGAATCGCTAAAAAAAAATGAGCATTCATTATGGGAAGACATTTTGTGAGGAAAAACACATTAATATGGAAATTCTTGCAAAAATCAAATAATTGTCGGATTTTTTATGAAACCTTCAGGACATATTCAGAGATCAATGAAATTATTTGGCAAATGTTTCGTTTTTAGAAAATTCAGGTAAAAATATTTTTGTGTCTATTAAAACCACCACACTTATTGAATTTCATGAAATTTCGAGAATTTTTTTTTTTCAGCGCTTAATATTTATCATTATTATATGGACAAGTCATCGTTTTTATTTTATTTTTTTGTCAAACAGGACCCACAGTTACTGAAAATCTGCTCTGGATAGTTAAATAGAAAATCCAATAAACCTGAAAAATAATTCAGTTAGAAAAACTTTTAATTGTATTATTTTTTTTTTTATGAATGAAATTTTATGGACATTATTGCCTGATAAAAATAATATTTCGATGAATTACGAATTTTACACAATAATTTCATTTTTTTTTTTTTAATTAGAATAATTTATAAAGTTTTAAATCTTTTAAATTTCATTATTATTCTATACCGGTTAGATGATAGTGTTATTAAGTAAAAAACTATATTTACTAATCATAAATGGAAAAGCTTACTACAATTCAGTGACCACCAATACAGAATTTTGAATTTGTTTTGTATGTACATAAACGTGCCGATTTTGTAAAATACGGATGTCCATAAACGACGTTTTAAAAAAATAAGGGTGATAACTATAGTAAATTTTAAGTTAAAATACCTAAAATTCAATCAAACATTAGAATACGAAGAATATTTTCTTAAATCTGTAAGATTTCTGGGTAGTCAAAAATTGAATAGAAAATTCGCTCACGTTATATTTTTCAAGTAACGTTTTCAGATATGCCCCGTAGAAAAAATTCACAAATATAAGTCTATCAAGATAGCTGTCAAAACCTCATAAAAACAACTACCTCTGTGTTAAATATCTTCGATATTTTAAACTAAAAATAAGTAATATCTATTTCAAATCAGATTAAACTTTAAATCAGCTAATATTCTTCAAATAAAGTTTCAGAAAACTATATTTTATTTTTTAAATATATTTTGATAAAGATAATTACATTGTGCTGACAGAGGGCTAAAATCAGCGAAGTTTAGCGATTTAAAAAGAATCCTTCCAGTCAATTTAAATTAGTTTTGAAATACAACAAAGTATTTTGCTTATGGGAAGCATTAAATTTAAAATCGTTTCAAAATTTGACAAAACTCGGCAAACGTCTAAACCTAATTTGATTATGACTTAAAATGTCGAAATCTTGGACTGAACTTCTTGTACATTTATTCAGAAATGAACTTCGGACAATTTCTGAGCGATTTCCTTCTTGTCTAAGAAGGATTATTCTTAATTTGGAAAAGCCGACCATTAAATTAATCGACACAAATGTCTCTCGTTATTCATATATATATATATATATATATATATATATATATATATATATATATATATATATGTGTGTGTGTGTGTGTGTGTGTGTGTGTCTCTCGTTATTCATATATATATATATATATATATATATGTGTGTGTGTGTGTGTGTCTCTCGTTATTCATATATATATATATATATATATATATATATATATATATATATATATATATATATACATATATATATATGTAAAACTATGAAAAATAAAGAATAATATTTAAAAAAAAACAAAAAAAAAAAACACATTACAACCCAAAAAGTTTGCGGTACCTCTCTTCTTTTTAATATACACACTTTTCTCTCGTTGGAACCATTATAACCTCTTCATTTCATATATATATATATATATATATATATATATATATATATATATATATATATATATATATATATATATATATGTGTGTGTGTGTGTGTGTGTGTGTGTGTGTGTGTGTTTGTGTGTGTGTGCACAAGATTGGATCAATAATATTGTAGCTTGTATTTATTAACAGAATTTGTATGGTTAAAGGTAGACCCAAGTGGTAGGAGTAGGAAAACTTTAAATTCAATATCGTGGTGTATTAAAAGAAGTTGTGGAGAGCTATGATCACCAAAAGGGAGATGGCGTTAAAAGTATTATTAAAAAAAAACTTTGTTCAAGCTATTGTAGAATATTAAATGAAACTGACGTACAAACCGTTTGTACTCAAACACGATCGTTGTCCCACTTCTTTCCAAATGTTTGGCCTTGTGCCATACACAGTACTGTGATCATCACGATAGTACAATACGTGAGGTACGAGGGTCGAGGGCCCCCAAATCCTCCATCGACAATGTGATAACATCTCTGGCTCTATCTATTTAAAATATCCCCTAAGATAATTTCTGCGTACATACTAAGTGATCTACATGACAAGGCTAGAACGAGGTTATCAGTAACTGGATTGAGGCCTGTCAAGACGTCCATTCGATTTTGCCAGATTAAGTTGTAATAATATTCAAGAAGGTCGGCCCGGATCTTGTATTGTATCAGTGCAAAAAAAGTGAGCATTTAGATTGTTATTCAAACGCAAGATAAACAACGCATGGTAAATAAAAAAGAATAAAAGCTACATTTTAATATTTGATTTGCTACTAAAATGCTTTACTGAAAAACGGTAAAATCATGGTTTTACAAAAAAAACGTGTTCCGTAATCAATAAATGCTTTTACCCCTACTGACAATAGGCATAAAATTATGTTAAGTGAACGGATATATTTTTTTTCGCCGATCTTATACACACCGTATTGAATTAATCAGTAACTGCTAAAAATGTATATTTATTATTAGTATCAAGTATAGCTCTAAAATTATACATAAAGCACTGTTTTATTAGCACCAGCACGCAATGAGAGACACTTTATAATATATATATATATGTATCATATAAAGTGTTGCTATATATATATATATTTTTAAATTCGCATTACAACTAGAAACGTTGGCGGTTTCTTTCTTCTTTTTGATATACACATTTTCTTTCGTTGGAACTACTATAACCTCTTCCTTATATATATATATATATATATATATATATATATATATATATATATATAGGTTTGGTTTGTTTTATTTTACGGCGTATCAACCTCAATGGGTTATTTTTATTGCTGTTAATATTTTTTTTTTCAGATGTTTAGTGTTGGTAATAGTTTTTTCTTCAAAACTTTATTAATGGTAATAATTGTTTTACAAAATATTTCTGGTATTAAAAGTTATTTTTACACTTTCATAGTATTTTGACCCCTGTTTGGGAGTTAACTATTTACCCATAGCTGGAACATTAACAGGTGTCACCATACCGGGTCAGGGTGGATTTGGGAACAACAGCAATTAAGAGGTGGCTCCACGCTCCACAAAATCTCATGATCAGAGGCCTTGATGTTGGACGTAGTTTATTGTCTTACCCACGACACAGATGTAGTTTATCGTCATACACTCGACAATATATATATATATATATATATATATATATATATTGCGTGCGCGTGTGTGTGTGTGTGAAATATGGCAGACGAGGAAGATTTAAAATTTCAATTAGTTTTTCCAGCATCCTAAATTTTTACGTTTTTCTGTGAGTAAGGGGTTCAAATATTTTCATAAATTTCATTGACCCAAACGCTTTCGGTCACTTCTTTATCGCTACTAGTTTTTTACTAGTGTTTTGACTGCATAAGCTGTACTTCATTTTTGTGCTGTATTCAAATAATTGTTTATATATATATATATATATATATATATATATATATATATATATATTGTGTGTATTTAGGCAGCATTTTTTCATTAATACATGTTTCATTAAATAATATAGATAAGTGTTGTCTATATATTTTATGTAAGTTTTTTTCATATAGTCTGATAATCTTAATAACATTATCATTAAATAATGAAAGAAAATCACAATATTGATACATACTTTTTTTTTTATTTAATCCAATATGAGCTTTCGGCTTACATAAGCCATTATCAAAGATGACAATTACACAATATATTTATGCAATACACGAACAAGAAATTGATGATAGTATTATTTGTTTATATGGATGATTTCCAAGCAACGATAAACACGTGCATATAAAACGCTGAAAGCGAAAATCGCACGACAGCTCATGACGTCACACATGACCACGCGAGAGTGAATCCGATGAGTATTGAGTATGGAAAGCCGTTGGTATGAACCAATGACTTCTGTTACTAATTATAGGCATTTAAGTATATTTTTGGAGATTTATATATATATATATATATATATATATATATATATATATATATATATATATATATATATATATATATATATATATATATATATATAAACTTTGACGTGGTGTAATGGTTAGCTATTTTGTATTAATAGATCACATTTCGACTAAATAGTGAGTTTGATCCTGACTGGGTGACCCATAATTTCGGCCTTTAAGCCACATTTAGGCTACGCTTCTATAATTCACTATATATTTTAAGCTACGCTTTGATAATTCACTATATATATATATATATATATATATATATATATATAAAATAAAAACAGACCACTTTAAGGTCCCATATAATAAATTATTTCACCAGAGCCCTTTTAAAGGACCGCGAATCATCAGATTTTACTTCCAAAGGTTGAAACGAAAAATGAAAAGAAATTTACACATTTATGACGGGCCGTACTAAGTATATGAAAATTAATGAAGTGAGGAAGTGAGGGGGGAGAGAGACATGATTGAGTTAGATGTAAAATTTCTATTCTTTCAAATTTAAATTGTTTGAGAAAATCCAAACATTGACACGTTAAATCGGTTAACTTAAGGGAAGTTATATATTGATATGGAAGGGATATATATATATATATATATATATATATATATATATATATATATATATATATATATATATTTAAAATTTGTGTAGTAAGGCATCAAATACTCTTTTAGGCATATCTGATTAAATAAATTATAAATATTATGTCTTTTATCTTTATCATAATCCTTGCATATTCACAAATATTTTTTACGTCTATTACAGTTGAATAAGTCAAGAAATGCACTGTAACAGTGAGAATAACTTTTATTTCCCAAGTACTTTCCATCTCTTTCTGAGATCATCATCAGGGATGCATCTGTAATTCATTTTTAATATACGGAAAAATATTCGTGAATATGAAAGGATTATGATAAAAATAAGCAGATATAATGTTTGTAATTCATCAATCAGACATGCTTAAAAGATTATTTGGTGCCTAAATACACACACACACGTACCCACACACGCACACCATATATATATATATATATATATATATATATATATATATATATATATATATTGTTGAGTCTTGACTCATTGTTGAATCTCGACTAATGCATGGAATAATAATGCAACGCAAAATGTACTTAGAACAAGAATGTATTATAACAAGAAAGTGTACACAATATTTACATATAGTATTTCTGTATATTTCTGGGAAGACGTTCCTGGAGAATGTGTTGACAAAGTCGCAGTCGGGCAGAGTCTCTAGCTGGATCTCTGTATTCGCTCTCTTCCGGTACCAACCATTATTTATATAGTCGGTAGTCACCTATGCAGATTAGGTGGATCCTACCACAACATATATATATATATTAAAAAGGAGAAATCGCAAACGTTTTTGGTTTTAATGTGGATTTAAAAAAAATATATATTATGCTTTATTTCCCATAATTTTGCAACACAGGTTTCGGAACTCGCGATCTTCTTCAGGAAAAGAGTGGATATTTCCACATATTATTAAAATGAATTAATTTTCCTTATGTTTTTCGATGTTAAACATTCTCTTTTTTGAGTGGTAGTGACACAAATGTCTTTCTTGAATTGGCAGTGGGAATATTCTTCTGCTTAAAAAAATTAAGTTTTGTTTGAGAAAGGCTGAGGAATGATATCTGTATTCTTATCTTTTAATGACCTCCATTTTTTTGTATTGTAAGTGTTTTTGTTAGTATGCGTATGTATATGTATAATCTCTCTCTATACATACATACTGTCTTATTAAAAGGAATTAATATACACTAATATGCATACATTTATACATACACTCACATACATATATATACATATACACATATTTACACATGCACACACTTCCTATGTTGTGTAGGGTTCGTATGTGTGCTTGTGAGTAGTCTATTTGTTTTTGTCAATATGTGTACATGTTGTGCCTTTGTGTGTGTGTGTGTGTGTGTGTGTGTGTGTGTGTGTGTGTGTGTGTGGTTGGGAGTTATGATCTATTTAGTGATGGTTTAAATTTTTTTATGAAGATTTCGTATTTGTAGGTAAGAAAAATTGTCTGTTTGATATATTGGCATAATTTTAAATTAACCCTGGTTACATTTATAGATGTGTTGTGATACAAAGAGTTTTCTGTTGTCTACTAAGTTGATGTTGCTTTTGTGGAGGGAAACTCTGTTGTTTAGTTGTTGGCTGCTACCTATATATGACTTCTTGCATTTTGTGCATTTCAGTGCATAAATCACATTTCTGGAGTTGCAGTTTAAATTTTTATTTATTATGAATGTCGTTTTGGGGTTTCAATAAGTGTAGGAGTTTCCTTCTATAATGATGTCACAAACCCCACATCATTTTTTTGTTGCATTTTGTGATTCCCTGTATTGTGTGTTGGTTAAATTTGGATAAGGTTAATATGTGTTTTAGGTTTTTAGATTGGCGTTTGTTTTTAATTATTTTGGTTGTTTTTAGTATATTTTTCAGTTTGTCATTATTGCTGAGTAGGTCTAGATGTTTTTTTAATTTCTGTAAATAGTTATGGATTGTTCTTGCTGTATGTTGAGACATATTCTAGAGTTTGTTCGACTTTACGTTTCTTTGGATTTCGTAGTTGGTCTAAAGGAATTTTTTGTGGTTTCAAAACCTTTGTTTATTAATGTTGTGGGGTAGCCTCGTTTGTTTAGTTCTTCTAGGCGAGTTTTTCGAAGGTATTTGTCACTCACTATAGTATAAACTCTACGTGATAGAGAAAAAGTGATGAATTTCAGGCAACTTTTTGGGTGATGGCTCTTGAAATGAAGATATTGTTGAGTGTCTGTAGGTTTGTGGTAGATATCTGTGATTATGTGGTTGTTTTTATTTCTAGTGAGTATATCTAAAAATGGTAATTTGTTGAAATTATATTCTTGGGTGAATTTGATTTGGGGGTGTAAGTTCTAAAGTAGAGCGTGGAATTGGTTAATATCACCCCCATGAGGATATCCAGAAAATGAAGTAGTAATCTAAGTATCGTTCCCAAGATTTGGTGAAGTGGGGTTTTATATTTTTTTCCCCATATATTTGTTCTATCTGTTCATATAGGTTGTCATCTGGATAAGCTAATGTTAGGGTGGCATATGTTGGTACCATTTTCGTTCTCATTGCGGTACCTATGGTTTCGATATAGGTTTTCTTGTCAAATTCAAAGGTGTTATTGTTTAGAATTAGGTCTATACCATCGATAATGAATTTCTTTAGTGGAACTGGGATGTAGTGTTTCTGGATGTTTTTCAATCCAGAATGAGATTGCCTGTTTACCTAATTCATGGGGTATTTTGTTATATAGGCTACTAATGTCAAAGGTTGCCATAAGTGTTCCCGGATCTACTTTTTGTGGTATGTGCATATCGTCTTAGTAAATGGTTGCAATATTGTCTATTAGGTTACAGAGTCTGCTAGTTGGACATGCTGGCCCTGCTACTGTGGGTCTGAACGTAAGATCACTACAGTTTGGGATGCTAATGTATTCAGATATTTGTATATATATATATATATATATATATATATATATATATATATATATATATATAATATTGGGGTAAATATATATATATATTGTTGTGGTGGGATCCACCTAATCTGCATAGGTGACTACCAACTATATAAATAGTGGTTGGTACCGGAAGACGAGGGGAGGAATCACGAGATCCAACTAGAGACTCTGATCGACTGCGACTAGTCAACACATTCTCCAGGAACGTCTTCCCAGAAATATACAGAAATACTATAGGTACTTATTGTGTACACTTTCTTGTTATAATACATTCTTGTTCTAAGTACATTTTGTGTTGCATTATTATTCCATGCAATAGGCGAGATTCAACATTGAGTCAAGACTCAACATATATATATATATATATATAATATTGGGGTAAATATATTTATATATCAAGAACAATATTGGGAAAAATATATGACAAAGTGGAAAATGTTTTCTTGTGACGCGTTTCGTACTTTAGGACTACAACTGACTAAATTTGTTACGCTGGTGCGACTACGCATGCACATGAATGAGCTATATATATATATATATATATATATATATATATATATATATATATATATATATATATTCTCATAACATTATACATCGCAAAAAGAGAGATTGCCTGTTTAACTACTTAAAAAGATCAGTTACGAATGAAAAATGAGTTTGATCCTCACTAGGTGCAACATACTTTCGGCCTTGAACCACATTTAAGCTATGCTTAGAAAATTACCATAGACGACGTAATTATAGCTAGTATCGCCGAAACAGAACACGAGTCTCACATTCGACAAGTTCTACAAATGTTGCAATGTTTCAGATTAAATGTCAGTCGTAGCAAATGCATATGCAAATGGTATCTCATCTTTTCGAGGTCAAACGATAGGCAAGACAGGTATAATAACTTTTACTGAGAAACTAATGGCCCTTCTTTCTGTTTCCACTGCCAAATACCTTAAGACAATTACTGAGATTTATTGGAATACTGAACTCTACTAGCGACGATTCATCTCAGCACTGTTCACATTTACTCGCACGACTGACGACACTGACGAAAAGCAAGTCAAAGAAAAAATGTGCAATGGACGAATGAGGCGAAACTAGCATTCGACAAATCCAAAGAAGAATTACAGAATTGCACCAAATTGCAATGCATCAATCCAGAGGCGAAATTGTCCGTCACAACGGACGCGTCAGAAAATGCAATAGGTGCCATATTACAACAAAAGGTAAAAAAGGACACCAACAACTATATCATTATATATATATATATATATATATATATATATATATATATATATATATATATTATTATTATTATTATTATTATTAATATATATTATATATATAAATATATTATATATATATTATTATTAATATATATTAATAATATATATTATATTATAAATTATATTATATATATATATATATATATATTATTAAAATATATTATATATATAAATATATTATATATATATATTATTATTAATATACATTAATAATATATATTATATTATAAATTATATTATATATATATATATTTTTAATATATATTTGTTATATATACTATATTATATATATATTACTAATATATATTTTATTATATATATACTTTATTATATATATTATTAATGTATATTATATTAGATTATATATATATTACATTATATATATTATTAATATATATTATATATATATTATAATATATACATATTGTTATTAATATATATTATTAATATATATTATATTATATATTATATATATATTAATATATATTATATATATATATTATTAATGTATATTACATTATATTATATATATTATATTATATATATATTATTAATATAATATTATATTATATATGTATATATTATTAATATATAATATATATATTATATTATATTTGTATATATTAATATATATTATATTATATATACTATATTATATATATATTAATTATATATATTATTACTATAATATTATATGATATATATTATATATATATTATTAATATATATTATTAATATAATATTTTATGATATATATATTATATATATATATTATTAATATATATTGCAATATATTTTATATATATATTATTGATATATATTATTAATATAAAACTATATTATATATATTATTATTATTAATATATATTATTAACATAATATTATATATATATATATATAATTGATATATATTATTAGTTTATAATATATATATATATATATATATATATATATATATATATATAATGTATGTATATAGATTATATTATATTCAATGAAATTACTCTTATCTCTTGCTCAATAAAGCTACGGCACTTTTGGCAGTGAACTTCTAGCAATTTATTCTAATGTCAAACAATACAAACAGATCTTAGAAGGAAGATATTTCACAATCTTCACCGACCACAAATCGATCACATATTCCCTCCAAAGAACATCGGACAAATAGTCACCACGAGAAATCAAATATTTGAATTTTGTAGCTCAATTTTCAACCGATTTAAGACACATCTCTGGGAAAAATAACATAATCTCAGATACTTTGTGAAGAACCACAGTAAACACTGTTAATATCGACAGGTCATCACAAATAGATTCTAAACAACCAGCCCAAGAACACGAACACGATCCATCATTTAACCAACTACAAATAAGAAACTTGTTTACAATTGACGATAATGCCTATTTCTTTTAGCACTTCTGCTGTGACACATCTATGGCAATGTCCAGTTCATTCATCCAAGACAATGCTAAGACATGTTTTTGAAAATATCCACAACATAGCTCATAGAAAAATAAGGCCATTCAGAAAATAATCAGAGACCATTTATCTGGCCTCATATGAATACAGATATCCGTTCCTGGATTGAAATGAACATTGTGTAACTTGTCAGAGGAATAAAATCCATAGACACACAATATGACGATCACGAAAGTTCAGCAAACCTGATCAACGATTCGCACATATCCACATCGACTTGGTTGGACCACTCCCACCATCCGATGGATTCACATACATATTAGCGATCATTGACCGTTTCCCAAGATGAACCGTGGCAATAACTCTCAAGGATTCTAAAATCGAAACAATCGCACTTTAAATTATACGTTCATCGATAATATTCGTTCCTGGACTGAAATGAAAATTGTGTACCTTGTCAGAGGAATAAAATCCATAGACACATAGAATCACCATCAGGAAAGTTCAGCAAACCTGATCAACGATTCGCACATATCGACATCGACTTGGTGTCCAACCAAGTCTATGTGGATATGTATGAATCCCTCGGATGGTGGGAGTCGTCCACACTCCCACCATCCGGGGATTCACATTCATATTAACGATCATTGGCCGTTTCCCAAAATGACCCGTAGCAATAACTCATCGACAGTACAAGCCAAACAGTCGCAAAAGAAATTATTCGATCATGGATAGCAAACTTCGGCGTACCCGAAAGGATCACCATCGATCGATGTCCCCAATTTTATTCCACTCTGTTGTAGAGTAGCTAACACCCCTCAGCACTCTACCAGCACTCATAGCCTTAAATTGTTTATGATTAAGGACTTCAACAGTCGATTAGTAAGTTGATACTAAGCTGATTAATATTCGGACTGATCTTCGTTTGGCTATACAGCAATTGACCCGCCTCTATTCCTTGTAAGTTGTCTTGTTAATTGTTTTGTAACTTATTTTTCTGTGTTTTTTGTATGTATCCGTTAGCACCTGATACTGGTGCTGAATAAATATATTAAACACTCATTCTTCTTTGTGTATCATTCAGCTCGACGATACGAAACATTATATTTAAGGAGCTAACATAACTACTAGAATCGAAACACATAAAAACGACTGCATATCACCCATGCACAAATGCACTAGTGAAGCATTTCCACAGACAGCTTAAAGCATTCCTTGCTGCGCGCCACAGTCCAATACGTTGGAACAAGAATTTACCTTTAATTCTCTTAGCATTAAGATCCACCCTCAAAGAGGATTTGCAATCCATCATTGCAGAATTGATATACGGAACTCAGTTGGTCTTGCCAGGACAGGTCTTTTTCTGGATACGCCAGAAATTCAGCCGACAAGGCCTTTTGTGAAAAATTTAAAATCACCAACGCGTGACCTATCTTTCACAGCAACTAGAACGACCATGAAAGATACACACATGCCTAAAGATCTATTCTCAAATAATTTTGTTTTTGTGAGAAGAGATATTGTAAAAACCACTTCAACTAATATATGACAGTCCATTCCGAGTGATCGATAAGTTAGAGAAATATTTCACCATCGAACGAAATGGACGTACAGTTAGCGTATCGATCGACAGAATCAAACCAGCGCATGTCGATTCATCGAAACAAAGTACAAAACCACAAACTCTTACCGCAGATCAACTCAAGGAAGATGTTACAGCTGAGACCAAGCACACAAGATCTGGCCGACGCATCCATTGGCCCAACAGATTCATTTATTCAAGACATATATATGATGAGCAACATTTTGCATTTCAAATCCACAATGAATATGAAAGAAGAAAACATTACAACATAACTCATCCCTCTTTTTATGTCCCATGTCCTTTCAGGACGTAGGCGATCATGGCTCTCCACCTCCGTTTATACCTTGCAGCTCTAAACAAGTTCCTTCCATTTGCTACCTCCACCGGACCACGTTCTGTCATCCACCTGCTCGAGCCCGCCAGAAATGTTACGCGCTGCTTTCTCTGGTCTCTCTTTCCCTCTATTCGAGCCGTGAGTATCAGATTCTCCAGGCCTTCCTTCCTCATTATGGGTCCCAGAAACTTCAGATGCTTCGTCCTGATGTTAAGCAAGAGACTTCTCCTTGTCTGCCTCCTCACTAAGATCTCATCGTTGCTCACACGCTCGACATCTTTAGCATCCTTCTGTAGAAGCACTTTTCCGTCGCCTCGAGTCTCTTTTTCATCATTGAAGAAATCGTCCTGCATTCAAGGCACAATTTTAACAAACCCTTTTATACAGTAAATGGTCTACAATTAATATATATATATATATATATATATATATATATATATATATATATATATATATATATATATATATATATATATATATATATATATATATATATATATATATATAATGGATAACGGCTTAGATTGAGGAATCGGAGAGCCGAGTTCGAATTCCAGTCGAATCCATTACATTCACTTACGTGCTAATACCCTTGGGAAAGGTGTGAATCCTCTTCTCCTCCCTCCAACTATGGGTAAATAGCAGGACAGACTGGGTTCTATAGCCTTGGATGGCACCTGGTCTAGGAGAAGGACAATTCTGAATTCAAAACCTGCGGAGGGTCGTTTGTGGACCTTGTGGCATTCGTTGCACCAGGTTTCTGTATTCGTCCCTCCAAAAAGTGTGGATGGCCCTGCCCTTCACCACTATAATCAAATCTCATGTGTCGGTGTCGGGGTTTCAGTTTCTAGGAACTGATCTGCCTGACCCTCATACGTCGAATTCGACGGGAGAGTCGATCATATATATATATATATATATATATATATATATATATATATATATATTAGTAGGTCCCTTTTATTTTCGCCCCACTTTCTTCAGCTTAAGTCCCCCTTCCCTGCCCCGTTAGGTGACTAGAGATGTCAGTTCTCTGGTGGATGCGGAACCCTTTTCGTTTATTCGACCGTGTTCTTTCGTATTTGTTGTCGTGTCTGAATGAGTGAGTTGTTATATGAGTTGTTGGCCGAATGATTGGTTTTATTTTATCCAAGTCCCGCATTAATTTCGTCCATTTAACTGATATTTCTGGCACAATTAAAGATTGTGTTTTTTTTTATTACTAACACAACCATGATAACCTTAGGCACGATCTAAACAAACCATTTTATACAGTACATGCTCTTGAATGAACTCGTTTGGCTAACTCTGTATACAACACCACTTTCGATCCTCTGTAACCAAATCAATTCATTTTTTTCTTTTCCCGGTTAGGTTACTTTCTCAACACATTTTCTTTGGTAAGGAAGCATTTGTAGCAGAAAAACACAATCTACACATTGTGAGAGATAACAAATTTAAGCCAAATTTATACAATTATTAAATATATATATATCTAACTACACACCAATTTCCGTCTAAGTCATACGCACGCCACATTCTACTCAAAACAAATTTTAAAACGAACAGAAATATACCAGAGTACTGGCCATAATCGACGCGACTCTCGCTTGCCACAGATATCTGCAACTACGTTCGTGCGTTTCCCGTATATAGCCTATAAGAGTAGCCGGGCGGGACAGAGAGACCAGAGAGAGAACGAGAGAGAGAGAGAGAGTTCACACACACACGCTAACCACAGAGGCTACCCAAGAACACAGCTGACTGTCTGTCTGACCATTAGGCTGTGAAAAAGACCTTCTGCGAACACAGAAAGAGAAAAGACGCCACTATCAAAGCAACAAGCCCAAACTGATAGCCAAGAAGTTGTCAGCCGGCTTAAGCATACTCCTTTTTCACGCTCTCATTTCATACCGCGTACATTCAAACGATACGCTATACAACTTACCAGAAACATTTTTATATCTGGTAAATGAAAATAAATCTTTGGTGATTTCTCCAAACCCGTGTTTAATTTGTTTCTTTGCTTCAACCAACTTCCATTTCGGATCAAGACTGCTGCACCGTATAATAGATAGATAGATAGATAGATAGATAGATAGATAGATAGATAGATAGATAGATAGATAGATAGATAGATAGATATTGAAAAGGAAAAGGATAGATAGATAGATAGATATGGAAAAGGAAAAGGATAGATAGATAGATAGATAGATAGATAGATAGATAGATAGATAGATAGATAGATAGATAGATAGGAATAAATTTGATATTTATTGAGATAGATAGATAGATAGATAGATAGATAGATAGATAGATAGATAGATATTAAAAAGGAAAAAGATAGATAGATAGATAGATATTGAAAAGGAAGAGGATAGATAGATAGATAGATAGATAGATAGATAGATAGATAGATAGATAGATAGATATTGAAAAGGAAAAGGATAGATAGATAGATAAATAGATAGATAGATAGATAGATATTAAAAAGGGAAAAGATAGATAGATAGATAGATATTGAAAAGGGAAAGGATAGATAGATAGATAGATAGATAGATAGGAATAAATTTGATATTTAGTGAGATAGATAGATAGATAGATAGATAGATAGATAGATAGATAGATAGATAGATAGATAGATATTAAAAAGGAAAAAGATATATAAGAATAAATTTGTTATTTATTGAGATAGATAGATAGATAGATATCAAAAAGGAAAAAGATAGATAGATAGATAGATAGATAGATAGATAGATATTGAAAAGGATAGATAGATAGATAGATAGATAGATAGATAGATAGATAGATAGATAGATAGATATTGAAAAGGAAAAGGATAGATAGATAGATAGATAGATAGATAGATAGATAGATAGATAGATAGATAGATAGATAGATAGATAGGAATAAATTTGATATTTATTGAGATAGATATTAAAAAGGAAAAAGATAGATAGATAGATAGATAGATAGATAGATAGATAGATAGATAGATAGATAGGCATAAATTTGATATTTATTAAAACGGAATAGGAAAAGGATAGATAGATAGATAGAGATAGATAGAGAGAGAGAGAGAGAAAGTGAGAGAGAGAGAACTTCCGACTGAGATGAAGAGGAATAAGGTTAGATCGACAGATGAATTGGGATCAAGAAAATATCAAATATGGATCAGAATCCGACAGAATAATAACATCCATTCGAAATCCAAGAAATTAACGGATTCCAAGCCTTACTATAAATATATTGCTTTATGTATGTAAGTGTAGAATAATTCTAGTTTGTCTATGTGGGAGTCTGGTGATAATGTAGATTCGTAAGTGTGTGTGTGTGTGTGTGGGTGTGGGTGGTGTATGTGTCTGCCTGTTTATGTCTGGTAGACATGATGTTTTTCCTATTCTTCACATGTTGATTTGGGAACGTTTTTACGTACATACTGTTTGTTTAAGATAAACATGTTAGATTCTTCAAGAACAGATTCAATAAACGTTGATATAATAATAATAATGTTCTTGGCGTGGGTTTATGGTTGTTAATAGTGCCATTAGTAATTCCTTGAAGTACTTTCGACGTAAAAAATTATGCTCTTTTACTATGGTTCCCCCCATAGAAGGCCTAAGAGCCACTGAAGGTAGAGGGTTACTGAATGGGGATGCTGTAAAGGCTTACATGGGGCGAGTCAAAGGTTGCATACTATGAGGTTAGGTAGGATATATAACTGTTGAATATCGAGTTCAAGTATGTAATAACCAATGAATCATTCCGACGGGCGTCTTATCCACATTGCAACGGATATGGGGATGAATCTGTCTGAGTGAAACTCCTTCCTTGCCAATGGAATATGAAAGGAATGTGGATGAGTCGACTCAGTGTACGTGTCATAGCTGATCCGAGATGTGACATTATGGATTGGTGGAGTCAACTTCTTATGGGTCATTTAATGCCGAAATTTAATTTTCTTAGGAGAAATGGTAATTATTTTCACCTAAAACGTACCAACTGTGTCAAAATAGTAATTGTTTTCACTTAAAATGTCAAACTGTTCGTTGAGAATGTGGGTCTTTCCGCGTGTTGAACCTAAGATGGAAAGTTATTTATATTTATTTATATTTATATAAATACAATAATTGTGGCACATGGCCGAAAGAAGACTGGGGAGAGGCTGGTCTTCGCTAACTATCCTATTCCTAAGATGGAAAAAAACGAGTCTATTATCTTTTAGTATCGTCTTGGCTGAAGAGGAAGTGACGTAAGTCGTTAGTGATTAATCGCTTGTGATTTCAAGATCTGCAGTGGCAGTTACTTAATGAGTCCATTTGTGTGCTTGGCGGATTTTTGCTTGAGGATCGCCTGACGGAATAAGTACTGTTTCGGTAGGGTCTCTTGGGCGAACAAGTATGATGTTGCAAGACCCGAAACTTCTCATGACCCCAAGTCATATCCCCACTGACGAGGCGATCCTGCGCACTTGGTGGAGTGTTTTCGTTACAAATTTGGTAATATTTACTTCTTTATTTATTTTACAAAAATATATTTCTGTTATTTATTTTTCTATGAAAATATATTACTCTTATTTAACTATAAAAATGTTTATATTTTCATACTAGTTTGGGAGAATAACTATTTCTATAGGTATTTAAGACTAGGAAATACCTCTTCTTGAGAATAATTCGCACAATAAGTTAGTAAATCGGTACTTCGACGTAAGGTGCTCATTTCATCATTACAATTTGGGATGAATGTTGTATTTTATCGAGGAAATGCGACATTATAGCAAGTATGTTGGTTGCTTGCTTTTGTTTAGCGGCACATCAAAACCTCCATGGGTTATTTAATACCGAAATCTCAATATGAAAATTCAAACTTTATAATTCAAGAGAATGGCATTTCATGATTAAATTATAATTCCTTAGCTGTATTACTGCCGAAATGTCCGACCGGGAGTTTGGGCGGTCGTTTGCGGCCTCGTTGTAACCTCTGCCATATTTTCAGCACTGTTTTATGGCCATCCGCCATTTTTTAATTATTTTTAAACTGACATTACATTGTCAGTCCTAAACTAATAATATACATCGTGTATTTGCATGTTCACTGCGGTGCAAACTACGCAGTGACCCCCGACGATGTTGGAGCCCCAAAAGGGCGAGTTTTCAGCATTTTCTGTATTTTTGCTTTTTGTACTTTTTACTTTTTTTCTACCTAAATTATATTGTCAATCATCAATTATAATAATCGACAGGGCGCTGCTTCCTACCCCGAACCTCTCAACCGCGTCCCCCCCCCCATGACTACTGAGGAGGAGGGAAAATTGCTAATTTCAGTAGCGCCTATTCTTCTAAATTGTAATTTTGATTCTGAACAGTTCTTTTAAATCAATTAAGAGAGTAATGTATCTCGGTAAAATTATTTTTATTCCGAGGTCTGATTCTGATATTTTTTTACTAATAGTCATACTAACCAGAAGTCCACGGCTAGTAATTAAAATAAAATTTCTAGTCACCATTTTTTACAAAGATAAAACCGACAAAATGATCGCTTAAAAAGTTAAAACGTTTAAAGATTTCAACACATGAAAAATTTCCTGAAAACTGAAATACTGTTTTTAAAACAAATTTTTAAGACAATCCCGTTTGTGTTGTGTTGGAATCATTGTAAAACTTTGTATTCTTTCCAGCGGAGATGCGTTGGCGATCAATCTTTATGGAAATGTAAAAATTTGTGACTTAAACATATTTTTAATTAAAAAAATTTTGGTGGTTATTACAAAAAGAATAACATTTTCTCAGATTTTTTTTTAAATAAAAAAAAAGATATATTATAAAAATAAATAATTAATGAATATGTACTGAAATTTTCATTTAAATAGTAATTCCCTGATATTTTGGGGAATTTTAAAAAAGCGCTACCCTTTCCACTAAAATTTTGCTTCGAGGATATGTGGCCCCTAGTTGGGAAACTTTAAAATCGACATGTAGTAGAGAAGTGGTGGGGGTAATTTTATAAAGAATGTATTGTTAGTAATTCTACTATAAAAAAAACATTGTTAGTCATTTATATATATGAAAATCAACGCTAGTATTTTACTATAAAAATGGATTTTTATACTTTCATGGTATTTTTATTTCTATTTTGGGGTTGACTATTCCCCCATAACTGGGACACTAACACGTGCTACCATTCCGGGTTAGGATTAACCTGGGCCCAACAGCAATGAAGAGGTGGTACCACGCAGCTCAAAAGCTCCTGAGGCCTTTCTACCAGATGTAGTTTATAGTCATACCCAGGATGAGTGGAGCCATGGAACTCGTAAACTTAGAACATTGCAGGAGTGAAGTACACTTTGGATGGAACTGGGAACCGAGAATTTTTTTTCAGAATATTTAGCGTCCCAAAAGATGTTCCAGGCAACTTGCCTCATTCTCAAACGTTCATCATAGTCAGAGCAAAATCGGGGTCTGCTTTCTGGTGATGACACCTTACTAGTTTTTTTTTTTTAATGTTATAAACTTCCTTTCCCATCAGGGTTAATGATCGTAAGAAAAACTACGGGAATTTCATCCGGACCAGTAGCCTTCATAAGGCCAAAGCTTTTGATGAGTCTCGAAACTTCGCGAGCCGAGACAGAGATATTGCAAAGTTTCTGTTTCGTGATAAGAGGGAAGATATTTAGAAGATAGCCATTGTATGTGAAAAATATCATATACAAGTATATAATAGTTGGCAATTGAACGACAAAATGAAAAAAATAGATAGATAATTAGGAAGAGACTTAGAGAGATAGATAAGAATATACTATAAGATAGATAGATAGATAGATAGATAGATAGATAGATAGATAGATAGATAGATAGATTCAGACGAACAGATAGATTTAGGGTGACATAGATAGATAGATAGATAGATAGATAGATTATGAACAGACTGAGATGGATAGATACGAACAGAATGACCTTGATAGTCGTCTTTAATTAAAGAAGCTTATATATATATATATATATATATATATATATAGAGAGAGAGAGAGAGAGAGAGAGAGAGAGAGATATAGATATAGAGATATATATAGATATAGATAGATAGATAGATAGATAGATAGATAGATAGATAGATAGATAGATAGATAGATAGATAGATTCAGACTAACAGATAAATTTAGGGTGACAGATAGATAGATAGATAGATAGATAGATAGATAGATAGATTATGAACAGACTGAGATAGATAGATACAAATAGAATGATATAGATAGATAGATAGATAGATAGATAGATAGATAGATAGATAGGTTCAGATTTACATCGATAGATAGATAGATAGATAGATAGATGGGTTCAGATTGACATAGATAGATAGATAGATAGATAGATAGATAGATAGATAGATTATGAACAGACTGAGATAGATAGATACGAACAGAATGACCTTGATAGTCGTCTTTAATTAAAGAAGCTTATATATATATATATATATATATATATATATATATATATATATATATATATATATATATATATATATATATATATATATGTAGATAGATAGATATATAGATATAGAGATATATATAGATATAGATATAGATAGATAGATAGATAGATAGATAGATAGATAGATAGATAGATAGATAGATAGATAGATAGATAGATTCAGACTAACAGATAAATTTAGGGTGACAGATAGATAGATAGATAGATAGATAGATAGATAGATTATGAACAGACTGAGATAGATAGATACAAATAGAATGATATAGATAGATAGATAGATAGATAGATAGATAGATAGATAGATAGATAGATAGATAGGTTCAGATTTACATCGATAGATAGATAGATAGATAGATAGATAGATAGATAGATAGATAGATAGATAGATAGATAGATAGATAGATGGGTTCAGATTGACATAGATAGATAGATAGATAGATAGATAGATAGATAGATAGATAGATAGATAGATAGATAGATAGATAGATAGATAGATGGGAATTAATTTGATATTGAGGGATTGTGATATATAGATAGATTGGTTGAACAGACAGATAAATAGATAGAAAGAATCATTGAACAGACATAGATAGATAGATGTATAATAGAATACTATGGTAGATAGATAATGAAGAGACATAGATAGATAGATAGATAGATAGATAGATAGATAGATAGATAGATAGATAGATAGATAGATAGATAGATGGGAATTAATTTGATATTGACGGATTGTGATATATAGATAGATTGGTTGAACAGACAGATAAATAGATAGAAAGAATCATTGAACAGACATAGATAGATAGATGTATAATAGAATACTATGGTAGATAGATAATGAAGAGACATAGATAGATAGATAGGTAGATAGATAGATAGATAGATAGATAGATAGATAGATAGATAGATAGATAGATAGATAGATAGATAGATAGATGGGAATTAATTTGATATTGACGGATTGTGATATATAGATAGATTGGTTGAACAGACAGATAAATAGATAGAAAGAATCATTGAACAGACATAGATAGATAGATGTATAATAGAATACTATGGTAGATAGATAATGAAGAGACATAGATAGATAGATAGATAGATAGATAGATAGATAGATAGATAGATAGATGCGAACACATTATGGTACATACGTTGGTTGTTAGATATGGACAAAATGAGGTGAAGAAATATGTACAAAATGAGTCAGATACAATGAAATATAAGAGTCGACATAGATAGATAGATAGATAGATAGATAGATAGATAGATAGATAGAAAAATGGAGAGACCGAAATAAGTAGATATTAATAGATTTAGGTCTAAACAGCGAATGATAGGCACCCCACTCCACGCACAGAGTGTGAGAGGAAAAGACATTCATTCATCGAAAGTGATGGAGATAAGCCCACCATGATCGAGAAGTTATAAATTATATTTCATCCCAAATAAAATCAAGTAAAACAGCAAAGACTGGAATTGAGCGAACGATTCGTACAGAGTTTTGTCCACGCATCTCGCCCTGATTTACTGTTTTGTCGAATAAGCTAATCGGATCAATGCTGTCAGTCGATAGAACGAGGCGGAGGCTGGGCATGTTTGAGCGGGAAAAGGTGACGGCATTGATCTAATGGCCGCCGGCTAAATGTCACTAAGGCGGGAAATCGGTAAAAGACAGTTGCTGTAGTAGGCGAAAAGTGAATTGGCATAATAAATATGTTGCCAGTTGAAAATTGTGTGTCTGCTTTAGATCAGGCACAAATAAATGATCTGTGGTTACCAAATAAACACACACACACATACACACTCACATATATATATATGTATATATATATATATATATATATATATATATATATATATATATATATATATATATATATAATATATATATATATATATATATGTTGAAGAATGTATATAGCAGGAATTAAATATATATGTGTGTGTGTGTGCATGTGTGTGCGTATATGTATGCATATGTACACACACACATATATATATATATATATATATATACAAAAGGGAACATTGAAGTCTACACTCAGAGGTAACAGGTTGTTTCATGCGAGACGCAATCTATATATATATATATATATATATATATAAGTCCCTATAAGTTATGTTATTTTTTTTCTGTAGTTCACTGGTACCAGCAAGCAGAAAATTATTTTTCTCCTGATGATGGCCATGTTGGCCGAAACTAGTCGAGAAATCTAGATGAAATAGTAATAAAAACGAAGGAATATTAATATACAGCCTAGTGTGTCTGAAGATTTTAATTTTTTAATATTTTTTATTGTTCAATATATATATATATATATATATATATATATATATATATATATATATATATATAGACAGAGAGGGAGAGAGAGAGAGTTGTGGACAGAATTATTGGCCCACACTGAATATTTGCATATTTTCTAAGGAAATGCTAATATTTTCAAGTACTTACTGAATTTACCATGAATATTTGATTCTCTATTTAGTTTTGAATAATTCGTGAATTTTTCAGAAGTTTCGATCTATTATGTAACGAAGTGGACAATATATGATTCCCACGTACCGCAGTAACTCGTTCTACAATCATGGCGAAGACGGCTGAACTTGGCAAGAAGCTCCTAATGAAGATAGTTGATGCGTACAAAGAAGGAGATGGATATAAAACACTTTCCAAGCGATTAAATATTCCTAGATTGACAGTTGGTAGCATTATCAAGAAGTAAGACACGATTCATAGTTTTGAGAATAATTTAAGGACTGGCAAAAAAAACGTTAATTTCTGAGAGAATGGAAAGAAAAATTGTTAGAGATGTCTCGAAGAATCCTCACTTAACGACAAAGGACATTGTCAATGATATAAAGGCATCGGGGTTGAATGTATCGACGAAGACAGTCATTAGATGCTTTCATCGAGCAGAACTCGGAGCTTGCCTTGCTTAAGGTTAAACAACTAAAATGCAGATTAGCTTAATGAGCTAGAAGCCATCGAGAACACAGGAGGAAATATTGGAACTCTTGTTTATGGTCAGATGAAACCAAACTATAATTATTTGGTCAGATGAACTCCGGTTATGTTTGGCGGTAAATGAATGAAGCTCACAAACCAAATTATACCCACCCTACAATTAAGCACCGTGGTTAAAGCATTCTACTGTGGGGACATTTTGCTTCTTCTGGACCAGAAAACTAGTGAAAGTGTTACAATGTTTGTGTATGTATGTATGCACTAGCGACAAAACTCAAATGACTGGACTCACTTGATAGTTCCCCCAAATGAAGGTTAACCAATCAGAAGGTGCAAAATATTCAATCCGTCTTATATAACGGCGGCCATTTTGGTTACTCTCTCCGAATGTCCAATGCGAACCTGTCAGTACCAAAGATGACCAGAACAGAAGACTGAACTACGCTCTGCTACTTTATCGAGATATCCACTGCTAACCTGAACTACGCTTCCCTACTGTCTTCGAAATATTCACTGCCAACCTCTGGATTCTATACTCAAAGACTACCGTCATCATGAACAACATTCTGCTCTGGGGACGTTTTGCTTCTTCTGGACCAGAAAACTAGTGAAAGAACACGGTATCATGGATAAAGATCAGTATTTCGCTATTCTTAAAGACAAAACAAAGTGCACGAAAGCTGTGTTTGGGGGTGTCACTGGACGTTTCAACATGACAATAACCCGAAACAAACTACCCGGAGATACTTACATGACAGAACAAATAAGGCATTGGCGTACCATCGAACAAAGTACTGTCCATAAATCTGAATTGAAAATTTATGAGTATATTTGAAGAAAAAATAAGTATAATTTGTCCTTCGAATTTGTAAGAACTTGAAGCTATTACCAAGGAAAAATGGAACAAAATATCTATCAGTGAGTGTAATGATTTTCTAAGGAACTATCAAAAATGATTAAAGACAATAATCAAGAATAAAGGTTACACAATTGATTATTGAGACAAGAGGGCCAATAATATATATATATATATATATATATATATATATATATATATATATATATATATATATAGCTTTGTAATAGATACATCACCCCAATCCACCTCAGCATAACCTTTCCGAAGGTGACTGATCTGTAGATAAGAATTCAATGGTCGACCACCTAACCAATATGGCCGCCCCCAGTCGTTCCCATAGTAATTAATGTTGCAAAGAACGATACTTATAAACACGCGCAAACCACAAGATAGCTTATTCGTAAATTTTCGCTTGAGGATGAAACCGGACTCGATACCTTAATTCAATTTAACTTTAATAATTATATTGAGGATTCCGGCTCTCGTTTTTGAAACATGACAACTCTTATGTGGCGAAGGAATAATATTTTTTTTTTAATATATATATATATATATATATATATATATATATATATATATATATATCGGGGTTAGAAAAACGTAAGAGTAAGAAGTCCTTCAAATTTCGAGGAACTAGAAGCTATTGCCAAGAAAGAATTGCGCGAGATACCTATTAGTGTGTTGAGTGATCTTGTAAGGAACTATCAAAAATGGATTAAAGGCAATAATCAAGAATAAAGGTTACACAATTAATTATTGAGACAAGAGGGCCAATAATATATATATATATATATATATATATATATATATATATATATATATATATATATATATATATATATATATATACATAGGGGTTAGAAAAACGTAAGAGTAAGATGTCCTTCGAATTTAGAGGAACTAGAAGCTATTGCCAAGAAAGAATGGGGCAAAATACCTATCAGTGTATCGAGTGATCTTGTAAGGAACTATCAAAAATGGATCAAAGGCAAAAATCAAGAATAAAGGTTACACAATTGATTATTGAGGTAACAGGGCCAATAATTTTGTACTATGTTAAATATTTTTGTGCTTTTTTTTTACTGTTTGATATATTAAAATAAAAAAATTGTTGTGGGTATCACTGCACATTCTTTCAAATCCATTATTTCATTATTTGTAAACAAATATACATGAAGTTTCCATGAAAACTTGAGGCATTACAGCTTTATTTGTAATTATGGAAGTGTTTTTAAGTTTTAGTTACTTAAAATGGAATGTTTTTAAGTTTTTAATTACGTAAAATGACCCTTTACTTATCTCTTTATTAATTTAATCAACATTTTTGGAGTTTTTTTTAATTTTAAAATTTTGTTAAAGAATGTTTAAAATTCATGTTATTTCTTTATATTGATGTCAAATATTATTATTATTATTATTGTCAATTTGTAATGACTAGACAATTTCAATGTTTCTATTTTGAATATGATAACTCCCTTCCCAGCACCATATTTTTAACTCTTCAAGTCACGGAAAAAATATTTTCTGGGTCACCCTGTCGACTGGCTTAACTCCTTTCTTTCCCCTCTCTCTCTCTCTCTCTCTCTCTCTCTCTCTCTTGACCTTTCCCCTCCCTATGTCTATCTCTCTTTCCTTCCACCCTAAAAAACCTTATATTAAAATCTCTGTCTTACTCCCCCTTTTTTCTTTCCCTTTTTCATTTTAAAGCTTTTTCCTTTTTTGCTTTTCCCTCTCTTCCTTTTTTCGTTTTTCTTTTCCTTGCGTCTGAATAAATTGAACTCCATTTATTTTTCGTAAAATTTGGACCGAAGAGATGGACGTCTGAGTCAACAAAATAAATTATCACCTAATCGAATGGATTTTTAAGGATTCTATATACATTATTATATTGGTCTGTTCTTACGCTGAGTTCTCTCTGGATTTATCCTCCTTGGAATTAACCCTCTTAATCATCAAGTGATATTACAGTCTGTCTGTTTATAACAATATATATATATATATATATATATATATATATATATATATATTGATGCATGTTTCATTAAATAATATAGACAAGTTTTGTCTATTTATGTTAAGTAAATTCCTTTCATATTATCTGATAAGCTAATAACATTATCATTAAAAAACAAAAAATCACCATATTGATACATATTATTTAATCCTATCTAAGCTTTCGGCTTATGTAAGCCATTATCAAAGATGAAAATTACATTACAACATATTAAACAATACACGGACAAAACAATGATGATAGTCTGCTTTTGTTTACATGGAAGACTTCCAAGCAACGACAAACTCGTGCATACGAGACGCTAGTCATTCGTTAGGACTTCGTGATGTCATTTGCGGCTGCGTGCCATTAGAAATTGCTTGGCGTCCACGCGTGCCGTAAGTTTTGACACCCTGGCATAGGAGATCAGGGAACTGAACATAGAATAAGCTATGCTAGGATTACTTAGCGACAAGATGTGTCTTGTTCCCTCTAGGGGGGCCGTTTATCCCCTGTGTATCACCTGTAGCCTTGAACAAAACACAGATTAGTACACAGATTACAATACTCTAAGAATATAGGCGTCCTGGGTATGACGATAAATTACATCCGGCAGCAAGGCCTCTGATCGGGAGCTTTTGTGTAGCGTGGAACCACACCTTAATTGTGGTTGTTCCCAGGGCTACCTTGACCCGGGGTGGTAGCATCTGTTATTGTTCCAGTTATGGGCAAATAGGTAACCTCCAACCTGGGGTCAAAACTCTATGAAAGTTAAAAATTTATACTGAAAATAACAGCATTACTTTTTCATAGTAAAAACTTACCAGCAATACATTTTTGCAAAAGAAATTAGTAATTCTAATAAGAAAATTAAATTTCGGTATTAAATGACCCATAAGGAGTTGATATGCCGATAAACAAACAAACAAACATCTCAAATTTAGATCACGCAATATTTGATAGAAACTTTGTCACACATATTTAATAAAAAGTATATTTCTTCATACATGGTTATTTACTCTTTTTTTGACGGGGCGAGGGCTTTCTATTTAGTTTGCTAGGGCAATAAAATAAGTTGTGTTTAATTGAATGTAATTGTCTGCAAAATCACTCTTACTGTTTTGCCCAAGGAAACTCATTGTCATGACTGAGCAACTGAGCTGTTGACAATTTCCTTCTACATATCTGGATTGAAAGCCGGAGAGATAGGCATTCATCTGTGGCGTTTCTCGTGCAAATTGACACAGCGATGGTGAGTATAAACTTAGATTAACATACACAGATGACATGGCCGGCACAAAAGGAAAACTACAGGAAATCCTAGAAAATGTAGTATCGGAAAGCGAGAAGAAAGGACTAACTATTAATTGTAAGAACACATATTGGTTGTCAACTAAGGAAAGAGCCCAGGATAAAATGGATGTAATCTGGAAATCTGATCTACCAAACAACCACGAGCGGAGATTGTTTTTAAGTAGAGGCGGTGTTAATGTATGGTGCCACTGCTTAGACATTAATTAAAACCTTAGAGATTAAGCTTGATGGAATCTACACCGGGATTCTGAGATCTGTATTTAAAATCTCCTGGAAACAACATTCAACTAAATCACAGCTCTATGGATCCATCCCTGATATTTCTACAATCTTCGCCAACGCAAAATTTCGCTTTACAGGACACTGCTGGAGAACTAAACAAGAACTTGTGACTGATCAACTGCTCTGGACACCTAGCCATGAAGCAAGACGTGTTAGTCCCCTCAGCAACCATCTGCATTGACCAAGTATGTTATGACACAGAATGCTTCCTTCCGAGCTTACTCGAGCGGACTAATAAAAACAAAACCACCCTGAATTTTTATTCAGGGTATGTGTCATCAGAGTATGAAAACTTTCTTTATTTGCGAACGATATTAGAAGACACCAGGAAATATATTGCGTTGCTGTTAATTGTGACAATGAATAATTTGTTAAATTTAACGCTCCTAAAACGAAAGCGATTTCTATTAATCATCTGCGGTCCTCCTTTCTGTCGCTCATCAACGTGACTGATGCTAGGCTCCAAGAAAGGGACTCATGGCACGTTCCCAAGCTAACATTCTCGGCTGATATGAAGTGGCAAGATTATAATGAATCTATTGCTGAATCTGCTGCTAGGAAAGCTGATTCACTGTGTCGTTCTAGGCAATTCTTTCTCGTTAGAAGCTATCTTACATAGTTATGCGTCTATCATTCGTCCATACTTCGAATATTGCTGCCATATATGGTGTGGTGCCCTTGCTATATATTTAGAGATGCTTGATAAAATCAAACCGTTCTGGTTATGACGATAAACTATATTCACGTCCTGGGTGGAACAATAAACTACATCCGCGTCCTGGGTAAGACGATAAACTACATTCGCGTCCTGGGTGGGACGATAAACTACATCCGCGTCCTGGGTAAGACGATAAACTACATTCACGTCCTGGGTAAGACGATAAACTACATTCGCGTCCTGGTTGGGACGATAAACTACATCCGCGTCCTGGGTAAGACGATAAACTACATTCACGTCCTGGGTAAGACGATAAACTACATTCGCGTCCTGGGTGGGACGATAAACTACATCCGCGTCCTGGGTAAGATGATAAACTACATCCGCGTCCTGGGTAAGACGATAAACTACATTCGCGTCCTGGGTAAGACGATAAACTACATTCGCGTCCTAGGTGGGACGATAAACTACATCCGCGTCCTGGGTAAGACGATAAACTACATCCGCGTCCTGGGCAAGACGATAAACTACATCCGCGTCCTGGGTAAGACGATAAACTACATCCGCCTCCTGGGTAAGACAATAAACTACATTCGCTTCCTGAGTATGACGATAAACTACATCCGCGTCCTGGGTAAGACGATAAACTACATTCTCTTCCTGGGTAAGACGATAAACTACATCCGCGTTCTGGGTAAGATAAACTACATCCGACAGTAAGGTCTCTGATCAGAAGGTTTTGAGGAGCGTGGAACCAACTCTTAATTTCTGTTGTCCCCAGATCCACCCTGACCCCGGGTGGTAGCACCTGTTAGAGTCCCAGCTATGGGCAAATTGTTAACCCCCAAATTGGGGTTGAAACACTATGAAAGTGTAAAAATAGGTTTTAATACCAGCAATACATTTTTGAAAAAAATATTACCAGCAATATATTTTTGAAGAAAAAAAAATCAATTAGTAGCAATACATTTTTGAAAATGAAAAAGATTACCAGCAATAAAAAATCTTGCTGGCATTAAATAACCCATTGAGGTTGATATGCCGTAAAATAAATCAAAGCAAACCAAACCAAAATAAAATCCGAAGAAGAATCTGCAATGTTATTAGTCTTGACATGGCATCCCGGCTTCAGTCACTTTACCGCCGTTGTAATGTAGCGTCTTTGTGCTTTTTCTATAAATAATTTCATGGTGATTGTTCTGATGAACTTTCTTTATGGCACCTACATTTTATGAATTTAAGCGCAGTACTAGATTGGCAGTAAGGTCCCATCGATTTATAGCTGTTTGTCTTAATGTAACTTCTTATTTCTTGTTCTTTGATTGCGCTTTCTCCTCGTTTTTCTTTTAATTATTCTTTCACACTGAGTAAATCCTTGTAAGGTACAAGTGGTTTTATTGTCTAGCTTGTGGTGAAATTGTTTTAAAAAGCCGTCTGTATGCGGATAGCACATGAATTTAGTAAGTACACAGAAATAGTATGGGGCATGTTTTCCCACCGGATTTAATCAACCTTTACAGCGAGGCGATGCTAAGAAAACTAAAAATCTAAACCCGAATTATTTTTGGTGATTATAAACTTAACATAAATACACAGATGACATTGTGTTGATGGCCGGCACAAAAGGAAAACTACAGGAACCCCTAGAAAATGCAGTATAGGAAAGCTAGAAGAAAGGACTAACTATGGATTGTAAAAACACATAATGCTTGTCAAATAAAGGGACAGCCCAGGACGCGAGCTACAAATTTCAGATGTCAAAATCAAACTTAATTCTCTGGCGAGTGTTTTAACAGAAGACGGACAATGTGAGACCAAAATACAAAGGTGCATTGGAACAGAGAAAGATGACTTTCAAAAGTTAAGCAAACTATTAAGAAACAGAAAAATCTCGACAAATATAAAGATAAAAAGTGATCTACGGTTATGTAATATCAATCCACCTATATGACATTGAATGCTGGACAATATCCTCACATATGAAGAAGAGACTTGACGCAACAGAAATGTGGGTCTACAGAAGGATGCTGAGAATACCATCGGCGGAACATCTGAGAAACAACAAAGTTGCATGAAAAGGAACATAAAGAACGTTTAAAATTTGAATCATAAAGAAACAGCTGGAATTTCTAGGATGCCTAATGAGGAAAGAAGGCTTGGAAAATTTTACACTCACGGGTTATTCTGAAGGCAAGCGGTACAGAAGAAAATACTAAGCAATCTAAGGCGCTGGTGTAAATGAATGGTAGGACAGGGAGTGGTAGGGTTATTAAAAAACAAGTATTTCTAAGAACTATAAAAGATAGGAAGATAAGGAGGACCATCACCGCTCATGTCCTGAAGGAACATGACCCATAGAAGAAGGTTTTTAAGATGAAAATGTATTTAGCATTGTATTTTTATTTTTACCACTGCGGGAAGAAAATAGATGAACGTACAGTATATGTCGGCGTACAAGTCGACATTTTAACCTTAAAAAATCCCCCCAAGATAGCGGTCAGTCTTATTATAAGACTCTTATACTCTATGTATAAAAGGGGACCATAAATCCTGGTAAATTGCTAGCATGGGATATTTTTGACGGCAGACTAACCCCTGTCCCGTCTTCTTCTTCCGATGATGGTGAACAAAAACCTAACTGGATGTGTGTCTCAACAAGCCGTTTAAAGATAGCATTCGAGAACAGTGGAACAAGTGGATGCTTAGCGGGTGGAAGTCATTCAGGCTACCGTAATAGCCTACCGTTAACACAGCACCCACTCATGAGGTATCGTAGAGTGTGGTACTTAATTAACATCTCCCCACCGTTTTTAATTAGAATTTGAGTGAAAAGAAAGTACAGGTGGTCCATAAAGTCCATGTGCACTTTAAAAAATTTTAATTAAGGTTGAATGTTTTATTGTTTATTTTCGTTATTGGGTTCATCTCCTCCCATCTTATTTCATGTCGTATATTTTTACATATTTTAGTAAAAATGGACAATTTGTACATTATCAAGTTTTTATATTATGGGTTTTTTGTAATATGCTTGTGAATATGCGGTAATATGTTGGACTAAATGCTGATGATTATTTCTTGTGGTGAATGAATCAGTTGTAAGAATGAATGGATCCTGAATCAGATTAGCTCGGTATAGGATAGTTAGTGACGACCATTTCTCGCCAATTCCCCTGTTGGCCTTGTGTCACATGAAATGTAATATTTCAAAATAAACAGTTATTAAATCTAAATGAGCCAATTCAGCAATCACGCGCACAAAAGATAGAAAACAATTGCACATTACCATTCTCACTCTGACGATTTCTCTTTGCACCTTGATTAATACACGGTGTCCATAAAATTCGTGTGCACTTTAAAAAAGTTATAACTTTATTTGTATTTGCGACAGAAATAATTTGTAAAAAGGATTAGAAAGAAGTAAATCTATATTTTTTAAGGTTTTATTGAAATTTTATTTAAGTTTCCACATGTCCTCCATCATTAGCAATACAAAGGGTAATACGATTTTGCAGTTCACGGAAAATATTTGCCAACTGATTTACAGTAATGCCTGAAATCACATTAGTTATTTTAGCTATACTTAAAACTAGGTACATTAAACTTTATAGCATTTTTTACAGATTATTTCTATCGCAAATACAAATAAAGTTATAATTTTTTAAAATGCACACGGACTTTATGGACACCCTGTATTTGCTTACTGAATTTATTTAATAAATTCAATACAATACATTTTAAAATACGATTGGTGGGGGGGGTCATCTTGTACGGCGAATATAGCCCGAAACCTACAAGAAGAACCTTGAAGATTTGGGTGTCTTCTTATACGCCCAGCCGATTTGCATGCAAGTATATATATATATATATATATATATATATATATATATATATATATATATATATATATATATATATATATATATATATAAACAGTTTTTTCTTCCACCATTTCCCAATCCTCAACGAATTTCTCTCTCTTACTTTGTGGTTCTTGCCAGTTCTACAATTTTTTGCTTTCCATCCTTCCTCTCCCACCCTTCCACATCACAGACAGCTCCACTGCTGAGGGTAAGCGTACGTCAGCCTCTCGAGCGCCACTCAGTCGCAATCTGCCATATCAATCGCAACTTCGGTGCTATAGTTTTGACAGTTCCCCTGTTTATAAAGGTCCCGTCAGTATAAACAATCCGGCAAAATTAACGTTATTTGACCGGCATTTTGAAGCGGTAAGCATGGCTTTCTGTCAGCTAATAGCATGTTTTTCTTTAGCTATCAGCACCCCTAGGGTCCCAGCTCACAGTTGATGGCAGTCGAGTCGACGCTGTTAACCTTATGCTACGATTTCAGCTTATCTCCAAATCGTGAAAAATTCTCTAGCGAAGAACTGAGGAGGGCGTGGGGAAGCGAACACGAGTATTACTGTAATTTGAACGCGGATCAAAATTACTTTCTATTATAAGTTCTTCAAACCCGCTGCTTCTGATGGGCGTTAACTTTTCTGTAATAACTGTTATCAGTTTTGCCATCTGTTGTGTTTGTTTTTAAAGTATTTACTTATAATTTGTGATTTTTGGTACTACCAATCTTTATCCGCGATTAGCCCGGGTAATATTAATCTTTTATCTCCTTCTTTTATTACGTTAAGTTGTGTTCTATCTCCCAGGGACTAATCAGCTAAGTGATTGACAGGATGCTATAACATTTCAAACATATCACATTTAAATGATGTTGATTTCTTCTTCTTCTTCTTCTTCTTCTTCTTCTTCTTCTTCTTCTTCTTCTTCTTCTTCTTCTTCTTCTTCTTCTTCTTCTTCTTCTTCTTCTTCTTCTTCTTCTTCTTCTTCTTCTTCTTCTTCTTCTTCTTCTTCTTCTTCTTCTTCTTCTTCTTCTTCTTCTTCTTCTTCTTCTTCTTCTTCTTCTTCTTCTTCTTCTTCTTCTTCTTCTTCTTCTTCTTCTTCTTCTTCTTCTTCTTCTTCTTCTTCTTCTTCTTCTTCTTCTTCTTCTTCTTCTTCTTCTTCTTCTTCTTCTTCTTCTTCTTCTTCTTCTTCTTCTTCTTCTTCTTCTTCTTCTTCTTCTTCTTCTTCTTCTTCTTCTTCTTCTTCTTCTTCTTCTTCTTCTTCTTCTTTCTTCTTCTTCTTCTTCTTCTTCTTCTTCTTCTTCTTCTTCTTCTTCTTCTTCTTCTTCTTCTTCTTCTTCTTCTTCTTCTTCTTCTTCTTCTTCTTCTTCTTCTTCTTCTTCTTCTTCTTCTTCTTCTTCTTCTTCTTCTTCTTCTTCTTCTTCTTCTTCTTCTTCTTCTTCTTCTTCTTCTTCTTCTTCTTCTTCTTCTTCTTCTTCTTCTTCTTCTTCTTCTTCTTCTTCTTCTTCTTCTTCTTCTTCTTCTTCTTCTTCTTCTTCTTCTTCTTCTTCTTCTTCTTCTTCTTCTTCTTCTTCTTCTTCTTCTTCTTCTTCTTCTTCTTCTTCTTCTTCTTCTTCTTCAAGACGTTGATGATATTGGCTCTCCACAGCTTCTTGTCTTTTGTAGCTCTTTTTTGTCTTTCCGTTATCTCTCCTAAACTTTGTTCCGCCATCCGTTTACTCAAACTCGCTAGGTATGTTAGACGTTGCTTTCCTCTGTCTCACTTGCTCTCGATCTGTCCTGTGAGTGTCAAATTTTTGGCTATTTTAACGTTCATGCCTGAAAAAAAAAGGCGCGCGAAAAGTACGGGTTTTTCCTTGACATCGCTAGTATTTTAACTACCTTCACTCCTCGGCAATGTTTATTCTTTTAAAAAGCGATGATTCAAATTTTAATAAAACCTAAATGCATGAAAGTGATTCATTTTCTTTGTTCTTGAGACTTAACAACAAACATAATAAACACAATTTATTAGATTGTTTATTTACAAGAATAAGTTTTATTTAATTTATTTTTATTCACATCATTAATAATTTTTATATTTACAATATTCTAAAAGCTAATACAATTGTAGTAAAAATAATTATATGCAATATTTATTATTTAACAATCGAAGAAAATAAAAATAAACATATTTATTCATAAATTTATAAACATTTACTAAATTATTAAAATATGTGAACCAACTATAAGGAACTTCTTATTAATTACCATTTTATAAAGTTCCATTAGATTGGCAGATAGCTGGGGTTCCTGCCAAACATTCCAATAAATAAATAGGACTTTATAAATTTTATCAGCCAGTATCATTGGTTATTCAGTCAATGAATACCGAATGTTCCTATATAAAGAAACGTTTCACTTTACCATTCTTACAGAAAGAATTCATATTATAATCATTTGTGAATGCTGACTATATATATGCTTAATTTCTATAATGAATCATTATTAAATTATCGTTACTAGTATGCTCATATGGCTGATGGAAAAAATGCAGACAGGACAAGGATTATTCTATGCTTATTCTTTGTATGCTCCTAAGAAAATTCAGTGAATCTAATTTTTGTTGGTGTTCTTGAAATAAAAAGTACTATTATTATATAGCCTGCTATTCGGAGCAATGTGTTCATCTTGTTAAACCAAGATGAGCCCTCAGGTCCGAAGGCCATACTATATGATAATAATAATAATAATAATAATAATAATAATAATAATAATAATAATAATAATAATTCCTCAAATAAAAAATTCCAACAAAAATTATGACATCCCATCCTGCGAATCCAAAGTGATATACCAGTGGGAATGAATGGCGAAACTCCTCCCAACAAAAAAAATGGGCATGCTGTTCCGAATAGCAAAGAATATGATAATCAAGGAACCTACATTTTTTAAAAATTAGTAAACATACAGTTATCGCTCTTTGAAAGAGTTTCTTTTATTTTGCCAGGTAGAAAAATTAAACAGATTGAAAAGATCAGAAGGTGAGGCACAAGGTCCATCACCCACCAGTGAAAGCAGTAATCAATATCAGCCAAAATCAGCTGAGTGCCTCTGAGGAATCAGTATTGAACACGAGTCTCAAATTAGCCAGAAACATCAGGCGAGTGCAAGACTTGGACTTGGAGAAGGCCAAGCCGCCTAGGTCAAACATCACGAAACTGGGGAGGTTGGCGATCGGATCCCTACAGAGGAACAAAAACATCATCATACTAGCGACTGGAAAAGACAATGCGAGTTTAGTTGGCGACAAAGATGAGGACAATAGTCCGAATAATGTAAATAGTGTACATAATACCTCATCTCAGAAATATAGACAGATACTGAAAGGCCGAAACGTTGTAATAAATAAGGCGACAAAGATGAGGACAATAGTCCGAATAATGTAAATAGTGTACATAATACCTCATCTGAGAAATATAGACAGATATTTTCACTTAATGTTTGATCAAATGATATTCGAAAATCTATGCCACGAGTTAACGGAAATTATTTTCATTGTAGAATTCAGTGTGTTTTATTCTTATAGTGCTGATTAAAGTCCCGCTACAGTGTGCCGATTTTGCTGTATTGCAATAACATGCATACAAATCAAAAATCATTATAGATATTATCGATACATTTATTATTATTATTATTTCCTTTGATATCTGGCGTTTACACATTTCTTTCCGGATCCCGCTCAGGGACCTAAGGTTAGAAATGGTATCATGACACTTTCCACTGCAAAAATGAAAAAATAAAAAAATAATAATTACATAGATAAAGCCCTTCGTAAAGTGTGGGCTGTACTTCTCAGAACAATTTTTTGTATATCTTTAAGGCATGGGCTTCCAGGGATCCCTTCAATCAGCCTACTGGAATCTTTTCTAACCAATCCTAGGGCTCCAACTACAACAGGAATTGTTGATGTTCCCATGTGCCACATTTTTGAGATTTCTATTTCAAGGTCTTTGTATTTTGACAGTTTTTCGAATATCTTCAAAGATACATTGCAGTCTGCAGTGACTGCCATATCAATAAGGAGGCACTTATTTTGTTTGTATCAATGTCTGGGCGGTTGGCTTTGATTGTTCTGTCAGTGTGTATTGTGTAGTCCCATAGAATTGTAACAGGTCCTATCTCCGTTATTATTATTATTTTTATTTCCTTTGATATCTGGCGTTTACACATTTCTTTCCGGGTCCCGCCCAGGGACCTAAGGTTAGAAATGGCATCATGACACTTTCCACTGCAAAAAAAATGAAAAAATAATTACATAGATAAAGCCCTTCGTAAAGTGTGGGCTGTACTTCTCAGAACAATTTTTTGTATCTCTTTGAGGCATGGATTTCCAGGGATCCCTTCAATCAGCCTACTGGAATCTTTTCCAACCAGTCCAAGGGCTCCAACTACAACAGGAATTGTTGATGTTCCCATGTGCCACATTTTTGAGATTTCGATTTCAAGGTCCTTGTATTTTGACAGTTTTTCGAATATCTTCAAAGACACATTGCAGTCTGCAGGGACTGCCATATCAATAAGGAGGCACTTATTTTGTTTGTGATTTTTAATAACAATGTCTGGGCGGTTGGCTTTGATTGTTCTGTCAGTGTGTATTGTGTAGTCCCATAGAATTGTAACAGGTCCTATCTCCGTAACCGGGTCAGGGTGATGTTCGTACCAATTTCTCCCAGTTTCCTTCCCATAGGAGTTGCAAATTTTCGAGTACAGGTATTGGCCCACTCTGTCATGCCGGGTTTTATATTCAGTGGGTGCCAATATCGTGCAACCTGATATAAGATGATCAATGGTTTCTGGATATTTGTCACAGAATCTGCATCTTGGGCTAACACAGTATTTTAGTATATGTGCTTGATAATTCCTAGTTAACAAGCATTGGTCTTGTGCGGCAATGATAAAACCCTCAGTTTCACCTTTCAACCCTGCACTACGTAGCCACTGATGGGTGCAGTTTTTGTCTACGTCAGCTTGTTTGGTACGGGCAGAGTATTGGCTATGGAGCGGTTTATTTTGCCATTTTTTCTTTATCTGGTCAGTCGCATTTCTCTTTGCATTCTTTTTAATGTTTTTTGCAGCTTTTGCCGGTGTACAGTGATGTATTTGAATTTCTGTGCCCATTTGAAACTCCTTATTATTATTATTATTATTATTATTATTATTATTATTATTATTATTATTATTATTATTCACAGAATATATTGTTGGTTACTAGTGACAAATGGCTTGGGATCAGAAATGGGAAATCCGAGTTCAAATTCTAGTTGGATTGGTTACATTCACTTACGCCCAAATACCTTTGTATAGATAGATAGATAGATAGATAGATAGATAGATAGATAGATAGATAGATAAACAAAAACTCCTGCACTACTTTACCAGCTATGGTTACAGGGTTTATTTAAATCATCATGTTTGGTACGAGCAGAGTAATGGCTATGAAGATGCATATCTTGCTATCATTTCTGCATTTGGTCCATTGCATTTGCTTTTGCTTTCTTTTTTAGGTTCTTTGCCGTTGCAGTTGGTGTATTATGGTTTATCTGCATTTCTTCACCCACTTGAAATTCCTTTTTGAATTTTTGGCTTCATTTATTACTGAATAAAGTTTCTTATTTCTTTGTTTATCTTTAACACAAATCATCATCCCGTCTTCTATAGGTTCCAGATATCTTTGAAGACCGATTGTTGTGGCTTAGTAAACAATTATAGTTGAACTAATCCTCTGCCTCCTTCGGATCTGGACACAGGATGATGCATGCGGTGGCAAGTGAATAGCTTTCTTGTTTTGACACGCATTCGCTTAATGTCAGCTATGGTCTAGTCATGGATGCTGAAACTGTATTTTACCGTAGGGACAGCCAAAATGTTTATGGCTGATATTCTGTTTTGTGAATTAACTCGGTATTTGACACCAGACACACACACCTGTTGTATTCTTGTCTTACTTTCTCCTTCACTTAGGTATACCGTATTCCATCTCCTTCGCTGACTCCTAGGTATTGATAGATTTCTTCTTGTTTCAGTTCCATAATCCCTTCAATGAGTCTATTGGTATCTTTTCCAGTCACTTCCGAGGGCTCCAACTACAACAGGGATTTGTTGAAGTTTCCATATAAGATTTCGATTTCAAAGTCCTTGTATTTTGTTAACTATCTGAAGATCTTCAAAGATACATTGCAGTCTGCCAGGACTGCCATATCAATAGCGAGGCACTTGTTTTGTTTGCGGTCTCTAATAACAATGTCTGGGCGGTTAGCTTTGATTGTTCTGTCTGTGTGTATTGTGTAGTCCCATAAAATTGTTACAGGTCCTATCTCCGTAACCCAGTCTGGGTGGTGTTCATACCAATTATTATTATTATTATTATTATTATTATTATTATTATTATTATTATTATTATTATTATTATTTTCTTCTACACGGTTTTTCTTTTCAGTTGATCTTGTATTATGTGGGTTCCCTATCGAATTCTGACTTCATACAGAGTGGAACTTTCGTATAAAATATGAAATCGTGCCAAGCAATGCGGACTTCTGAAGCGAAGGGACGTTAAGCTTTATTTTGATATTTCTTAATCTAAGTTCGCTGGTATAGACAGAAACCTTACCAGATAGAACTGGCACTGAAAGACCCACATTCTGGCAACATCATATATATATATATATATATATATAGATAAAGCCCTTCGTATGGTATTGGCTGAACTTGTGAGAACATTTTTGTATTTCTATAAGGCATGGGCTTCCAGGAATCCCTTCAATGAGTCTATTGGAATCTTTTCCAACCAATCCGAGGGCTCCAACTACAACATGGATTGTTGATGTTCCCATGTGCCACATTTTTGAGATTACGATTTCAAGGTCCTTGTATTTTGATAGCTTTTTGAAGATCTTCAACTATACATTGCAGTCTGCCGGGACTTCCATATCAATAGTTAGGTACTATTTTTGTTTGTGGTCTCTAATAACAGTGTCTGGGCGGTTAGCTTTGATTGTTCTGTCTGTATGTATTGTGTAGTCCAACAAAATTGTAACAGGTCCTATCTCCGTAACCGGGTCTGGGTGGTGTTCATACCAATTTCTTTCAGTTTCATTTCCGTAGAAGTTGCATATTTTCTAGTGCAGATATTGGAACATAACAACGCCAGAGGTCACGTGGTTATCATTGCGGATGGAGTGGCAGCAAATTTTGTAAAAGCTCCACTCCCATTCTCAGTATCCTTGAAGAAACTAACAATTCAGTTTCATTTTTTCTTCGAATTACCCATAAATTCAGTTACGATTCGAATACACGATTGCACATGCACCTATTGCGAAGGGCTATTGAACATTTCAAACAACTAGTCCCCTAAAGGGAACAGAAATTGAAATCTGATGTTTAGTCATAATTTTTTATCAGTATCTCCTTCTATTATGGGTACAAGGTTTTCACATTTCTTGGCTATCGGCTGATGTTTTAATATTTCAGATAATTTCCTTTGGTATTCACTCTGTATTTTTTAATTATTTCTCTGGTCCCTTCAAAATAGGGGGCTTCATAATATGTTCTAGGCCAGGGTAATATACAATTTTGAATTCAGAGTCTCTCCTCTTCGTAGACCGGTCAAAACCCAAATCTGTCGAACCTAGTCTGTCCTAATATTTACTAAGAGCTGACGGAAGAAGATCTACATCCCTACCTTTTCCAAAGCTATTACTGCGTATGTGAATATATAATGAACTCGTCTGGAATTCGAACCAAGCTCTACGATTCCGCAATCCGAGCCACAAATTAATTAGTAGAAGATTGATACATTCTCCCATGGGACATTTAAATCCTGGTATATAATGTTGGTTTTACATAATACATCGGTTAGCGGGAAAGAGCTAAATGTCCCTTGGGAGAATGTATCTCCAACGAAAAAAAAACAAATATATATATTGGGTATAGAACAAATAAATTAACAAGAATGCTTACATTACACATATCTGAATATTCGTATATTGTGTGACATCTACAACAACATTCGTGTCCGCATTCACAATATAAAAAATTACTAATCGACAACTAATCTTACACCATGAAAACAACAAATTTAGATTACAGATACTAGAAGCAATTTATATTAAAATATTAAAGCCGGCACTGAACAGAATCAACTATGAATACTGCAGTAATATTCTGAAATGCCTGTAAAGGGACAGTTTTTTCACGCTTTAATGCGCGTGTGAACATGACATTATATCATAGAGAGAAAAAAATTCCGTAATGAATAATTTTTTTCATGTTCTAATGAGCGCTCAGCACATTGTCAACCGGATTGCATTTAAAAGCATAATGAAAAAAATTACGGTAATGGATAACAACGCACAACGTTTTAGAAATACTTATATTAATGAACAACATATAATTTTGTATTACTTGCACCCCTGAAGATGATCTTAGAAAAAGATCGAAAGTATTTTGGAAATGAAAATAAAAGAACTCTAAACAGCTATTGCACATTTCTCTCATCCTTTAACATCAATACACGGAAGGTTATTCGTGAGTATGAACGCATTTTGTTAAAAATTATCAGACATAATGTCTGTAATTTATTCAATCAGACATGCCTAAAAGAGAATCTGCTGCCTAAATACGGATATATATATATATATATATATATATATATATATATATATATATATATATATATATATATATAAAGACATATAGTCTTAAAGTGTGCTATATTTATGGGATAAAGAGCTCAATATCAGAGACAGAGCGTGTGTAAATATAAAAGTGGACATGGAAAAAATAAAAAAGCACAACAGGAAAATTATTAACAAACCACACGAACAAATTAAACCCACGTTCAACTGCAGAATAAAAAACGAATGTCCCTTAAACTGTAATTGTTTACAAAACAACGTAATCTACCAAGCCACGATAAAATCAGCAGATAATGAAGAAAAAGTATACATAGGAGTAACCGAAGGACCATGGAAACAAAGAAATTGTGTACACAAAATGTCTTTCACAAATAGTAAATATGCGAACAGCACAATGCTTTCTAAGTATATCTGGGAAATAAAAAACAAAACACACACCACACCAAAAATATCTTGGAAAATAAGGAAAAAATCATCAGCCTACAACAACCTATCAAAAACTTGCAAACTTTGCTTGGAGGAAAAATAGCTATCATTACCTTCCCAGATCAAAATAAATTATTAAATAAAAGATCCGAGCTAATCTCAAAATGAAGACATGAAAACAAATTTTTACTACGTAACTTAAAATAGAAAAATAAATAAATATATAAACAAACAAAACAACAATAAAATAAGCAAAATAAATTACTCCAAACAAATTACAAAACCACACCTGTTAGAATATGCGAAATAAAATCAAAACAAAAGACAGGGACGAAAGTTATAACTGTTATATACCGATAAAAAATTAAAAAAAAATTAATAAATGATAATATACTACGTTACTTAAAAATCGAAAGCCAAAAATATATAGTGTAACAAATAAATAACAACAAGCATAATAAATTGATCTAAATACATCCAAATATATAAATAAACTAACAACCGATTACGATAAACTAGCCGTTTAGAAAAAAACAAATAAAGATAATCAACCCAAATAGATAAATTAAAAACTGTTCCGACCAAAATAATAGTAAGAACAAACCACAACATCTCACCCCAAAATTCAACAAATAGATTTAATCAATGACAAATAAACAAATATATGAGATAAAAAATAAAAATGAAAATAAATAAAAACAAGCAAAACAATTTGACCCAAATAAATAAGCAAACATCCGACTTCCGGTAAATGACCGCCATAATAGACTACCAACAATAAGCTATATAAACAAATTTTTACTACGTTAACAAAAAACACCGATCAAAATAAAAAATAAATAAATAAATATATAAGTTAAAAAATAAAAATAAAATTTAAAAAAAACAAGCAAAATAATTTGACATAAATAAATAAACAAATAAGCGACTTCCAGTAAAAGTAACCGCCAAAATAGTCTACCCATAATGCACCACTGACCGTTATATATAAATAGCCGAGAAAAATAACAGCACTAGTTGCCTGACGATTGCACTAGCATGAAACAGACTGTCGCCTCTAAGTGCTGACTTCCATGTCCACTTTTATATATATATACATATATATATATATATATATATATAGTCATCCACAGACAGACAGACTGTTTCGCTGTATCACAGCTCATCAGTGTGGCTAGACGTCCGGTTGCCTCTGACTAGAATCGAAAACCGACTGAATTCGCGTCAGTCGGAAATTTTACCCTGAAGCCGTTGGCGCACGGCAGAGAAGAAGGTGAATTTAAGCGTATTTATTTTTAGATAAATACACAGTGACTGAGAGAACTCGATTTTGCCGAAGAGTCTTGCATTATTAGCCGTAATAGTCACTGTTTACAAACCCACACATCCTCCCAGAGAGCTCAACCGAAATAAATATATATATAGTCCGTGTCACGTCAACGGAAAGCACTTACAATAATAGAAATTTTTAATTACTACATTACTATAATATTCAAAAATCTAGCGTTGCATTTCTTCAAAAACATTTCGTACAAAAATATTCTTAATTGTTAATAACACCACACTGTTTTAATAAAACATTTCGACGAGTATCACATTCATTTTCGTCCTGGAATACTATAAGACAGTTCCGTATAGGATATAGGTTCGATTCCTGTCGGAGGATGCATATCTCCTATGAAAATTTATCGCACATTCAAGCCGGTAAATGTTGTTAATATTGTTTATTTTAAACAGAGCATTTCTTTAAATATTTGTATCTATAAAAAGAACGTATAAATATAAAAAATGTCTTTAAAATAATTGTCGGACTTTGCCCGTTTCATAATGTGTGACGTCATTTGTTTACATTTGGATACGCATTGAGCAGATATGAATTTATGAGAGAAAATCATAGAGAATTGTGTTTAAAAAACAGTAAAATCGACCTTGCTAACCGAACGATCGACTGTGGCTCAATCGGTTAAGGCACGTCAGGCTATATGACGGTTCCGTATTGGTTGCAGGTTCGATTCCTGTCGGAGGATGCATATTTTCTATGAAAATGTCTCGGACATTCAGGCCGGTAAATGATGTTAATACTGTTTATTATAAACAGAGCATTTACTTAAATATTTGTATCTATAAAAAGAATCTATAAACAAAAAAATGTCTTAAAATATATATTTACATTCTAAATATTAATTTTTAAAAGTTATTTTATTCCCTACTCCCCACAGATAAGTTGTATATATGGGGACTAGTTCGGACTTCATAGACACTTTGAGGTATTATGGTGTTTGTACAAAGAATGATAAGTAAGAATGAGGAGTTTTGGTGCAATGTATATTTTGTTTGGGTCAGTGTTTTTGATGAGCGAAGTTGAAGACAAGACAGATTGATGACCAGCCCCCTGTTTGCCTTGTGCCTTATATTCTGTTTTTAACAGAAATAAATATTATTTGCTTTGCTAAAGTCCCTGAGAGAACGAAACGCATTGGTGAAGATACGTTTTCATTTTGTCATTATTCATATTGTCCTTTTACAGACATACTCTACTTGAAATTTTACACATACACACCCATATATATATATAAATATATATATATAAAAAACCACTAAACTAATTGAGTGTCTTTTGGCCAGGTTTTCAGATAAGACGTTTAGCCATCTTAATACCATTTGTCGTAAGAATCACTGAAAAAACAGTTGAGTTATTCACCTAGAAAGAGAACAGGTTAAAATCGTATTATGTCAGCCTCACTATCTTCTCAGCTGGGCAGATGTTCAGAGGAAAAATCCTTCAGGCCTTCAGTAATGGTACCAACATTTCATATTCTGGCTTCCATCTTCAAAGTCCATTCAAGAACAGTCAAGAAAAAGCTGAATAAGTTTAAAAAGAGGAAACAGTAGAAAAAAAAAAACTGGATGAGGAGGTCACAACAGGAAGAGGGATCATCATTTCAACTCGAGGCTAAAGTGATCAATTAGAATCGATCCAACTCAATTCATAAGATTTTTGGCACATTAGAGACTTGAAAATGAAATCGTACGTGAAACCTGTGGCATCTTGTTACTCCAGGACAGATAGGTTAGAGACGGCGAAAATCATCTTGAATAAGTTGGAAAATGATCCTGGAATAATATATATATATATATATATATATATATATATATATATATATATATATATATGAACTTTATTTCAATCCTTTGTGACCTTCCGATCCTTAGCTATGATCAATTAATTATGAACATGTCATTTTCGTTTATGATCGATTTCATCACGATTTTTCTGTTAAACGTGTAATTATACATTCTTATTACTCAAAGTAGAGTCCAAGAGTGTTATAAAACCACAGATAATTCCAGTAATATATATTTAATCATTTCTATGATACAACGGTTCAGAGCTTAATCTAACACTTTTGTTGTTACACGATTTGGACAATTCTGGTGTTTCACTCGGTATATATATATATATATATATATATATATATATATATATATATATATATGATTATTCATTTGAAAATTATAACATAAAAATGTTATAAAATCACTACAAAAATAGCCATTTTGTTTCAACACTTCTGGTGTATTATCAAGTGATGGTGTTGAAGTATCACTTGATAAGACACCAGAAGTGTTGAAACAAAATGGCTATTTTTGTAGTGATTTTATAACATGCTTATGTTATAATTTTCAAATAAATGATTATATTTGCTCTACTCTGTATTGAGAACTCTTTTAAGAATAGTATTTGTTGGTTATTGGAATTTATTCCGTATACACCAATCCTATACTTGCTGGATATTCGGGGAGAGTAATCAAAATGGCCGCTTTTATACACGACGGATTGAATATTTCACGTCTCCTGATTGGTTAACCTTCAATTGCGGAACTATATAATGAGTCTAGTCATTTGGGTTGGATCACTAGTACCAAAGTACACAAAATAATCCAACACCCCTTAATGTTCATCTATTGCTCACCTCTTATAAGAACTTACAAAATTTCCTCACGCACTATCTTGAGTGGCTCTTGGGTTTGCACTGAATAATAATAATAATAATAATAATAATGATACATATATATATATATATATATATATATATATATATGTACATATATATATATATATATATAT